>CM076569.1:655025789-656225789 GCA_034641835.2 Pinus albicaulis
TAGTATGGACCAGTTTTTCTTGTGGATGGAATTTTTGGGTTTTTATGATGTAAATTCATATTTGACATGTAACTTTGGCTTATTTTTATCTATTCTAGAAGATTCACTCTCAAAAGGGTAAAAAATCATGTAATGGATCAGTTTCCACTCTTTTAGAGGCAAGTTGTTAGCTACCTAGATTGTAGTTCCATGATTAGAATTGGTTGAAACTGATCCCTGAAGAGGGAATTCGACCCCTAGAGGTGTGGGAAGGAGTTAGAGTGATCTATATATTGTAATTTCTCAATCTTTTTCAGAGGTTGGAGAGGTTGGACTCTTGGGATACTTTTGATATCATTGTACATATTATTTCTTATTTTGGCTAAGGAAAGATCAGGGGTTTTGCGGCACTTGTTGGGATCCTTGTGGTGTTCTGTTCTTGATGGTGTTTCTTCTTTGTTTACTGTAAGTTTCTTCATGTTTAATGTATGCCATCCTTTCATTATGCTTTTGAACTAAATTGAATGAGTGAATAAGGTTGAATCCATTGTTTACAGTGCTTGGCCTTTGAATTCAGTTAGTTCTATATGTTTTCAGCTGTTTGGAGAGGATCCAAGTTCTTCTTTGCCCTCTTCGGCTCCTCGTCGGTCTCATCTGTCCATATATCCAAATCAAACATACCTATCTCTTTACTAGCCTAAAATCAGTTTTTATTGCAAGTCATCTCGCATCCTATTGCTCATTTTCTCGAGATTGACGGAGAGAGCCCTCTCCTGTCCTCGTAGGGCTAGCTACGAGGTTGAGCGTGGTTTGATGTAGCCTTGAGTTTTACTTCATTTCAGCCTGAGGTAGATTTGAGTGCTAACAGAACCCATTGGAGATGGAGTGTTAACTAGGACTACGCCCTCCTTACATTCTCCATAACCGAAAACATGATATGCGCCAATGATACCCCTCCCATTTTCATAAGGTTTGCACCGAGATATCAATAAGGAGGAGACCCTTTGGAATTAGGTTTAAAAGGTTATAATTTGGAGTGCCTGCGAAAGTTCCAGGATCTATTTTCATAACTTGAATCCTACACATACACGCAGATATTAACCGAGTGTTAATCCTACGCATACGTGAGAACAATGATTAAGCATGGAGAGGAATGCAATTTTGTCAAATATAAGAAGTGATATCTCGAGCAAGAGTTTCTAGTTCTTGAAATTTCCCACGAGCCTACACGTTGACATGTCTAATGTTTTGGAACCACGATGATGCCAATCGTCATGCTCCTTCTCCCAGACACCATCAGAAGGCTCTCTCAGTTCGTGAATGCAAGGCATGGAACTCATAGGTCGCAAGATTGTCATTTAAACGAGGTCACAACTCCAGCTGATTTCTTGAGGTGAGGTAATGCGACCTTAGCAGTAATGCGACTTAGTGTTTTAATGTGAAATACAACCTCACGAAGGTCGCACGGTCGCAACTCCACACCGGACGCATATTTCATTTTCTTCATTAGTTTTGCAACCCAACGACCTGGAGGGATAGCGCGATTGTGTTTTTTTAATTTGAAATGCAACCTCATGAAGGTCACACATGATCCAAGTGGATATCGGTGGCCACCCACCTATTCCATTTGGACCGGCACCATCAATTCTTGCAGCTTTTCACATTCAGCACAACTTACTATTTTTAGCAGGTTTTCGGGTCCTCCACTCTCGGAGCCGTTTTGGGGGCTTAATGATCCAGGTGGATATTGGTGGCTACCCACCTATTCCATTTGAACCCCCATCTTCAGTTCTTTCAATTTTCAAGTTGCAACAAAACTTACTATTTTTAGCAGTTTTTCGGGTCCTGAACTTCCGGAGCCGTTTTGAGGCCCTAAACGACATTTTTTGGGAAAACGGAGAGCAACATGGGTCCATTGATCGATGATTCTCACATTGAAAGTTTTACCGGATAGCCTTTCTACAACGAGCTATTAAGTGCGCAAATAATCTGATATTAGATGCCAAAGTTACGTCCCCGGGAAGTTGAAACACCAATTTACCCAAACGAGACCCACAGTTTTGGCGCTTCATCTCCTAGGGTTAGCTTTTTGGACGTTTCAGTTTTTCCATTGTTTATCAATAATAAATAGGCCCTCGAGCCTCATTGTAACACAGTTCAAAGGTATGTAGCCGCCACATCTCTTCTTAGAGATATGCTACCAGCACCTTAGCTATTTTTATTTCCATTATGTCTGTAAGAAGATTTCAGTTCTTTGATGTTAATGAAGTGAGGTGTTGTTTCTACTGCATCTCTGTGTTTATGTCTATTTTCGTATTTTATTGCGTTCCCCGCATCAATCCGGATCCGCACGGTCGCAACTCTATGCTAGTCACATATTTCATTTGCTCCATCGGGCCATGGACCCAAATGGACGTCGCGTTCTTGGTGCAACAATTTTGGATGATAAAATGTGGATCTGAACTGCGACTTGGTGACCAGTGTGGTCGCAGGCCTTATAATATGATGTTATTGGAGTAGCAGGAAGTGTTGAGCCATCACATGAACTAGGCCATCATGGAAACTACCCAAGGATAGCTTCATATTTCCTCAGTCTTGCAGACTACCTTGCTGCCCGAATTCCTCAACTTTGAAAGGAGTGAATTAATATAGAAAAGACTACATAGTTATTACACGTCCTTGACATGTCAACTTTTTTTTTATCAACTCGTGATAGGGTTTCCGAGGTGCGTTGAGCGTATAATATGTTCCTTGGACGCGTCTTCCAGCACTGGGATATGCGCCAGATGCCCACAAGAAGGTCGTGAAACTACTGAACATCATACACCCCTAGCCACATGTTTCCACTCTCTGTATTTAGATGCAACGCACAAGAATGAATTGCACAATCGTAATTTCATGATGTGATCTTGCACATTCCCCAGGATGCGTGTAAGGCCCCTCCTCCTTTCTTTGTGTTCCTGGACTTACCTTGCTGCTGCCACTTTTCGGTTTCTGGTGTTCATCTCAAGCTAATGCCCCGTAATGCGACTATATAAAAGCGGCATGCACTCCCATGGTTATGGTTTTGCGCCTGTAATCCCCAATACATCCTCGATGGCCGATATTCGTGCCCATTGTTTGAGGTTAGTTTGGCCTTAGCCATCCCGGACATGGTAGGTATAGTCCAACGATTAATCCCAATGGGTGCTTGCGCTTTCCCATGCGGCCCCTAAAGAGTATGCCTCATCCTCTAGCGTTGCTTAAAGTGATGCATGAGCCAGCAACATTCCTTGTGTAATTTGAATATATGTGTGCCCTTGGAAGTTATACCTTTGTATACAGCATCAAAGCCTCCCTCTCCAAGTTTATTACCTTCATGAAGCCCCCCTTGTTACTTATGTCAATGTGTCCAAGTTAAACACTATTTGGGGATTGAACAACGATCCCGATCAAGGGATGCCATCCCACCTTCTTGAATCTTCAATGCGGTGGTGATATTATCGGGTATATCCTTCATGGGTTAAACCTGCATGAAGTATTATAATATCAATTTGTTCACAGTTACCCTTTTAGAGAATGATGTCCCCACAAAAATAATTTACATGGGACCACGAGCTTGGTAGATAGAACGATGATCTATGGTGGACATGCTTCTAATGGACATATGTTATGTACCTAATACACATGAGATTTTCCATTGAAGTACATGCGTGATGATACCTCCCACACATGGTGTGATTGCGGCAAAGTATATGGTCATGATGGTGAGAAGGTTTACGAGGGGTTGGGAATAGGTTAAGGGGGGTGTCACTGACTACAGGCCTGGTCAAAACCCTAATGGTTGAGCGAGTAGAGGGGGACCCGAAATTTTGAATATACCCAAAATTTTAGGTGGTGTTGTAGTGGCTACAACAAATGGCAAACCACTGGTAGAATCCAGAATCTCTATCAACATCCCCACCATAATCTGAGTCTAGATAGTGATGGAAGGGAATATTGAATAGGTTCTGCAGGTACCCTTTATATTATTTTGACCTTTACAGATATGCCCAATCCTTGTGCCTTAGCCAGGTCTTGTTAATTAGAAAACTTCAAAGTGGAAGGTCATGAACGCCAATAGTTTGATGATTATGTGGAGAGAAAGGTAGTGGGCTTATTATATTCAAAATTTTAAAATAATTTTTTGGTGTTGCTCCGCTGCCAACAGGCCTGGACAGTACCCCGGCGGAGTCACCTAAATAAATCACAAACTTTGCTCCGCTGCCAGCGAGCCTGGTCAGTACCCCGGAGGAGTCGTTATGTTACCTCTTTGCGCAGGAGTTCTTTCGCAATCCTTTACCCTTATTTTTTTTCATGTGCTTGTAGAACTTATTTGTATGCGCTCGTGGCACTTATTTGCATGGGCGGATGATGGATCTTGACTTATTTTATGGGAAAGAGAGGTTGTTTCTTGTTTAACAGAATCTTGAAGATATTTTGATTTGGGTTTGCCCTCATGCCAAGCCTTCACCCCATCTCCCACCCATAGGCGAACTATGAAAAACAAATCATTAAGATATTCAAGACTAAGGCGGGCACAAGACTCAGGTTGCGGATATAGGCGATTCAAAATCGTTAGGTTTCCCCACAAGCAACCGGCTCATATCTCCCTGGCTAATGAATTTAGACTCATAGGCATTATTGTGAGAATGTGACTTTGATGACCTGTTCTAAGAGAAGCTGCCTCTTGAGGTAACCACCGCAACCTCACGCAAACAATGGAGTTAGGGTTTCATCAATCTAGTAAAAACAAGTAAGAAAGATCATCAGAATTTTGATGTGTGTAAAGAGGTAAAAGCAATCCATCCAGCTTTAAAACCATGAAAGGGGGAACAAGAAGACTAGTATAGGCACTGAGGGTTTCAAGGCCCCGGGTTCAATGAGGGCTCATGCAATGGTATGCAATGTATGGAAACTTTCACAACTATCTCAACAACTAGTGCAAATGATGCGAGGAAGAAAGCGTACAATGCGATGCAACAGACGAGGCTTGCGATGCAATGCAATGCCATGTGCGAGAAAGATCAACTAGTTGCAGGGGGGAAAAAATAACAAGGCAAAGCACATGCAGTGATTATTTGAATATTATGCAGCAATAAGAAAACTGAAAGAGAAATAAGTGCAAAATAAATGGAAAATTATAATGCGTAAAGCTATTGACCGTAAGAGAAGGAAATGAACATAATTTTAACTTTCGCAAGTAAACCTAATTAACACTTGAAATAACAAACTTTTATTAACATATTCTAGCTAGCCTAAACCTAAAACCCTAATTTAACCAGAGAGGTAGTTGTGTTATGTGAAATCATCTTTCCAGTGCAGCCACCGCATTAGTTCCCTCCCTGCAAGAACAACAATGTTCACAATAAGATCCAGCATACAAATTTGTGCACCAAGAACAAGAATTACCTGAAAATCATGTGCAACAACAAGGATTTCATGGCTACTTACCATAGAACGTGCCAGAATGGATTTTTCAAGCTGAATTTCACTTGCATCCTCATGCACAGAAATGTGTACTTGAAACCTAAAATCATATATAAATGACACACATCCATGTGTGCAAAACCTTAAATCCAATGGAAGTGAGGTAAAACATTTCCTATAGTGCAAGTATATTCATCAGATAGGGTTCATCAAACCAGTTGGGAATCTCATCATGGTGTTGAGGATGAACAATATGATGGAATGGAAAAATTAGGCATCTGCCAGGAAAATTTGAGGTGCTTGCGAATCCAAGTGCAGAAACCCTAATTTTGAAAGCCCTAGTTCGGAGTTGTCCCTGGGTTCCGTTGAGGATGTGAGGATGTGAAGTAACCGTCAGCGAAGGTTGAAGTGCCTCGCCATCCTGGACAAACTTTGGACCTTCGGGTAGGGGGCTTTCAAACTTCTATGGTCTCGTGAGATGGACTAGCGAATGGATGTGATCATTATTTGTGGTGATTGGAAAAATGTCAGTAGGATTATTATTAATTTGGCCAAATGTTTGTGAATTGATAGATTGACAATCCAATGTATCAGATTCTTTAGATTCCCCAGGATGGGATGAATTGACTGGAAGATTTTCAGGTAGTAGAGAGGTTTTCCAAATATCACACGCTTGTTTCTGAGTGCAACTGGTACTAGCTGGACAACAACCGAAAATATTAGAGACAATAGCCGGCGTTTTCCTTCCAGTGAATAAATTAGGCTATATTGGTTGTTGCATATCAATTTTTAGGGGATAGAAATATGTGCTCAGAGAAACATTACTCGAATGGAATACCTGCCAAGATGAGCTAACATTCAGCGCAGTTATGTTGAGAGGAGTGTGATACGTGGGAACCATCATTTCAGAAACCCTAATTCAAGAATCCCTAGTTTGGCTTGTTTCAGGGGTCTCATCATGATTGTAAGAAGTTGAGGTAACAGCCAGCAGAAGCTGAATTGCTTCAATTTCCTGATGGGTCCTTGAATCATCACAAAGAGGATCATCAAATTTCGGTGGCTTCATATGGTCGACAGATATATACGAATGACAATTCTCAAAGGCGTGAGTGAAAATGTTTTCAGATAAGTAGTGATTATTGGAGCCATCGATTTGGGCATCTGGTATACTACACTCCTCCAGGGCTAGTAATGTGGGTGAATCAGCAAGACACAAATCTTGAGGTTGCTGAGACAGGAAGTCACTCCTTTGGTTGTTTAAATATTTCAGATGAAAAATATCAGGCATGAGAGATCAATAAATTTTGTAATGTGATTGTGAAACACCACCCGCGTGCTTATGATTGTCGCCAACACCAGGACAAGAAAATTTTGAATGACTTGAAGAAAGTACTGGTGTGGCAGACTCATGAAATGAATCAGGGAATAATGGATGAAACGATTCAGATGTGGGGCTATCAACCGTACGAGTAATTTCATCTCACACATCAGTGTCATCCAGAGAGAACAATGATCTTGCATGCCTATCACGGTCCGATGATTTTGTAGGGTAATCAACTTTATCCGGGACAAGACTCAATTTATTTTTAGTATGCGAATAAGATTTAGAATTGTATCTAGGTAAATGCTCAGTGGACTTGAGATAGGTTTCATTAACAGGGGGAGATGTTAGGCCAATATGTTTTTCAAGCTCTGGTTTGACAGGGTGCGTGAAAGATTCAGGGGTGTTACAACATGTTTTATTTTGGTGTCCACTTCCATCACACAAAACTTTTGTGACCAATACTCCATCACACAGCAATTCAGGAGGAGGGAAAGGAAGGCCACACATAGTAATACTCTTCTGGGAGGCCTGAATGTGTTTTGGACTCGAGGAGATAGAAAAGGAAACATTAGTGACAAATTTTGAACAGTTGGCAACTTGAGGATCATCATAACAAACACTAGGATCAGGCTTGGTTGCCGATTGAAATTGTTCAAGGGAAATGAAAACCACCTGTCTAAATTGTTCAATTAAATATGTCCAATCGACATCCCTTTCAGGGAACTCAAAAAAATAATGAAAAAATCTGATAGAGAACTCCTCTAGATATTCTTGAGGTTCCATTCTGATCTCATTTAACTTTATTAATACATTTTGAAAATCGTGCCTGTGAAAATCTTGTTGTAATTCATCGGCAAGTTGCTCGAACGAATGGATGGAAGCTGCCGGCAATGTCCAGCACCATTTCTTAACGCGACCTTCAAGAGTGAGGGAGAAAAGCACACAAGCCAACTCCTCATCGTCAATTTCGCAACACTCACAAAAATCACAGAAATCTGAAAGGTGTTCGATTCTGGAAACTCTATTCTCACCATCAAATTTTAACTGGGACAAGTGATACCGAGGTTCATTGGGGATTTAGCATCGAGAACTAGATAAATTTGATAAACATATTGGAAGAATGATTTGGGGATGAGCCATTAAAGATATGAAACTAACTGCAGGCTCTAAGGGCTCAGCTTGTCATCAGGCTCTCCTTCTAGCGCCAATTTTGTTGACGGGAAAAATTTTATTGCCGACAACAAAGGGTGTCTCCCCTGTGAAAGGTCCCAATTAGACCTCACACCGTTTGGGGTAGGAGCCCCATCCGGCATGTGGGCCCGGCTGCCGCCATAAAGTGTTTCCACTCTTTATTGTCGAATGAGAAGATGATAAAGCAGAGGTGAAGATGAAATGACCAATCAGTGAAGCAAAATCAGCCCAATATTGATGAACCACAAACAAAGATACAAGCAAGTCTAAGCAGCGAAATAAAAGAGGGTATGTCGTGAGTGGGCTCGGTGAGCCGACAAAATTCAGACATACATGAAAGGAAACACACCAGAAGTTAATTGCAAAGCAGTTCACAATAGATCACTGACATGGCAATGAACAAATAAGCATTGATTCAAGAGCAAACGTACATGCAACAACTGTGAATTAGTTCATAATCAATTGCATGCATGAAAGCACACGTACAACATAGTGAAATATTAGACAGCTAGTACTATCACCACAAGCAAACACGTGAATCAGTGCCGGAAAAGAGAATATATTATTAATGTTGTTGCAATGTCAAATACATGTTTACAACTTGTCAAAACCCAATAGTGGAACATAGGCTATTCATCTCAATGCATTATACCAAAACCCTAGCCTCGCTACCTCACTGTCTACTTGATACCAAGAGCTGAGTGCCTTTAACTCTCCAGCAACAATGCCTCCATCATACTGGCTTCAATTTCAAAGCTAAAATTCCTTGTATCCTTTCCCAAAGTTGTACATATAGGCTGAGATGACTCTTGAGTTTCCCTTGACTCTTGGTCTTCTCGACTGCTGGGCTGGCTTGCGACTTAGGCCATTTGCGAACTGTGACCCAGGGTTGTATGCGACCTGCGACCTTGAGCAATCTACGAATTGCGACCTTGATCAATCTGCGACCTACAACCATTGAGCCATTCACAACTTGTGACCTTGGGTCATCTGCGACTTGCAACCTTGGTTCATCTGTGACCTGTGACCTTTGGTCATATCCCTTCTGCATTTTTCTTTTGGTGATCTCTAATTGTCACGGCAAGATCCCTTTTCCTGCATATCAGTCTTTTGCAAGTGACCAAGTGCCTTTGAGCTTAAAGTGAGGTTCTTTCCAGCTTTGAAAGGATCCACCTCGCATGCCAGAGAAGACCCTAGCTTTGGTTCTGCACATCGACTACCTCTACCTGTAAACAAAGTAACATGGGTCACACGTCTTTTAAAATATTGATGATGAAACACATTTAATTATTTGAAAGAATGATTTAGAAAATAATAAACTTAGGACCCTGTGTGATCAAGTGTTGTGCCATAGCGTGGTCTCCACTGATTTTTCCCGGGATCTGAATGTTCGCAGCTAAGCCCGTCGAGAGGATCAATTGCGATGTCTTTATTTCGGTCTAGGTGCCTCTGTCATCAGAGCCATCAACCTTGCAAGTTGGGGCAGAGATTTGCCTTACTGATATTAACTCATACCTCCTATTAGTCTAGAACCCATTGGATATGGAGTGTTAACTGGGACTACGCCCTCCTTATTTTCTCCACAATGGAAACCACGATATGTGCCAATGATACCCCTCCCATTTTCATAAGGTTTGCACTGAGATATCAATAAGGAGGAGACCCTTTGGAATTGGGTTTAAAAGGTCATAATTTGGAGTGCGTGCGAAAGTGCCAGGATCTGTTTTCGTAACTTGAATCCTTCACATACACACCGATATTAACCGAGTGTTAATCCTACGCATACGTGGGAACAATGATTAAGCATGGAGAGGAATGCAATTTTTTCAAATATAAGAAGTGATATCTCGAGCAAGAGTTTCTAGTTCTTGAAATTTCCCACGAGCATGCACGTTGAGATGTCTAATGTTTTAGAACCATGGTGATGCCAATCGTCATGATCCTTCTACTAGACATCATTGGAAGGCTCTCTTAGTTCGTGAATGCAAAGCATGGAATTCATAGGTTGCAATATTTTCATTTAAACGAGGTCGCAACTCCAATCTGCTTTCTTGAGGTGATGTCTCATGACTTCATCAGTAGTGCGACTTAGTGTTTTAATGTGAAATACAACCTCACGAAGGTCGCACAGTCGCAACTCCACGCCATTCGCATATTTCATTTTCTCCAACAGTTTCGCGACCCAGCGACCTGGAGGGATAGGGCGATTGTGTTTTTTTAATTTGAAGTGCGACCTCATGAAGGTCACATGATTGCAACTCTACACTAGTCACATATTTCATTTGCTCCATCAATTTCTTGACCCAGCGACCGGTCACGTTCTTGGTGCGGTCGCATCTTCGAATGATAAACTGTGGACCTGAACTGCGACTTGGTGACTAGTGTGGTCGCACGCCTTATAAGATGACGTTATTGGAGTAGCAGGAAGCGTTGAGCCATCACATGAACAAGGCCATCATGGAAACTACCCAAGGATAGCTTCATATTTCCTCAATCTTGCAGACTATCTTGCTGCTTGAATTCCTCAACTTTGAAAGGGGCGAATTAATATAGAAAATACTGCATAGTTATTACACGTACCTGACATGTCAATTTGTGTTTTATCAACTAGTGATAGGGTTTCCGAGGTGCGTTGAGCGTATAAGATGCTCCTTGGATGCATCTTCCAACACTAGGATATGTGCCAAATGCCCACGAGAAGGTCGTGAAACTACTAAACATCATACACCCCTAGCCATGTATTTTTACTCTCTGTATTTAGATGCAATGCACAAGAATGAACTGCACAATCGCAATTTCATGATGTGATCCTGCGCATTCCCAAGGATGCGTGTAAGGCCCCTCCTCCTTTCTTTGTGTTCTCGGACTTACCTTGTTGCTGCCACTTTTCGGTTTCCAGTGTTCATCTCAAGCTAATGCCCCGTAATGCGACTGTCTAAAAGTGGCATGCGCTCCCATGGTTATGGTTTTGCGCCCGTAATCCCTAATACATCCGCGATGGCCGATATTCGTGCCCATTGTTTGAGGTTACTTTGGCCTTATCCATCCCACATATGGTAGGTATAGTCCAATGATTAATCCCCATGGGTGTCTGTGCTTTCCCGTGCAGCCCCTAAAGAGTATGCCTCATCCTATAGCGTTGGTTAAAGTGATGCATGAGCCAGAAACGTTCCTTGTGTAATTTGAATATATTCGTGCCCTTGGAAGTTATACCTTTGTATACAGCATCAAAGCATACCTCTCCAAGTTTATTACCTTCATGAAGCCCTCCTTGTTGCTTTTGTCAATGTGTCCAAGTTAAACACTATTTTGGGATTGAAAAACGATCCTGATCCATGGATGCCATCCCGCCTTCTCGAATCTTCAATGCGGTGGTGATATTATTGGGTATATCCTTCATGGGTTAAACATGCATGAAGTATTATAATATCAATTAGTTCACAGTTACCCTTTTAGAGAATTATGTCCCCACAAAAATAATTTACATTGGACCACGAGCTTGGTAGATAGAACGATGATCTATGGTGGACGTGCTTCTAATGGACATATGTTATGTACCTAATACACATGAGATTTTCTATTCAAGTACATGCATGATGATACCTCCCACACATGGTGTGATTGTGACAACGTATATGGTCATGATGGTGAGAAGGTTTACGAGGGGTTGGGAATAGGTTAAGGGGGGTGTCACTGGCTACAGGCCGGGTCAAAACCCTAATGGCTGAGCGAGCAGAGGGGGACCCGAAATTTTGAATATACCCAAAATTTTAGGTGTTTTTGTAGCGGCTACAACACATGCATACACTTATCACATATGGTTAGCTCAAAATGAAATCACCATAATCAAAATCATAAATCTCATGTAATTATCATAAACCAGAATCTTATAATATCACATGTGATCATCATAAACCAAAATCATAGATCACATGCATAATTAAAATTGAAATAAAATATTGATACTTATCATTTAATCAATCCTTCACATCTACCTTTACCCTTTTCCCTTTCTATATGCACACCGAATAGGTTTCCACACTCGAAAAACACCCAATGCCTTCTCTTCAACCACGTACACATAGACATAGTGTGCATCACATACATACAACCACACACAACATACAACACCATACAATACATGCACCTACACCTGACATCCAACACATACACCTACACCCAATGTACATCACAACACAATACATACACCTATATCTGGTGTACAACACAACACAATGCATACATAAAGTACAACACAATGAATACACATGTCACGATACCACGAGTATGCAATGCACATACATAGTACCACACGTACACAAAAATATATGTACAACATGCACACAATACCACATGTGCACAACACAACATGTACGACATGCACACAATACCACATGTACAACATGTACACAGTACCACCTATACATACCACCTACACAACATGTACACAGCACCACCTGCACAACATGTACACAACACCACCTGCACACAACACCCCATGTACAACATGTACACGAAAACACATACACACAACACCACATGTGAAATCATACACACAACACCACATGTACAACATGCACACCACGCTATATGTACACAACACTATGATATGCAACACGTACAAAGCATCATATGTACATAGCACCGCATATCCAACATGAGCACAACACCATATGTAAAAAACACCACATATCCGACATGTGCATAGCACCATATGTACACAACACAACATATCCAACATGTTCACAACACCATCTGTACACAGCACTACATAAACAACATGTACACAACACCATATATACACAACACCACATGCACACAACATCACAGGTGCAACATGTACAACATATATACAACAACAATATTGCACATTGATAGACCACACACTGACTCTACCAAGCAGCCTTGCTTCTAGTGTCTTTCCACTATTCATGCATTTTCCATCATGTCGTCGATCACACCTCTTCCATTTCGATGATGTATCCCTCAAAATTACCTGTCCATAAAATAAATATAGGCATAGTAAAAGCATATAATATAAATTCATATCCGCATGATATTGACCTTAAAGATCTGCCAGGGTTACTCTTCCCACTTGATTCCTCATAAACCAAGAACCTCTTCATGATATTCACTAGCATAAGAAATCATTCCTCCACAAGAATTGTCTCTGACGAGCTTTTCATACAATGACATACATAAATACATATATACATATGAACATTAGCACAAAATAATCATAATCCCTGACAACCTTGTGAGACAATGACATACATACATATGTATAATCTCTAGCATAAAGCAATTATGATCCCTTACAACCCTGTCAGACAATAGCATACATACATACATATACACATATATAGACTTCATCATAATCATAATCACAAAATAATTACTATATATCATAAGTTTAAGGTTAATAGAAATCCCTTTATATGTGCACAACACGCGGAAAATTGAGAACGGAATTTCCCAACTTAGCCAAGGAATATGTTACATTAATACCATTTACTTTACCTTTCCTACTACCTTTCTCATGATTTTTTTGTCATTGTCCATTTATCCTAATGGACCCAACCAACTTAATCGGTTGTCATACTCTTTCCTTCTATTGCTCTTATACATGCACTAAGCTTCATCGAGGTCTTACATTATTGGTTGGGTTTCATCCAACTCTTCCAAAACTCCATTAAATTTCCTCTTTCCCAACCAATTCCCAAGACCCTAAAAAAATAAAAGTTGAGAACCAAAAAAAAACAAGAATAAAACCACGAAAACCAATAATAATATGATACCACAATCAAAGTGGCATGGCCATGCACTAGACATAAACAAAACTACAAATCAAATGAAAAAAAATCACAAAGAACCCAAAGCACAAAATTAGAAACAAACACCATGACTCAACCCAATGGCTTCCCAATGCTTCCAAAGGAAAGCTCAACCTGAGCCTTATTCAAGATTTCATGGCAGTCTCTTTTTCCCTTCAATCCATGCATCATACTGCCATAAACACATAACTATCAGTGCATAAATAAACATGAAAATGTATCAGTTACCTTACCTTGATGTGCCAAGCACATTACCTTTTAACTAAAAACGTACATATATCATCTCTCAAGGGACCCCAATTCCTTGATGAATCCATCCATAAATGGAGACTAGTTGTTATACCTGTCAAATACATGTTCATGAATATAGAACATATCCACACAATGTCAGACGAAATCAAGATTAAGAATACTTCATGTATTCATGCAAAGCACTCATTCGTTCAAACTGTGGTAACCAAACATAGTCAAAGGAATTCTCACCCAATTTATTTCTTTTACCTTTTACGTTGTTGTAATTGAATCTTATTATCTACTATCACATCACCTAGTTGTTAGTTATATAAACAAATCAACTATTACCTTGTCATGCTAATACCAAGCATGTTTCCTTGTAACTTTTCACACATGTAAGTCACATGTTCCAAATATCAAGACATTGTATTTATTAATTTGAAATCAACCTTTACCAAGACTAAGAGCCATGTCATAATCAACTAATAGTCATAATACATAATGCTACAATTATCACCTACTTACACTCAAGTACACATCAATTGTCTCAAAACATATAATGTTAGTACAACCATCTTAAAAACAAAATCATTCCTTCATGCAATATTATAGACACATACTCATATCATGAAATTAATCAAACATCCAGAAAAAATAGACGACATAATAAAACACTCAAACACCACTAGACAACATAATCAAACTCATACCTCAATGTATCTCAGGGGAGGCTATCACATATTCACAAGTCAATCTAGATTAGTACGACACAATATCACAAGTATGTCAATTCATACCTAAACATCATAACCATAACCATCTTCATAGTCCAATACATATTAACACAATACATATAAAATGAAGATCTTGAATGTAATGACCATAATCATCATGTGTATGAACGCAATGCATATAAAAACAAGTTACTACTATTCATGACTATGTGACGCATGTGCATATGAACGCACTAGTTAAATAGCATCTATGTAACCACAACAACAATAAAAATTCAAGCATGTACATAACCATAATGCATATAACAATCCATTATCTAACATACATGCATTACAAACATACAAACCTGTATGATTATATGCTCTTTCCACGAGGTCCAGTGCTGCAACCTCACGCTGATGATATGCTTCGCCTGCTCTATCTCAGTCAACACATTAGCATCATAGCATACCAACAACATCATGATGACACAAACTACATAATGACCACAATTATGCATGCTTGACCTAACATGCATGCATAACCATAACCATGAAAATGCATGCATAAAAACATATAGGCACTGACATGCATAACAAATGCATATACAACCGACATGCATTCATGACAAACACATCCCAAAAACAACATCATCAACTTCTACATGACAACACAACTACAACAATGACCATCACCATGCATACACATCAAACACATATACAACCTACATGCATGCATGAAAAACACATTATGTCCATCCAGTCCAAGTTTTGAACCATGCTATATTGATACCACTATGTGGCATTAGATATCACCCAAAGAAAACCAAACATCACCCAAAGAGAGTGGAACCTCACTTTGATACCACCTTGTAACACCCTCCTCCCACATTTACCTAAGCTAACCGATACACCAGGGTAAACATGTGAATAATAGTTACTATGATATGATTCAACATCCTAGATCAACTTAGGGAAGTGGAATCGAAAAACAAAACCTTATTGACTTCCCTCAAGTGCTATACAATCCCCAAGGGCTAAACCACCCTTCCAAGTGTCCAAACCCTAAGTTAACTTGTCTTTTCACTGATATGGACTCCAAATCGCATGCACAGTCCTACATTCATGTAAGTGCATGACCACAACAAGGGTGTGACTGCAATATTTTTTAGCTAGTTTTTTGTCTGAGACCATGAAATTTGTACCACATTTTCAAATCTAGACTCCAGGTCACTGCTCAGAACTTGATGAAACTTTCCAAAAAAATAAATGACATAAGGACAAATCCTCTAACACAAAACTTAGTCAAGAACTTGACCTAACCAAGCCTAACCATGATATACATTTCATTAATCATGTCATGAACATGTAATCTACAAGTCATAATTACATATCTGATCATAGGGATCTCATAATTATCTGAGAATCGTCAAGCAGGTGTAATGCCCTCTCATAATACCTGCAATATCATATATTAGTCCATGCATTCATCAACCATTCATATATTCATCAAACATGTCAAGAGCCATAAACAATATACATCTTGTAACTAGCATATAACCAGCAAATAACCAACGTATAAACCATGGAAACTCAACCATAATATCGACATCATAATCAATACATATATACATGAATAACAATATAAAATACCTCTTATTAACATATGATAATTCCAACCAAGTCAGGGACTTCCACGTACCACCCAACCATATATTGGGCTGAACCAAAATTTTCTTCAATCCAATCACCCATGTTCCATATTCAAGTATGATATGTGTGATCTCATGGAATAAACCAAGAAAAACCAAAGTAAGGCTTCTAGAGGCCAAACCACCTCAACCCTCAACTAGTGATTCCACCTCACGGTCAGGCATCATTAACCATCACCATATCGGTCTCCATCCAAGTTGTCTAGGGCTCTAGAGTGTTTGTTCTAACCCGACTTCCGGGACTAGTAACTCAACCCACAACTACCACCAGGCTCTAGAGAATTTATCCAACCAAGGCTTTCCAAGACTAGTAACTCAACCCAACAAGGGCTCTAGAGTGTTTGTTCAACCAAGGCTTCTAAGACTAGTAGCTCAACCCACCAAGGGCTCTAGGGAATTTTTCCAACCAATTATTTTAGGACTAGTAACTCAACCCAAGTTGTTACAGGGCTTCTAGAGCGTTTGTCCAACCAAGGCTTCCAGGACTAGTAACTCAACCCAAGTTGTTACATGGCTTCTGGAGCATTCGTCCTACCAAGGCTCCAAGAACTAGTAACTCAACCCATATCCATAAGGAACATGAGCATCAATCAGAAACAAAGGTAAACCCACAACACCATGGCTATCCACGAAATGTCAAGGCTAGGAAAAATGATTGTCAGTCCAGGCAACCCTCCATTCCAATGACAGATCATAACCAAGAAACCACATGCATGTGTCATGCATGTAAAAATTAGCAAGAAATCATACATGCAAATCGATACCTGCAAAGAAATCTAGTTGTATTCGTTGATCCACCTATTCCCCTGTGCTCTTCTGCTTTCCTTTTCCTTCTTTCTCTAAATCCAAGTGAAATTAGGGTGCTCCAAGCATGCTCCAACAATGCTCTAAGTGTCCAAGAGTATGAGAGAGAGAATAAAAGAGATGTCTCCACCCAAAAGCCTGTCAAAAGGCTTTGAACCGATCCTCAAAAGCCTTTTTATCAATGAGGTATCTATTTTATTCAATTTCCATTAATTTCCTTCAATTTTCCTCACATGCAATTATGTGACCTTTCACCTTCCTTTTCTCCTATTTTCCTTTATTTTCATAAATAAAATGCCAATTAATGTCTTTTTTCATTTTCAAATCCTTTTCCAATTCCTTTGCCAATTTGCTTAGCCATAATAAATCGAAAGTGACAGCCACTAGGATGTTTTTCCAACCATTCAACTTGGAATACATGTCCCATGACCTTGGTCTTATATTTTTTTACATGAATTTTTTAACCAGGGATGTTACATAACTAAATATTTATTTGTTTTTAATTTTAAACTCCATGTTGAGCAGAAGAAAAATCACATATTGTCATCATGATGGGTGGTAGAATGTGCCTCTCGACACAAAAATAATGAGAAACAAAGTATTTAGATTGTTTCTTATTCCTATCTTGTCCAATTCCATCTATTATTTATTTTTTTCTAATTTTTCATGATTAAACTCCATCTATTCAATTCCATCCACAATTCTAATATTTTTTACTTTTGTAAATGTAAATGTATATTTTTTCTTGTAAATATAAGTGTTTAATATAATCTCTACGAAATATGAAAATATTCATATTATAACTTGTTATATAAATTATATATAATTCTTTTGTTATAAGGTGTAATGTTGTTTACAAATTTAAACATATAATTTTACATATGAATAGTGGGGAAAACTATCATAACTCAGTTGTATATTTTTACCTATTGCATAATATAGAATATGTTTTAGAAGAATCAATGGTTCACTTGTTTTTGACATGCCCTTTCACATTGGTGTTACGGGCTTTCTGTAGAAATAATCTAGGATTCATAACAACTTGGCCATGTGAGTCCTTTATTGAAGAATGGAGACACTGGTGGGAACAAATAAATGTGAGACATTTCAAGAAAATTCCCATACTCTTTACTGGGCAGTGTGGACTGCTAGAAATAAATCCATTTTCTAGGATCAACTTTCCTCTCCTGATAAAATGGTTGTACAAGTTCTAGTAATATACACACTCCTTCCTTCATTGGGTTTTGTTCATGCTCCTTAGAATGTTATTGTTGAAGAAACCAATACTTCTCTCCACTGGGAATACTTTGATGACGCATCCCTTGCAAACAGTGTATGTGGGGGAGGGGAAATTCTTTTCCTACAGGAAAAACATTCTTTCAAACATCAGATTGGTCTAGGAAAAGGATCAAACAATTATGTGGAGTTACTTGCACTAAAATGTCTTTTTTTATTTGTCATGGAAAAAGGATGTTTGTCATTGTAGATTTTTAGAGACTCCTTGATTGTTGTAAATTGGTTCAATGAGGTTCAGAGATGTCACAATCTCACACTGTTTCCTTTTGTTGAAGAGATACTCCACAGAAAACATGCTTTTGACTACTTTTCATGTTGAAACATATATAGGGAACACAATACAACAACAAACACACTCTCTAAGGAGGATGCTTCATAGGATTTTGGAGTATGGAAAATCATTGAACATACAAGGGATGATTCATGGATCTACTATCATTGGCCATTCAATGAAGGAATTCAATAGCCTTAGTAACTTAATGATAAGCTATTAATTTATTAATTTATTTATTTATTTATTTTTATTTTTATTTTTATTTTTATTTTTTAATTTTTTTTTTATCATGATTATGGATGACGCACACACACACACATATATACAACTAAATATAAAGTTGTGTATGTTATGTGTTATTTATTCATGCAGTTTTTAGATCATGTATATTTTGATATTGGGCAAGTTGTTGCCTAATCTTATCAGTTTTGTTGACATCAAGAATCATCATAATGCACTAGGATGCATTAGTAGAATGAAATTATCTAATGAAAATTATGATTTTTCCAAAGGTAAGAAAAATATAGAATATGTTTTTCATTTATATGTTTTCAGAATAAAATTTTAAAAACATATATTAATAAATTTATTTTTTTCTTATATTAAAGGATGATAACTTGGGTGGTTTGATAAACAATTTGTTTCCCCAATTACATTTAATTTTTCCTAACATTTAATAACTTTAAAATTAAAATAATTTTATATAAATATTAAAAAATATACTATAACAACTATACTCACATAATTAATTAAAATTTAATAAATATAATTATAATCTTCTTTCATCTCATAATATGGAAGAGGAAAAAAAATATCTTCTTTCATCTCAATTTTAATGTAATGTTTTGTAAGTTTAATCTAAAGTCAAGATTCAAAAGTTACAAGTAATGTCAAACTGCGTCATATCCAAAGGGCTTAATGTGAGTTTAATATTCTAAATGCCATACATAACCTTAAAAATAAAATTTGTAAGTCAACAAATATACCAACATTCACTTCCAACCAGGTATCCTTGTCATGGAAAACTTGTAGTTTGGAATGGAATATACCAACATTCACTTTCAAATATACCAAAATTTGTAGTTTGGAATGGTAGGTTTTCCTCACTGTTTGGAGAACTTGCAAGATTCAGCCAATATATTATAGACAGTCAACAACAATGTCACCTCACAAACATAGCAAACATTAATCAACTTATGTCACAAATGCGTGGGAGTTAATGACATTGACTAATGTACCCATTAATGTTTGTTCCGTGAATCCTTTGTTTTTCTAGTAAATGTAGTTATCAGGATGGTAGTATGACAACAATGGATAACTGCTCAGTGTAAAGACACAACAAGAAGCACCAATTCATTAGGTTTAAGTATTAATTATTTGTAATTCATTTAAGTTTAATTGATAATGAAAAGTGTAAGTGATGGGTGAATATGTATAATTGTAAATTTAATAAATGGAATTTTGTTGTTTTTTTAGACTAGTTTATTTGGTAAGTTTTTATTATGTAAAGTTGTGTGGGTGATGAAAGATTTATATTTAAATTTTTATAATCAACTTAGATTTATCTTAACTCTGGATTTATTAAGGGTTGTGAGGGATCAAATCCTTGGAGGTGTAAACCTTTTTTAGATTTAAAATAATTTGATCTCTCTTAGCACTTGGTAGACCCGGAGTTAAGATGAATCTAAGATGATATAAAAGCATTTCAACTATTATATCAACTTAATTTGTATATCATATTATTTTTCATTTAGATAAAATTTACCTCACACAAAAACATTTTAACTATGATATCAATTTACATAATTTATATATCTAAAACACTTATTAATTATCACTTGGATAAAATTTACCTCACACAAAAATGTTTTAACTACAATATCAATTTATATCATTTATATATTGTATTTTACTTTTAAGAAAATTTAACTCACATAAAAAAACATTTTAACTATCATATACTAATTATTTTTTATTTTATCTCACACAAACACGTTTTAACTAAAATTCCAATTTACCTAAATTTTGCACGCAACAACATTTCACACCTAATAAGGGTTGAATTATGAATTTAATATTTTTTTTGGTAATGTCTTCAAAGCTAAGTGGAATGAAGAATAAGATGGTGGTAAGCATGATAGTTTGGTAAATTTGTTGTCTCAATGTAAATCCATAAAGAATTTATAAACAAATAATTATATTCCATTATTATAAGTCACGTGTTATATAGTTTAAGAATTTTTGAAAAACAAACATACCTTAATTTAGTTTAAAATTTTGATGCCAATTCTCTTTTTTCTAAATGAATTTTATATTATTTTTGTTTTCTTGAATTTTTTCCATGCTTTATTTCCATTTGTGATTGATAATATTATTGTGACTATGTATATTTTTAATTTAATTATTGAACCAACATATTCAATATTATTTTCTATTTTTCATTAATTACTCAACAAATATTTTTTAATTTTTTCAATGTAACATTATATGAAGCCTCTAAGCTCAACAACAATTATTTATATATTAGTTATTAGAGACGTAGCAATGCACCTAAAAATTATAATTATAATTAGTGGAAACAACAATTATTTATATACAATGCACCTAAAAATTATAATCATAGTTAGATTATAAATCTTTTGGGAAATCACATGAGAATTTTAGGACCGACGCGTTTCGAACTACCAACTGTATGAATGAACTACAGTTGGTAGTTCGAAATGCGTCGGTCCTAAAATTCTCATGTGATTTCCCAAAAGATTTATAATCTAATATGTTATGGATCACATAAGCTTGCACTCTCATATAATCATAATTATTTGGAATCAACCATTATTACACAAATATAAACCCAACCCAATTACCAATTTCTCTAATTACAATATATATAATAAAATTTATTTTTTAATAAAATTTATAATTTAATTTTCCAATTTATTTAAACAAAATTAATATATGAAATCTTTTTATTTATAAAATTAAGATATTGGAAGATTCTCACTTGTAACCTTAAAAAATTATTGCATTAATTGAGTGTACTCGTGGTGAAATTTTTCATGGAGCCACACGTGGTAGCTTTTAATTTTCATCGTATAATTTTTATTATTATTCGATGTTAAAATAATTTCTTCTTATTATTATGGATAGTCCCCTGAAATACACGTGGTAGCTTTAAGTTTTTGACTTTTTATAAGTACTTTACCTAGAGTCACACGTGGTGGCTTTCTCTTTTTTCACTTTTAAAAATTGAATGCAAGCATTGCAGATCTTTTAACTAAATTATAAAATCCTTGGGTGATGGGATGGTCGCCCTACATTCTATATTTTTTATCTAATGCACACCATAGCGAGCGTTGACATGTAAGTTAGAGGTTCTTGTAGTTAGGTTTATTGTTGGTTTATGAAGAAATGCTATTATATTAATAATAATGGAGCAAAATACTAATTTTAATTTTATTAATATTTATATAGGTATAAGAGTTCATTTTGGAATAATTTATATTTTATAATCATATAATAATTTTTAAATTGTATTTTCTTTTTTATTTCATGTTATATTTTTAGTGGTTCTAATGGTTAAGAATAGTTGTCTTTTAAGAGGTCAAACATTCAATTCTGGAGGGGTAGTATATACGTTTATAGAGTTAATTCATTGTGAAGGTGTGAGGAGGTGGGTCTCTTGTCCCACAAACAAAGGGGTTTCATGCATCAATTTGGTGTATACTTGGTCATAACCTTCAAATTATATATATTTTTTTTCCAATTAAAAATTCGTAATTCTTCATTATAAATAAGAAAAATTACATGTTGCATTTTCAGCATATCATCTACGCAAGGATCAGGTAAGTTCATGTTCTCCTGAGATACAAACTCTGGCATATCAATGTCTAGTAAAAGCATCTGAAACATAAGATAAATATGTACAATATACAAAAATAGAAATAAAATAGTTGCCGATAAATAACCAAAAAACAAAATTGTGTTGTCCATTATAAACTACCTCTGGTGCTGCCATGTTTTCAATGAAAGGTCGATGAAAATATTGGTACACTTGAGGACCATCCTGTACCGATATGTGCCATCTGCCCCATTCTAGCTGCGTGGCTTCTTTGGATAATTGGTCAGCCATCTGATTCCTCTGCCTGTAAATATGAGTGACATATATAAATTCAAAATAAGATTTATATGTAAAGACCTCATCCAGTAATGCTCTAAGAATGTGTGTGTGACATTGAGCCTTCAAATTGAACAAATTGATTATGACTTGTGAATCCCCAAAGATTTGAATCCTGTTGCAACCTTGTTCACGAGCAAAGAGAAGGAGAAGTCTAAGGCTGTTGAGTTCTGCATAGTTGTTGGTACCTGGACCAAGCCCCATCTTTAGGTGAAAAAAATGTGTATCAGAAAGGTGAAGAACTGCACTACCACTGCATCCAGTCACATTGGATGCCCCATCGAAATAATCCCACGGAGAAGATCGGTCGATTATTTCTGGGATGATGGGTCTGTTGTGGGTCGGAGGCTCTTCATTTGGAATAAGATGACAAATGGTGGAGATATTTCTGCTGACACCATCCCAATCCGTGATCTTACCCAGGAAGATGGTCTGGTTCTTAGAAATCCAGGTCACCCATGCAATGAGGAGTGGAAGGTTCTGATCTGTATGTTGACTAGACTCCTTCCATCAAGTGTTCCAAGCCGAACAGACCGAAGTGTCATGCCAATTAAGGGTGCAACCCACAGTTAAGGTCGTGATGCGCCAAAGATGTTTGCTAGTCGGACAGTTCAGGAAGAGATGATTCACATCCTCAGCATGTTCAAGACATAGACAGCATCTGGAAGGGCCATGTATCTCACGTTTGGTGAGGTTTTCCTCTGTGGGAGTGCAGTTGGAGAGATTGCACCACATAAACAATCTAGCTTTAGGTGGCGCCTTCAGTTTCCATAAAGGTTTCCACCACCATTGTTTTGATTAAGGCTCTAGAGTGTCACAGAGAGTAGAGTACCCAACCTTTGGAGTTTAATTTCCGCTGGGGGTGATTGCCCATAAAATTTCATCTTCCCGATCAGATAATTGGATGTGAGTGGCTCTGAGTGATCTGATAAAGCGATTCCAGATCAGCCACCAGTGCTCGGGGATGGCTAGCGCCTGAGAAGACAACCATGTTTAAGAGGCCCAAGTATAATTAAGTGCATCCGCTATTTGTGAAATAAATTGATGACCAGTCTTGGCCAGATGCTGCCTAATTCCCAACGAAAGTTTGAATTCTTGTCCACAGCCCGACCAAGCGTCCTCCCCAATTTTGACCTTTTCACCCAATCCAATGCGCTAGTCCAAGCCTTTTTTAATAATTTGGATGGATCTAGTGATGGCCTTCCAAATAATAGAAGAGCCCGAAAGGAGTTGAAGGCGTCCTCTGATCCAATCCATGGTGGAGGATGGTGCAACATATTTAGAGTAATTTACTTATTGCCACAGACTGTGTCTGACCATGAGGTGCCAACCCATCTTGGCAGCCAATGTAGCTGCAAACTGGTTGAGGTCCTTTAGCCCCCATCCCCCCCAACCTTTAGGTTTTGCAATCTTCTTCCAAGCGATCTACGCATAGGCATGGCCATCCTGCTTTCCTCTCCAAAGAAATCGCTTGCAAATTTTTTGTATTCTAGCGATCACACCTTTAGGGATCCATGCAAGTGCCATCTAGTAAACTGGAATGGCTTCTAGGATAGATTTAATGAGCACCGGCCTTCCAGCCTTGGAGAGCCATCTTTGTTGCCAGATGTTGATCCTGCGTTTGACTTTTTCAATAAGCCAGTTCCAGTCCTTTATGCAGTAATCATTTGGTTTAAGGAGGAAACCAAGATATTTTAAGCCCTCTTCCAAATCCTTGTGCTCAAAATGGAAGATTCCCATAGCATGGTTGCATTCAAAAACCGAACAACACACCATCATGATGGTGGATTTTCTGTGGTTGGGGTCCATTCCAGTTGCTTTACTGAAAAGGTTCAGTAGATTCAAAAAAATTATATTGTCGTGACAGGAACCATCAAGAAATATAATAACATCATCAACAAACATTAATTGATTTAGTTGTACAAATTCACTAAATTTGATTCCATGAATGGAACCATCATTTTTAGCTTGTGCCAGAAGTGAAGATAGGCCTTCCATAATCAATAGAAAAAGTATTGGGGATAGCGGGAAGCCTTGCCTGAGTCCCCTACCTGCATGAAAAAAATCAGTGGCAACACCATTTATAAGAATAATAAATGAGGCATTAGTAATATATCCCATTATCCAATTTGTAAAGGCATGTGGGAAACCAATATGAATGAGGATGAGTTGGAGATAATTCCAGTTGACACAATCAAACTCTTTTGCAAGGTCATTTTTTAGGATGGTGCTCTTAAGATTCATGAGTTTGATGAAATGTAAGGCCTCTTGCGCAGTGCCAATCGCTTCATGAATTTTTCTATGGTTGAGAAAATCAAATTGCTCTTTGGAAATATGTTGTGAGAGAATGGGCTTAATACAGTTAGAAATGATCTTGGAGATGATCTTATAGATGAAATTGCAAAGAGATATCGGCTGATAATCATGGAAAGATAGGGGTTTCTCGATTTTGGGAATGAGAGCGATAAAGGTGGCATTGAATCCATCATAGACTTTTCCAGTGGTCCTACTGTCTTCAATGACCTGTGATAGATCCTTACCGATGAGATCAAAAAAATTGAGGTAGAATTAAATAGGCCAACCATAAGGTCCCGAGCTTTTGTCCTTCTTAAACCATTTTAAAACCCCTTCCACTTCCCCCAAGGAGACCAGGGCATTCAGATCCTCCAATTTCTCCTCCTCCATGTGCAAGGAACGAGTGATCTGCGTTATTTCTAGTATGTTTTCATTCTCGGGTGCCCTATACTAGCTGGTGAAGTGATTAATGCCCATGTCAGCCAGCGGGTGTGAGTGTGAGCCACTCTACCATTTTGGTCAATGAGTTCCCAGATAGTGTTTGTAATCCTTCTGCCCTTAGCACATTGTTGGAATAATTTGGTGTTAGCGTCCCCTTCTTGCAACCAAATAGCCCTACTTTTGAGGCGCCATTCCTCCTCCAGTTTCCTAAGTATCTTAGCTTTATCAAATTCCAGAGCAATAATTCTATCCTTGGCTTATGTTGATCTGAAGCCGAGGAAGTCCAACCCAGTCAAATTCCCAATCTCCTGTTCAATGTTCACTAACGATTCTTTCTCTTTAAATTTCTTGCTTCTAGCCCAACTTATGGTGATATTCTTTAACCGGGACATATTATTATAGAGGACCCTGGCAGACACCGGATCAGGGAATTGAACACAGTTTCCATTCCTTCTTGACTAAGGAGTGGAACTCGAGCTCCTCAAGCCACACAGAATTGAACTTGAAAGGGGACCAGGGCTTTTGTAGGCCCATCCAAAATTCAAGATATATAGGGGAGTGATCTGAGGATACCCCGATACCAACCCATTGCTTGGCCTTATCAAATTTCTCTGCCAACGTGGATTTGATCAAAAATCAATCAAGTCTTCTGGCCAGAGCAACGTCGACCGTCTTTCTATTCCTCCAAGTAGGGAGCTTCTTTGGCATTTCCAGGTCCAAGAGATCAACCTCATCGTTGAGCTTCTCAAAGTATTCAGATAATGATTCCGGGGAGGCCCCCGGCCCCCAGGATTCAAAAAGACCAATAGAAAAATTTAGGTCCCCGCCAAGAATGATGTTGTCCCGTTGCATAATAGAACTATGAATCCAATCATCCCAGAAAACCTCCCTATGATGACAGGGACCATAAAAATTGATAAGAGTGATCATGAGATTGGATTCACGAGTGGTAATGTCTGCACCAAGTATGCCATCCCGACCCCACAATCCGTGAACCAATATGGACCTGTTATTGATACCAATAACATAACCACTCAATCGACCCCTAACATCAATCGTCTGAAAATTCCAATAAGGGAGTAGAGATGACAGAGTCTTTGAAACATATAATCCTTCACCGAGAGTTTCCTGAAGGAAGAGGGAATATACTTGCAAACAGTCTAGTAGATGCTTGAGAGCCAGTTTTTTGTCTGGGTTGGCTAAGCCACGACAGTTAAGGGAGAGGCAAATCATTGGTCACTGCAGCCCTGGGTGTTTTGTGCTCTAAGAACTTGATTGATGGAAGATTAAATACCAGCCGCAACCTCCAAGCTGGCCTTTCTGATGGGTTTAGTGATGGAAGATGGGCACCCCCTCGATTCTTTCGAGAGAGACCCCCCAATGGCCTCCCCAAGGCCCAAAGTGGGAGGGTCCAAAGTTCCAGAGGACGATCTAAGGTTGTAACAGTGACCCATCGAATGGCTATCAGATTCATGAATCGAGTGGTAACTTGAGTCACCAACAATGGTGAGAGGATTGGGCCTAGAAACAGAAGAGGGGGTGGTTACAACAGGACAACTAAGGGGATCCATATTACATATGTTTAAATTTATAGCATGGGATGCATCAAACAAAGAGAGGGCATAAGAGAATATCATAGAATTAACATTCGAAAGGGGGGAAGTAGGATTGTTACCTGGATTAAGCGCTGATGGCTCCAATGGAGAGTATACCACTCTGATATGTGCTTTCAAGTGTGTATTTGGGATCGATGGCCAACCAACAGAGCTATCAAGACCACGACCCACCTTCTCCGGTTCCTCGTGCCGCTGCTACGCACCCCCGTCTTCCATCTGAATCACCATATGAACCAATATTTTTGAGGGAGCCGTGACCACCACAATGAGGGGGCACTCCTTGTATAGGTGTCCAACCTCATGGCACCTCCTGTACCTGAAGGCAACCCCTTCGTAATTGAGAATTTGTGCTCGCACCATGTTATTGAAGTGAAGTTTGTAGGCTTCAAGAAGCCCATCTCTAGTGTCCAGATGGACAAGTATTCATGCCAAAGAGATGTTCCCAGTATCAAGATAGGAGTAGTCATGGTCCAGGTAAATCCCCAAATATTCCACAATAAAATGAAAAGTGGCTTCATTCCAAAAATGTAGAAGG
This sequence comes from Pinus albicaulis, assembly GCA_034641835.2. Taxonomy (NCBI): domain Eukaryota; kingdom Viridiplantae; phylum Streptophyta; class Pinopsida; order Pinales; family Pinaceae; genus Pinus; species Pinus albicaulis. The sequence continues at coordinate 655,053,660 of CM076569.1, forward strand.
AGTCCTGGAAGTCTGACCCATATTGGTCCCGCCCAAGCTTTCTCCTTGTCCGGATCGAAGAGTGGCGTCCATCTCTTCAATAAGACTAGATTCATATCAATATGCCATTATTGTGTGAGGACCCAATCCAACATGTCAAGCTGAGGAAAAATGAGGGTGAACGATCCCTTGCTCATAGTCAGAACCCTAGGAAGCTGCGCCAGTGAATTTCCCCAAATTTCAACAATCCAAATTTTTAGTCTGCCACAGGTGTAACTCTTGTTGCGGACTCTACCCACTAGTACCATCTGACTGGTGTGCTCAATCTCCTCCATACCCACACCTTGACCGAAAATAAGGTCCTTCTTGGCCCTGCTCCTAGTGCACCGCTACTTTTTCTTACCATGGCCAGGAATCCTAATCTGACCTACACCATCTGATTCCAGTGCCTCATCAGAGTCAGAGGTCCTGGGTTCTTCCTGCAATGGTGCAGAATGCGGGATGTCCTTGAAGAAACCTAATGCCACGACAGAGACAAGAACCTCGAGTTCAACCTAAAGAAGAGAAGGCATATCCCCCTTGTTGATGTTCAACTGTTCGAATCCGAGCGCATCATCCTAAGCATGAGAAAAACTCCCATGAACCAGCCCCTCACCGAAGGATTTGAAAGCATCTGAATTCTCTTGTGCATGTTGTTCCCATAACCTTAAGACGGAAGGTGAAGGAATATAATATGTCGGGGAAGCCAAGGGTTGCAATAAGGGCTCTGAGCGCATGACCAAATTAACCGTAGGTGGTTCCACCAATGGGAAAGGTGGTATGGCTGTCACCCCAATATCCATGTCCTGCACGTCCCCATCCTCCATTGTTAACCCTTCCACCCGACCAAATTCTCTAAGGTGAGAATGTCAGACAAAAATCTGAGTATGTTCCATAGGGTCGGATCAGTAGTCCACCTCATCATCTGTCATTATCGGGAGTCCAGAAAAACACCTGCCATTGATGGTAACATTGTTGCTTGCAACTTGCCCTGTTTCGAGGACAGTGAGTAACCGACAGATGTGTAGACTGAAGAGAATTGAAACCGCAGAGGAAAGTAAGGGGCCCTCTATGAACTGGTCAAAGCAGGAAGGAATGCAGCATCCAGGAGAGCTGCAGATGTCCAAGAGAAAATCGATGTTGGACCCCCATCCCCGCAAGAATAGGAACGAGTTTTCGGTGAGAGGTAAGGCAATAGGGAACCAAAAAGGAGTCACAAGCCCATAGGGAGAACGATTATCCCCAGTAAAAAAACCCTAAACCAGTGCAAAACAGGGGAATCGATGAATAAACAAAACAGTGAGTAGGTGGAATATCCAAGCCCCCAACTCTGTTTGTATTAGAGACGAAACAGATTAGGAGCCAATCTCCCCAAATCAAGCCCCATCACTAGCAGATTCAGTCGTCACCCACCATGGTTGAGGTTCAATCGATGACCACCATAGCTAGGGTTCCAAGCTTCGTTTCTCTCTGGTAATCAACCTTAAAATTATATTATTATTACTATTATTATTATTTAAAAAATGATGGAAGTATGAATTTTTTTTATTTTATAAAAAAAATTATAACGCTTTATAAAAAATTGTTTTAAGTATGTAGTACAGAGAATGATTCATTTAGGTTGATGGATTGTGTTGATGTTCTTGTAGTTAGGCCAACTACTTTTTCCTATAGAAATGTTATCATGCCAATAATAATGGAACAACACAATAATTCTAGCAATACAATCACCAACTCAAATCATTTTCATTAATAAGACCAATATGTATACATGTACAAGACCTATAAGAAAAATATTAACGATGGAAATTTATCTTAAAGTTTAGAAACCTTATTGAATCTTACTAGTCTCTAATATACAAATTGTAAAAATTTTGGCGATATTTTTGTGAAAATATTCAAATTTTTAATTATTTATATACTATCTACAGAATTTTTGTGAGTTTTAAGGGAAGATATTTTCATATTATAAAATTTTAGCAAATCTATTTTAAAAAAAAAGGAAGTTTGCATATATTATTTTTAGGAAAAACATGGAAAATTAGCCCACCTACGAATACTATCCCCTAAATTTTTCCCTCGATAGCTAATGCTCAAATCAATCATCTCCTACACTCACTCAACAACCTCTCCAGAATTCTCTCAACTATAGTTTATCTATCTCAAATTATACCTTTGAGATATAAAATAAACGATAATAATTCGATCTAGAATATTACAAATGTACTATTATTCCAAATTTTCTCCCCCATAATGATCATATGGAAAATTTGCAAGATCATCTATAAATTTACAAAAATTTTGTTTTGGTATAGTGTTTTGGTGAAGATATTTACAACATGTTTTGTGGTTCTACAATACATGATCTCAATCACACCTTGTTGAATCAAATATCGAAGAAAATGATATTTTTATCAATGTGAATTATTGTGAAAAACTATATTCTTGGTCATTTGAAGAGCACTTTTACTGTCAAAAATAAACTCAGTGGATTCTTCCTAATGCTCATGTACATCCCCCAAATTTTTTCTTAACCACTCTACTTCACAAATGATTGTCATTGTTTCTTTATACATTGTTTCTGTTATGGAGAGAGAAACTATAGGTTTCTTTTTAACACTCCGAGCAACTGTTGATGAACCCATTCTAAATAAGTATCATGAAGTTAACTTATAGTTATCTATGCAATCTACCCAATCTAAATTTGTATAACCAATCAACCTAAAATCCTATATAGATCTATAGACTATATATTAAACCATAACCAATGGTACTATTAGCGTTGTAATTAGCACTTGGACTACTTCAAGTGCTTGACCAAATACATCCTAAGCTCTAAGGCAATTTCTTATGATTTAATTGGGTTTTTTGGAAAGTGGTTGGATCTCAAGCACTTGAAAGGAACATTGAACAAATAAAAACTCTCTAACACATATGAGGGCACTCGTATATATGATGTGGTAGTAAAATTTGTATTTCAATGATTATAAGAATGGGAGAAAGACAGTGGGTCTGTAGGACAGAAATCCACTGCTGGGAGGAAAAAATGACACGAATTCCAGATCTGAAATGTATAGTGAAAGAATGCTTTTAAAAGACTTACAAGAATCTTACTTTAAATTTAAATAATCCTATTACAAGGAATGCTTCTGACTAAAATGACCTCATGAATTAGGAATGCTTGGTGAATCAAGACTGACAAAAACATATTAGCATGCATGCTAGATCAAAAGAGTTATAAAAACATGAAACATGGTTTAATTCCACCTCAAGGATTGCTTATGAACCATTTTCAATTCATACTAAATCAGGAAAGCTTGGAACAAGACTTACAAAAACATATGCATATGTCTTGGAGGTTCACAAGTCTTATAAAGACATAAGATAGAGCTTTTATGATAAATTTGGAAAGACAGATGAAGTATGTAAAAACATAAGGGAAAACAATACACACACCATATGATTTGTGAATCCTCAAGAGTGTAACTGGAATATATTATGTGTTCAAAAATACACAGCTTTAGGAATAACATGAGGATCAGTAACAGGGCCAGGGCACTAGGCCCTGTGCCACCAACCATCTCCCCTTCATAGCATTTTGTCACATATATACAAAAATATAAAACTGTCATCCCCACAAATGGATTAAACATGTTCCCAAAAGTTATTACGATCTTGTGTAAGATATGAGGCTTATCCTAAAACTTTAATACAAAGTAATATGACATAATCAAAATAAACAACATCAAGGCTAAAAATTTCAAGTTTTTGTATGATGTGGCAGTCTCATAGGAAGACTCCTCCTCTGTTCTGGTGCAACCAACTCCACAAAAAGTGTAAACAGTAGTGAAAGTGATGTGTGACTGTTCCTTGAATGCTGCCTGATGCCTCGCGGAAACATGTTGGTGCTAAGAGTAATGGTTCAAATATTTTTTAGAGAAAATTTGTTATTGTTCATTTCCTTTGGTTTCTTGCTTGTCGTGATAGGGATCATGAAGGCAGATTAAAGAGATATTATAGTTTCATGAGCAGGAGGAGAAAACCCTTTATACATATATCGCAATCGCATATCAGGGTTAGAAACATTTAAGCTTAAGACACAAGTGGGAGGGAACGCGGTTTGTGATGGAGATGATGATGTGGAAAGGAGGTTTGGACCGAGGGGGGTGTGAAATGCGGAGAGGAGGACACGTAGTAGGAGGAGCGTGGGGCCCAGACAATACCGCAAATCGCAAATTGGGAGTTTTTTTGTGAGGAACGGGAGTTAAAGGTTAAAACTCGCAAATTGCGATGTGCGATGAGACAAGAGTTGACATGGCATGACATTCAGTGGGGCCCATTTACATCGCAATCGGGGAATCGGGAAAACCGCAAAACCACAAACACTTTCCTTTAGCACTTCATCGTGCATCGCAAAACTTACCTCACCGTATCTTCACAACTTTAACTTATTGCAATTTCACAATCGCCGTTATAACTTATCGCATGTGATGTGCGATGAAAATGGAAGGTGATGTGGAAGGGAAAGGTCCCACTTTAATAACACAATCGGGAAAAAGGAAATGCAGAGGTGAATGGAAAAGGTAAGTAATGTTGCGATCTTGAAATATGAAAAGTTGATGGGTCCCATTTAAAGGATTTTTAAAAGCAGAGAATGAAAAAATGTGTTAAGTCAATAGAATATGATGTAGAAATTATATACAAGATGCATGTATATATCGAGATCCTCCTTATCTAACAATATTTATCTTCTTGCTAAATACAGAATCCTTCCACTGTTAATCTTTTGCGGAAATTTAAAAAACTCAATTGCAAACACATGAAGCAATAAAAACAATCGCACATAACACGGTTGTTTAATGGGAAAGCCTAAAGCTAAAAACCCCAACTATCATATATTATGTATCATGGAGATCATGTAACAATCTCATACAAAGCTTAGTACATCAAGCTCTTGGTACAATCAATCTTCACACACTAATCAGAAGAAATCTGCAAATCCATGCACCGATTTCTTGCCACCTGATAGCCTGCCTCCATTGCGCAATCCCTACTGAAGAAGACCCCTGAATGAATTAGAATATACCTTTCTTGCACTGTGCAATACTCATTGGCAACTCCAATGTGTGTGTGGTGCAATCAATGCATCACTATAGTCACAATGGATAGTCCATCTTGCCCTTTCACCTATCTCTCCACTGGGTCTCCACTGGAACTGACATGCACTATAGTTAACTGTTGTATTTTTTCAGTTGATTAATGAGTTATTATTTGTGAATTAATTAAATAATTAATTCACTCCACTCTCAGTAGTGTATCATTCAGTTAGACTAGATACAACTAGCTCAATTGAGTTTAACTCCATTAACTGAGTTAAACTGAATAACAACTCCATGAACTACTCTTCCAACTTTGTCATAACTTTTCCACTTCAGTTCTAACTGAGTCCTCCATGCATGAACCACCATTAAACCCTAGGAATTGCGTAATTCCTTCAGCCCACTTATTTTCCAAATTTTTACACTGAAATTAATTGCTCCAAGAGAATAATTTGATATTTAGAGTCTGATTATTATTAAGGGCTAATAATAATCGACACTTCTATTTTTAGATCGACGATCTATAAATAGACTTTGCCCAATATTCTAAAAATAGAATTTCATATATTTTTCCAACTTGACCAACTATCCACAAATAAAATCCTACAACTTCTGAAATATGATCACCATGTCTAAAAATAGACTTACACCTAAAAATAGCCTGCGGGCCCACTTAGTGAAGGTGACTGATTTTCACTAAGCTCATAATCTTGTTGAATCTCAACATATGATAAAAACTTCTGAATCATATTATAAAGAAATTACAACATATATCTAAAGTTTATGAAGCGAACCAAAGGAAATGATGGGTCCTAGCAATCCCGCAAATCACATATCTGAGAGTTTTTAGGAGATGAAAATTGTGATATGTAATAATTTTGGATGTGTGAAAAGCCGATTGCGATGAAAGGTAAGGGATTCAATACAGTTAAGTGTGGAATATATATATATATATATATATATATATATATATATATATATATATATATATAAATAAATATATATATTATATATATTAAAGGCTTGTTGTGGGGGGGCGGAGCTGCTTTTTAACTATAAAAAATGGAAAAAAGGGGTTTTGAAAGAAATGAAATGTTGGATGTTATTATTTTGGAAAAATGAGGAAAGGATCGAAGATAAATGGCGAAAATGGAAAAAAGGATGTGAAAGAATTGAATCAGAAGGAGAGGGCAGCGTTGAAAGAAATCAAAACTAGTGCTAACAGGTACCATGCAAATACTTAAGATTCTCTTAACTAATTTATAATACAATTCTGAGGGTCCTAACATGAATCTCAATACCATATTGGTTGCAAAAGATATATCTAGTCAAGTTGAAGTTAGGTAGATCAAAATTCCAATCAAATGACAATATGAGGTATCATTAATTGGATTGGAGTTGTCATTTCTATAAAACTTCAACCCAAATTCCAAAGGAGCTATCATTGGATGATGATTCAACATGTTTATCCTCTTTAGAATATCCCAAGTATACTTGGCTTGTGATATGAAAATACTATCTTCCTTCTACCACACTTCAATGCTCGTGAAATAATGCAACTCACCAAGATCTTTCATCTCAAATTCAGTAATCACATGTGAATTAAACTTCTAAAATAGACCAAAATTTTTCTTTGTATAAATCAAATCATTAGCATATGGTGCAACAATTAGAATATCTTGATTTGATTGGAGAATATAAAGATTTGGTTTAGATGAACTCTTGACTAAGCCTTGATCGTAGAGGTACTTATCAATCCTTGAATTCCAAGCTTTTGGTGACTACTTTAAACCATATAAATACTTCTTCAAATTGTAAGAACAATATTATTTTCCTAGAATATCAAAACGTCCATGTTTCTCAACATATGATTCTCCATCTACATAACCATTTAAGAAAGATAATTTGACACCCATTTAGAAAATTATCCACCTATATTGTATAACCAATGAAACAACCATCCTAATTATGTCCATATTGGCCACTTGAACAAATATTTTTTTATAATCAATCCTTATTTTGGTGCATAACCTTTGACAACTAAATGGGCTCTATGTTTATCAATTGAACCATTGATTTATACGTTTTATATACCTATTTAGTACCAATTACATATTTTCCTTTGGGTAATTTACCTAAGTCTTAAATATTATTCTTCCCCAAAAAAATTTAAGTTTTCTTTCGTACCTCCATTCCATTATTTCTCCTTTGATTCTTTTGTATACTTATTTGGGTCATCCATCTCCATTACTTTAGCCATAAGAGAAAAAATCACAATAGATATTTGCAATCTAGTAATTTTTTCCTAAAAAAATATATCCAACATATCAATTTTAGAATGGCCTTTGGATAATCATTTAGGCTTGATCTTATCTTCATCTATCACAAAACTAGATCAATTACCAATTTTTACTTCATTCTTACTTCATTCTATATGTAAATGCTTTCGCTAATAAAATCCTTTCTCATCACGATGTTGGACACTTAATCCTCTATGTGTAGGTGTAGAAGGCGAATGGACATAGGAAGTCCAAGAGACCTTGGAATGTGGAATCCAAGGGTCACCTAATGTACTATAAATGTATATCTTTTTGAATAAGAAATTAACTCACGCTTATCTATCTTATTATGCCTATTCATGCCTAGTCTATTTGCTGAGTTTGACATGGTATCAGAGGGCAGGCCCTGGCATTTTTAGATTCTTTGTCATATCAATTTTGGATATATAAAGCCATTCTACCTTTCCTGACATATTCTCTTTCATATCAAAGAGTGTATAGGAGGAGTAATGTATTACCATGAAAATAACTCAGTGCTCATAGTCGCAATCGGGGCAAAGGGGCACAGTTGAATAGTTAGATAGGGCTTACTGTGTATGTTGTTGGTCGAGTATACTTTATGGAGGGATGAATATATTGTGTTTTTGGTTGAGCTGAACACACCCCGGTGGTATCATTTTAATGCATTTTCCTGACAGTGATCTCATTATATGACTGTTTATTACCACTCCTGTGTATTACCATCACCCCACCTAATCACTCCATTCGTGGTTGTTGGCTTGCGCTGCCTCCTATGAGATCGAGAGTTCATGACTCTCCTCTCCCACTGTGCTTCTCCCAACGCACTAGCTCATCCACTACAACACTCCCAGTCCCTCGGCCTACCTCCACTCAGCCCTCGACCCTCCTTTCACACCTCCGTAGTGGCCTCGACTCTCCCTGTCGGCCCACCCTCACACCTGCGTCAACCCCTCTTGTCGAAGCGCTACCCTCAGCCTCCCGTGGCTCCCTACCATCCAATCCTCCTTCCCTCACACCTGTAGTTCTCCCTCACCGCTCTTCTCCCTCTTAACCTACCTTCACTTGACCCTCCCTGCCGCTCAAGCATCCTCCTTCACATTGCTCCCCTCCATACGCACCTCCCTCCACTGGCCTACAAGCTCCCCTCCCTATGCAATGCTCTCCTCCCTGGTCCCTCCTCCCCCCTCCCTACCTCTGCCGACCCCTCCACACTCCCCTCTGCTCACCTCCTCCATCCCCTTCGACTCTGATCCCTCCCTCTTCACCAGCTCCACCTCCCACCACCTCCCTCGGCCCCTACCTCCACCAACCCCTCCACACTCCCCTCTGCTCACCTCATCCTTCCATTTCTTAAATTCCCCCATTTCTTTGTCAATTCCGAAAACTAATAGACCTTGTTAATCAGTAGCTTTATTGTGGAATTCAATCTTGCCTACCACATGAATCTCCTCCAAACCCTTCAACATGTGGCAAATAAAATTTATGTGTATCAATTGATCTTAGAAAAGGCAGGCACGACTTCAGTATCCCTCGTATAATGCCCATGCTCTCAGCTCAAACCCTATGTTACCTATTGGAAGGCCATATTTTGCAATTTCCTTGTTAAATATAATGCAAAGGCACAAGAAAGAGTTGTATAACTGTGAACAAGTGATTACCGTGTGGATTCATGGGTTTGTGAGATGAAAATGCGTGGATTTTGGAGCTGCACAAATTCGTGGATTTCGGGAGAATTCGAGGTGGATTTCTTATTTCTATAGTCGAACTATGAAGTAATATGGTAGTGATTAAAATAATTGGGGATGTCACCCCTCCTGATGGAAAAATTGAAGTTCATTAGGCCTTTTGTTTCAGTATTTTCATGGGTTGGTTGCTCGAGGATTTTATTATTTACATCGCCCCGGGCCAACTCTTCAAGATTTTGGATTTGTGATTCTTCTAGATCTTGGGAAAGATATGGCATATAATAATGTGATTTTTTTCAATGTTGTATTTTTTACCTTTCTCTTATGGAAATTTCAATATTTTATTTCTCATACAAAGAAAATATACACAGTACTTTTATGGTGCAAAGTATTTGACATTTTTAGTGTGACATTATATTTTGAGTGGGTGTTGCTTCTTCCTCATTGATCTGTAGGTGTCATCAGTTTTTTAAAGTGTAAGTTTGGCATTGGAGAAAATGACTCAAATTGGTGAATTATTGGAGTTCGTGAAAACTCTAATACAATTTACTATTGATAACACAGTCCAAATCAGTATGGAAACTCTCTTGGATATTGTAACTTGTTTGCAAAATAAACATGAAAAGATAGATTTTCTGCAACTTGAATCATAGTTCCAAAGAGATGAGTTACAACAACATAAGCATAATGACACCCATCAGCAGCCACCAAGTATTCAAACCAGTAACATTGAGATTGACTCTCATCATGTGCCCATTTTAGGAGAAAATTTTCATGCAGAAGAAGAAATTCAGCTTGCACTTCCCAAGCCTATCATCAGACCTTGGGAATATCTTGTCCATAAAAAGAACAGAACTGGTCTTGGATATGAAAAGTAGGTGTCCTTTCATATTCCAGGCTCTTCCAAGCCCATCAAATTTCAAATTTCGGGATTCCTTTATGACAATTCACCTTCATCTATACTAGATTTTGATCCTCTTCCACAACAGCCACAAAGAATTGTTAAATGCCAACACTGTGACCGAGTTGGCCATATGTAATATCACTATTTTGATCTTCACCCGTGCAAGCATTGTGATCAGCACACTCATTCTTCACACAGATGCTTAAAAAAAAAGCCTCTTGCAAGAACAAAGATTCATCTTGGATGGATCGCTTCTTGGCAATGAGGATGAAAAACTGAGAAGATGTTTCACTCATATGTAAAAACTTGTTCTAGAGTGTTGAAAAATATTGCAGTTGATTTTTCGCCATCATCTTACCTTGTATCTGACACGGGGGAAAATTATGGTCATCTACAAGCTTCAAAGCCACATCAAGCGATCCTGAGCCACAACCTTTCATTCCAGATTCAGAGTTGTAAGAGACACAGAAGTTCAAGTGAGCCTAAGCCACAACTTACCATTCCAGATTCAAAGATGTATCCAAAGACACAGATGCCCATGAGCATGCCTTTGGTTGGTGGTCAGCCTTAAACCATCTATGTGAGTTTGATATTCTTCCTCTTCAAAGAATTAGAGACACTTCCTCTAGCAGAAGACTTCAGTTTATTTCCAGTTTTGGTAGAGTTCCAGGAAATCAATCAAGCATTCCAAAGTTGGTGGTCATCCTTAAACCATCGCAAGTTGTAGACGTCCCTTCTTCCATGTTGACGGTCTCCCTCTTCAAAATATGAGGAGCACTTCCTCTAGCAGAATACCTCAGCTTCTTGCTAGATTTGGAAGAGTTCCAGGAACTGCACTAAGCATTCCAATTTTTGTGGTAATCCTTAAACCACCTCCTTATGCCAACATTTCGGAGAGCAAATTCAGCCTAGTGATGCCATTTTGTATTACAGCTCTCTTCTCAGACTCACACATACCCCTTCGGATTAAGGGGGGAATGTTGGACAACTAATCCTCTATGGGTAGGTGTAGAAGGCGAATGGACATAGGATGTCCAAGAGACCTTAGAATGTGGAATCCAAGGGTCACCTAATTTACTATAAATGTATATCATTGTGAATAAGAAATTAACTCACACTTATCTATCTTATTATTCCTATTCCTACCTAGTCTATTTGTTGAGTTTGACAAAAGAAAAATTCTTTTCTTAATATAATTTTATTTTCTTGAGGATCAAATAACCTATGACTTCTTGCTTCATTAGTATACCCAATAAAAATACACTTCGCACATTTATCATCTAATTTTTCCTTTTTTCCTTAGGAACATGTGAATATGCTATGCAACCAAATAACTTCATATGTGCAACACTTGGTTATATCCAGACCATGCTTCTTTTGCAATTAAATTCAACATTTTCCTTGTAGGACATTCGTTGAGAGTGTAGACTATTATGTGCACTGCTTCGACCCAAAATTCATTTCCAAGGGACTTGGTTTTTAACATGCTTCAATATTTTTCAGTTATGGTGTTTTTTTCCCTTTTTGCTACTCCATTTTGTTAAGGACATTATGTATTGGTAAATTCTCTCTTTATCCCATTCTTCGTAGAATAATTCAAAATTTAATTTAATTTTTATTCTCGCCCATTATCTATTCATAGGGTGAGAATTTTCAAACAAGTTTTATTTTCAACTATTTCCTTGAACTCAAGAAAATTATAAAACACCTTACACTTTTCCTACAAAAAATACACCCAAGTAATCCTAGAATAATCATCAGTGGAAATAAGAAAATAGTGTACCTCTCTAAAAGACATGATCTCCATTAGACCAAACAAATATCAATGTACCAACACTAGAAATTCTCTATCCTTCCATGTTCCATTTGAGAAATTTAGGATGGAAGATTCTAGAGGTTCTTCTAGATAGGTCAAATGTTTTTTTCTGAAGAAATGTTATTACATTAATAATAATGGAGCAACATAGTAATTCTAACAATATAATCACCAACTCATATCATTTTCATGAATTAAATCAATATTTATACATGTACATGAGTTATAAATTCTCAAACCAACCATCACCTACAATCACTTAAAAAACTCCAAAATTTTCTCAACTATGTTTTCTCTATCTCAAATTATACCTTGAGTGGGTCTAATGGTAAATAATAAGTCTTGTCTCCTAAGATATCAAAAATCTAATTCTAGAAAGGGTTAGTATATACCCCTTTATAGTTTTAGATCATTGCACGAAGGTGATTCCCTTGTCAAACAAGGAGGTTGCATGCACTAATTTGGTGTATGGCTTAGTTTTGAACCTAAAACTAGATTAGTAATATTATTATTATTATAAAAATGATTGAAAGTATGTGGTTTTTAATTCTATTAATTCTTATAAATTATTAATAACGTTATATATATATATATATATAATGTTGGACATAGAATGATTTAGTTAGGATAAAGGATTTTGTTGAGGTTCTTATAGTTAGGCCAACCACTTGTTCATGAAAAAATGTTATTACACCAATAAAAATGGAGCATCAAAATAATTCTAACAATACAATCACAGAATATGTGTTAATTTCAATTAGATTATGCTTAATATTTAAAACACTTCTTAAATACTTGGAAGTTTTTTCTATTTTCATGGGGACATTGTCATCATACAGCAAAAACGTGATCAGTGGTGTTCATGTGCTAGTAACAATGGAAGATCCTGGACAACTCACTTCAAATTGTGCAATCAGATCATGCTCAGCATCCACAACATCATGTGTAGATCCTGACATACGTTATTTAGGGGGTGCAAATCCTGTACTGGGTGGTTGAGCAGGTGTACCAATCTCAATGATTGGTGACTCACTCACAGGTGGAGCATCAAAGTTGCTACTAATTTCATCCCCCATAGTCGTAGCATGAGGATCGTACTCCACCAAAAGATCCTATAAAATAAAGAGTTTTTCTATAAAGGATGAGATAACTAAATCATAAACTAATAAATGGGATAATCAAATGCGTTTCTCACCCCACATTGACGAACTTGTTGCACCAAGGTTATGATTTCACCTTTTATTTCATTTGTTTGAGGCTCATTTAGAACTAAAGAATTAATTTTCTTGTTTTCTTTCATTTGAAGCTTCTTTATTGTTTGGATTGGATCAACGAACATAAAAATGGCTTCTTTAGTAACCTCTTCCTCAGGAGCATATGTAGATTTTTCTAAGGTTGGTGCCTTCCCCTTATCACCTTGTTTATCAAATAAGTGTAATTTTCAATTCATCCACAATTAATCATAATTATATTAATAGGAAAACCACTACTCACATATGTATAAATTTATATAGAAACTTCACGTTATATCATGGCCAATATAAAAGGTTCTAAATTTATAAAAACTCCATGAACTTGTAAGGCTCTTGCAAGAGCCATTATGACAGGATCCGTATATATTCCATATTTTATAGAAACAATACTTTGAAAAGGATCAAGGAATGCATTTGCTCAAGTTGTTCATATGCATATTAAATGTTTCATTTAGTTGCATGATGCCTAAAAATATGAATTCGACTTACTCTATAATGGATATATAAATATAAATATAAATATAAATATATAAATATATATATATATATATATCCATTATAGAGTAAGTCGAATTCATATTTTTAGGCATCATGCAACTAAATGAAATATTTAATATGCATATGAACAACTTGAGCAAATGCATTCCTTGATCCGCCGGGGTGTTAATGATATCATATATATATATATATATATATATATATATATATATATATATATATATATATATATATATATATATATATATATTATGATTATATTATTTTACGTACAACTACATTGATTTTTACCTCTTGTGAGGTTGGTGCCCTTTGACCTTGATTAACCCGACACAATATTTTAACCATGACGTATTAAAATGTTTCCTCAACTTACATGATGTCTAACAATATATTGTAGTAAATAACAATCATAACATACAATAGACATTGCTTACAAGTTGGGTAAAAGTGAATACATGTTGCCCCGATAATAACAATATTTGTATTTATTCTATTCAAGTTTTAATCAATGTGAAACTCTTCCCCTGCAGATATTTATTTAATGTCACATATGAATACATGGTTTCCTTCACATCCCTCAAATATGAAATTGGGTTGCTTATTTGTGGTGACGGGCCATGTACTATTTATAAACCATGTAAGATTCCCTATTGATTTTTGCCTTCCATAAATATACATAGTTGCACCTTTATTTTCATCATTTTCTTTCACTTGTATATAATTTGTGGCCACTCAGTATATTCACATACTTTTGGTATATTGAATTGGTTGTACCTCCATCAATTCAGTTAATCCTCCATAACATTCCTTTATTCCATCCATAGAAAATATCCCCAAACCATGTAATGACGACAGGACAATGTAGTATTCCTTTCATTGACAAAACAATCTGTGTTTATTTCGGGAAGATTTGTAGGAATTTACAGGGTAAGTTCCTTAGATCAAACACCAAAGGTCATCGCTCACAAATAGATCACAGATCAGTACAGCAGTATTTGACATGGTTAAAACCCTCGAAGAGGGAAACAGTCCACGACCTGAGCCAACGCGACCACTTCAGGAAATTTATTAATATAAAAAGAATTTTTACATATGTTTCTCTCATAAACGGTTTTTGGACAAATGACCCTCCATGATCTTTAAATAGAGATCATGGACCAATTGGGTGTTAAGCCACGGATCAAGTGTCGTTAATACCGAGGAGAGAGTGAACCATCGTATCACTCCAAATCGTGACCGTCAGATTATAAGTTACAAATGTTAACAGTAAGCATAACTGCCTAACTCTGTGGCTCTTGACCAAGTTATACTTAACTATTTCCTATGTATCAGAATAATATCCTAACATCCCCCCTTAAGAAAAACTTGGGATAGGATTGAAGGATTTACAAAAGTGACACAATATGAGAAGGAAGGAGGAATTAAAGCCTATCCCCCCTTAATGATAAATTTCTTGAACTCCAAGCATAGATCGAAGTTTGGTAAATTGTAATTATTTAAGAGCCTTTGTAAAGATATCAACAACTTGATCATTGGTTGACATCTTTGCCCTTCTAGACTTGATCATGAATGAGCTTTCTGATGAAGTGTATGTGTAGTTCAATGTGTTTCATGCACTGATGATGAATTGGATCTTTTCATAAACGAATGACAATCTGATTATCACACCAAAGTGTAGTTAGATGTTGCTTATGAAGATCAAATTCAGACAGGATCTGATGAAGCCATGGGGCTTCCTTGTTGGCTTCAACAACTCCACGATACTTTGCTTCTGTCGAAGAAAGACATATGACACTTTGTTTCTTACAAGAACGTGTAATAGGCCCTAAAACAAGAGTGAATACATAATCTGTAGTAGACTTTCGATCATCAGGGTCACCAGCCCAATCAGAATCAGTTAAACCAATCAATAATGGAGATGCTCCTGCACTGTAATGAATCCTAAACTGAACTATACCTTTAATATAATGAAGTATTATTTTAGTTTCTTTCTAGTGACTTTCACATGATGGAGTTGATAACGAACCCGAGTAACAAGATAATGACTAAGAAGGATTGGGACGATGTAGTTTCATATAAAGTTTACCAACAATTTGACGATATAAGGTAGCATCAATTTCAGGGGTATTGCAAGTGACTGAAATCTTGACTCCAAACTAAAAGGGAGAAGGGGTTGGCTTACAGTCTTCCATGTGAAAGTGGTGTAGAAGATCACAGGCATACTTGGACTGAGAAAGGGTAATACCTTCTTTGGATTGCAAGACTTGAAGACCAAGGAAATAATGCAAGTGTCCTAAGTTTGTCATTTCAAACTTCTTTTTGAGGCTAGACTTCACATGGTTTATATGGTTGGGATCACTACTAGTAAGGATAAGATCATCAACATAATAAACAAGGATGATTAAATACTTACCCACTTTCTTGGTGTAGACATTATTGTTAGAATGACATCTAGAAAAGCCATTATCTAAGAGAAAGTTATCCATTTTGGCACACCAAGTGTTGGGCCGAGGAAAAGGTACATTTTTCCCCTATCTTTAGCATGATTTATTATTAACTTTTATATGTTTTCCTTCATTGTAGAAATAAATCAAAGGATAATAATGTAAAAGTAGGTAAAAAAAATTATTAATAAAAGGTGTGTTTAATAGTATGAAAACTCACATTTTCTATTTTTATTGATAGGGAATCAATTAAATTCTTTATTTGACCAAGCATTGAATACTTGATGGTAAAGAAAAAGAATACATCCAGGTTCTGAAAATCTGAAAGAGATGAAAATACACGACTATCTTTGAAGCATTCAGCTAATGATTATGAAGCCTCATGATCTCTTGATCCCAGGATTAGATTCAACCTACATTTTGCTTCTCCTTAAAGGTTATATCAAAGTTTCTGATTAAAAGAAACGAGAAAGTTATTTCCCATGTTGTTATTTTTGTAATAAACATTTTATTCAAACAAAATGCAGCGAACAAAGGTAATGTACTATTAATTAGTTATTGAAAAATTTGATTTCATTATAAGCGGTTGGAGTATTTCTTGGCGAGAATACTTAGGAGGCTACGGGCTCGGTCCCTAGGAGTTCTCTTGCTATTTTTTGTTATATGTTTATTTACTGATTCTCGCAATTTAATTACTCTTTACGCTTTGTAAAATTATAATTAAATTCATTAATTCCAAGTATGGTGTGGTACGATTTCCTTTTCAAATAGGTTGAATTTATCATTAATATTCCTTTACTATTGAGTGTTTTTTTTCCATTCATTAGATTGATTTCAGTGTGGTTAATTAGTTCTTGTTCAATTCTGCACATTGTTATTTCTTGAGTTTTTCCATTGCAAGTGTGAACGTATGGTTTATTGTTTAATTCTGAAGGTTGTTATTAATTGGGTTATAGAGAATTCCATTGGAAAATGTTAATAGATGATTGATGTTCAATTTATTAAGTATTCCTTTTATATTGTTGAATTGAAAAATATCTTTAATTTCGATGTTGAGTGTTTGCTGTAAAATCGGACTAGAGTTTCATCCTTTGATTGGTGTGAAGTATTTTTATTTTTTTTGAATTGATTGATTGAACTTCTAGAATTAGGTAGTATTTCTTGCAACTATCTAGAGTATTTGACCTTTGATTTCACTCGCATATACTTTGCTCGCACTCTTGAAATAAACAGACTTGCCCTGGGTTGATGATTAATGTGAAGCATTAAGGTTACCTTTAACAGTCATATTTTTGAACCAAAATTTTGGCGCCATTGTCGGGGAGAGTGTTTAGGAGTGATGTATTTTTATTTTTCCTTTTGCTGTGAAAGAATTGGGAATTGAAAACGAGAGGTAAGAACCTACATATTAGCAAGAAAAGTGCTTTCTCTCCAGCCCGCTTCTCAGCAATTGTGCAGAGGTTAAATAGGATAGGTGTTTGTTTTTTTATGAATGACTAGAAAGAAAAAGATAGAACTAGATCGAAACCCCCTGTCTAAATCCACAAAACCCAAGGGATCAGTGGTCCTTGGCAGAACAAAATTCATAGACGAAATCATAAGGAAAGTTGAATCTCAGACATTTACAGTACCCAAAGTCATTTCTGAAAAGAGTCCTACTACAATCCTTCAAGCAGAAGCCTCATCATCTGAAACCCATGCCAAGATTCACAGCGAAAATAAAGGGCCTGAACAGAGCTTTCATACTATAGAACATTTGAGTCCTGACCCTTCACGAAAGGGAAATTCTCGCAATTTGAAAGAAGGAGAGGCAGAAACCAGTAGTGTTGTAAGGATAAAAAGTCCATAGCCTGGATCTCCTGAAATAATGGTTGAGACAGAGACACCCAATATTCTAGATCGAGGTAATGCTACAAGGCCTCCTCCAAATCTACCTCCTAATTCCACTCAAATTATTCTCCCGGATCAGGAAATTCCTAAATTTTATTGGCACATATTTGATCAGATGGCAAATAATCAAAACCGGAGACAGACATCAACATTGGAGCATCCCATTGTTGACCTGGCTGCAAATGCCCCTATGAAAGCTATCCCGTTACAAATCATCCCACCTTCCATGGACTGACCTTAGAAGATCCGGATGCATTTTTATTTGAATTTTATGTTTTGTGTAGGGAATATGATTACACCACTAACCCTCAAAAACTGAAACTATTCCCCTCTACATTAAAGGGGGTAGCTCTATGCTCGTTTATTAGGCTCAGTGGGGGAACCATTAATATTTGGGATCAAATGAAAAACTCTTTTCTTAGTAAATACCAAGATTATTGTCGGACTCGAGAACTAAAATATGAAATCTTCAACATGAATGCAAAAGAAAATGAGACATTAGAAGAATATGTTGAACGATTCCAGTATAATTTGCAAAGATCTCGATATACTACACTGTCTAAAGATGTCCTAAAAGAAAAAATCGTAAAATGAATGAAAGAAGAAAGGGTAGAAACACTTAATATAATGGGAAAAGGAGACATCTATCAAGAATATTATGATGAAATTATTTCATTGTGTATCAGGTGCTCTCGAGTTAGTACATGGAATAGACCAGCTGGATGGGATTCAATTACTAGGAATTAAAAATAGTTATGTGGCAGTGTAACCAGAGCAAAATTCAATGATCTCTTGGAATATTTCAAAACCGACATCTTAGGCACCCTCACAACACAACTAGATACGGCCCATTTAGTTGGGATCTGCTTAACCTCCACTTTCTTCAGTTTTGAAGGCGAATTCTATGAGAAAACTTGTGGTGTTGCTATGGGTTCCCCCCTTTCCCCGATTGTTGCTAATTTGTTTATGGAAGACTTTGAATCCAAAGCTCTTTCCTCGGCTCTTTTCCAACCAAAGCTTTGGAAGAGGTTTGTAGATGATTCTTGTGTCGTGTGGCCGCATGGTGAAGATAAGTTAGATATTTTCTTTCGTCACCTTAATGATCAATCACGCTCCATAAAATTCACCATGGAGCATGAAATAGATGGAAGCATTCCCTTCCTTGACGTTCTTATTTCTAAAATAGATGATGGCTCTTTCTCCCATCAAGTTTCTCGAAAGAAAACTCATACTGAGCAGTACCTTCAAGCTAGTTCACACCATTTCCCTGCTCAAAAATTGGGTGTCCTAAACACCTTGGTCACAAGGGCGTTGAGGATCTCTGATAAGTCTCACCTTGAAGGGGAAAAGTCTCATCTGTTAAGTGTCTTTTGTAAAAATGGTTATAGTAGATCGCAAGGCCTTCAAGCTTTTCTTAAAGGAGCAAAAGGTCCTCTATCTAAAAAGAATAAGGACCCTAGTCAATGGTCCCGCAGTGTACGTCTTCCGTTCATTCAAGGTACCACTGATAAAATTGCGAGGGTCCTTAGGAAGCATAGGGTGTCTTCGTTTTTCAAGCCCCTTAACACGATTCGCATCTCTCTCAAATCGGTTAAAGACCCGATTGACCCAAGGGATGGGAAAGGTGTCTACATCATTCCTTGTTCCTGTGGGATGCCTTACATTGGTGAAACTGGTCGATCTATAAATCAAAGAATTTTTGAACATGCTGCTGACATTAAGCATGGAAGATCCCGCTCGTCTACCCTAGCTAAACATGCAGAAAAGACTAACCATCATGTTTGCATTGAAGAGGCGAAGGTCATTGCTAGGATTGACCATTTCCATCATCGTAAGTTAAGAGAGGCCTTAGAAATCGAAAAAAGACCCCTTAATCTCAACAGAGATGATGGTTGGAACATTAGTAGGTGTTGGATACCTGCCTTATGTCCTTGATTTTTTTTTTTTTTTTTTAATTATTTATTTATTTATTATTTTTTTTTTTTGTATTTTTTTTTTTTTTATTTGCATTTGTTTATTTATTTAATTATTTATTTTTTTCTTTTATTATATATTTTATTTTATTTATTTTATTTTAGTTGATTTTATTTTTATTTGATTTGATTTGATTTATTTATTTATCTAATTATTTTTATTGATTTTTATTTATTTATTTTATTTTTTGAAAGTTTGATATTTTATCTTTATTTATTTATTTTTCTCTTTTTATTTTTATTTTGATTCTATTTATTTTATTTTTATTTTTATTTTGATATATTCATATTTTATTTACATTTACATTTTATTTTTATTTTATATTTTTATTTGTATTTATTATTTTATTTTTATTATTTATTTATTTATTTATTATTTATTTATTTATATTTTTATTTATTTATTTATTTATTTATATTTATATTTATATTTATATTTATTTATTTATTTTTTAACCTCTCACTTTAACTTAAAAATTCATAACTAATAAGTTTACTAAATAATTATAACTAATAAGTTTAATAATTTATTAACTAAACGAATAAATTTATTAATAGGAGGGAACTAGCCGTTACTTATTAAAAACAATTTAAATTATTAAAAAGTCAAACTAGCCGTTTAGAAAACAGCTAGTTTAAACATCTCTACATCTATTTAAGCTTATTGATTTGATCTGATCTCTCACCTAGTCCTGATGATGAACCACACTGGTTGGTTCGAAACGCGTCGACAATGTTCCATTATATGTGATTATTACCGAAAGAGATTTTACAACTAGATGTCCTAAAAGCCAAGCAGAAGCAAGCTTTAACATAATAGAACTCGGCTATTTTTTGTCCACGTTGCTGGAAGAAGCACAACCAGCGGGAGTGTCCATTAGACATGGTCCATACATGTGCTATCTGTACCAAGGACCACGCCACTGAGCAATTCCCTTCACTTCTAGGGTTTAAAGCAGTCTTCAGAAGAAACAGAACTGGTATACCTAATGAATCAATGTCGACATTGGCAAGCCCGACCAACAGGTATGTCACAAGACCCGTCTCAGTTCTTTCCTTCTTCACAATTTAATCAACAGAACCATGGAGCATCATGGCAAAACCAATCACCCTTTTCTTCTTTTCCATCCCAACCATGTTCCATGCCCCCTTGGCCAACTCAATCCTCTCCAGGTAATGGTTGGCTGAGTTTTCCTTTCTTTCCTCCATACTGGCAAAACAATCCATATCATTTTGAGTGGCCTGCCTCCACCTCACAAAATACAAATTGGTCTCAAAACTGGCAGCGACCCCTGGGAATGAACAATTTACCTATGGGAACAGGGGCTCAAAATCAACCCACATTACCAGCTCCATACCCAGTACAACAAAATCCTCAACCTATTATATGCCCTCAAGTTCTAGCTCAACCAAATCCTAATCCTAATAATAGACCGGCTCAGTTGATCCAAATTTTTGAGAATCCAGAATCTGAAACTAAATAGAAGGAATGTAATGAACTTAGGCTGATATCGGGTTGTGTTATTTCACCTCAATAAGATACTGCTCTACCACAAATTGAGTCTAGAATTCCAACAATACCTAAACAATCGATTGTGACTGAGATAGAGATAGAACAAGGGAGGGACACAGTCGACCAATAAAATCCTGAAAATATTATTATTTCCTCTCCTCCATTACCTGAGAGATTAGTAATAACCAAGCCAATTGTCTCTTCAGATTTTGATCTCATAGGGGAATTAAAAAATATTTACATTAAATTCCTCTCATGCAGGCTATACAAGACATCCCTATCTATGCTAAAAAAATTAAAGAATTGTGTGTAAAAAAGCCTGTGAGGAAAGCAAAGAATTTACCAAATGTTCATGTAGTAGGGACACTGCCATATTTACTTTTGGGTAAAGAAACACCAATAAAATATGAGGATCCAGGAAACCCCATAGTCACAGTCCAGATCTATGGTCGCTCCTTTTCAAACACGTTAGTCGATCTGGGGGCAACTATTAATATTTTAACTACAGAAACCTATGAAACATTGGGTATAACAACCTTGGAACCCACCTCTACCTTGCTAGAACTTACTGACCGATATGTTGTTAAACCAGAAGGTACATTATAGGATATCCTAGTTTCTATGGACTCATGGGAATACCCAGAAGATTTTTTAGTTATTAACCCAAAAAGTAGATTAGACGGATATCCCCTGATATTGGGACGACCTTGGTTAGCGACGGTTGATGCTTACATAGGCTGTAAAATAGGAAACATCACCATTGCTAAAGGAGATTCCATAAAGAATATTTCTATATATCCCCCTTCCAAACCAAGTCTTCCCACTGTAAATATTCACAAAAAACCACCTTCATACTGGGAACAAAACATTCGTTCACCATTGACAATAGTTGAAGCACTCGAATTCAAAGATCAAACTGAGGATGATGTAATCAATAAATTTATGAATTAATCATCTACTTCAGGAAATTTAAAGTGCCAAATGTTAAAATAATTCCTTGATAACGAAGCACAAGAAGACCCTCTAGTTGATACCGATGACCAGCATATACCCAAAACTGTTATTCGTAACAGCGTGCCTATTGAAATTGAACCAGGTAAAATTTTAAACATCAATGGTAGTATGGATAGTGGCCAACAACAAAAGCTCATTAAATTATTCCAAAAATATAAAGGAACCTTTTCTTGGGGCTACCGAGACATGAAGGGTATAGATCCCCAACTGTGCACACATCATATTTACACTGAAAAGGATGCTCGCTCCATCCGGAAACCTCGGTGAAGACTAAACCCGCATCTAAAAGACATTGTAAAAGACAAATTACAAAAGCCACTAGATGTAAATTTCATTTATCCTATTTCAGACAGTAAATGGGTCTCTCCATTAGTGGCCATCCTTAAAAATAATGGTAAGTGGTGAATCTGTGTGGGTTACAGAGGGTTCAACAAAGCCACATAGAAAGACCACTTTCCCCTTCTCATTAATGGTCACGTCCTTGATACATTGGCAGGAAAGTGGTACTTTTCCTTTATTGATGGTTTCGGTGGCTATAATCAAATCCAGATAGCCCCTGAAGACCAAGATAAAACAACCTTAACCTGCCCCTGGGGTACATTTTCCTATAGAGTATTTCCATTCAGTTTATGCAATGCCCCCACAACATTTCAAAGGGCCATACTTAGTATTTTTTCTAATTTAATAAATGAAGGGCTCAAGGTCTACATGGATGATTTCACTCCATATGGAGATGACTTCAACCAAGCACTGCAAACATTGGAAAAAGTATTGGAACGATGTATTGCTACCATATTATGCTTGAGCAACTAAAAGTGTCACATGATGATGACCAAAGGCGTGATCCTAGGACACTACATATCTGCAGTTGGAATACAGGTAGATCCAGCAAAGATAGAGGTAATTATCTTATTAGCCACACCTTGTACTCAGACAGAGGTATGTAGTTTCCTTGGATATGCAGGGTACTTTCGTAGGTTCATAAATATTTTTTCACAAATTGCTGCGCCTTTGTATGCATTAACTGGAAATTTTGAATTCAATTGGTCTGACAAATGTGACACTGCTTTTTCAGATTTGAAGAAATTGGTCTTGACAGCACCAGTCTTGCATGGCCCCAACTGGGAGCTTCCCTTTCATATTTATTCGGATGCATCAGATACAGTGATAGGAGTTATTCTCGGTCAAGAGGAGGACAAGAAGCCCTATGTTATTTACTATATTAGCAAGAATCTCACTCCTGCTAAACTAAATTATACAGTGACCGAAAAGGAATTCTTGGTTGTCATTTATGCTATAAATAAATTTAGACATTATATAACTAGCTATCAAGTATTCCTATATACCGATCATTATGCCATTAGATATTTAGCTAATAAAACTATTACAAATGGAAGAGTGACTCATTTTTTGTTTATTTTATAGGAGTTCTATATAACTATTAAGGACTGTCCAGGGAAGGAGAACGTAGTTGCAGACTTCCTGTCTAGAGTCCCAAAGACAAATTACCCACTGGTGGTAGATGATCAGCTCCCTGATGAGCATTTGTTTGCTATGGAAGTAAAAGTGCCATGGTACGCAGATGTAGCAAATTATCTAGCAGTAGGAAAGCTGTCGAGACACTTGACAAAAAAGGAACAGAAGCTGATTGTTCAATGTAGTACTAGATTATCCTGGATTGGTGGATACCTTTTCCACACATGAGCTGATATGCATACACGCAGATGCATTTGAGAAGACGAGATCCATGACATCTTGAAGGCATGCCATGACGAACCGTGTGGCGGAAATTTTGCAAATCACAGGACATGGCACAAATTATTACAAATAGGCTACTATTGGCCCACAATTTTTAAGGATGCAAAAAAATATGTGCAAGCTTGCGATAGTTGCCAAAGAATGGGTCACCCTGGCCAATTTGACGAGATGCCATTGCAACCACAGTTGGTAGTAGAACCCTTCAAACAATGGGCGTTGGATTTTGTTGGGCCATTCAATCTGCCATCAAATCAGAAGGCCTACATAATGGTTGCTACAGATTATGTGAAAAAGTGGGTAGAAGCAGTGGCTTTTCCAAGAGCTACAAAAGAGCCTATGATCAATTTTCTTTTTGAGTTATTTGTGCGGTATGGCTTACCTAGGGAAGTGATAACTGATGGAGGGGCACATTTTGTAGGGCATAAAATTTTGGCCACTCTGTGGAACCACCATGCACTCATAGAGTCGCCTCTCCCTACCACCCATACGAAAACTGGCAGGTCGAAAGCACTAATAAAGTCATCGTGGCAATTCGCACTAAAATAGTCTCAACACATCGTCGAGGTTGGGCTACTAGATTGCTAGAGGCCTTGTGGTCTTATCGCACAACTTGGAGAAAAACTACTAGATATTCTTCGTACCACCTGGTATTTGGAAAGGAACCAACTTTTCCCATTGAGTTCGAGATAAAGACTCTTTGAACAACCCAGGAAGTGGGGATGGATTTGAAAGAAGCCCAAGTTAAAAGACTTCAACAGATAAATGAATTAGATGAAGCACGGATAATTGCTCTACAACGCACTGCAATTATTCAGCAACAACGGGCTAGGTGGAGCGACAACCTCATAAAAAAGAAGATGTTCTAGAAAGGATATTGGGCACTCCTATATGACTCCAGATTCCAAGACTTCCTGGGTAAATTAAAATCAAGGTGGCTCGGCCCATATGAAATTCAAGAAGTGCACAACAATGGTACCATTACCCTGACCACCATAGATGGATCTAGCTTTGCCTTTTGAGTCAATGACATCGAGTGCACCTCTATCATAAACCACTTACAAAAGATTCTTTATACCAACAGGTATGTGACGATCCCACTATCCAAATTTTTGTTGCAGTGAATAATGACCCGACAGCTTCAACTTCGTAAAAAATTGTTACTTCTTTATTTGTAAATAGTGTATATATGCTTCCTGCATTTGATTGTAATTTACAGTTTTTTTTTCACCATTGTATAAAAGAGTTCCACTTTTTTTTTCTCTTTTGATTGTTTTTGTTGCTCAAACCAATTGAACAGTTGTTGTTCAATCGACTGAACAGTTGTTGTTCAAAGAAAATGAACAACCGCATTTTTCCTTTTGTGTTCTTGCTGTTAAAACAATTGAACATCTGATGTTCAATTGATTGAAAAATTGTTTTTCGAAGCAAATGAACAACACTTTTCGACGCGTTTTTTTATTATTTAATATTTTTGTTGTTCAATCTATTGAACAATTGTTGTTCGATCCAATTGAACAAATATTTTTTTTGCGTGTTTTTTTGATAATTTTTGCTATTCAATCCATTGAATAGCTTCTGTTCAATCAATTGAATAGCTGTTGTTCGAACCAATTGAACAACTGCATTCTTGTTGTTGTGTGTCTTTATAAAAAATTATGTTCAAAGTAGCAAACTTTTTCCTTTTGTCTTTTGATGATTTCCTTTTAATATCCACTCTTCCTTTACACATTCTTTCCATAAAAACCATTTTATGGAATGAGTAATTTTCACTTAAAGAGGGGAAAAGTAGTGATATTACTAATATTATGTTTTTTTTGAAATTTTGATGGCTATCTTTACTTCAAAAGATGACATGGTTTATCTATATAATGAATGGTTGGATATCTCCTATTTAGGCATATTATCACAAAATCCATTATCATAGTTGTATACTGGTTTATCCTTTTACACTCTCAAGTGGTAATTCTCATTGGCATGAGGATATAGGAATAAGGGCATCACTTGTATTGGCATTCTTTTTTCTTCTTACACCATCCCTAACTCTTAAAGAGTTAATGAGCCTCCCTCCATTTATACTAAAATAAAATATATTTCTATTTAAAAAGAGAGGATAAGGGGTCTCATTACGAGCCATCCTATCATGATCACGAGGATCTAACTGGTGACATTCCCACAATGGCCACCACACCACGGTAGTGACCTTCTCGATAGATAAAACTACTTGAAGGATAGGAGGTCTCATCACGAGTCGGCCTGATCACTCTGTTAAATTCCCATGAATGGAACTATGAATATTTGGCCACCACACGATCATAGTGGTCTCTCCACAAAACAAGAAAAGTGTATAATTTTAAATAGAGGATTATGGCTCATCTTTTGGGTTAAAACAACAACCCTGTCAAGGCTATGGATGCCTACTGGAAGCAGTGGCTCTTCTTGTGGTATTGGAGTATTATTGACAAACAACCAATTATTTTACATGCCCCTATCTCCTATTGATCTATTGCTTAGGCAGAATGTATTGTTTGACTAATTTTTATCATTATAATAGCCTATAGGCATTATCAACTTTGATTTTGGATGAATTATCTTCATTATGACGAATTAAGTGATAACAACATCTGTCATAATCTGTCACCTGTCATGCTTCTATCATATTATGTCGTCAAAATAGGAAATCTTTTCATAATAATTGCTCCTCCGCTTTTCTCCCTTTTTGGTCATTTTAACTTGATTTACATTTGCTATGATTGCCAGCCTCTGACTCCTATTTCGTGTGCATTCATGATTGCTGCCATTTTTCCTCTTTTCTTGTGCTTAAAGGTTGTGGATTCCCTTCTCTCATTGGAGGGGGTGCGAATATATATAATAAACAAGCATGTGAATTAATTATGATACTTTTTTCGGATAAGCTGATTGGACAATAGAATCATTGCATTAATGTCATGCAGTCACATTTATAATAATATATTTTATCAGAGTCGCATGCAATGTTTTTATTGTTTTTTACTAACAAATCCGAGAGAAGTGCATGCAAAAGGGTGAAGAAATCAGTTCTAAAAACACAATAGCTATGGGTGGAAATGATCTTTGCAATGAACCCACAAAATTTCAAGTTACATAATTGGCTCGCATTGTTCTCCAGCAATCTGGTTGGATTTCATATTTGGACAAGCTACAAGGGTTCAACACATACATAGCAATTGAATTCCTACAAGACCTGCGGGAAGGGCACACCATCGTTAAAGGAAGAATTATACTAGTATCCAAAGAAGTAATTGTTGAGCTCTCCAGACTTCCAATGGAAGGGAAAAAGTGGATTGATAAACATGTACTCATATAAGAATCAGTTTCAGTATATCAAGACCCAGATGAGCAATTAGTACGAAAAGGAAAAGGTATGGACCCTGCATCCTTGAAGCAGCACTGGTGAGAACTAGAAATCATCATCCAAAGGTATATCACATGTGACGGATGTCGGGACGTGGTAAAGTCTCATCAATTCAAATTGTTAGTTGTACTCAAACAAAATATTTCAGTTAATTTACCTTTTTTCTTGAATTCTATATTGCATGATAGTGTTGTTCGAATTAGGAAAGCTAAAAACCTTGAGGTAGTTTTTAGCCATCATGGCCTGATAAAATTGATTATTGTTCATGAGATAAACAAACATAAGTTAGCATGGGATAGCTTTGTCAATCCTACCCTACCTGCCCCTGAATTAAACCTTGATAGAACAGAAATTGAGTGTCCAAGAACAAACATGCCAGTCCCTAAGAAATCTAGAGGGAAGAGAACCTATGTCGCAACCACAGGTCCAGTAAAACAGAGATGATCTGCAAGAATAAAACATCAACAAAATGCCTTAGCATTTCTAGAAGAAACGGGGCCATCCTATACACTCCCTCTGATTCCTCGGAATGCACCTTTACAGGGTTATGAGGAGGAAATAGCTCAAGAATTAGAACAAATGAGAGCATCTTGTGAAGCTAGGAGCCCATTTGAACAAATTGAAGAGCAGAGGGATCTTTCGAACCAGTCTGCCTCTGCTGGCAGTTCTGGTCATAATGAAATCCTACCTTCCACTGATGAATTTCAGGATTTAAGGGATTTATCTCCCTCTGATAATGAATGTTTAAATAAGAAAGACCAGATATATAGAACATCTGATTGTGGAAGCCAGTCAGGGGATACTCTTTTATTAGACCAGGACACAAATGTTGATACAACTCCTCTGACACCTAAAGAAAATATTGCTCCACTTAGTCAAGATATCAATGTTGATACAACCTCTTTATTTCCTGAATAAAAAACTATTTCATTAAATGATAACCCTAATATTGGCACAACCCTTCCTGAACCTGAAGCTACTACTGCATATTCCCTTGCCAAAACCCCTTTGAAAGAAAAATCAGTTTGGTCTAAGTTGAGAAAAATGTGCAGGAAATGCAGGAAATTGAGAAAAAACGTGAAACAGTTAAGGGAATGGTTGAAATAGGCAGACAAGTCTTGGAAGCCTAAAAAGGAATTAGATATTGTGGAAACTCAAACATATTTTGTCACACAAATGATAGATGTTGTTGAAGTCTCTATTCAGACTGATTTTATACCTACAGAAGACAAAGAAAATCAAACAAAGGAAACGCTTGATTATACCCCTTCGGTACAAAGAGCTTCCAATCAAAATATTCACAATGAATTGACCCAAATGCAGCAAGAATTGGCCCGGTATCGAAAATAAGCAGTGCCTATACAAGAACATCAGGCATTACTAAAATGATTTAATGACCTGCAATATTCCCAAATGGGAAAAGCAGGAATATAGTGCATAAACAAGAAAATAGCAAGGAAAATCAACACATCAATATTGGAGACCAATATGGAGCCATAACATTATGTATAAGAACAAAAAATCAATACAAAATAGTGAAGCATAAATCATATGAAATGAGGAAACAAGCCTCCCATAAATAATCACTCCCAAATATGAGTTGCTGCTAGAATAAAAAATGTTGGAGAGTTGCTACAACACAGTCATATTAAGCATAACTACAACTAGAGATCATAAAATGATATAAAAATAATGATATACGCCACAATATATACTACACATACAGATCTGGGCACTAGATCAGCTTTCCAAGACAACCCAAGAGGTTTTCCGGAAAATGCATAGAATGTGCCAATGTAAGCTGCAGCCCTAGGGCTGAAGGTATGCTAAAAAAACAAAAAATGAGAAGATATGGTTGAATTTGATGTAGAAACCTACATATCTTCTCCAATAGATCCTCTGGATGAAAGAATGGCTCCTCCATTGAAGAAATCACCTCCCAAAACATCTACTTCAACCACCCCTGCAACTCCTCCCTAAAATAATGTAGATCTGGACTAAAACTGTGTTGTAGGGGATAAATAATCCTTGGCTAGTGCCAAATATGTCAATAAAGCTCAAGGGGCTTCTTTATAGGCCTTCTAATTGAAGGAAACCTTCCTCCACTGGAAAACTAGCTCTGAATACACCCAATATAATCCTCCACTGTTGCACCCTACAACATAGCAAAACTCTAAGCAGAAACTGCGCTGATGAAGAAAGCTGTAGCTTGGCCTAATGTCGGATAGTGGACAATGTAGTGCAATAATTTTCCAAGAGGCCTCTCAAGGAAAGAGGTGGGATTCCCGACTGGGAACACCCTGTGCTAAACAACACTGTAATCTTAGCTAAACAGTTGAAGAGAGCACAAGTCTAAATAGACCATATACAAAATAATAATATAAAAGATATCCCCATATGGCTGCCATCCTCTTATTTATATAAGTGATGAGCTTCCTCACCCTTGGCCCCACTCAATTATGTCACTACTTCCATGCATTCAATATCCCTCCAAAACTGAGTTGTCCCACCATGAATGCCACTCCTCCATAACAACGATGTTGATTTGGTCAAGGTTGACCCAGTCTTCATGCTCCAACCCCTTTTCACATCTAAGGGTCTTCAATCCATCTTTTAAGATGACATTCATTGAAACTAGGAGTGTCTGTATTCCTACTAAGGAGATTTATGGGTCTCCATACCCTCTTATTCCTTTATCTAAGAGAAAAATCAAAATTTAATATTCCAATTAGTTGTGTGCTAATTTTAGGAATATTATAGTCCTCCTCTCCCAAATTTTGCTTGTCCTCAAGCAACTGTAAGGATAAAACTGAAGAGCCTCTCCTCTTCCTCTTGTAGCATCCTCATATGATAATTTCCTCCAATTAACAAGATGCCCTCTCATCAATATGTCCTCAAGCTTCTCCTCCCAAGTGTATAGGTATGCCTTTGGTGAAAATTTCAAATGGCTCTCATTATGAACAAGTGGGATATCCATGGAGGAAACTATATGTGGTCTAGAGGCCTTCTTGAGGCATGGGATCAACAAATTATTGGGAAACTTCCTTCCCATGTGAAGCTTCAAGCCCCAAGCTATCATTCACACAAAGTGATTCACCCTCCAAAATGGTAACTCATGAAAAAGTCCTTCCACCTTTGGCTCCTGTAATGTAGGTTGGCAGCATAACTGAACATGATAGACCAAATGGCATACCCCACGCTGTCTCTCTCTCTCCACTTATGTAAAGTGTAGAGTTGCTACTGATATTGGGTTGTGTTAGACTCCTATACCAATAAGTGTCATATTTCATGATTGACTTGATGAGCTATGTAATATGTTCATACCTTTTTGTTGCAAAGGTTTTCCATATTCTCAAAAAATCAAAAAATTTAAAAAATGTAAAGAGGGTATACCCTAAAAGAAAAATCAAAGGGTAAAAAGAATAAAAATGGCCCAAAAAAGTAAAAGAAAATGAACCCCACCAAAAGAAAGGCCAAGGAAAGTGTGCAAGTCTAAATGCCACTACTTTTTTCTCTTTTGTAATAATCAAATTGTGTCAAACTTTTGCCACAATTTATGAAGAGTCAAACTGTTTAAACTTGACTCATTCATTTTTCAATTTCATGTTGTAGAATAGAGAATAAATGTCTGGCCAAATAGTTTAATATTGGCATATCAGTAGATAGGTAGAGTTAATAAAAGGCACTCAACAGTTTAATCTGAGCCCTTGGATGTAATAAGGTTAGAACTAGATAGATTTCCATATGTAAAAGAAAAAGTGTGATAAGGGTTTGCCAATCTAAGTGCACCCTAATAAAGAAGAAAAAATGGTAGAGTAAAGTAGGTAGGGTAGGTAGATGTTGTTGCATAATTACATGTGATGAATGATGGTTCTAAATGTGTTCAATTTTACTTTCATCACAAGTGCAAAGGCAGATACTACATTGGAAAAAGTTCACAGTAGAGCAAAGTCCAGATTATTAACTCCCCCTTCATTTTTCCCTTAAAAATTCACTAATTTCCCTAGGTACTAAGGTATTTGAAGATTAAAGGGGCTCAAGGCATTTCCTTGAATTTTGGAGGGACCAGACTCTCGGCCTAATAATTGGAAAATCCTAAGTACTTAACATTCATTCACCTCCCAAAAATCTTTTCCTAAGTAAAATCCCATTTTATTTAGGAAAATCATGCAATAGTTCATAAAAACCCTCAAAATCATTTTTTATTATAAGTCTAAGTGATGAAGTTATTATAATGCAATTTGCTAGTAAATCTTCACTTGCTTAGTTATATTAATGAAGTTTGAAGTTTACCTTGTCCCCTTGTCATATTAACATTGATTTTATTTATTAACTCCTTATAGAAATGACCTTCTCCTATTATATATAATTCCTTTTATATAATATCCCAAAAACCCATATATTATGATTTTAACCAAAGTATTTAATCCCCACTTGTTCAAATAAAAACCCACTATATACCCCCTTTGGTTAAAATATCTCATTATATGTTAATCCCGCCCCCTATGGTAATTGGATTAATCTAATTTAATTATCATATAATAAAAATATGAAAAAACTTTAAAACATATAATACGTATGTTTTAAACAAAAATAAATCCGAGGTTTAATTCAAACCAAACTTTGAAATAACCTATTTCTATGTATATTTTCCCCTCGCCCGATCACGCTTCCGCTTTTTAAACAAAGGAATTAATTAATCCTCACGATTAATTAAGAACCTAAATCCACCAATCAAAACGCTCCCGCTGTGATTGATCAATAATAAAATGCATCGGGCCCGCGCCATTAAAACCCCGCCATCTCCCTATCCCGCCAACCGTTCGATTAACCCATTCAAGATCAACGGCTGTTGATAATTCCGCTGGCCATCCCCGATCCAAACAATAACACGCGAAATGACGGTGGTTTTCAAAACAGTACCATGGCCACGTGTCATTCGTTCTGTGGAATCGCTACCCATCCGCTCAATATCGCCTTTCCTCAAACGCGGTGCGGAAAAAACCACTTACCGCCTCCCACTAACGAAAAAAATTCACATCGTCAAGTCAACGCCATTTGTTCACTGTTCATTCAAAGCTTACCCGCCAATATCAACCGTTTACCCTTTTAAACACAAACACCCTAGTGTTGCTCATTTTCACCTGATTGTGTAGTAAAATCCTTTGTAACCCAACTGCGCCACCTAAAGCCTCTATTAAAAAATTCGAGCATGATTTACCTCCCAAAAATCATTCTAGATTCACTCCACAGACCTCTCAACATCAAATGAAACCTTTTCGACCTCCCCTGCAAACCAATTCTTTCTTAAAAAATTGTTTTGTTTTACAGGTGATCAGAAGACCACATCCTTGGATAAATAGTCTTAATACTAGTCATAAGACTTGTTTACTCCAGGAGTGTTATCAAATCTATTCAAACAGAGATGGAAGATAAAACATGCAGTTGAAAGACAAGCAAAGGAAACAGGAGATTAAACGATTTACTGTTGAAACAGACAGTAAAAACCTAAACTACACAATGAAGGTAAAAGGACACAGTAAAGAACAGTCAAAGAGTATCAGGATTAAAGAGTATCAGATAGAAGACCAAGTCAAGAAAATCAGCTAGCATGAAGATAAACAGCAGGGAAGACAGTTACAAAACAGAACATACAAGTTCATGACAAAGTGAAGACAGATAAAAAATAGAGTAGTAAAAAGTAAAAAGTAAACAGTAAAAAGTGAAAGTAAACATGAAGACATTAAGGGTTAGCAAAAATGAAAATACTTTCACCACATTTAATTTGTCTAAAGTGAAAGTAAAACAGTCAAAAGAACAAAAAAGTGAAAAGATGAAAAAAAACAACAAGAAGGAACATTTTTGCAGAAATTTCATGTTTTAGTCATTGTTTTGCAGAAACTATTGTGATAAATCCAAGATGAATTTTGAAAAATGGAAGGAGGTTTATGTTATTAAGAGGACAATATACAAAAACCTCTCTCACATTTCTAACAGCTATTATGGTTTTGGAAATATTAAACAATGTTGGAAAGCACTTTTTGCAGAAAATACCAGTTAAGTCATCATTTTGCAGAGAAGATTGTGGTAAATCCAAAATAAATCATACAAAACTGAAGGAGGTTTTTGTTCCTAAGAGACCCATATACACAAACCTATCTCACATTTTGCACAGTGATTTCATAATGAGAGATACATGCACATCTTTACAGGCTAGTTTTCAGACTCTGTAAAACTCTGTTTTACACATATTTTTACAGAGACTATTGTTCACAGCTGGAGAGGAATTTTGGGAAACTGAAAGATTTTTATCTCACCAACATATTAATCCACAATAACCTCTTTCACTTTTTACATATCTATTACGGATTGAGAAATAAAAAGATATCATTGGACCCCAAGTTTGCAGAATTGTTGGAGCAGAATGCACAAAGAAAGGAAGCAGTTAGTGACTTGGATGCCTCATCATCAACTAAGAGTTGGATCAAATTCGAATTCTCCTCTTTGTCATCACCTATAAATAAAAAATAGTGCTAAATAGATGCATTATTTTGAGTGTCCTTTACTTAAGTTCTATTTATGTAAAATAGTTGGAGAGATTTGTGAACTAATCTTGATATTTTTTCAAGATATTTTAGTTTAGAATTTGTATAAATACTTCACTCTTGGAAGTATTTTGGGTGGTGTTGACTATATTAGCCCCTCCGTTCAAGTTTCTGACCTACTGTCCCGTTTGAATCTGTTTAACACTTCCGTCATGGCCTAAGACCTCCATATCCTACCTATCGTTGCCACCTTTCATTCCTAAAACCGTATGCAAAACGGCCAAAAACCCATATTCAAAATATATTGGGCCCAGGCCCTTCAGTCTTAGCCCCAGCACCTATTCCTCCCATGCGACCTGGCCCGGAGACCAAATGCCTAATCCAAAAGCACTTATCGTACATATCTATCGGGCGTACCCCTAGCCGTCCGATGAAATCTTAGATCGACGGCCCACAGCCTATTCCTGTCCGGTGGTCCCCGCGCTCGCGCTCACTGCTCAAAACCAGCTGGTTTATTCTGCACCACCTATCCAGGGCAGGTGGTATTCCTCCTCCAGCCAGCGATTCCATATGCTGCTTGCCAAGTGTCCCGGTGTATGATTTTAAAACCGCTCTATTTCGCGCGTTAAGGTTCGACCAAAGACACGCAATGGAATTCGCCATGGCCATCTGATCCAAAGAGCTTCATCCGAAGACTATCATGCCTCAGAGCTGCGCAGAGTTTAGTCCCTATATAAATCATTCCGGGCCTACCAACTCATTGCGTTCCCATGAATTTCCAACCATTGATCTTGTTTTGAGATCGTGCGGCTCGGATCATTCAAGTGGAAAATGGGTGACTAAAGTCCACCTCCACGTCACCCTCTCCTCTTGGTCTTTCGTACATCCCTGTCACACGCCCAAGTGTCATTTGCGTTCACCCCCACCATTCATATACTCCGCTTACGTGTTATATTTCAGTGTTTATATTATGTGTCTCCGCCTCGCTCATTCATCGTCTCCCCACTGTATTTTTCATTTCCACCCTCCGCTCCACCACTATTTATCTGCATCGTTCATCACCCTGCGTCTTCTCATCATTTCTCCCAGCCTATACCACCATTCCATGATCACGATAGCATTCACCACCATTGTGTCAAGTTTTATTTAATATGCTTGTGGGTTTTGCAGGATTATGGCAGAGAAGAAGATCTCTCACAATTCGAGGCATCCATTGCTGAAGCGAAAGACGCACTGCAATACTGGGTGGTCAAGTACCATGTTCATGAAGAAGATCCCAGGTAATTTTCGTGACATGGCTCGCATTAAAGAAGCCATGGTAAAAGTCTACCAAACCCTCCAGAGAAAATTTAAAACATATATTTTCCACAGACGGGGTTATTAATCATACAGCAAAAAGTATTAGTCAGAGGGTAAAGAATGCAACGCCCGATGCCAAAGATTTTAAACAACAATCCAGCATTCAGAAGGCAAAGAGTACAAGTGCACCAAAATCATATCCTCCAGGTTTAATCTCAATAATTTTTTCTCTCAAGAGGGTATAGGATGTTACATATTTTATTCTTCATGTCTTATCCCCGGAGAAATTTGCACCTACATCATTTACTTCATGGAGCAGCCACAGGGTACCTGCAGCACCTTTGAGCCGTCAAATAGTATGGGCGCGAAATGTCTCCGCCATTTTTTTTTAATGAAACAATTAATTGTTTTCACCCACTTCTTTTATTAGTTTTTCTTCTCCTTCCTCTATAAAAAGGAGGAAGAAAGACATTGTAAGGGTTCCAGAATTTTATCAGAAAATTGTGCAGTGAAAGGCATTTTTGTATACATCTTGTAAAGTTTCTGTGTGAAGGCTCAGAGCCCGTAGGGTCTCAGTGAGGAGGAGTTCTATCTGTGATGAGGATTCTGGTCTTTGGTATTCCACAGTATGTAACTTTCTCTTATGTGATTAATACAACCTTTCATTTCATACATATCCTTGTATCATGTACTAGAATGGGAGTGGCTCACTGACTTTAGGTAAGGATTCATCCTAGTTGATGCCCATACTTGGACCAGTGAAGCGCTTTAAATATGGCTCAGGCATGATATACTGTTTCACGTTCATTTCATCCATCCTTCTGCTATATTAGTTGCTTTGGGAGGGTGCTTTTAAAACACCATTGTCATGTATGGATTCTTAGAATGGTAAGCCCATATGTGGTTCTGTTGTGTATCTGGGTATCAGACCAAAGTTAACTAATATCCTCTTATGTTTCTTTCCCTGCATACAACTTCTGATATTTAATTTCTGTGGCATATTATTTAAATCGGCCCTCTTTACAGTAAATTGTCTCTTAACTGTCTTATGCTTTTGTGTTGGAGCTTTGCATTTTGTCTCTGCAACATTAGTTACCCTGAGACAGTTTTTGTAAGTTTTGGTCCCATTTAAATTCATTTCCTTGTTTTACAAGAGATAGCAGGAGAGACTTTTGGATTGACACCCGAGTTTTATTATGAACTTCCTGCTATGCTAAGATGTCCTAGGCACTGGTCTATGAAAAATCTAGGTTGTCTCTAGGGGCAACAAAAATTGTCTACAACATCTTTCTGGCGCCGTTGCTGGGGACGAATTTAAGAATATCAGTTTCCCTGGGCCTCGACAAATCTTATTCACTCTCTAATCAGGTGAGCACAGAGAGTTGAAGAGTTGCACATTTCTCACCTTGGTGACTTCACTGTTGTTTGTTCGATAAATCTACTGGTAGTCATGGCTCCTCGTAAGCCACATCTGAGGTCAGATACATCACAGTCAAAGACACCTTCAGTATCTGACCCTGAGAAGATTATACATAGAAGAGGTTGGAAAGAAAAGAAATCAGTCCGTGCTGATATCCCTGAATATTCTGTAGAAGATTATCCATCCTCTTCTTCTCAAGAAATACAAGTAGAAAATCTCGACTCCACTGAGGAAAATCCTGAATATTACTCAGATAGCCCACCCCGGGGAAGTGCTAGAACTAAAGAGAACTTTCATCCTACCCCTGAGGCTGAGGAAGTTAAAGAAGTTACAGAAGTAGCCCCTGTTAATCGTGAATTGTTTCCATATACACCTCAAGCTCATGTACAGTATATTCTCGTTGTTATCCATACTCCACTCCCTCCTCCTCCTCGTCCTCCCTTTGTACATCAAATCATTGCACAACCCCCACCTCCTCCAATGGCTAATGTTCCAGCTTTTTTGTTAAACAAATATGCTCCCCTGGCATTACCTCAAGTGATAAATGATATGCCACAGGATTATTTGAAGATCTTGCCCAGATTCACTGGGGAAAATGAGATTGATGCTCAGAAACATCTTGAGACCTTCTACTCTTTTGCAGAGAACTTTAATGTAGAACATTTGGATGTGGTCTTGAGATTATTTGTGCAATCTCTAGACGGTGAAGCCAGAAAATGGTTCAAAACATTAGGAAACCATTCCGTAACCACTTGGGACGATATGGAAAATAATTTTCTTAGGAAATGGGGAGAAAAGAAAGATCATGGACAGTGTCTTACTGAGTTCAATACACTCAAGAAGAAACATAATGAAGGGGTGTCTGAATTTATCAAAAGGTTTAACAAGTTATATCTAAATCTCCCTGCTGATATGAAACCTCATCAGAATGCTGCCAAAGTTGTTTTCATAGTAGCCTTTGACTCAAATTTTGGTTTCTCTCTCAAGGAAAGGAAGCCTGCAACCCTAGATGATTCTTAGTCAGATGCTCTTGAGTTGGAAGAAAATTTTTCCTCCATTGGAAAATTAAAGGTGAAAGCTGAACAGGATACTAGAAGAAGGGGTAAAGAGGAAGTATCTACTTCTAATCAGGATAAGGATTCAGATAGAATCGAAGAAATGAACAAAATGATTAATAATCTTTCTAATAAACTGGTCAAGCTAGAGTTGGAGGCTAAAAATGCAACCCCCAAGAATTTCCAGAATACTCCAAACAGGGGTTACAATCCTCAGTATAGAAAGCCACCCCTGCAAATACTTCCAAGAGAAGCAAGAGAGCAGCATGATCAGGTACCACACCCATTGTACCTGGAAGGCCCAGTAGATGACTCCACTGAAGTGCTGCCTATGAAATGCAAGATGCAAATCTCGCTTTCTCCAACAATGATGAAGTTGAATGCCCATTGCATGAAGAAGAAGAAGAAATCAGAGATGCAGAAGATGCAGAAATTGATCATTACTGCAGACATTTTAATGATTTCATGCAAGCACATTTTAACAGAAGATATGATCTCAGATCTTCCAGGAAGATAACTCGAACTCAGGATCAAGAAGAAGATCCCCCCTATAAGGAAGCACCTACTCAAAAGGAATCCACATTACAGAAAGTTACAGGTAAAGGTAAGAGTTCTCTAAATAAACCTTTGCAGTCTGATGATCAAATTCCTTCTTCTTCAAAAGTAGTCACTCCTCCTGATGCTGAGCCTGTATCAAAAGAAATTATACCTTCAACAGAAAATAAAGAGTCAAAATAAGTTGTAATAGAAAAGACCCCTCCTGCTTTTAATTTGCAAAAGGAACTTGAGAAAGTTAAAATCCCAGTTCCCTTGACTGAGTTGTTAAAAAAACCTGCATATCAATCTCAAGTCACTTATTTATTGTTCCCTCCTAAAGCACCAATAGTTCCAGATAGTCTTAACCTACAGGAAGAAAGACCCATGGTAGTATTTGGCCCACATGTCGAGGAGATAGACCCCTCTACTCCTCCTTTCTATGTGTCTCTAGTGATTCATGACCTGCTGCTACACAATTGTATGTTAGATTCTGGGGCTTCCCATAATCTTATGCCCCTGTCAGTCATGGAACAACTAGGGCTACAAATCACACGTCCATATAAAGACTTATATTCATTTGATTCCAAAAGAGTTAAATGTCTAGGGATGATTAAAGATTTAGTGGTCAATCTGGCCCAAATTCCAGCAAAAAGTGTAGTAATGGACATCATGGTGGCTGACATCCCAGCTCACTTTGGCATGCTGTTGTCATGGTCCTGGGGAACAAAAATTGGTGGGTCACTCAAGATGGATTTAACATATGCCACTATTCCAATTTTTGGTGGCCAGGAGAGGAGGTTATATAGAGAGACCAGATTTGTTAAAATGGTGACTAAGGCTGACAGCTCAGAGAATTCACCAGTCTATAGTAAGGAAGGAGATTTTTCATGTTTGATGTTGGAAGAAGATCAAAATTATGCTCAGGAACCTTCCTTCTGCCAGATAAAGACTGAGCAGCTTTCAGGGAGCCATGAAGCAGGAATTTGGACTTTACATTTTGATGGAGCAAATTCAAGAGAAGGAAACGGAGCAGGAGTATTATTGATTTCTCCTACATGAAAATGGATCCCACTGTCTTTTAAATTGGAATACGAAGCTACTAATAATGTATCTGAATATGAAGCATTGTTATTGGGATTACAAACAGCCAAGAGCATGGGCATAAAGTGTTTAAAAGCTTTGGGAGACTCTGAGCTGGTTGTCAGGCAAGTCAGAAACCAATGTCAAACCAAACATCCTCGGTTGAGGGCATATAGAAATGAAGTTTGGGACATGGTGGAGAATTTCTTCTCAGCATTTAATATCCTATTCATGCCCCGGGAGCAGAATAGAATGGCAGATTCTCTTGCTGTAGCTGCCAGTACATTCCGTCCTCCCCAGAACCCTCTCTTGAGGTATGAAATCGAGGCATGTTATAGACCATCAATCCCAGATAATATTAAGCATTGGCAAGTATTTGAGGATGATGAATAGATGAAGAAGTTCTTGGAAACAATGGGAGAATTCTCCAATATGGAGATTGATGATTGTGAGGAAGATGAGGCTGAGAATGTTTCAGAGAACAAATGGGAGGAAAAAATGGCAGGCAGTAAAGTGCTGCAGCTGAAAGGTAATGTCATTCCTAGAGGGTTGGTGCCTCTAGAAAGGCTATTTGATAAAAATGATGTCCCATTGCAGCCTAGTAAAGTAATAGAAGAAGATCAGGTGGAAGATCTGAATGTGGGTACCAATATTGAGCCCGAAATTGTAAAATTATCCAAGAAGGTCCCAGAGGAGTATAAAGAAAAATACTTGAAATTATTTCAGTCATATAAGGATGTATTTGCATGGTCCTATCAGGACCTAAATTTTTTTGACATTAGTATAATGTAACATAAAATTCCTCTGAGGGAAGGTGCAAAACCTTATAAGCAGAAACTCAGACAGATAAATCCTCTGCTGCTTCCCTCCATTGCAAAAGAAATCAAGAAGCTGCTAAAGGCCAAAATAATTGTGCCATTAAGGTATTCTGAATGGGTGGCAAATCTGGTCCCTATCCGAAAGAAGAATGGAGAAATAAGGTTGTGTGTGGATTTCAGGAATTTAA
Organism: Pinus albicaulis; assembly: GCA_034641835.2. Lineage (NCBI taxonomy): Eukaryota > Viridiplantae > Streptophyta > Pinopsida > Pinales > Pinaceae > Pinus > Pinus albicaulis. The sequence continues at coordinate 655,094,161 of CM076569.1, forward strand.
ACAGAGCATCTTTGAAGGACAATTATCCACTGCCCAAGATGGATCACGTCCTACAAAAAGTAGTTGGAGCTTCGATAATGTCAATGATGGATGGTTTCTCCGGTTATAACCAGGTGGCTGTACTTCTAGAAGATCAGAAGAAGACCGCTTTCATCACACCATGGGGTACGTTCATGTATGCCAGGATGCCTTTTGGATTGATTAATGCAGGGGCTACTTTTCAGAGGGCTATGGATATGCTTTTGTTGGGGAGCAGGATAAATTTTTGGTAGTATATCTTGATGATATTACAGTTTTTTCAAAAAGTGATGCTGAACACATTGAGCATTTGCGAGGAACTTTTGAAAAATGCAAAAGGTATGGCCTTTCTCTCAATCCACATAAGTCTTTATTTGCATTAGAGGAAGGCAAGATTTTAGGTCATATTGTAACTAAAGAGGGGGTAAGGGTAGATCCCAAAAGAGTAGGGGTTATAAATAGCATCCCCCTCCCCAGAAATAAGAAGGAAGTGCAAGTGTTTTTGGGACGAATAAATTTTCTGAGGAGATTCATCCCTAACTATGCTGAGATAGTTAGGCATATAACAGATATGATAAAGAATAAAAATGAAGTAAAATGGTCTCAGGAATCCAGAGAGGCGTTCACCAGGATAAAACAGGAATTTGCTGAAGTTCCAGTGCTAGCTGGACCAGATTATACTAAACCGTTTATGATATTTTCTTTTGCATCACCACATACAGTAGCTGGAGTCTTGTTACAGAAAAATGGAGAAGGATATGAGCAGCCTATAGCTTTCTTTAATCAGGTTCTCCATGATGCAGAATTGAAATATAACATATTGGAGAAGCAGGAATATGCCCTAGTGAAATCCCTTAAAGCTTTTCGCATGTATGTTTTGCAGTCCCACATTACTGCATATGTCCCTACAGCAGCTGTCAAAGACATTCTCATCCAGGGAGACAGTGAAGGGAAAAGAGGGAGATGGATTGCAAAAATACAGGAGTATGATTTGGACATCTGTCCAACTAAGCTAATTAAAGGACAGGGCCTTGCAAAAATCTTATCAGAATCAAACTACCAGGCTCTGGGCATAAATTTGTCTATGATAGCAAACGAAGAGTCTGAGAGACAAGAAGCGCAGCTGGGGCTGGAGATGGCTACTCAGAGAGTACACATAAAATATCTCACCAGTCCATGGTACAAAGAAATAGTTGAATATATTTTGACACTCAGCTGTCCCCCCAGTTGTGATAAAACAAAATACAGGGCTCTAAGATTGAAATCACAGAAGTACTTAGTTACTAATGGGCAGCTATATTGGAGAGATCCTTCTGGAATTCTACTCCTATGCCTCAAAGAAAATAAAGTGGAAAATATAATGATAGAATTACATGAGGTAATTTGTGGGGGTCACTACAGCTGGAGGGCCACAGCTCATAAAATTTTGAAGGCAGGTTTCTACTGGCCTAAATTATTTGGAAATGTTTTTACTTGGGTTAGAGCATGTGATAAATGTCAGAAGTTTGCTGAGAAACAGAAGTTGGCAGCTCTGCCTCTAATTCCAGTCCATGTGGATGAGCCATTCCAACAATGGGGATTAGATTTTATAGGAGAAATACATCCCCCATCAAGTGGACAACGTAAATGAATATTAACAGCAAAAGATTACTTTACAAAATGGGTGGAAGCCATACCTGCAAGGAATGCTACTGACACTGTCATCATAAAATTCATGGAAGAAAACATCATATCCAGGTTTGGTTGTCCCGCTAGAATAGTGACTGATAATGCACAGGCCTTCAAGTCTGCAAAATTTGTAAATTTCTTCCAGCAGTATAATATCACTTTGAAACACTCCAAAACCTACTATCCACAGGGAAATGGCTTGGCAGAATCTTCCAACAAAACTCTAGTAAGGGCCTTGAAGAAAACAATCAATGAGAATCAGAAGAATTGGGATTCCCTATTGAAGTTTGCTCTATGGGCTAATAGAATCACCAGTAAGAGAGCAATTGGGAAATCCCCATATGAGTTGGTATATGGACGAGCAACAGTTTTTCCTGTACAGCTGGCTTTACCAGTGGCACGTTTCATGCAGGAAAGTCAGGAAGAGCCTGATGATATGGTCAGGAGGATCAATCAATTGGTGGAATTAGAGGAAACACGGGACCAAGTGAATCATATATTAGTTGAATATCAGGTGAAAATGAAATAGGTTTTTGATCAGCATACAAAATACAGGAAATTGCAGATTGGAGATCCGGTGCTCAGATGGGATGTCCGAAGAGCCGAAAAAGGAAAACATGGCAAGTTTGACCCACTCTGGTTCGGCCCATTTAAAATTGTGGAACAAGGAGGAAATAACACGTTTATATTGGAGAATTTACCGGGTGACGTGCTGGATGCCCCTGTAAATGGCCAATTTCTGAAACCCTACTTCCAATTCTGATTCAGGTCGTGGTGACCCGACTGTATCATACTGTATATTAGTTTTTGTCACATTTTTTGTTTAAACGGGGTGGGCATGCAGTTGATCCATAAAGCAAAAAGCAGAGGGGCTGAGGAGAAAAGTGTGCATAGAAAGTGATTGGGAGGGTCTGTAGGTTCCTGACACGTCCAAGGATGAACGTGCCATCCCTAGAAGGAGCCGATGTTGACTATATTAGCCCCTCCGTTCAAGTTTCTGACCTACTGTACCATTTGAATCTGTTTAACACTTCCGTCGTGGCCTAAGACCTCCATATCCTACCTATCGTTGCCACCTTTCATTCCTAAAACCGTATGCAAAACGGCCAAAAACCCATATTCAAAATATATCGGACCCAGGCCCTTCAGTCTTAGCCCCAACACCTATTCCTCCCATGCGACCTGGCCCAGAGACCAAACGCCTAATCCAAAAGCGCTTATCGTACATATCTATCGGGCGTACCCCTAGCCTTCCAATCAAATATTAGATCAACGACCCGCAGCCTATTGCTATCCGGTGGTCCCCGCGCCCATGCTCACTGCTCAAAACCAGCTGGTTTATTCTGCACCACCTATCCAGGGCAGGCGATATTCCTCCTCCAGCCAGTGATTCCATACGCTGCTTGCCAAGTGTCTCGGTGTATGATTTTAAAGCCACTCTATTTCGTGCGTTAAGGTTCGACCAAAGACACGCAGCGGAATTCGCCATGGCCGTCTGATCCAAAGAGCTTCATCCGACAGCTATCATGCCTCGAAGCTGCGCAGAGTTTATTCCCTATATAAATCGTTCCGGGCCCACCAACTCATCGCGTTCCCATGAATTTCCAACCTTTGATCTTGTTTTGAGATCGTGCGGCTCGGATCATTCAAGCGGAAAATGGGTGACTAAAGTCCACCTCCACGTCACCCTCTCCTCTTGGTCTTTCGTGCATCCCTGTCACACGCCCAAGTGTCATTTGTGTTCACCCCCACCATTCATATACTCCGATTACGTGTTATATTTCAGTGTTTATATTATGTGTCTCTGCCTCTCTCATTCATCGTCGCCCCACTATATTTTTCATTTCCACCCTCCGCTCCACCACTATTTATCTGCATTGTTCATCACCCTGAATCTTCTCATCATTGCTCCCAGCCTATACCACCATTCCATGATCACGATAGCGTTCACCACCATTGTGTCAAGTTTTATTTAATATGCTTGTGGGTTTTGCAGGATTATGGCGGAGAAGAAGAGCTCTCACAATTCGAGGCATCCATTGTTGAAGCGAAAGACGCACTGCAATACTGGGTGGTCAAGTACCATGTTCATGAAGAAGATCCCAGGTAATTTCCGTGACATGGCTCACATTAAAGAAGCCATGGTAAAAGTATACCAAACCCTCCAGAGCAAATTTAAAACATAGATTTTCCACAGACGGGGTTATTAATCATACAGCAAAAAGTATTAGTCAGAGGGTAAAGAATGCAATGCCCGATGCCAAAGATTTTAAACAGAAATCCAGCATTCAGAAGGCAAAGAGTACAATTGCACCAAAATCATATCCTCCAGGTTTAATCTCAATAATTTTTTCTCTCAAGAGGGTATAGGATGTTACATATTTTATTCTTCATGTCTTATCCCTGGAGAAATTTGCACCTACAACATTTACTTCATGGAGAAGCCGCAGGGTACCTGCAGCACCTTTGAGCCGTCAAATAGTATGGGCGCGAAATGTCTCCGCCATTTTTTTTTAATGAAACAATTAATTGTTTTCACCCACTTCTTTTATTAGTTTCTCTTCTCCTTCCTCTATAAAAAGGAGGAAGAAAGACATTGTAAGGGTTCCAGAATTTTATCAGAAAATTGTGCAGTGAAAGGCATTTTTGTATACATCTTGTAAAGTTTCTGTGTGAAGGCTCAGAGCCCATAGGGTCTCAGTGAGGAGGATTTCTATCTGTGATGAGGATTCTGGTCTTTGGTATTCCACGGTATGTAACTTTCTCTTATGTGATTAATACAACCTTTCATTCCATACATCTCCTTGTATTATGTACTGGAATGCGAGTGGCTCACTGACTTTAGGTAAGGATTCATCCTAGTTGATGCCCATACTTGGATCAGTCAAGCGCTTTAAATATGGCTCAGGCATGATATATTGTTTCATGTTCATTTCATCCATCCTTCTGCTATATTAGTTGCTTTGGGAGGGTGCTTTTAAAACGCCATTGTCATGTATGGATTCTTAGAATGGTAAGCCCATATGTGGTTCTGTTGTGTATCTGGGTATCAGACCAAAGTTAACTAATATCCTCTTATGTTTCTTTCCCTGCATACAACTTCTGATATTTAATTTCTGTGGCATATTATTTAAATCGGCCCTCTTTATAGTAAATTGTCTCTTAACTGTCTGATGCTTTTGTGTTGGAGCTTTGCATTTTTTATCTGCAACATTACTTTCCCTGAGGCAGTTTCTGTAAGTTCTGGTCCCATTTAAATTCATTTCCTTGTTTTACAAGAGATAGCAGGAGAACCTTTTGGATTGACACTTGAGTTTTATTATGAAATTCCTGCTATGCTAAGATGTCCTAGGCACTGGTCTATGGCAACTCTAGGCTATCTCTAGGGGCGACAACAATTGTCTACAATAGGTGGATTCTTATACTCTGATGTAACATTGAATATTTTGGAATAAAGAGCTTTGGAGAAATTTTTCGTGGCAAAACTGGACAAGGAATTGAGGTAGAAGACTTTTCTCAGGATTCATGTGTCGAATGAAGGATCAATAAGTCATCTCTATCCCATGTTTTGAAGTTTAATATTTTTTTTACAATATCATCTGTGTTTCATTATCTTGATAATTAACAAAAAGGATTAAATCAGAAAGTACTTAGGTGTAATCTGATTTCAGTCTTTATTATTCTAAATGTTTTCTTCTAAACTGGTTTAAACAACGAATTCTTAATTGCTCCTGTTTGTCTAGTTCATACATATTTGGTTATTTAGTAAAGAATACTTAACTGCTCTTTATTGATAGTCAATCTATTTCTCTTCTCTTGAATGTGTTGAAAGATTCTTTGTTGCCTTTCATCTGTTTGAATTCCATTCCATTCACTTTAGATCTATAATTGTTTCTAGTTTGATTATCTTGCCCTGATAAACCATCTTTTGTTTAAAAACTTAAGCCAGTACAACCAATCCTTTGACTCCATTAGCCCAATGGACTGAAAATATTTGATCTTAATCTCAGCTAAAGAATTCCATCAACCTAAATTCAAACAAAACCCCTGAACTTTATAGCTAGCCTAATACTTTCTAAAAACAAAGCTAAATTTTATAGAGAGAGCCCTCTCTGGGTATAGATTGGCTAGATTCTATACCTGAAGGTTGGTTTGTGGTTACCTCGGGCCCCTTTCCTCTTCCAAAAAATTCAAGGAAAATTTGAGTGATAACAGGTTGCAATAATGTTTCCCTCAATATATAAAAGGACAACTGGATCTCCAAAGACCCCTCCTTTAGTTTCATGAACCCAAACCATCTCATACAAAGTGAATGGTACATCCTCACCATGTGGTATCCAAATCAGAAAAATATTGAAGGTTATGTGCAAGTTTGGATGGTACCAATGGTTTCTCCAGTGGATACAGTGCACTTTTACCAACTGCTGTTGTAGAACATCATGTGGCAAGTTGTCTCCCAACAAGTTGCTATTTGTGCATGTTTTCTCATATACTATGAGGTAGTAAATGGAATTATATATCAGTTTATCATAATAAAAATAACACCACGTTTTCCTAAGGTCATGCAAAGAAGGGCTATCTCCATCACAACTGCTGGTCCTAGAATGACCATGAAACCCAAAGATAATCTTGCCCTTTTGTGGGGAAATGCATTATACATAGATGGTGAGAGAATGAAAATACTTTATGAAATGATCAATAAGTACAGAAATACATTTCTTACCATGCATTGTGAGTAGGCTGAAAATGAGGTCCATGGATGAGCCCTCCCATGAGAATCTCCTCATAAAGTTCTGCAAAATGAAGGGATGCATACTCCCCTTGGAACACTCCATAAATATATACATACTCCCAAATGACAACGTTGTTGGCCTTGGTGATAAGGCTCTTGCCACTTCATAACTCCATTCTTTGACATGCCATATGCCAAAGTCATCCACTATCATGCTGCTATGTGTGGGAGACTCCTTCCTATGTGGAATTACCTCCTGATCCTTCAATGCTGAAGGGTAACCTCTTTTCACTTTGATTGTGCCATCCCTTTCTCCTGAAACATCCTGCAAAGTATGGGAAAAATTCAGCCCATACTCTCCCAAGAGTAGCCAAAGCAACAATAGCTCTTGTTGCCTCCTCACACCTCCATCATACAAATCATGATTTGAAAACATGATGTTTGACATGAAGAATTTCATATCATCATAATGAAACCAAACTATTTTCTGCCATATGATGTAAGTGCCATGCCAAATCTCAACCAACAACATAGTCTTTGAAATAGAATTTGTCACATGATGACCAAACTCTTTCAAGAGTAGCCAACGTAGCCTTGCCTCCTGCTGCCCTGTGTCATAGATCTGCAAGTGGCTCTCCAGCCTCTTGCTTATCAACATCACCCATCAAACCAATTGTGAGTGTCTAATATCATGCTCAAAATAGGTATCCTTACAATGGAGAATACCACTCTCCCAATCCAATTTACTGCCTCTACACTTCATGGGATGTTGAAGTGCAACCTCATGGAGATCTCCAAATGAAGACCACTCACCAATGACCAAATTTTCCCATAAGGATCCAAATATATTGAAGGAAAAATATTATCATTGAGCAGTGAAGTGCTCATTAAGAGAGATCCATCATAACAATGGAAGATAAGATGTCTCTCATCAACCATTTGCCTATCCCATGCTACACATGTAGAATGGTCATTGGAATTCTCCAATAATGGTTGGGCCCCCAACTCATCACTGCTGCTCAATGATGACAACGTTGATCTCCATGATGGTGCATCTGATGTCTTAAGATCATGCTCAATGTTGAACACATAGTTCTACATTGCATTGTTTAGGAAAATACTCATCCTATCCTCTAAAAATCTACACTCCAACCCCAAGAGGTGTGTGCAGCTCAACCATGAATAACCAGTATGATTGTATATCTCTTCCTTGAACAAATCAAGGGTCCTCAGCACAGTGATAGTCTGCTACTCCAAATCAGTAATGTGCTTTGACCCTAGGTCATGCATTTGTCCTGATAACATGTTTCCATAATCCTCCATATGATGTGCTGAAATAATAGGAAATGGAAATATGTGCATACCTTGATAAAGCTTGGGAACATCTTGTACTACCACAAGGGTTCCTTCCTCCGGTGTGATGACTTCCCCAACTAATGATGATGATGGTTGCTCCTCTATGGTTGCATCATCACTAGTACAAGTCTCTTCCTCCTCATGCATCTCCAGAATAGTGTATGGGACTCTAAAAGTCAAGAGATCAAGACCACTTTGCAAAGGTGCAAGTGTTATTTCTCTTGATGCAAGTGCTCCTACAACAAGTGGTGGTGGAAGTTCCTTCTCCTCTGATTTCTTCTTGTCAAAATTCTTGATCAACCTTTGAGTAAAATCTGCATATGCAGTCACTCTTGCATGACTCAAATGGCTGAACCACCAATTGTTTGCTTCACCCTCAAGGTGCAGCGCTGCAATCTCAACAACTTCTCTCTCTACTACTGGATGTAGCAGAAAAAATGCATCCAACTTCATTCCCCAAGATCTTGTTGTACATGTGGATGACCCATCAAATGTAGGCAATAGAAATCTATTGCTGCAAGGCCTTCTTTCTTCTTTGAGCTGAATCAACTTTGGGAGAGTTTGATTCTCCTTGAAAGCTCTAGGTTGAGACTTATATTCTGCAAGATACTCACTTAGAATCTCATGATCTAAGCGCCCTCCATCTCCATGTCTCTTTTCTTCTCCTTCAAAATGAAAGGGCATAACATGTTTCTTTGGAGCTCTATGCAATACCGGTTCTTATTTTTGCTGATAGGAAGTACATGGACCTTCCTCATCTTGAAACCCTAATGTTGTTTCATTTCTTCTCTCCACATTTATTTGCTTGACCTCCTTGGTGAGGTCCCTCTTAGATCTAAAAAGAGATGAGATAAAAGTCATTCTTTCCATCATTCTGATCTCTTTCTCTTTCTTCGTATTCTCCTGATATCATAATGGTTGAGATCCACAGGCTGAGCCAATATTATGCTCTGATACCACTGTAATATTCCCAAATGGGAAAAGCAGGAATATAGTGCATAAAAAATGAAATAACAAGGAAAATCAACACATCAATATTGGAGACCAATATGGAGCCATAACATTATGTATAAGAATAGAAAATCAGTACAAAATAGTGAGGCATAAATCATATGAAATGAGGAAACAAGCCTCCCATAAACAATCACTCCCAAATATGAGCCGCTGCTACAGTACAAAATGCCAGAGAGCTGCTACAGCGTAGTCATATTAAGCATAACTACAGTTGTATATCATACAATGATATAAAAATACTGATATAGGCCACAATAGATATTACACATACAAATCTGGTCACTAGATCAGCTTTCCAAGACAACCCAAGAGGGTTTCCAGAAAATGCACACAATGCGCCAGTGTAAGTTGCAACCCTAGAGCTGAAGGTATGTTGCAAAAACATAAATGAGAATATATGGTTGAAGATGATGTAGAAACCTACAACTATTCTCCAATAGATCCTCCAGATGAAAGAATGGCTCCTCCACTGAATAAATCACCTCCCAAAACATCTACTGCAACCACCCCTGCAACTCCTCCCTAAAATAACGTAGATTTGGATTGAAATTGTGTTGTAGGGGATAAATACTCCTTGGCCTGGTGCCAAATATGTCAATAAAGCTCAAGGGGATTCTTTACAGGCCTTCTAATGGAAGGAAACCTTCCTCCACTGTAAAACTAGCTTTGAAGACACCCAATATAATCCTCCACTACTGCACCCTGCAACACAGCACAACTCTAAGAAGAAACTGCACTGATGAAGAAAGCTGTAGCTTGGCCTGATGCCGGATAGTGGACAATGTAGTGCAATACTCTTCCAAGAGGCCTCTCAAGGAAAGAGGTGGGATTCCTGACCGGGAACACCCTATGCCAAATAGCACTGCAATATTAGCTAAACAACTAAAGAGAGGACAATTCTAAACATACCATATACAAAATAATAATGTAAAACATATCCCATATGGCTGCCATCCTCTTCCTTATATAAGTGATGAGCTTCCTCACCCTTGGCCCCACTCAATTAGGTCACTACTTCCATGCATTCAATCTCCCTCCAAAACTACGTTGTCCCACCATGAATGCCACTCCTCCATACCAACGTTGTTGATTTGGTCAAGGTTTACCCAATCTTCAATGGGTAAGTTCTTCCACTTGACGAGATACTCTGAAATTGATCGATTTTGTAGCTGTCGAGTTCTTGTTTCTGTTACCGCTTCAGGTTCCAATATGATTTTCCTTCCTCATCAAGTTCTGGAAATATTGTTTGAACTGGAATATTTTCACCTATAACCTTCTTTAAGCATGAAACATGGAAAACTAGATGCAGTCGTGAAGAAGAAGGAAGCTCCAATTTGTATGCCATAGTACCAATCTTTTGCAACATCTTGTAAGGACCATAGTACTTTGGTGATAATTTATTATCCTTATTAGCTTGCTTGAGGGAAATTTTTTTGTATGGTAGGAGCCGTAAAAATACCCAGTCTCCTACATCAAAAATTCTCTCGCTGCGATGTTGATCTGCCTGTTATTTCATTCGATTTTGTGCCAAATTCAAGTTATCCTTTAAGAGTTGGAGAACTTCTTGTTGATGCTCGATGTGATCTTCCACTGCTTGAACCTTCAATTTTTCTCTTAAATATGATGTGATGGACGGTGGAAGATATCCATAAAGTGCCATAAATGGGGTCATTTTTGCTGCAGTATGGAAGGAAGTTTTATACCACCATTCAACGAGAGGTAACCACTTGACCCATTGTGTTTGTTTATCAAATACAAAACAACAAAGATATCCTTCCAAAAATTTATTTAATATCTCAGTTTGACCATCGGATTGAGGATGATAAGATGAGCTATGAGCTAATTGAGTACCCAAACAAGAAAATAACTCCGTCCAAAATTTCCAGTAAAAATGGGATCTCTGTCGCTCACAATAACCTTTGGGTTTCCATGTAGTTTTTGAATTGTGTCCATAAATGTAGTAGCAACTGCACTTGCTTTAAATAGATGAGATAATGCACAAAATTGTGCATACTTGGTAAGTCTATCAACTACCACCATGATGACACTCTTTCCTTCGGACTTAGGTAAATTTGTGATAAAATCCATTGAAATCTCCTCCCAACGTTGACTTGGAATGGATAAAGGTTGTAGAAGACCCCGGGTCTTAATTGTCTCAAACTTATTCTGCTGGAAAACCAAACATTCCGCCACAAACTTTTGAATATTAGATTTAAGGCCATCCCAAAAAATTCTTTCTTCACCCTGTGGTAAATTTTTAAAAATCCTGTGTGTCCTAAAGGAGAAGTGTGCAATTCCAAAAGAATCTTTTGTTTTGTTTGGGAATTCTTACAAAGATATAAGTGATATTTGTACCATAAGGAATCATTTTTCCAACTAAATGTATTAGATGTACTAGGATTTTGCTACAAATTTTGAATGAGTGTCCACACTTCTTCGTCCTTCTTCCATTCATCCCTTGCTTCGATTATCCAATCTGGTTGGATAATAGAAATGGCACAAAGCAATGCTTCCACCTCTTCATTATTTCTTGAGAGTGCATCTGCAACAACATTTAGCTTCCCTTTTTTGAATATTATTTCAAAGTCATAACCCAACATCTTTGTGACCCATTTTTTCTACTCTTCTGAAGATAATCTTTGTTCCAAAAAGTGTTTAATACTATCAAGATCAATTTTTACCTTGAAGTGTCTTCCCATTAGGTAAGTTCGCCATTTCTTTAGTGCATGCAGTATTGATAACATTTCCTTATCATAAATAGCAATCTGTAAATACTTTCCTTTGATTGGACGACTTTCAAAAGAAATGGGTCTTCTTTCTTGCATTAAAATAGCACCAATTCCATTTCCTGAGGCATCACATTCCACAATAAAGGTTTTTGTGAAGTATGGCGTAGCTAAGATCGGTGCTAGGCACATTGCCTCTTTAAGATGTTCAAAGGCCTTAGTTGCTTCAGGAGTCCATGAAAATGCATATTTCTTCAATAATGTTGTTAGAGGTGCTGCTATTCTCCCATAATTATTAAAAAACTTGTGATAATACCCTATTCACTCGAGAAATCCTTGCAAATGCTTTATGGTTGTGGGGACTTTCCATTCCTTAATGGCTTTAATTTTGTTAGGGTCTACCTTGTTAGCCATCTATAAAATTTTGTCATATAAAATGATGGCTAATTCAGTTTTTCAGTCTTCAAGAAACAAATTTGGTGAAAATCTGTGAGTTCTTGAAGCCAAAACTATTTTCCCTATCCAAAAAGATCCTTTTCATTAATATTTTCATTATGAAGATCCTCCAAGAAACCCTTCTGGTTCAAAAGAAAACTTCTTTCAAGCCCTTCTCCATCAGTCCATTTCATGAGCCCCATTCCACCCATTTTTTTCTCATTTCCACTTATCCTAAAAATTCATCTCATTCCCCTAAAAATCCCCTTCTTCTCCCTCATTTACCCTTATTTTCCTTAAAAAACCCTTTTCTAACCATGAAAATCCTTTGGTTTGGTTTAAAAACACCCTTTTTACCTATCGGAACCTTGAAAGGCCTAAAAACCTTCTTTTAGGCCTATTTTCCAACCTTTTTATATATAGGCCTTAAGCCCCTGAGGGCTTAAGCCCTTCTGCCCCCTTCTCATAAGACCCAATGCCCGTAACCAGGCACTAAGCCCCTAACCCTTTTTCTCCTAAGCCCTGGTCAACCCCTTTCCCACTTTTTTCACCCCCACGCTTATCTTTAGCCCCCTTCTCTTATATCTTACCTCCTGACTTTGTTTACTCCTCCGTTAACCACAGCCGTTGATCTTGCAGATCCAACGATCACCATTAAAACCCAAGTGCTAACTCCGCTCGATGAGATTTCACCTCCCGACAGCTTAGCTGACATCACCTTCCGGTCCCACCTATCCCCACCACTCGTCCTCCCGTGCACCTTTCCCTCTTCGCGCGCCCTGTCCACCGTTGGATCTACAACCCTAGATCCAATGGTCATCGCATCGTTTCGCGCCCATCCTCGCCAAACCTCCCCAGTGCGCAACTTCAACATGAAATAGGTGGTTTCAAGGGGACACACGTTGACCAGGGAGCCATATCGCGTTTGTTGCAGCCATTACCACTTACCACCCTTTGCTAACACGAATACCACCCCGGTATTCCCCAAAACCACCTTCACCTTTTCCGCGCCCAAATTCAATAATTCCGTCATTTTTCCTCCTGGTTGCATACAGAACCCCTCCCCTACACATCTTCCTTTCTCTGCAAATGCTCCTCTGCCTCTCTCGAGCCTCTGAAGCAGTTAAAACCAAAACATACAGGATTTTATAATTATTTTGTGTTTTGTTGCAGGTTTTAATGGTGGATTAATACATAGGCCTCCCACAGCCAAGGAAACTGTGGCAAAGCCCAGGATGACGTTCCTCAGGGAAAAATCATGCAGAAAAGGGACCCACAGGGTTAAAATTCCAGGTCTAATCGATGTATCATGAACATCGATTAAAAATTCAAAACCCTCCAACGCAACAAGAAACCCCTGCAGACACAAAGACAAGGAAGATTAATGAAAAGGTGAAGAAACAAAGGATTAAAGACTTAATCACAATGAAAGGATAAAGGTTAACAAAGTGATTAAGGATAAAGACAAAGAATGTGAAAAAAGTTAAAAATACAGTCAGTAAAGGACAAGAAGCCCGAAAGATGATTAAAGGAGGCCTAAAGCTATATCAAAGGCCTAATCAGAGTTTAAAGAGCATAATCAGACAGATCAACAGAAATAATGGCTTCGAATGACACATCAATGGAGCAATTACTCCCTCCAAGGACCAAAAATGCCACCTACAAGTTTGTTTTTCCTCGAAAAGCATACAAAGTTAATGCACAGTCAGAGATATTTTCAAAGATAGCTCAGAAAGTAATTTCTAGCCACCAAAAGCCTCAAAAGTCACAAAAGTGACTGAAGTAGATGAAAGTTAATGTAAAAATCAATTAACAGAGTTAAGACATTAGATATCTTCTCCATTAGGCCTCCCAAAGGTCAAGAAGCATTTACTCTATATTAATTGAATAGTTAGACCTTCCTTTCATTCCACCTCCTCAATTTACCTGTATATATCATATGAGGAGCCCGATATTTGTGGTTGGTTGGATAATTTTTTAATGTAAGTAGTTGTTGAAGCTGTTGAAGCTCTGTTAGTAATTGAAGAAAGATAGGCTGAGAAGAGAAGTATGAAGCTATAAAGACCTACTAGACTTGAAGATTGTAACTGGTTTGAACATCAAATATACAAGCTGATTTATGGGATCCTGGTCTATGTCAATGGTGATTTTTTTCTTACTGTAATTGTTGTTTTTCTTATGTTTTCATACTGTCCACTTTATTTGATAAAGAACAACAAATTTAGATTAGGATTTACTGTAAAAGGTACCCTAATTCTCACTGATAAGCTTTATCTTTATGTTTTCTTCTAATTGTTGCTTTAGGAATGATTTCAATAGAGTATAACCAGTCAAGGAATGTTGGTGAGCCCATGTCTTGCTGAGTAAAAATTGAGACATTTTTCTTGAATGATATTTTCACTGCATGCTAAGTAAAGTTAAACTAGGGAAGTCTATGGTTAGCCCTATCCTCTAATGCTTTCTCCAACAGCTGTTTTGAAAGTTTCCCTTGAAGAGTATGCCAAAAGCAGGATAGGTTCAAAGTCCTTACCTGATCTTAGGCTTCCCTTTTTTTATCTTATATGTTTTCTACTTTCTGAAGGTAATCTGTTAGATTGCTGGATTTTTGTCTGAAAAGTGTGCTTTAGTAAAAATTTTCCCAAAGAAGTCTATGGTTTGCCCTGTCCTTTGGCCTGCTTCAAACAATTACTTTGAAAGGATTTTCTTTTTTAGTGAAGTTAATAGATTCTTAAATGGTTATTAGCTTTGCTTCTTTACAACACTTTTAATGTTCCATATCACAAATCAATCTAAAGAGATCCTTTGATATAGATGACTTGCCCCATGGACCACTATTGAAACTTGTTGTGAAATTAAATCCTTTTGTGACTCCATAGCCCAATGGATTGATACTGTCTCTTACATATCCTATCAGCTGAACCATTCTTTGAATTTACTCACACCTTTACCCTTCAAAAGACTTCCTTTATTTTTTATGTTATCCTACCCAACCAAAACCAAAACAAGTTCCCTTGAGCTTCATAACTAGCCTAATATCATATCATGAGCCTATAAGAATATTATTCTAAAACACATATAGAGAGATCCCTCTCTGAATATAGGAGGGCTAGATCCTAGGATTCCAAAGTGGTTCTGATGTAAGCCCTACAGCGTTTGTTCTTGCCAATATTGTAAACTACGGGAGACCAACATACCTTAACACCCTCGTGAGATACAATATGACCCAGATATTCCACCTCTTGTACTCCAAAGAAACATTTCGATGTTTTTGCATATAATATTTTCTCCTGCAATAGTTTGAGCACCTTGTCAATATGTTGAACATGATCCTTCCAAGACCTATTGTAGATTAGTATATCATCAAAAAATACTAGCACAAATTTTCTAATGAAGGGTTTGAAAATGGAATTCATCAACCCTTGAAAGGTAGAAGGTGCATTGGTAAGGCCAAAAGGCATGACCAAAAATTCATAATGACCCTCATGAGTTCTAAATGGTGTTTACGGAATATCTTCAGTCTTCATTTTAATTTGATGATATCCTGAATGAAGATCCAACTTGGTAAAATAAATAGCTCCATGTAATTCATCCAATAATTCATCAGTCACAGGAATGGGAAATTTATCTTTAATGGTGAGCTTATTGAGCTCCCTATAATCTGGACACATGCGTGATGATCCATCCTTCTTGTGTACCAATACTACAGGAGCAGAGAAAGAATTTTGACTAGGTTGAATTATACCAGCCTCTAACATTTCTGCAATCATACGTTCAATTTCTCTCTTTTGGACATAAGGATATCCATAAGGCCTGATGTTTGGAGGAACACTTCCTAGAATCAAATGAATAGCATGATCATGATCACGAATAGGTGGGAGTCCTTTGGAAGTTTCAAACACCTTGGAATGATTGTCCAAGACTTTTTGGATATCTGCAGAAATAGATGATTTTGATGTTGGAACTTCTAGTGAGCATAATGGTGAAATTACGCCTCGTTTTTCTTTCTTTAGAAGATTTGTCATGAAATTAGAGCTTATTATATTTCCTGGCTTCCCTGCAAAACCCCGTAATTCAACTTCCTTTCCTTCTGAAAAAAATTTCAAGAAAAATTCTTGAAAATTAAAATCTAGCGTCCCCAAAGATTGTAACCATTGTACTCCTAGTACAACATCAGCACCTCCCATAGGAATGGAAAGCATTGAGCTATTCAATACATATTCCCCCATGGTTAGCTTGATATTATGGCATTTTCCAGAGCAATTTATAGTTCCTCCATTTACAACCATCACTTGACATTCTAGTGCTAGGTATAGGAAACAATTCAATTCTATTGAGATTGCAACAAGATGATGAGCTTAGTGAAAAGAATTCGCCTTCACTAAGTGGGCCCGCAGACTATTTTTAGCGCAAAGTCTATTTTTAGAGATGTCGATCATATTCTATGAGTTTCAGGATGCTATTTGTGGATGGTTGGTCAAGTTGGAAAAACAGATGGACTTCTATTTTTAGACATATTGGGTGGAATCTATTTTTAGATTGCTAGTCTAAAAATAGATATGTCAAATATTATTAGCTCTTAATAATATCTGGACTATAAACATTATCTTATTCTCTTGGAGCACTTCATTTAAGTGCACAGATGTGGCACAGGAGCTGACAGAAGGAATTACGCTATTCTTGAGGGTTAAGTGGAGCTATTGCATGGAGACTTCAGTTAGAACTCATGTGACAGATTTTGGTGGAGTTGATTGAGGTAGTTGGTGGAGTTGTGTTCAGTTTAACTCAGTTAGACACAATTAAGCTAGTTGTATCTAGTCTAACTGATTGATACACTAGTGAGAGTGGTGTGAATTAATTATTAATTAATTCACTAATTATTAACTCATTAATCAACTGAAGAATACATCAGTTAACTACAGTGCATGGACAGTTTCAGTGGAGACCAGTGGAGAGATAGGTGAAAGAGCAGTGTGACTGTCAGTTGTGACTATACTAGTGCATGAGTTTTCACCACACATTGATAGAGATGCCAATGAGGATTGTGCAGTGCAATCCAGGTGGATTCAAACTCATCCAGAGCCATTCTTCAGTAGGGATTGTGCAGTAGAGGCAGGCTAAAGGCTGGCAAAGATCAGTGCATGGATTTTCAAGATCAAGCGCTGATTAGTGTGTAGCGATTGGAGATACTGAGAGCTTGTGATAAGCTTTGTATGAGGATTGTTACATGATCTCTATGACATATATTATATACATATAGTTGGGGTTTTTAGCTTCAGGCTTTCCTGTGAAAATCACTGTGTTAATGTGTGTGAATTTTTATGGTTTTAATGTGTGCATGCAATTGATTTAATTTCCGCATGTGATGATCAATGGTGGAATAGATTATGTATTGTGCATGAAGTCAAATAGTGTATGATCAGGAGAATATTAGGCATATAACATATCAGATATATATTTTCTACATGGTATCATAGCGATAGTTGATCATCGGAGAAATTGCAAAATCATTGAAGCAGTTGAGTTTTGTGCTGGTGGAATTCGAATTTGCAGTAGTGTTTTCTTGGTGTCGAAGTTGAGATGTATTTCAACGGATTGCGATTGGAGTATTCCCTTGAGGGAAAATTGAATTATATTGCATGGAAGGACAGGTTGGAGGCGGTGCTAGAGGATAATGGGTTGAAGGAGTTCATAGATGCAGAAATTCCAAAACCTGCTTCTAGCGATGCTGCCGCACTTGACGCATGGCAAAAGAAGACAAAAAAATGTCGAAGGATTCTGTTGGAAGGTGTGAAGGATCACATAGTGTCCAGCCTTCATGGTAAAGCTTCTCCATTCTTTATGTGGAAATCTTTGACAGACATTTTCCAAAGCAAGAGCGACCAGAGGAAGTTGGCGCTCAAGGATAAGCTCAGGAAAATAAAAATGAAGAAGGGCGAGAGTATACCCAAGTACCTCACGAAGTTTTTCCAGTGCAGGGATGAGCTGGGAAGTGTGGGGGTTACTGTAGATGAAGAAGAATTGGTGAGCTTGGCTCTCCTTGGGCTTCCGAAGAGTTGGCATTCCTATGAGGACTCTGTCAATGGTTGGGAGAAACTGCCAGGATGGGAGCGACTTTGGTCAAATATTGTGCATGAGTAGATAAGGCGGAGTACCAGGGATGGATCTTCATCGAAGAATGAAGATGAGGAAAATTTCATTTTGGCTGCCAAAGCAAGGAAAGGGAATAGAAAGAAGAATTCTTCTCAATCTGGTGCGAAAGGCAAGAAGTAGGACATGTCCAAGGTGAAGTGCTTTCATTGTCACCAACACGGACATTACACCACAAATTGTCCATAGAAGAATAAAAGTAAGCAGGTTGCTGGATCTGCAGCTGGAGAGGCCTTAGCCTCACAATTTGAGCTGGATTTTTCGCTAATCACATGCTTGGTTTCAAGTGTGATGGGTTTAGTGTGGTTTCTTGACAGTGGTGCGTATTTTCATATGATCGGAGACAAAGATTTGTTCAGTGATCTAGATGAGAAGGATCTTGGAGTGCACATCGAGATGGGTGATGATCGTAGATACAATGCGACTGGTATCGGGACCATTTCCTTTGAGAGGGAGTCTGGTAAACCTTTCATATTGAAGGATGTCATGCATGTTCCAGGATTGAAGAAGAATCTGATCTCGGTGGCCATGTTAGAAGACAAGGGATATGATGTTTTCTTTAGCGAGGGAAATTCTTTCCTGCGCAATAAGGCAACTGGTGAAACCCGGAGGATAGGGGTTCGAGTTAAGAACCTTTATCAGTTGCAGGTAGATGGCTGCGCAACAATGGTAGGCAAGGCAGAAGGAGTGGTGAGCCGAGATGAGGGCGAGCTATGGCACAAGAGATTGGTCCGTCTTCACCATGGTGCTTTGAAAATTTTGCAGCAGATTTCTACCGGGCTTCCCAAAGGTACACTTGCGCAGTTAGATTAGTGCAAGGGATGTAATTTGGGAAAATTTGTGAAAGCCACCTTTCATGAGAAGGATAGTCGCGCCACAACGATCCTTGAGAGAATTCACACAGACATGTGTGGACCTTTCTCAGTAGCTTCGACAGCAAAGCACAAGTATTATGTGATATTTGTTGATGAATTTTCTCAGAAGTGTTGGATCTTCTTCATGCAGAAGAAGAGCGAGACATTCTCAAAGTTCTGTGAGTTCAAGGCACTGGTTGAGAAAGATTCGAGGAAGCAGGTGAAGGCTCTTAGGAGCGATAATGGTGGTGAATTCATCTTTGGCGAATTCAAAGACTTTTGCAGCGCAGAAGGAATTTGAAGAGAGCTCATAGCGCCTCATAACCCACAACAGAATGGGGTCGCGGAGCAAAATAACAAAAATATCGTGGGTGCTGCATGGGCGATGTTGTATGATCAGGGCCTTCCCATACACTTGTGGGCTGAGGCATGCAATAATGCGTTTTATGTGCAAAACCGTTGTCCTCACAGAGTACTTGGCATGAGTACACCCGAAGAGGCGTTTTCTGGTAAGAAGCCTGATATTTCTCATTTGAATATTTGTGGCTCACCTGTTTACATTCATGTGATGAAGGATGTTAAGAAGAAGCTGGAGCCGACCGTAGAGGTTGGGATATTTGTGGGGTACACAGAAACACCCCACAACTATCGTGTGTATTTGCCAGACATTTGGAAGACTGTTGTGCGATGGGATATCAAATTTCATGAGGAGAAATCCATGAAGTGTTCGCTTGAGAGGGAGCCACACTTGCATGCAGATGAGGAGCTATTAGTTCTTAAGGATGAGCCTCAGGATGTGGATCAACCATAAGAGGAGGTTCATGGAGGAGGAAACCACTCATGCAACGCCAACCATCGCAGGGTTAAGCGCACTACGTAAGCCGAGCGATCGAATCAAGATGCGTATAAGATTGTAGGAGCACCCACATCATAGCGCAAACAGAGATGGGCCACCTAACCAATATATCGGATACATGGCTTTGATGAGCAAGTGTATCGTGATAGAACCATCCCCTTTCGAGAGCTGTGGAGGACCCCCGCATGGGTAGATGCCATGGTGGAAGAGTATGATTCGACTGGCAGAAACAAAGGTGCATGGGAGATCATTCCAAGGCCGAAGGGAACCGTGGTAGGTTCGAGATGGATCTACAAATTGAAGCAAGCAACGAAGGGAGCGGCCAGAAGTACAAGGTAAGATTTGTTGCCCCGGGCTGGGGCTTCTCACGCATTGAGGGGATCGGCTATGAAGAAACTCTTTGCACGTTTCGCAAGGTATTCTTCCATACGGAGCATCCTTGCTCTCTCAGCGCAAATGGTTCGGCACATTCATCATATGGATGTGAAGATTGCGTTCCTCAATGGAGTCATTGAGGAGGAGGTTTACATAGAGCAGCCTGAAGGTTTCGAAATCTTCAGCAGCGAGTCGCATGTGTGCAGGCTCAAGAGAGCATTGTATGGGTGGAAACAAGCACCTTGTTCTTGGTACACACGGATAGACAGTTATTTCACCGGACTTGGTTTTACCAAGAGTGAGGCGGATCCTAACCTGTACCAGATTGTGGCTGAGGGAAAGTTGTTGATCATTTTACTTTATGTAGATGATTTTATACTAACCGGTGATGAACAGTTGATACTCTCATGCAAGGATGATCTTGCAAAGGAGTTTGAGATGAAGGACTTGGGCCTCCTTCATTATTTCCTAGGATTGGAAATTTGGCTGTGGAAGGGTGGACTATTTGTGTCTTAAGGCAAGTATGCCCGGGAGATACTCGATAATTTCAACATGCAAGGCTGCAAGCCTATCGACACTCCTCTTCCTGGTGGTTGGAGGAAAGAGGATGCTACATCGACAGAGGTAGTGGATGCCACTGTTTACCGATAGTTGGTGGGGTCGCTCATGTATCTAGTCAATACACAACCTGACATATGCTACGTTGTTAACTAGCTTTCACAAGCTATGTTTAAGCCTACCAATCTCTTTTGGAGGGTAGGCAAGCATGTATTGAGATATCTTAGAGGCACATCAGGATATGGATTGTGGTACAGACAGTCGAATAAGGTGAAGTTTCATGGCTTCACGGATGCAGATTGGGCAGGAAGCCTAACAGATAGAAAGAGCACATCTGGAGGGATTTTCAGTATTGGGTCTACAACAGTTTCTTGGTACAGCAGGAAACATAGATCCATGGCACTTAGTTCAGCAGAGGCCAAGTACATGGCAATGAGTTTGGCTACATGCAAGGCTATATGGATGAGGAAGATCCTGGTCGGGTTGTTCGGTTCACACTTAGATCTTACTGTGACATATTGTGATAATCAGAGTTGCATTAAACTCTTGGTTAATCCATTGTTTCATGATAGATATAAACACATTGACATATGGTATCATCATATCAGAGATTGTGTGCAGCGGAAGATCATGTTACTTTCTTACATTCCTACGAGAATCAAAGGATGTCGATATCTTCGACGAAGGCGCTCACCAGGAGAAAATTCGAATACCATAGAGGCAGTGATCGGGGTGCAGATAATCCCTATCTTATTGAGAGGGAGTGTTGAGATTGCAACAAGATGATGAGCTTAGTGGAAAGAAGTCGCCTTCACTAAGTGGGCCCGCAGGCTATTTTTGGCGCAAAGTCTATTTTTAGACTATGTCTATTATTAGACATGTTGATCATATTCCATGATTTGCAGGATGCTATTTTTGGATGGTTGGTCAAGTTGGAAAAATAGATGGACTTCTATTTTTAGACATATTGGGCAGAATCTATTTTTAGATTGCCAGTCCAAAAATAGATATGTCGAATACTATTAGCTCTTAATAATATTTGGACTATAAACATTATCTTATTCTCTTGGAGCACTTTAGTTAAGAGCACAGATGTGGCACAGGAGCTGAAACAAGGAATTACGCTATTCCTGAGGGTTAAGTGGAGCTATTACATGGAGAATTTAGTTAAAACTCATGTGATAGAGTTTGGTGGAGTTGATTGAGGTAGTTGGTGGAGTTGTGTTCAGTTTAACTCAGTTAGACACAATTGAGCCAGTCAGCTCCTAGTCTAACTGATTGATACACTAGTGAGAGTGGTGTGAATTAATTATTAATTAATTCACTAATTATTAACTCATTAATCAACTGAATAATACATCAGTTAACTACAGTGCATGGATAGTTTCAGTGGAGACCAGTGGAGAGATAGGTGAAAGAGCAGTGTGACTATCAGTTGTGACTATACTGGTGCATGAGTTTTCACCACACATTGATAGAGATGCCAATGAGGATTGCGCAGTGCAAGCTAGGTGGATTCAAACTCATCCATAGCCATTCTTCAGCAGGGATTGCGTAGTAGAGGCAGGCTAAAGTCTGGCAAAGATCGGTGCATGGATTTGCAAGATCGGGGGCTAATTAGTGTGTAGCGATTGGAGATACTGAGAGCTTGTGATAAGCTTTGTATGAGGATTGTTACATGATCTCTATGACATATATTATATACAGATAGTTAGGGTTTTTAGCTTCAGGCTTTCCCGTGAAAATCACTGTGTTAATGTGTGTGAATTTTTATGGTTTTAATGTGTGCATGCAATTGATTTAATTTCCGCATGTGATGATCAATGGTGGAATAGATTCTGTATTGTGCATGAAGTCAAATAGTGTATGATCAGGAGAATCTTAGGCATATAACATATCAGTTATATAATTTCTACAAATTCCTTGGCTACCTTACAATGAATAAAATTATGGGTACTACCTGAATCAATCAACACTATTACCTTTTTCTTCTTGATATGTCCTTCTATCTTGAGAGTTTGAGGAGTGATAATTCCTACCAATGCATTACACGATATGGTCGGACTCATTTCTTCCTCTTCTAGGGCTGGTTCCTGGTGTATATCCTCTTCTTTTGAAGATTATTGTTCATTTTCTTCTTCCTCTTCACAATCTATGTAAAATAATTTCTTCTCGTCACACTTATGACCTTTAGTGTATTTTCTATCACAACTGTAGCAAATCCCTTTTACTCTTTTTTCTTCCAATTTTTGTGGTGTCAACCTTGTAGGCTGTGGAAATCTAGGAGTAGCAACACTTCCATCTTTATAGAAGTGAGTGGTAGGCTTCCTTGTCGCCATAATTTTACATTCATTTTTTCTTGCCAACCTGAATGCCTTCTCCAATGAATCAGGTTCCAAAACGCGAACTTCATGTTGGATGCTATCCTTTAAAGTACCTATGAAGATATGAATCCTATGTTCCTCTGGAATATCAGTTACCCTTATATTCAATTTTTGGAAGTCCTCAATGTGCTCCCCCACTAAACACTTTTGTTTGAGATTTATCAATTGGCTAAAGAAAGTGTTGCTCTTTGTATCCTCATAATGTGCTATCATTTCCTCCGTAAAAATTGACCAAGTGAAATTTTTTTTATGGAAGCAAAGCCATCGATACCATACAAATGTATTTTGTTCTAAATGTAAAGTTTCAATGTGTACCTTTTGTGTGTTTTGCACATTATTGAGATCAAAATATTGCTCATTCATTTCTTGTCCTGAAGATGGATCCCTGTTGGGATTCGAAACATAGACAATTGTTTTATGATACTGTGGATAATCCAGATTCTACAATCAACAAAAACCACAGAAGTTTGAAAACCATAGTATTCATGTTACAGGATCCTTTCCATCAAACTTCCTCATATCCATTTTTGGAATATGGTGGTTCTTCCCTCCAACATTAGAGTTTATGAAATCACGATTAGCATTTATTTTGTTCTCATCATGAGTTTCCTCTACTATCTTTCCACCATTAGGAAACATTTCTTGTATCAACTTTGTCAAACCTTCCATCTATGCTTTTAGATCATTCTTCATGTTTTCCATCTTAGCTTCCATGCCATCCATATTAGATTCCATGCCAGCTTCCATGCCATCCATCTTAGCTTCTATGCCATTCTTCAAACCATCCATCTTAGATTCCACGCCTTTCTTAAAACCATCCATCTTAATTTCCACGCCTCTTTTCAAAACTTCCATGTCATTTTTTGTTTCTCTTTGCGAGAGCGAAATTTGTTGCACTTGATCTTGTAATTTTTATATGTCATGTTGCCATTCTTCATCTTCATGAGTCATAGTAGAGCCTTCTAAAGGCTTAGTGGGTGTTGAATTCTTTTTTGGGGCCATTTTAGAATCCAATACTGATATATATTCTACAGTATGCCCTTGGAATCAATTCAACTTGATTCTTCAAACAAGACTTATGCAATTCAGAGAAAAAAAAAAAAAAAAAAAACAAAACAAAACAAAACAAAACAAAAAAAACAAAAAAAAAACAAAAAACAAAAAACAAAAAAACAAAAAAAAAACAAAAAAACAAAAAAAAAAAACAAAAAAAAAAACAAAAAAAACAAAAAAACAAAAAAACACACCTTTTACTTGCTTTTTAGGAGCTTGATATTGAAATTGACTTATCTCTATACTTGCAAATCCTAAATATCTGAAATTTGGCCCTGTAGTATTCCTATGAAGCTTCTTTCAAATGCCACAGGTCTGACCTGATTTGGATTCTTCAAGACAAAGTTATGCCCAATCTCCCACAATGACCTAATTATGGACTGGTTCAGTAGAGTGAAATTGTACAACATGCCACGTGTCACTGTTTCCTCCTTCGGCTCTGAATTTGATAAAAATGAAACTACAGTCTATGTAATTGCCGAAACTTTTTACATAATTCAAATCTGATGCTCATAGAGAGAGTTATGATGATTTTCCCACGATCACCTCTTTGAGATGAAATTCGGCAGCCTGAAAAATCTCTAACTTCCATAGACAATATCTCCACAAATATTGCGAACCAAGCTCTGAAATTTTGCGATTATGTTCTTCAGGATTTTGGCTTTGTGGTCTAAATATTTTAGCTTCTGAACCTTCGTAGAAACAAATTTATAGCGAAAATTCCATGATGACCTGTTTATGTTAAATTCAGGAGCCTGCAAAAATCCCTAACTTCCATAGATCATATCTCCAAAACTGTTGCGAACCAAGCTCTGAAATTTTGCGATGATGTTTCTCAGGATTTCGGCTTCCCGCTCTAAACATTTCATCTTCTGAGCCTTTGTATAAGAAAATTTATAGTGAAAATTCCACGATGAGTTTTTTGGAGCAGTGAAACCCTAGTATCCAAAGCTCTGATACCAAATTTTATGAAACCAGCTCCAAAAATAAAATAAAAGAGATATCAATGCCTTAGAAATAAGCCACTCCGAGGGGGAAACCTCAAATACATTACATGAATGAACAATTTTTGGATGATACAACTTACAAAACCTCCTTTCTATATATAGGAGTCCATGGGGCCACAATGTAATCCTAGCCGACCTAACAATAATAATTTAAGGGCACAATAATAACGATATGGGGGTTACAGGGGTACAATAATAACAATAAGGGGGTCACACTAACAACAATAAGGGACTATACTAGTAATATAGGGACCTAACATAGCCAAGCTAGGGCCAATTCACAAAGATATTATACAGAGTGGGAAAGCATACTCCCAGGATATTCAGGAAGAAGCTTTATTAGTAGCTAAACAAAGATGGAAAGCCTCTACCAATAACGTTAAGAATAGAGAGCCATTTGGTTACAGGAATTTTAAATTTGTTGCTTCTTGTTTTCATATATATAGTAATCTAATTTTAAACATGGGTCCTACATGGATAGGATGCAGATATAGATGCCCCATCATATGGCACCCTCCTGAAGATTACCACCATGATTATGAATTTCCAGAGGGACATACAAAATTAGAATTTTCAAAAGTGAAACAAAAACATGGTTTTAGACTTTACAAGGAAGAGGTATATCCTTCCTATTACTTAACTCAACTACACCTCAATCATCTATTTTCACGAGGACATGCAAAAGGGTAAGTAGGGGAATATGTTGGGTCGAGGAAAAGGTACATTTCCCCCCTATCTTTAGCATGATTTATTATTAACTTTTACATGTTTTCCTTCATTTTAGAAATAATTCAAAGGAGAATAATGTAAAAGTAGGGTAAAATAAATTATTAATAAATAATGTATTTAATAGTATAAAAACTAATTTTTTCTATCTTTATTGATAGGGAATATGAACAAACTAACTGTTGACCAAATGACCAAACAACATCAGTCAAGAAAATAAAATGCAATCGCATCTGGTTCCTGAAAATCAGCAAGAGATGAAAAGACACGACTATCTTTGAAGAATTCAGTTGATGACTATGAAGCCTCAGGATCTCCTGATCCTGAGGATTCATTATTCTCTGTTTTGTTTCTCCTTAAGTTATAAAAGGTTGTAGGTGAAAGAGAACGAGAGATATTTTTCCCTTGTATTGTAATTTTCTGTAATAAACATTTTATTTAGACAAAGTCTGTGAACTTGTGTTAATGTACCTGTTCTATTGATTAATGAAAGAGTTAGCATTTCCATTATAATTAGATTCTGAGTATTTCTTGGCAAAAGACTTTTGGAGGCTACATGCCCAGTCCTTGGTAGTTCTCCTACTATTTTGTGTTATATGTTTATTCACTAATTCTCGCAATTTAGTTATTCTTTAGGCTCTGTAGAATTACAATTAAATTCAGTAATTTCAAGTGTGGTGTGTTACAATTTACTTTTCAAGGAGATCCTGAGGATTCATTTTTCTCTGTTTTGTTTCTCCTTAAGTTATAAAAGGTTGTAGGTGAAAGAGAATGAGAGATATTTTTCCCGTGTATTGTAATTTTCTGTAATAAACATTTTATTTAGACAAAGTCTGTGAACTTGTGTTAATGTACCTGTTCTATTGATTAATGAAAGAGTTATCATTTCCATTATAAGTAGATTCTGAGTATTTCTTGGAAAAATACTTTTGGAGGCTACATGCCCAGTCCCTGGTAGTTCTCCTACTATTTTGTGTTATATGTTTATTCACTAATTCTCGCAATTTAGTTATTCTTTAGGCTCTGTAGAATTACAATTCAATTCAGTAATTGCAAGTGTGGTGTGTTACAATTTACTTTTAAAATAGATCGAATTTATCATTAATATTCCTTTACTGCTGAGTGATGTTTTTACATTCATTAGATTGATTTTAGTGTGTCTAAGTAGTTGTTGTTCAATTCTGCATATTGTCGTTTCTTGAGTTTTTCCATTGCAAGTGTGAATGTATGGTTTGTTGTTCAATTCTGAAGGTTGTTATTAATTGAATTATAGAGAATTCCATTGAAAAATGTTAATAGATGATTCTTGTTCATTTTATTAAGTATTCCTTTTCTATTGTTGTTCAATTCATTAAGCTTGTTGTTCAATTACAAAAGATCTTTAATTTCAGCATTGAGTGTTTTATTTCTGCGTAAGATCAGACTATAGTTTCATCCTTTGATTGGTGTGAAGTAGTTCATAGTTTACTTTTGAATTTATTGATTGAACTTCGAGAATTAGAAAGTATTTCTTACAACGATCTAGAGTATTTAACCTCTGAATTCACTCGCATATACTTTTCTTACACTCTTGAAATAAACATACTTGCCTTGGGTTGATGATTAATGTAAATCATTAAGGTTACCTTTAACAGTCACCTTTTCGAGCCAACACCAAGCGCGAGGGGCTTGTTTGAGACCATAAAGAGATTTCCTATGGCAACAAACAATGCTAGAGTCGTTTTGGATAAAGCCGGGGCTGTTCCATGTAGATTTCTTCATGCAAGTCCCCATGTAGGAAGGAAGATTTAACATCCATTTGATGGACTTCCCATTTAAAGGAGGCAACAAGGGAAAGAACAAGGCTGATAGAATTGATTTCGGCAATAGGAGAGAAGGTTTCAATATAGTCAATGCCTTCAACTTTTGAAAATATTTTAGCAACAAGACGAGATTTATGTTTATCCACTTTTCCATCTGTTCCAAACTTTGTTCTATAAACCAAATTTCATATGATAAGTTGTATTCCTTTTGGAAGAGGAACAAGATCCCAAGTATCATTTTCCAATAAGGAACAATATTCTTCATTCATAGTTGAATCCAAATCTAGATGACCTGAAGCTTCTTCAAAGGTGTGTGGATTAGGATTTTCTGGAACTTGAGCCAGTAAGGAAGAGGCTCTATCGAACTGAGAACGTGAACGATGTTGATCTGCAGGGTCACCTACAAGAGAACCTATTGCATTCTGAGTAGAGCGGACCCATTTTGGAAGCTATGGAGTTGAAGGAGGATCCTGTGGAGGTGGAGAAGGATTTTCATCCTCGTTATCATCATGATCCGAACTAGAAGGAATGTTGCCAAAAGTATAAGAGATAGAGAGAGGTGGCACATATGCTGAATCAGGCTCGTAGGCCAAAGGTGGCACACCCGCCAAACTAGGCTCGCAGGCCTATATATTTTCATAAAATTTTACATATCTTCTAATGATTACATTTTTGGACTTGGGTTGAAGAAGTATATATCCTTTGACATCTTCATAATATCCAAAAAAAATGCATTTTTCACTCTTAGGTTCTAAGGATTTATGTTTCTCATATGGAATATGGGCCCAAGCTTCACTTCAAAAAACACGAAAGTGACTTACAACTGGTTTGATTGAGCTCCATGCTTCTTCTCGAGTGATATTCCTTAAAACCTTAGTAGAAGTGCGATTTACTATGTAATTTTCACAGTTAATTTCTTCTTCCCAAAAATTAAGACTAAGTCCTTTAGATTGAAGCATACATTTAGCAATTTCTTTAAGAGTGTGATTCTTCCTTTCAGCTACACCATTTTGTTGTGGATTATACAGAATAGTATGTTGCGATTGAATGCCATGCTCTGTGAAAAAATGGATAAATTTATTGTTAAAATATTCTGCTCCATTTCCAGATCTTAACTTAATAATGTGATGTCCATATTTTTTCTCAAAAAAGGCCTTAAAGGCTAAGATCATGTTAAAAACTTTACTCTTGAGTTTTAAGAAGTATACCCAAGTGCGTCTGGAAAAATAATCAATGAAAGTTAAGAAGTACTTGTAGCTAGAGAAAGAAACAACTAGAAGTGGACCACATAAATCACTGTGCACAAGCTGCAAAGGGGTTGAAGCGTGCCAAGAGGCACGTTTGTCAAAACTATCTCGATGATGTTTTCTGAGTACACATATGGAAGAAACATCATCTCGGCAGGATACCATAAGAAGACCTATCACCATATTTTCTTTACATAGAGTTTGAAGAGAGTGATAGTTTAATTGACCACATCGCTCAATCCAATTTTTTTCTCACTTCATCATTATGAGAAAAAAAAAATGGAGGGAAGACATGATGACCCAAAGTTGTCAAACTTATACGACCTTATGGAATCATCAGCAATGCCAGTGGCTAGAATATGTCTAGGATCTCTTAGGTCCTTAATTACAACATCATGAGGTGATAATTCTATTGTTTTCCCTTCACCTGAATGAGTTATCTGATAAATATATAGAAGGTTGTGGTACAAGGTAGGAACACATAATACATCATTAAACTAACCATTATCTAGATGAATGGTTCCAAACCCTACAACACTAAGATATCTATCATCACCAACATAATTTTTTTGGTGTTACAATCATTTAAAGAAGAAAAAATGACTTTATTTTTTGCCATGTGGTAAAAGGCTCCAAAATCAATGAGCCACTCATGAGAATGAGAAGAAGAAGATACATTCAATGCATAACCAGAATTTGATTCTTGACAACGACAAGTAGAAAGTGTCATTCCTGAAGGTGAAGTTGAAGAGTTCTGCAAATTGATGTCGTGCTTCTTCATTACTGCTTCCAAGGCTTCCATCTTCTTAAAACATTTTGAATCTACGTGGTCATAACGATTACAAAAGTTGCAATGTATGTATGTCTTCTTCACTTTGAATTTATTTGCCTTATTAGTTTTTTGAGTTTCTTTTTCAGTTTGCGGCTGAAATTTCTTAAGACCCTTGTTTGGTTTAGGACCATTCCTTTTAGGATGTTGCTTCTTAGGAGTCTTTGGATATGGTTGTTGCTAGGCTGTTAAGGCTTTCTTAGAAGAGTTTCCAGTATTAATAATACCAAGGTGTAAGATTTTTTCTTGTTCTCTTATCAAAGAATCACAAAATACATCAAAAGAGGGGGGATTGTAGGTTGTTCCTTGAGAAATGAGGGCTTCTCTAGTGGAATGGAAGGTGGAAACAAATACAGAGTATGCAGGGCCTATCTTAGCAATAATGGAATAGATAAGTCCACCATCTTCCTTTTTTACCTTACAACCTTCTAAAAGAAGTCTAAGGGACTTGAATTTGGACAAAAATATTCTATAGAGGAGAAATTATTGGAGTCCAAAGTAAGCAACTCATTTTTAAGCTAGTGAGCTCTGATTTCATTTTTAATGCCAAAAACAGTATTTAACTTTTTCATAGCTTTAGCAGGGGAGTCAATTTCTTGGATATGAAATCTAAGATATTGAGCAATGGATATTCATATAAACCCTTGTGCTTGATATTGTTAATTTTCCCATTTAGTTGTTTTATCTCCATCGGTAGGTTTAGATTCTTATCTTGTGGCTATTCTATAAAGCCCTTTAATTCTAAGTAAGTCTATCATGTAGGATAGCCACTGGAAATAATTGGTGTTTTTAAGAATAATCAGGCATGCACTTTCCATTTTTAAAAACTAAAGCTGAAAATGTTGAAACTAACTACTCCAATGGAAAGATATCGAAAAATTAGGTCGGTTCAAGGAAAAGGGCTTGCGGATGAAGAAGTTATGCCTTTTTGAAGAAAATTTGGAGTAGATGTTGAGTAGTTACGTGATAGGTTGAAAGTTGATGATGAAGTTGTACTTTAAAATAAAAAATTCCCCCCATTTTTCAAACTTAATATAATAAGCTCACTTTTAAAAAAATACCACTCTATGTGACCCACTTTTATAAATAAGTGAGAGTCACTTTTACAATGTTACTTTTACATGTGATTTTTAAATAAAACCTTCTTTTTTTTTAAAGGCAACTTGCCAAATTTTTTTTTAATAAAAATTAACTTAACAAAAATCTTTTTAGAAAAATAATCTTGACAAAGGATTCTATAACTGTTTGAAAGGAGGAAGGGGATTTTTTTTTTCTTTTCAGTTTTCATGCTTCTTCCTGAAAAAAAAAATTGTGTAAATAAAAAAAATAAAAGCCTTACCGCAGAACATTAGATTTCCGATTTGTCCATCCGGAAACTATATATTTTTTCTCGTTATTTTTTATTTCCCGAGATCGCACAAAGTCGCAAGGAAGGAGCATACATAGCAAAAAAATATCATCTTCTTGTTTCTGGTTTGTTAGATCACACACAGCACAGAGCAAAGAGCATACCCAGAGAAGAGGGTATAGATCCAGTAATAAAAAAAGACTATAAAGTAAAATAAACAGACAGATTAATAAATATAACTATAAAAAAAATACTTCATACCTCTAGATCTAGAATGACATAACTTGGGCAACCAGAAACCTTTTTGCATGAAACGAAAGGGGTTCCTCACTGTAACTGAGGCTTCAGACACAACAAAGCAGTTTTTCCAGCCCGAAAGTGGACAAAAACAGTGGATCTGGAAAACGACAGTCGCATGCAGTCAAACCGACTTTGGATTTGGATCAACAATGGATGCGACCCTCAAAACATCTCTAATACCATATTGGAATTTATAGGGTAATTTCCTTAGGTAAAACACCAAAGGTTGCTGCTCACAAACAAATCACAAATCAGTACACCAGTATTTGACGTGGTTAAATCCTCGAAGAGGGAAACAACCCATGGCCTGAGCCAACGCGACCACTTTAAGCAATTTATTAATATAAAGAAAGAAAATTTACATAAGCTTCTCTCATAAACGGTTACCGGAAAAATGACCCTCCATTCTCTTTAAATAGAGATCATGTACCAATCGGGTGTTAAGCCACAGATCAAGTGTCGGTAATACCAAGGAGAGAGTGAACCATTGGATCACTAAATATCATGACCGTCGGATTATAAGTTACAAATGTACATAGTAAAGAAGCACACTTTGCCTAACTATATGCTAGACCAAGTTATACTTAATTATTTCCTATGTGTCGGAATATCCTAACAAGATCCTTGGGTGCCCATTGTTTCACTAGATTTTTGTACCTTAAGGGAACCTTGATGTCATTTATGCTCTCATTATCATAAGAACATGCCCCCCCCTCCCCCTTTAGCGAGAATAAATTCCATGCGTTTATGGAGTTTTATTCTGATATTTTCACTTCAAGTTGATCTTTGTCTGCTATATAACGTAGTAGATTTTTGGTCAATTTATTTTATCCTACATAAACTTTCATCACTCAAAAAAGATAGATCTGAAAAATACATGTTTGGTTGAACATCCTATAACACACCATCAAATGAGATAAAATTTTAGCCACTGTCATAAGGGATGTTGAGAAACGTCTTGATGGAACCACAAGATCATTATAATAGTACAAGTGTGTTACAAGGAATTTCTTTGTGTTTAAAATATTCAAGTAATATTTAAAAACTTGAGAACTTGAGAATTTGTTCATACTAACCAATGAACTCACTATATAACTTGAGAACTCAACATAATCTTATAGCATTTAATCTTTCATTACAAAAAAAATCCACATACTTCGATATGTTGAATAATGTAACTAGTTTCGGTCTTCGTAATTGTCATTTGGCTCATGTCATGATGTAATTCTCATGTATCTATCAAAAGAAGAAAGAAAATTATTTTTGTAAAGAATGGGCTTCATGCTCAAGTAACTTTGTAATTAGGTCAAGCATCCATTGAATTCTCCTAAGGTTTTTCATGAGTCAAGATTCCTTATCATATTGTAAAATAACCTTTTGAGAGTTTGTATCAAGGAAAGAAAATTAATTTTGAAATTATAAATGTCTAGAAGGATCCAAAGACCAAGTTTTCTACCTAAGGAAAATTCGGCCTAGAGAGGGCTAATGGAGCCTCTTGGAAAGGCTATATAAATATGGATCTTCGACCAATTGAGAGACACATCAAGATTTTGAAATTTTTTAATTTGTCTTCTAATGTTCACATGTGTGAATACCCTAGGGTTTCTAGGCTTTCCTCGGGTCCAAAATTGTAGAAGGTGTTGCAGGTTTCCTTGGTGAGCACGAAAGGCTTGAAGAGCCCTCATCTTGAAGAGATCTTGTTTCGCTTCCCTTGGAGATCGTGTTTCACTGCACTTGGAAGACTAGATAATCCCATCATGAAACATATATAATTAACCATAGTTTTCTTGTTTTCATCTTGTATCAAATGAAACTTTGTCCCAAAATGAGCGAGAAACTCAAAATGGAAACATAATTGGTGTTTATCCTATGGCTTATTTGACTCAACATGCTTCTCTCTATTGAGAAATGTAACTTGTTTTGGCCTTCATAATTTTCATTAATCTCATGTCATGATGTAATTATTATATATTGATCAAAAGAAGAAATAAAATTATAAAAATAAAATTTTATAAAGCATGGGTTTCATGCTTAAGTATTTTTTCAATAGGTCAGACATCCTTTGCATTCCTATAGGATTGTATTGAGTCAAAATTTCGTTGTCATTATGTAAATACCCATTTGGGAACTTGTATCAAAGATATAAAATCATTTTGTATTTTGGAAAAATGTTTTAGTACTCTTAAGAATAGGTCAGCTAGCTAGCTGAAGTTGGCCTCACATTAGGCTTAAAGATCCATTTGAATGTTATATAAAGTATACATTTTACCTCCTTTGAGATAAATCACACATGCACTTCATTTCAGAGCAAGTAAGTGAATAAGAAGAAATGTGAAGTACAAAAGAAGGAGAGATGAGTTTAGTGGAGGAGAAATTTACCCCATAAGACATTGAAGGTAGGTAACATGTGAAGTTCCTATTGAAAGCTGTAAATAGAATTGGCCTTCATAATTGGCTTTGGCTCATGAAATGATGTATCCCTTATGTACTTATCAAAATAAAATTAAAATTATTTTAAAATAAAATGCATTTATTAAATCATGGGTTTCATGCTCAAAGTTTTTGGTTCTTAAGTATAAGCATCCATTGATTTCTCTAGGGTTTTTGTCTTGAGTCAAAGTTTATGTCATGATGTAATAGACCCATTTTGGATCTTGTATCAAAAAATAAAATAGTATTTTTATTTTTATAAAATTCTATAAATTTACCCCATGACCAAGTCAGCCATCCATGATAAATTCGTCCTAGAGACACCCACTCTAGCGCTTGTGAAGACTATAAATAAGAGGACTTCGACCTCCTCTAGTGACACACATCTTGGAATTTTATATATGATAGAAAAGTAGTGTGAGGAGTCTAGAAGACAATAAATCACCCTAGAGAAGAAAATAATAATCTCATAAAAAGAAATCATTGTGATCTCCTACTATTATTGGCCCAATCGTACGAGTTTCTGTGATTCTTGGGTTATTGCAGGTTCGAGTTTTTGGAAGCCAAATTTGGGGACCTGATTGATGAAGCCGAAAGTTAGAGAAGTTAAATTCTTGGTAAGGTCAACCTTTTTGACTTGTTGGAGATCTTGTTTTTGTTCAAGGAAGATTATTTGGTGGATGGCTTGGTCTTGGCAAGTCTTTGTCTGAATTATTTGGTGGTTAGATTCGTCTTGGGAAGTCTTTTTTTTTCTGGATTTTTTGGTGGTTGGATTGGTCTTGGGAAGGCCTCACAATGATTCAAACTCATAATGATGTATCTCCTAATAAGGAGATATATTTATTGAGCGTGTTTAAAATTTAATATATTTAAAATCAATAACACATAAAACATGATCAAGTTCTATCAAAATTTTCATTAGAATTATTGAGTTTGATTGCCACAAATTGAATGTCTATGTGATTCTAGAAAGAAATTCTCATTTGAGATGTTCATGTGTACCTAATACTGAGTTAGAATAGGTAAGAAGAATTGATAGATGTATTAAAATTAAATCTATTATCTGTTCTATTACTTATGGCTAATTTTCCTTTTCGTTACATAACAAATGCTAGGCAACCTAATATTTTTATGGGAATTATCCTCATACTCATTTTTACATAGGTGATTTCCCTATATGATTTGATTGTGGGTATTATTTTATCATCCTGAGCTATTTAGTCAAGAGATGACTGATAGAAGTTTATAATTGAAAATTTTTGGCATTATGGATTTGAAGTTTGTAACAACTACAAACCCATATTGGGTTTCTTTCTTAGTGTCACATAAAATTATTTTAATTGGTATTCTTTTATTAAATTGTTTTGTAAAGGTTTGGTTACTTGAATATATATATATATATATATATATATATATATATATATATATGTGTGTGTGTGTGTGTGTGTATATATATGTATATGTGTATATATATATATATATATATATATACACACATATACATATATATATACATATATATGTATGTATATATATATATATATATATATATATATATATAGATATATATATATATATATATATATATATATATATATATATATATATATATATATTAATAATATATATATATATAATAATATATGTATGTATGTATGTATGTATGTATGTATGTATGTATGTATGTATGTATGTATGTATGTATGTATGTTGAGAGAGAGAGAGAGAGAAATTTTATATTTTCTTATTTCCATACTACTTTTTATAGTGCCTACATGTTATTACGCCCACTTAGCTACAAATCATGCTCGTGTGCAACTTGATTATAGGAGTTATTCTAAGAGTGGTTCTTTCCATGGAAGAAGTGTCCCTTGCATGAGTACAAGCTTAGGAATTCGAATTTTTTTTGAGCCATTTATGAATCCATTGACTATTGTAATTGTGCAGAATTAGAAATCTATGTTTTTTATATAATATGGAATTATTTTTATGACTATTTGGTATAGAAATTCAAGAATTATTAAAATTTGTTTTTTCGGAATGAAATTTTGTTTTGTTGGAATTAAATGTTCATTTTAGAAACATTTGGGCATTGTATAGTTAACCTTTTGTTTATGTACAACTTGACAAAGCATAAGATGACATTCAAGTGTAACGCATCAATTATTATAACCATATCATAGCATGCATATAATGTTAGGAATGTTTCACTATATGTGTAATATGAGCCATAGCATGTGTAGACTATTAGGAATGTTTCATTGTATGTGTAATATTAACCAAAACACTGAGTCTATTATGCAAGCAATTAAGATTCAAAATACATTTTTCACTATCAAATCACACTAGAGAATATGGAAACTGCATTTGTTTCATGAGGACCATCATAACCATCGTGAAATATCCTTAAATATTTAAATGAATTCGTAATGTCATAACATCCAAAATTATGGATTCATTAAACTAATCATGGTTACAAGAGATTAACATGAATAATAGTCATGGTTATTAGAGATTAACATCATGAATAGTATTATAAATAAATAGTGTATCTATGCACAATGAGTTATGGGTTAGGAATTTAAATTTGGTATGATACGATGTCGTTTTATCTGAGTTTAATGTGCTAGAGCATGTTATGCATCCTTCCTCTCAAGTATCTTTCCTAGAATCCCTTTAGCTTGTTGGTTAACTTAGGTTACTTAACTGCAACTTTTATTTACTTTATAATTAGTATTATAGATTATTATTTTTTATTATATCCTACTCATTTTTTTGTTGTAACAGCTTGTTGGGTTGTTAATTACAAATTTTCAAATTTTATCATATCCCACTCAATTTTCAGTTGTAATAGTTGGCTCAAGATGTTGTGTCAATTTTTGTTCTTTTTATGTAGCGGAAATGAAATACGTGAATCTTCTACTAAATCTTGAATGTTTCAATAGATACATGGGTCATTAGCTCAAAGTATATGGTATACATTACGTTGGATTCATTCATTAGAGACTCTACTTCTCATTTCTTCTCCAACATCAACGACAGTAGCAACTTTTGCATCTATTAAAACATCCATCTCAACAAATACAACTTCAAGAAGCACATATTAATATCATACAACAATATAAAAAATGTATTATGTGGTGGTCTCAAGTACAAGAGATATTGCATCGTGTTCCTGAATAAATGGAATATCTGAAAATATAAAGATACTTTTGGGGAGATCACGCTCTTCATGTTGATGAGAAGGTGGAAACCTTGCATGTAATGGTATATTTCTTCCAATTAGTTTACTTAAAATTGTTTATCTGAATATTTTTCTTCATATTCACCTTTCAATAATATTCTCCAAAACAATTCTTCCCTATGGGTATCCTCATCTAGTTACCATGGTTGCATTTTATATTTGTTGATATCATAGATTGGGTGAGACCTTTGAGAGCCTATTGATCAGTGGCCCCATAATATTCCCTTTACCCTATTCCTTGTGCAATTACAACCAAAATAATTTCACAATAATAATCCTTTATTCTTATTGTCTCTGGAAAAACATATGCAAGATTGGAGAAGAAAGGCATGTTTGTTTGAGATCAAGATCGCAGAGTTGCAATCACAGGCTACTAAGCTCAAAAACGAAATTGAACTAGTGAGATATAGACATGTCATTGAGCAGAATAGATGGCTTGATGATTGCAATAGACACATAAGAGATATGTCATCTTCAATTTTAGTAAGGAGCTCAATACAACTTATAAGCAATACAAATCTGGAGAGTTTGAATCATTGCAAGGCTGAGAATACTAGGGGAAAGATCGAAGACTTGTGCTCAAATTCAAAGGTCTTGTAACACATTTCAAATATCTAAAAATCATAAGGTTCTATTCAACTATGTTAAGGTGACCAGGTTACTAGTTAAACTCATGTTTTGTGGACTAGAGGTAGTCCTAATAGGAAGGAAACTAATTTTAAGAATGATAACGACCGAACTATATAGAGGCATTGTAGGCTCATTTGGAAGGTCTGGTCCAAAGCTCAATCACCCTAAAGGACCACACCATATTCAAAAATTTTGAGATTTTGTACTAGTATTGCCAAGTAGAAACCTCTCACTCCATCGAGTTGTGACACTTTGAATAAAGATCAATTTCACATCCTTTTAGGACTATTGAAATCCATCAAGGGACAAAATTACAATAGAAGGCTACACATATCTCAAGGGACTATAACTATTGCTAAAGGCATCAAAAGGATAAATTATGTGTAAGCATCGAGAAACTACATAACTCTGACCTGAACTCAAGAAGAGGATCAGTCTTTCACCTTGAGTAGAGCTTCTTCACTTAGCACCTTCGAAACTTCTACTATAGAAAATAATATAGGAAGTATCAATATTTTGAAAGAATATATCATCATCATTAGAAGGGAAATAAAAATCCACCAAAAGGTGTTTTTAAAGGAATATTATGGATATATTGAAGGTACAAGTGCATAGATATACTTCTATGTTCCATATAGAAGAAGAAGCCTAGGAGGGGATCTAGGTCGACTTGAATAATAGACCTTATAGGTATGTTATATAATTATATACAGTGAAAATGGGAAGCCCTAACCAAAGGGTAGGGTGCCGATATTAGTACTTGGATTCAAAAAAAAAAAAATCAAAACGAAGTATGCTTGGTTGAAAGTTTGTCTTGTGATATGTAATATTATCTCCCTCTCCATACGCGGTTTCAATTTTTCCTTCCTGTTAGGTTGCTCTATGTTGAAAAATTATAAAGGATAAAAACCCTCTTCTTCCTCAAACCTTTTCAAATATTCAGTCAGGGCATGAAACCCTTACACCAATATACAATTATTTCTGTCACTTCAAAATTTTTCAATCGCATGCAAAAAAATTTAACTCTTCCTTATGCTTTGTGCAAACAATTTTATGCTCGTATTTGAAAGTTTTCTATTTTTAAAAGGGCTCAAAGTTCCCCTACATTGTAAAATTCTTTCATAATTCCCATGAAAATATCTTCATCATTTGACTGACATTAAACCCTTAAACAAATTGTTACCATGTGCAATCCAAAATTTCATTACAAGTTTTACTTTAAAATATGTGGCCATACTTTATGGTGAAAATGGTTAATTGTATGCAAGGTTTTCAAAATTCAACGTTGTGCTTTCCTTGCACAGTATGAATTTTGTATACATGGGTTTATCCTATAGTTGTGAATACAACTCTTGAAATAAGTTTTTGTTGTTCCATCACAAAACAATAATAGATGAGCCACAAGAATTACCACATAGAGCTTTGGGAATACATTAGGGTTTCGAGTTTACTGCCATATTTGTTGCTCTTGCACCTGTGGGACTCAATGGTACACCAACTTCTCACACATGCTAGAATGCCCTCGTGCCCACTTATCGAATGCCCTCATGCCTTGCTCGGATACCCTCGTCCCCACTGCAAGAATTCCCTCGGCCCTACTTGAATGCCCTTGTGCCCTACTCGAATGCCCTCTTTCCCACTTATCGAATTCCCTCGACCCTACTCGAATTCCCACTTTTCGAACGCCCTTATGACCTACTCACTCTATGAACCCGACCTTTTAGATTATTAATGCTCTAATATTACTCCACCATATAAATTGTTATACAATATAGAATATATATTATATATATTATATAATATTTTTTAAATGATATTGAATATTAATATCACATCAATATATGTGATTAGGTGATTAGGTGATATTGTTATAGGGTTAGAGGATAGTGTGAGGAGTTGCACCACCAGGTTAGGTATGATGAAGGTGAGTAAATATATCAAGCATCCCTAAATATAAGGAAATTAAATATGGTACTAAAGAGAAGCCCAACATAGTGTCAATGGGAGATTAATAGGATGTGAATATCAATTCATAAGTTGAAACCTTTCTTAGAGAATATGAGGATTTTTCGATGGAGTTTATAGAGATGAATGGAATCAAAAGAGAGTTAGGGGAGAGGAAAATCAAGTTGAACCAAATTTCAAACTTATCAAGAGGTGGTCCTACAAGATGTATTCTCAAGTGAGAAAGAACTTAAAGGAGGAAATAGAAAATATGTTATTTATGGAAAACTTGTTTCTAGAAGATTAAGAGTGGATTACCCTAATTGTAATTATGGATAAGAAAACAAGAGAAAGGATATTTGTTTATGTAGATGTCAATGGATTAAATGGTCCTTGTTTCCATGACACTTTCCTGATCACATTCAATTTTTAGGTTCTTGACCATGGTGCAGGAAGGAAACATTTTCTTTCATCAATGGGTTATTATGATATTATCAATTAGTAGAAGAAGACAACTTTTGCTAAAAAATTGGGTTTAGATAATGACATGCATTTTGGAATTAAGTATGCCCCTATAATGTTTTATAATATGGTGATTGTAGCATTCAAATAATAAATTCACAAGTTTTTGGAGGTCTATCTAGAAAATTGGACAATGTACAAAATACTCAAAGACCATGTAGCCATTGGGGCTTATGTTTGAGAAATATTCATTGTCACATATTTATTTCAATTTGAGTGCATTTTTTGGATTCCTTTAAGCACATTTTTAGGGTATAGTGTATGTGGTGATGGTGATCTCATTGTTTCTCCTAATTTATTTATTTTTTTGAACCTATTAGCTTCTACTAACATGCTTACAATTTGGTCCACACTAGGCCATATATAACGAGTGTTGGGTATATAAATTACACCTTACTTTAAATGAATGTAACTTTGGTTAAATTAACATAGAAAGGAGATTTTGATTGACTATGTCTAGCAGTTCCTCATCTAATGATCGAGGTTCATTTTATCATTCTATCCTTTGCCTATAAGTAAGGATTATGCATTACTGAAATACATTCATTTATTCATTCATCATCATTATTCTATATATAATTTTTAAAGAAGGAACATGAATTTGTGATAAAAGAACGGAGCACCATCGATTGAAAAAACTTTTGTGATTAATAAGATAAGTCTTATAGTGTTCATTATTTATGGTTATTTAATTGATTATACTTATGCTTACATTTGTTTATGAATTATAAGGGTGTATTAATAATTTATGTTTGTGAATGGACATGAGTTGTTAAATCAATTATATTAGGTTTGGAATATGCCATATTAGGTTATAATATGTCAAGTTTAGGACTTTATTGAGGATGGGTATTATTTAAGATCAAAATTTGGGGGGGATTCCACTTGAACTCATAAATCCTATGGAAAATAAGTGAATCATATGAGCTATGTGTGTATTTTGAGAACTCCAAACAAGCTTTAGAGGGTGAGTTTATTCAAGGAATTTGATGACTAATAATGAGAAGAAGTAAGTCAACTTTAAATACTCTTAATGAAACATTGAATAAATATTCTACGTGATAAACAGAGTGAACACCATAATTAGATATAATAGGATAATACTAATAAATATTTGTACAAGGTTTCATCCCATGAAAATTTTTATGGGACATTTTTTATCAAGTCTTGGTTTTTAAATCTTTATTAAACCTTGTCTGCTCAACTGTCGTGTCGCCTAGTTCACCCATTGCCCAACTCACCCCATACAAAGATGATGGTGATGATGAAAATGATGGCGATTTTGATGATGGTGATGTTGATAATGACGATCATGACAGAGATGATGATGAAGGGTAAGAATTTTTCTCAAATGGAAGGGTAAGGAAGTTTCTCAACCTCTGCACTAGGAAATTCATTATAAGCCCGCAATTGGTAAATAGTAATAAATAATTTCATCTCCTTGAAAATTATATATGTTATAATTTTTTCATTTGATCTTGAATTATTTTTGTGAGTCACATTTGAGTATCAAAAACATCCCATATTGTCAATGCATGCATCTACTATAACCATGTCAAATTTCAGTGAATATGAGCACAAACTAAAAAAATTCAATGTTGGCCCCATTCTCAAGTCATGAGCATTCATGGTACTACATTACTTATTTTGTGTGGGCACCCCTTTCCAAGTCAGGTTTACCCACCAACTCGTCGCATAGGTGCCCCTGCCGAGCAGGCACCCCGGAGTGCCCAACACGCAATGCCCCCATGGGTGCTCGGGCACCCTATCTTTGTGCGAGTGTTCGCCTTGTTGAAAATCGGTGAACACAAATAAGTAGCTCATCAATGAAAAAAATTATTATGATTTGTTAGTACCATGTTTCAAAATAAATAAATTATAAACTAAATTTTAAAGCCAAAATACTAATTAAGTTAATTTTCTAAAAAATCATTATGAGATCCCCTTGTGGGAACTTTTTTCATGGGCATTCATCGGTCGGCATTACTTATTTTGTATGAGAACACCTTTCCAAGTGAGTTCGACAAACCAAATCGTCACACGGACGCCCCTACCAAGCAGGCACCTTGGTGTGCTCAATACATGACACCCCCATGGGTGCCAAGGAGCCCCACCTTCGTGTGGGTACAGGCATTCGCCCTACTATGCAAATCAGTGAACACAAATCATTAGCTCATCAATGACAAAAAGTATGATCATATGTTATTTCCACGTTTCATGATCAATCAATTATAAAGTGCCTTTTAAAACCAAAACATTAATTTATTTAATTTTCTAAAAATCATTATAAGACCCCCTTATGGGAACTTTGTTCATGGGGAGTCATGGACCGAACTTACTTATTTTTTGTGGGTTCCCCTTGTCAATTTCGAATGACCCACCAACTCGTCGCAGGGGCACCCTTACCGTATGGGCGCCTTGGTGTGCCCAACACGCAACGCCCCCATGGGAGCCCAGGTGCCCCACCTTCGTGCAAGTGCACCCAAGACGCAGACGTTCACCCTAATGTGAAAATAAATGACCACAAATCATTATCTGATTAATGAAAACAAAATTTTATCATTTTTAGTAGCATTTTGCATAATCAATCGATCATAAACTGACTTTTAGCACCCAAACATTAATTTAGGAAAATTTATAAAAATCATTATGAGACCCCCTTGTGGGAACTTTGTTCATGGGAATTCATAGGCCAACATTACTTCTTTTGTGCAGGTGCCCCTTTCCAATTCAGGTCGTCCCATCAACTCTTCGCACGAGTGCCCCTGCCGAGCAAGCACACT
Source organism: Pinus albicaulis (assembly GCA_034641835.2). Classification (NCBI taxonomy): domain Eukaryota; kingdom Viridiplantae; phylum Streptophyta; class Pinopsida; order Pinales; family Pinaceae; genus Pinus; species Pinus albicaulis. The sequence continues at coordinate 655,137,149 of CM076569.1, forward strand.
AGTGTTCCTAGCACGCAACACCCCTATGGTCGCCTTGGCACCCCGCCTTCGTGCAAGGGTGTGAGGCCTCTTGTGAAAATTAGTGAACACAAATCATTATCTCATCAATGAAAAAAAAATATTATCATTTTTTATTTCCATGTTGCATGATCAATCAATTACAAAATACCTTTTAACACCTAAACATAAATTTTGTTAATTTTCTAAAAATCATTATGAGACCCCCTTGTGGGAACTTTGTTCATGGGTAGTCATTTTTCGACCTTACTTCTCTTCTATGGGTGCCCCTTTCCAAGTTGGGTCGACCCACCAACTCATCGCATGGGCACCCCTACTGGGCATGTGCCCTAGCATGCCCAGCACGTGACACTCCATGGGCACCCGCGCTCCCCGCCTTCGTGTGAGCACACCCAAGGTACACGTGTTCACCCTAATATGAAAATCAATGAACATAAATCATTAGCTCATCAATGACAATAAAATATTATCATTTGTTAGTACCATGTTGCATAATAAATCAATTATAAACTGAATTTTAACACCTAAACATGAATTTAGTCAATTTTCTAAAAATCATCATGAGACCCCCTTGCGGTAACTTTTTTCATTGGTATTCATCAACCAACCTTACTTATTTTATGCAAGCACCCGTTTCCGAGTTGGTCCAACCCACCAACTCGTCGCTCGAGTGCTCTTCCTTCGTGCAAGTGCACCGAGGGCACATGCATTCGCCCTACTATGAAAACTTGTCAACACAAATCATTAGCTCATCAATGACAATAAAATAATATCATTTTTTAGTACAATTTTGCATAATCAATCAATTATAAACTTACTTTTAACACTTAAACATTAATTTATTCAATTATCTAAAACTCATTATGAGACCCCATGGTGGGAACTCTATTCATGAGCAATCCATGGGTTTACCTTCTTATTTTCTACGAGCACCCCTTTCCAATTCGGTCTGACCCACCAAATCGTTGCATAGGCATCCTTGTCAAGTGGGCGCCCTAGCGTTCCCAGCATACGACGCCCTGCGGGCACTCTAGCGCCCTTGCTTCGTGTGGGCATGCCAGGATGCTGGTGTTTTCCCTGTTGTGTAAATCAGTGAACACAAATCATTAGCTCATCAATGACAACAAAATATTATCATTTGTTAGTACCATGTTGCATAATCAATCAATTATAAACCAGATTTTAACACCTAAACATTAATTTTTTCAAATTTCTAAAAATATTTATGAGACCCCCTAGTGGGAACTCAATTCATGGGCAGTCATGGGACGACCTTCCGAATTCTCATGTATGCCTGAACCTCGTGTCACTTGGTTCACTCATCGCCCAACTCACCTGATACAAATACGATGGTGATGATGACGATATTGATAATTATGATGATGACAAGGATGACGATGAAGGGTAAGAAGTTTACTAAAATGGAAGGGTAAGGAGTTTTCTCAACCTCTAGACTATGAAGTACATTATAAGCTCGCAACTGGAAAATAGTAATAAATAATTTCATCTCCTTAACATATATATATATATATATATTATAATTTTTTTCGTTTGATTGTCGAATTTTTTATGTGAGTCGTATTTGAGTCTAAGTCCGTCCCATATCATCAATGCATGCATCTACCATAACCATGTCAAATTTCAGTGCATACGAGCACAAACTGAAAAAAATTCAACATTGGTCCCATTCTCAAGTCATAGGAAGTCATGGGCCAACATTACTTCTTTTGTGTGGGTGTCGTTCCCAAGTTGAGCCGACCCACCAACTCACCACATGGTTGCCCCTGCCAAGTAGGCGCCCTAGCGTGCCCAGCACGTGATGCCCCCATGGGTGCCTGAGCGCCCCACCTTTGTGCAAGCGTGCCCAGGGTGCAAACGTTTTCCCCATTGTGAAAATTAGTGAACACAAATCATTAGCTTATCAATGAAAACAAAATATTATCATTTTAATACCATGTTGCATAATCAATCAATTATACACTAAATTTTAACACGTAAAATTTAATTTAGTCAATTTTATAAAAATCATTATGAGACCACCTTGTGATAACTCTATTCATTGGTAGTCATGGGCTGACCTTAATTATTTTGTGTGTGCCCCTTTCCAAGTTTGGTTGACCCACCAACTCGTTAGACAAGCACCTTGGCATTCCCAGCATGTGATTCCCCATGGGTGCTTGGGCACCCCACTTTTGTGTGAGTGCACCCAGGGTGTTGTCGTTCACCTTGATTTGCAAATCAATCAACACAAATAATTAGCTCATCAACGACAACAAAATATTATTGTTTTTTACTACATCCATGCTACATAATTAATCAAATATAAACCAATTTTTAACACCTAAATATTAATTTAGTCAATTTTCTAAAAATTATTATGAGACACTGTGGCAGGAACTTAGTTCATGGACAATCATGGGTCGACCTTAATTTTCATGTCTGCCCAACCGCTATGTCACGTGGTTCACTTTTTGCCAGACTTTCCCATTACGTCTGCTTAACGAACCAAAGTCAAAATTGGAAATGATGGTATAAACATAAATTAGATTCTCTTTGTTTCAAGAATAATATATTCTCTACTATACAAGGCCAACCATGTGAAGATGGAAACTCATATGGCCCCTCTCCCCCCTCACATCACTCTAAATTTACCGATACCCAATCTATCTACTATAACATATTTGAAATAAACTATTGAAAATGGCAACAAGGAATATTGAAATGGCATCAAAAGGGATTATAATTTAATTTTCCCTTAATTAAAATATAAGAAAATTGTAATTCCACATCACATAACAGCTTGTACCAATTAACTGAGTTGGGAAGAATTAGTAATCTCAATCAATTCAAGTTGAGGGAAAAACTAGAGGCATGTAGAGTTCACTCTAAGTTTTAGGGGGTCCAGTTGCAGTTTATTTATATTTGTAATTGTTTAGCTTAATTATTTGAGTTAAAATTAGTTTAACTAGTTCTAACGGATGGATGAGCTAGTGAGAGGTATATTGAATTAAATCTAATTTAATTCACATTTAGGGATCAATCAGATAATTGATAATTCACTATAACTAGTTGATGCATGTCGGTTCTGAGGAAGACCCAATTGATATTGGAGTTAAAGGGAAGTATACTATCAGTTGTATAATTATAAAATTGTACAGGTCATGCATGAGGTCAGCAGGATTCCTTGGATGTATTGCACTATCAATTATTTGGAATTTCTTAATTAATAGGTGCTCAATTCCCTCAGGAATGCGTAAGAAAGGTTGAGCAACCCAAAGGCAATAAATTGGTTAAGTATTGGACCAAAATTATTGGGATCAAAGTGAGACAGTTATAGATAGTGCAAACAGATCTCAAGCCTGAGAGAAGAATTGTATTGTTTCATATTCTTGACTTAATTCAATATACAGATAGCGGGGTTTTTCTTTGAGGCTTTCCCCAGATACATCTTTGTGTTGTGTGATTGAAATTATTTCTCTTTCTTATGCATGTGATTGTGTGATCGTAATTGATTTCCACAATTTGTATAATATATTCAAGTATTTTTTTTAGCATATTACAAGCTTATTTGAATCTATGTGGATTTTATACCTGGTATCAAAGAAGGAATTGCTATAGAAGAAAAGAATACGAGTTTATTTTGACCAGGTGAATAAAATTTGTAGATTTATTCTTTAGGATTGGTAGCATATTAGGATGTCTTTCTACGGATTAAGACTCAAATATTCCCTTGAGGGTAGTTCAAATTACATAGCTTGGAAGAACAAGGTGGAGGTAGTTTTGGAGAACAACAGATTGAAGGAATGCATAGACAATGATATTCCCAGGCCCGCATCAGTAGATGCTCAAAATATTGATGCATGGAAGAAGAATGTAGCAAAGGTGAGAAGGATTTTGTTAGAAGGAGTTTGAGATCATATTGTCTCGAACCTCCATGGAAAGGAAACTCCATATGCTATGTGGAAGGCCTTAACATATTTTTTTCAAAAAAGTGGCGACCACAGGAAGCTAGCACTAAAGGACAAGCTCAAAAATATCAATATGGAGAAGGGTGACACGATACCAAAATACTTGAAGAAGTTCACTCAATTTCGAGATGAGCTTGGAAGTGTTGGTGTGACAATATTCGAGGATGATTGGGTGATCCTATCACTTCTAGGCCTTCCCAAGAGCTGGCACAACTACCAGGATTTGGTGAATGGGAGGGAGAAACTACCAGAGTGGGAGCGATTATGGTCTGACTTGGTGCAAGAAGAGATTTGGAAAAATACCAGAGATGGGACCTCTTCCAAAGACAAAGAAGAAGATTTTGCATTAGTCGAAAAAGGAAATAAAGATAAGGGAAAGAAGTCCCAAGGCGAAGAGGGAAAGAAGAAATACTTGTACAACATCAATTATTTTCATCGTCATGAGTTTGGGAATAATTCCATGAAATGTCCACAAAAGGCAAGAAAGAAGGAGCTTGCATTAGAAGCAACAAGTGAAGCTTTAGCTTCACAGTTTGAACTTGATTTCACTCTCATTGCATGCATGGAAATCATTGTAATGGGATGCATGTGGTATCTCGAAAGCAATGCCTCGTTCCATATGATGGGGAATAGAGATCTCTTCAGTGATTTTGAGGATAAATACCTCAAGAAAAGCATAGAGTTTGGATATGATGGGAGGTATAGCACTACCGACATCAGTACAGTTACTTTTCAGTGGAATTCTAGCTCATCTCTCAGACTCATAGATGTATTATTTGTTCCAGTACTAAAGAATAACCTTGTTTCTGTATCGGTATTGAAAGATCGTGGCTATGATGTGATATTTAGAAAAGGAAAGGTTTTCCTTAGACACATCACCACGAGACAAGTGAAACATATCGGTGTGCTAGTCAAGAACCTGTATTCTCTCGAGGTCAAAGATGCATGCAAAGATTTGAAGAGAAAGGAAAAGTTTATATACTTGGTGGTTGAGAGGGAGCATGAATTACCTCTCAACATCTAGCCTCATAAGAAGCATTAACAAGTTGTGGAGCAGCCACAATTGGAGAAGCAGAGAGGAGATTGAGTGGAGGAATCCACTCAAGAAGAGACCTCTAGTAGGGGGGGATTTCAAGCCAAGTGGGAAAAGGGAGCACATGTAGCCATACCTCTAGGCGAGAGGTGGGGCGATGTGAAATGATAATCCCAAGAATGAAGAAATTTGGTCAGGATCAATTGAGATGTCTTGTCTCATGGATCATTACCTTGCTACGAGATCCCACAGTAAAAAGTAGCATGATGGCTCAGTGGCAGTTGATGCAATCAGAAAACAAAGTGACAAATGCAGATACTAGCAGCAGTCAGATACTAGGGAGCGCAGAGCAGAATTGGAAGCAATGCAGATGGAAACGTGTAGAGTCAACAGAAACACAAATTTTTCAGTAGACATTGCAGTAGTTAGTAGCATTCGGGGACTCTAGTGACAGATGCATCATACTCATCACAATTGATTCAGTTTAGATGCTTTTCAGTTTCAGAAGTTGTAGTAGCACCAACACTAGAGAGAATTTTTGCATGTAGAATATTCCAAAGGTACCAGATCAGGATAGAGTTGAATTCCTTTCTTATTGAGAGGGAGTGTTGAAAATGGAAACAAGAAATATTGAAAATGGCATCAAAAGGGATTCTAATTTAATTTTCCCTTAATTAAATAGAAGGAAATTGTAACTCCACATCACATAACAGCTTGTACAAGTTAACTGAGTTGCGAAGACTTAGTTAGCTTAGTCAACTCGAGTTGAGGGTCAAAATCGAGGCATGCAAAGTTCACTCTAAGTTTTAGGGGGTCCAGTTGTAGTTTAATTTGAGTTGTAATTTTTTAACTTAAGTATTCAAGTTAAAATCAATTTAAATAGTTCTAACTGATGTATGAGCTAGTGAGAGGTCCAATGAATTAAATTTGATTTAACTCACATGCAGTGATCATTTAGATAACTGATAATTCGCTATAAATAGTTGTTGCATGTCAGTTTTGAGGAAGACCCAATTGAGATGTGAGTTAAAGGGAAGTATACTATCAGTTGTATAATTATAAAATTGTAGAGGTCATGCATGAGGTCAGCAGGATGCATTGTATGTATTGCACAATCAATTATTGGGAATTTCCTAATTAATAGGGGCTCAATTCCCGTAGGAATGAGTAAGCAAGGCTGAGCAAACCAGAGGCAAGAAATTAGTTAAGTATTGGACCAAAATTGTTGGGATCAGAAAGAGACAGTCAAAGATAGTGCAGAGAGCTCTCAAGCTTGAGAGAAGCATTGTATTATTTCATATTCTTGACTTAATTCAATATACAAATATCAGGGTTTTTATCTGAGGCTTTCCCTAGATACATATTTGTGTTTTTTGATTGAAATTATTTCTCTTTCTTTATCATATGATTGTGCAATCGTAATTGGTTTCCACAATTTGTAGAATAGATTCAAGTATTTTTTTTTAGCATGTTACAAGATCATTTGAAACTATGTGGATTTTCTACAAAAACATAGTAACATTCAAACATTAAAAATAGGAAAGTAAAAATTTAAGGTGAACAAAAGAGAACAAACCAACTGAAAACATATAAATACATACCTCAAAAATTTCAACATTTTGATATCATTATTCTTCTTCCTCATCCAATTCACCATCTATATCATACAATTTAGAATTCATGTACAAAGGATTCGCCATATCAGCATCATGATCATCTTCTATATCATCATCTAGAACATGCTTTTCTACATTTGGTTCAACTTCTTCAAGTTCTTCATCTAACAAAACGTCAATATCATCTAGTTCATCCAAATTAGCATTGTCTTGATTAACATATATTCCTTTAACTTCTTCGATGTCTTCATCTCACACTGCATGAAATCCCTACTCCTCTACATCATCTGCTTCTTCAATTTCATCTTCTTTCGCTACATTATTATTTACATGCCTTCCTTTGAGATAATATCTAACAACATATGACCAACCTACTTTACCTTTAACGGCTACATAAAATTCCTGTTCACATTGGATTGGAAGAACATATCGCTCTGATCCTAGCTCAAGATTCTTTGTATCAGCCATGGTAAATTCATTATCATTCTCAATAACATTTCTATCAAGGTCATTGTCATGGATTCATAGCCTAAACTATATGACATTGAACACAACCATTTTTTAGGATTCAAAGTCACACTCAAGTATATAATGAAAATACCCATAGTATCGATTGTCAAAGAAATATGAATGTTTGTCCCCTCTTGAGGAAACATTGATAACTTGAAATACAACAGTTATCCCACTATTATAATTTTTCATCTTTTCATCCAACCTTTTGATGCGAAATTCGTAGCCATCACACCACATTTTGTTGTGGTGTTTCAACTACAACATTTCAAACACATAAAAAATGGATTGTCAATTGATAAGTATATTTATACTTGAAATTTTTGAAAATTAAGAAAAAACATGCCATATGAATAAATATAATTGTAAAAAAACTAAGTAGTATGGGTGAATATGATTTCTAGATAATATTTTAAACCGTATGCTAAATCAATTTCCCTCTTTGTAAGAGTGGTATCTCCACTACGTTGAGCTTCCTTAACCAATTTAGACACACCATACCATGATAACTGTTGGACTATATAAATCCCTTATTAAATGACTGAACAACACACATTTAATTATCAATCCAGGGATGTCTGTTTATTCCAATGACAATAGCATTGTCTGTGCCGATACACCAACTAGAAGTAATCTCAAAGAAAAGAAATCGTTGTTGAAGTAAAATTCTAGAAATAAATCACTCATGCGGAAATAAAATAATCCACAAGATTGAAATCACACTTCAATTGATTTGTTAGCTCGCCACACAATAAGTACCCAGTTGGTGTCCCTATTAACATATGTGTAACAGCGTATAAACTATAGAAATTGAAGCAGATATATTCTCAGCTGAACAACAGCAACAACACTCTAATGATGCTTAAATTGGAATACAATTACATACACACATAGCTATTGTAATCACTACAATCCCAGCTAAGAAGGAGGGCCCTTCCTCCCTAGCAGGGCGCAGGTGGAGAAGGAACTTTAAGTGAAACTAAATGGAATCACACATGTAACAGAAATAACAATATTATCTCTATTAATCTGAACACAATTGCAGAGGTAAAATAACGTTGTTCTTCGCTAACCTCTCAACCTTTAGGGCCGAGAGATATATAGTGGTTACATCAGAAAATCCAGGAATAGATCAGTCATGATAATCTTACGATTCTCATGCTGATCGAAATAGAACTCATACAGTTATAACCACTCCCTAATAAAGTTCTTATTAGAAATTAAAAGATTACAATCGGAACTGCCCTTAGGTTGTTATCTCAAAAATACAATGTTAACAACTCCTACATCTATCATAACAAAACACAGCTGTAGTGCAACCACCAAAGGATAGATCAGCAATAATAGAGACAAGAGTAGTCAACTGTACAACTGAATCAACAGTTTTCCAACGAATCTATAATAGCAGAGTGTAACAGTAGTTGTTGGTGGGTCTGTAACAGCAAGGTGTAACAACATTGCTTTGTTGTAACAACACTATCCGAACTGCTCCTATGAATTCTGTGTCTGAGATCTTTGGTGCTACAAAATGACATCTGAAAGGAAAACACAAATACCATCGACCTTTTCCAAACATTCACCATTTATTAGTCATAAAAAGGGTATAATAGATCATAATAATTGGTGAATTGACAAAGTAACGAAAGCAAGGTGAAACATCACTAGTTAGGGTAAAAAGGTAGGAAAAGGGGTAAAAGACACTCCCATTGGTTATAGTTATAAAGAAAAATCAGGAAGATAAGTGTAGGAAAAATGTACAAAACCAGCACCCAACATCCCCCCCCCCCAACTGAAATGCTTGCATGTCCTCATGCAAACTCATCTCTCATGGGAATATCTTCGGTGCAGGTCGGTGAGGTCATAAGCACCAACTGTGTCCTCGTCTGCAAACCTGTATCCGTGATTGGCCATCAACTGCCATACCCAGGATTCTGACTCATACTTTCTTAATTCACAATTGATCTGGTAATCATCAATGGGCAGCCAGATCAAACGAAACTTGAACTTCAATCCCAACCACAGAGCTCCAAGAGATTGTACAATTTGTGCATGGGTTGGTACATGTGTAACAGCCACCATGAAATTCTGGAATGAGAATGGATCTCCCTTCAATAGCTTAGCACTGCTGGCCTTTGTGCGTTTTAAACACCCTGTCAAAGCTCAGCTCTTCATCATTGCGAAATTATTGAGGCAAAAATTCACAATTCTTCTTCTATAAGTGGTAGCTGGCTCTTTAATCCCAGGAGTGCTCAGCATTCTCCTAAATTCTTGTCTCAACTCAGCAGCCCGTCCTAGTTCTTCCCGAACCCATAATGTTGTCTTCTCCTCATTAGTCTCCATAGATTTAATGGCCAGATTCCATTCAATCTTATTCCTCGTGAAGGATACAAAAGCCCTTAATTGAAGATCTTCCATATAATAGAAAATTGTCACAATCATCTGCATACTCACATGTTCACAAATAATGTTGTGTAAAAACAATTCACACAGTAAACTTTTCTCATCAAAATTTGAGGCACGGAAAACATCCAGAAATGTACGAGTGGAGGAACATAGATAAGGTATGCCATCCATAATGGCTTTCAATTGAAACAAGAAGTAATTTTCCCATAAAAAAAGTAGGATATGATGGAGAAGGTCGCCTACAACCCAGCAAGTTGAGGGTGAGATCATGAAGTTTTTGTTTATCTATGGTGATGTCTCGAATATGATCCTGTAACAGCAGCAGTTGTTCTTATTTTTTCTTCAAAGCTTCTTTCTTCTTATAAACCTCCCACTTTTTCTTCAATTATGCTTCCATCCATATTTCATGCAAAATGTTTATTTCTCTTTGATGTTCCTTTAGTGAAATCATCCCATCCTGAAGGGAGATTGCTTCTTGCTTCCATTTTTGTAATTCAGATTTTAACAGGAGTTTCTCAAAGTTCCATCCTAAGGTGGGACTTGGCATTCTTCTAGATTCAGTATCTATATCAACAATGGTTGTACCAACCTATATTTCATGGGGTTGTTCCACCTCTGCTATTGGTTCTTGTGTAACAACAGCCTCTTTGGTGAGTTCTTGTGTGTTAGCCCCTTTGTTTTTACCTAGAGTCACCTCTGTGTCCACTACTTTTTCTTCTAAAATAGGAGTGGCCTCCACAGGTTCTTGTGGGTCAGCTTCTAGGTCAATTATAACAGGAGGCTCTGCTTTAACTGCAGGTTCTTATGTAACAGCAGTATCATCATCAGGTTCTTATGTAACAGCCTCCTGTTGTTCTGTTTCTACTTCCATTGGGCTGATATTCTCTCTACGGGAATTATATACCATTGTTGTTAAGTTTTGAAAACATGTCAAGCACATTGACACTAGAATTTCCCTTCCCTCAGATAATTTTCACTTCAATTCCTCGTTTTCCTTTCTTAATTTTTCAATTTCTAAACATAAGGCATTGGTTTCGTCCTTACCTGATGAGGAAGGTTTCCTTTCTTCTTGTAAAACTTCTGCTTCTCAGTCGTAGGAAAGGGTTCTTCAGGTATGTTGACCTTCACTCTTTATTTTGGACTTTTGTCCCGAATTGGTTCTTTAATAGGCTTCTTCCAAATTCTAACTCCATCAGGCCGAGTCTGGGTCTCTTCCTCTATCTGAACTTTTCCTGAGGTCGTGGTTTGTTTCCCTCGGCTTGTCCTTGGTCTTTTCCTCTTGAATTATTCCCAAGTTTTTCCTTGTTGGCATAGTTCATCCAGCACAATTAGCTTAATGAGTCTGTGATTAGTTACGCATGCCTCCGGGTGTGCTATTGTTTTTACTGATGCTGCCATGTGCTTGATGTTTCCAAGCAAATAGAATGGAAGATTGATTCTTTTTTGATGTCGAAGGTGGTTAAGCAGAGGAAAGTGATAGTTGAATACTATCGTAGACCTCCCTTCGCAGGTGATATATTTTATCAAACCCAGGGAAACATCTTCCCAAGGATGAGGAAGTGACAATCTGTCAATTCCTCTTCCTTTCTTCTCCAGTTTCTATTCCCCTACTAGGAAATCCTCTTTCAAGGAGGGGTCATTGATTTTTATATTAAACCACCTCGTCCCTTCAATTGGTAATGAAGTTACCCTGGCAATTACCTCCTTAGTCACCTCCATTTGCATGCCTCTTACTCGGGTTTGATTATTGTTCAAGTTCTGAGAAAATTCAATTTCTACGGCTTCGTCAGAGCCTTAAAACTTCTAGAAAAACTCAACCCATCCAGCCTCTCTGAATATATGGTAAGCTTCAGGGAAATTCTACAGAGCATCCATAGAACCCGGCTCATGCCTGACCGCTGCTCCACCCATTTCTTCTATTTTTTTCTAAATTTGCTTCTTAATGTATGGAAAAACTGCAATATTACTAAGTTTCTGAGTTCAATTCTTTGTTGTTCAATCCTGCTGTAACATCATTGTGTCTTTGAACTAGTTGCTTCTTGGCACCTCTGATTATCCCAATCGACAAGTCTACAAATGAGGATGCAAGGTTTCAGAAGGAGGTTGATGAAAGGTGATGGATTTCAAGGATTTACCAAATCGTACCCTACATGAATACTCATAAATGGCCTATTATGGAAAGTGATGGGATTTTGTACACACGCTTTTTTCCAACCAGATTCGGTCATCATTAGAAATTATGTTATTGATTACGTGCATGCGAATTTAATAGATATTTATGATTACAGACTTTTTTCAATGATTTCAAGTCATTTCAATTCATATCCCCTCCCCCACTTTAATTGTGATAGCCGCCCATGGTCGTCATAGGATCGTCACTACTTTGCCAATTAATCACCGAATTATTAATGACAATCATTTACCTTTTTTATGACATACCTGAGGTGACGTTGGAAGAAGACTTGAGTTGACAACGTCTTGCGTGCAGCGCTCATGTTTTTGTGTTTAGCATGCATAGTTATTGTTGTTTATTGAATGAATTAAAAGAACAGTATTCGTGGTTATCAGTTGTTACATATGTAACAGCCAAGATAGCTTTTGAATTATTCTTAAAAAAACATAATAATCAAAAGAAATTGGTACAAAAAAAGAAATTACATGAATACCATCATCCCATGACATGGATCAGGGAGGGAAGATGATCATTATAGGAGAAAAACATGGGTGTAACAGCCGCCACAGGAGTGGTTTTCAACTATTACTGGTTGTCTAGCTATGCCCCAAAAAGGATTTTTCACAGTTAGATTTTTTTTATTTTGTTATATATATATATATATATATATATATATATACCCCCCCGTATATATATATATATATATATATATATATATATATATATATATATATATATATATATATATATATATTTATTTATTTATTTATTTATTTATTTTATTTTTTAACAGGTGTAACAACTGCCACAAAGGTGGTTTTCAACTGCTGCACTTATTGGAATTTCAACTTTTAAGGCTGCAGAGGAGAATGTTCCCCTGCTGTTGTAACATGAAGATCAGAGTCCGCGACAATGTTGACAAATGATTCCTTCGAAGCGGGTTGATGATATAAATTTAGACGATGCCCATTAACTAGTAATGGCGTCTTATCACTGTCAATAGTAACCAATTGTATAGTCTCATTGTCAAAGACTGCATCCACTTCGTAAGGACCTAGCCATTTGGTGCAGAGCTTGCCTTTGAAATCTTTGAACCTTGAATCATAAAAAAGAGCCCAATCTCCTTTCCGGAAATTTTTCTTCTTAATAAACCTATCATGCCATTTGGCTCTTTGTTGTTGGATGATTTCTATCTGTTGAATGGCAGCCAGCTATTTCTCTTCCAACTCTTTGAGCTGGTTCAATCTTTGAGTCTGTGCTATAATCAAATCTAGATCGACCTGCAATGTTGTTCTTATTATATTTATTTCAAACTCTATGGGGAATAAGGGATTCTTACCATACACCAGTTCATATGGTGAGAATCCTGTAGTATTCCTCCATGTTGTCTTGTAAGCCCATAGTACCTCTGGAAGTTTCTCAGCCCAGTTTCTTCGGTGGCTGGCTACTGTCTTTGTCAAAATTCCCTCAATGACTTTATTGGTGCTTTATACTTACCCATTTTCTTGTGCATGATAGGGGGTGGTGATTCTATGATGGATTCCATACTTCTCAACCAACTTCCTGATCAAATGATGTTAAGTCCCTATATTAATAGTGTAGCCCCTTATTATGTTAGTTTAGCCCCCCTTATTGTTATTATTGTACCCTTGTAACCCCCATTTTGTTATTATTGTGCCCTTAAATTATTATTGTTAGGTCGGCTAGGATTACATTGTGGCCCACTAGGATTACATTATGGCCACATGGACTCCTATATATAGAAAGAAGGTTTTGTAAATTGTATCATCCAAGAATTGTTCATTTATGTAATGTATTGGAGGTTGCCCCCTCGAAGTGGCTTATTTTTAAGGCGTTCATATCTCTTTTCTTCTATTTTTGGAGCTGGTTACACAACATTTGGTATCAGAGCTTTGGATTCTAGGGTTTCGCTGCTCCAAACAGGTCATTGTGGAATTTTTGCTATAACGTTTTTTCTACGAGGTTTCAGAAGCTGAAATTTTTAGGGTGCGAAGCCAAAATCCTGAGGAAGCTTGTATAAAAATGTCAGAGTTTGGTTCGCAATATTTTCGGAGATATCATCTGTGGAAGTTAGGTCTTTTTTCAAGCTCCTAAACAGGTCATCGTGGTATTTTCGCTATAAATATTTTTCTACAAAGGTTCAGAATCTGAAATTCATATGGTACGAAGCTGAAATCCTGAGGAAATTTGTCAAAAAATTTCAGAGCATGGTTCGCAATATTTTTGGAGATATGATCTGTGGAAGGTAGTGCTTTTTCAGGCTCCTGAATTGCATCTCAAAGAGGTGATCGTGGTAAAATTTCAATAACTCTCTCTCTGGGCATCGGATTGGAGTGCCGTAAAAAGTGGTCGCAAGTACCCAGACTGTAGTTTATTGGCTATCAATTTCAGAGACAAAGGATGAAACAGTGACACGTGGAAAGTCGTACAAGTTCGCTCTACTGAACCAGTCCATAATTAGGTCATTGTGGGAGATTGGACACAACTTTGTCTTGGAGAATCCAAATCAGGTCATACCTGTGGCATTCAAAAGAAAATTCAGAGGGCTACTATAGTGCTGAATTTTAGATATTGAAGATCTACAATCACAGAGATAATACAATTTCAATATCGAGCTCCTCAAAGCAAGAAAAAGGTGTGTATTTTTTTCAAATTGCACAAGTCTTGTTTGAATAATCAAGTTAAATTGATCCCAAGGGCATATTGTAGAATAGATATCAGTATTGGATTCTAAAATGGCCCCTAAAAATAATTCCATACCCATTAAGCCCTCAGAAAGCTATACTATGACGCATGAGGAGGAAGAATTGCAATATGAGATATCAAAATTACGGTACCAAGTGCAACAAGTTTCGATCTTACGAAGAGCAATTGAAGATGAAATAGATGGTTTAAAAGAAGAAATGGAGGCTAAGTTGGATGGTTTGAAGGATCAAATAATAGAAAATATGGATGATAAATTAGTGGAATATCACATCGAGCATCAACAACAAGTTCTCCATCTCTCAAAGGATAACCCAACTTTGGTGCAGAATCTAATGAAACAACAAGAAGATCAACATGACATCGAAAGAAGTTATGAAGCAGTCATAGAAACAAGAAATCGACAAGTACGATCAATTTCAGAGTATCTCAACAAGTGGAAGAACTTTCCTGTAGAAGATTTCACATGGGAGGATGAGAATTTTATACAGAAGCATCAAGAAATAATCAAGCGTTGAGGACAACACTTGTTTGAAGGAGAGGGGCATGTTAAGTCCCTATATTAATAGTGTAGCCCCTTATTTTGTTAGTGTAGCCCCCCTTATTGTTATTATTGTACCCCTGTAACCCCCATTTTGTTATTATTGTGCCCTTAAATTATTATTGTTAGGTCGGCTAGGATTACATTGTGGCCCACTAGAATTACATTATGGCCCCATGGACTCCTATATATAGAAAGGAGGTTTTGTAAATTGTATCATCCAAGAATTGTTCATTTATGTAATGTATTGGAGGTTGCCCCCTCGAAGTGGCTTATTTCTAAGGCGTTCATATCTCTTTTCTTCTATTTTTGGAGCTGGTTACACAACAAATGAGATGTGAACTGAGGACCCCCATCTGTCACTATCTCCCTAGGTATCCTGAAGTGAAAAAAAATACCTTGAAACAGGAAGTCTGAAACAACCTGCTCTATTGCTCTAGTTAGTGCCTGCTTCAACCCATTTTGTGACATAATCGGTGCAGAACAAAATTTATGCTCTTTGTTGTGATGAAGGATTGATTAGCCCCAAAAAGTCCAGGGCCCATTTCTCAAATGGTTCTATTACTATCTGAGGTTGTAACGGCACCTCATCTAATTTTAGAGGCTGGCCCATCATTTGGAAACTATCACATCCTTTCACAAACTTCTTGGCATCCTGGAATATAGTTGGCCAATAGTACCCTGTTGAGATTACTTTATGTCCTGTCCTCTTGTCCACGAAGTGTCCTCCACAAGGTTCCTCATGACAAGCCTTTAGGATCTCAAATACCTCATCTTCTCTAACACATCGCCTAATCTGAAAATCTGGCCCAGTGTGATAGAGATTACCTTCTATCCAAGAGTAGGTAGCACTCTGTTGTATAATCCTCCTTCTTTCCCCGAAAGACAATTGATGTGGGAATTTTCTTGCAGCAAGGTAATTTGCTATATCTGCATACCATGGTGAGTGAGTAGAAATGGAAAAAAGATACTCATCTGGAAAAGAATCCTCAGTAGCAGTGTAGTCATCACTTATGGTTAATCTAGAAAGAAAATCAGCAACTACATTATCTTTTATGGGTTTATCTAAAATAGTAATGTCAAATTCTTGTAACAGCAATAACCATTGTGTAACTCTACCATTGGTAATAAGTTTATTCATTAAAAATCGAATTGCAGCATGGTCAGTGTGTACAAATACTTGGTACCCGGTGATGTAGTGCTGGAATTTGTTGATATCATGCACTAATGCTAGGAATTATTTCTTAGTAAAAGTGTAGTTAAGTTCTATTGGAGTTAAGTTATTGTTGATGTAATAAATGGCATAAGGCTTCTTATCCTCCAGTTGCCCCAAAACAGCACCCACGGCCATGTCAGATGCATCTATAGCAATATGAAATGGTAATTTCCAGTTTGGTCCTTGTAAAATAGGTGTTTCTGTTACACAGTTCTTCAAATTTAAAAAGGTTGTCTCACACTTTTCTATCCACACAAATCTGCATCTTTCATTAGTAATGAAAGTAAAGGAGATGCAATCTTTGAGAAATTTTCTATAAACCTCCTATAGTATCCTGCATGTCCCAAAAAAATGCGTACCTATTTCGGAGTCTTAGGGGTCAGGATTTTCGAGATTACCTTTACTTTTGCAAGATCTACCTTGATTCCATCTACTGAAATGAAATGTCCCAGCACAATTCCCTCGGTCATCATCATGTGGCATTTTTCTGTGCTCAGAGCAACATTAGTTTGTTCACAACGTTCCAACACTTTTTCCAAGTTAGCTAATGTTGTCTCAAAGGCATCCCCGTAGGGTGTAAAATAATCCATAAAAATTTCAAGGCAATCATTCAAAAGATCAGAAAAAATACCTAATATTGCACTTTGAAAGGTTTCTAGTGCATTGCAGAGACCAAAGGGAAGGACTCTGTATGCAAAAGTACCCCATGGACAAGTAAAGGTTTTCTTGTCTTGATCTTCTGGAGAAATATGTATTTGATTATAGCCGCTAAACCCATCTAGAAATGAAAATATTTTTTTTTCCAGAAAGAGTGTCCAAGACTTGATCAATAAATGGTAAGGGAAAATGATCCTTTTGAGTGGCCTTGTTAATTTCTCTATAGTCAACACAGACCCTCCATTTTCCATTCTTCTTCTGAACTATGACAAGTGGAGACACCCACTGGCTTTCAGAAATTGGGTAGATGAAATTAGCATTAAGGAGTTTCTGCAATTCTTCTTTTACTATCTCCTTAAGTGTGGGGTTCATTTGGCGCTGAGGTTGTCTAACAGGTTTGCAATCTTCTTTGAGGTAAATGCAATGAGTGCATAGGGTAGGATGGATTCCTTTCATATCGGTATAGTCCCATGCAAATTCCTTTTTTTAGTTCTGTAATAGTTGTATCAGCAATCTGTTTTGTTCAGCAGTCAGGTTAGGATTGATGTTTAAACAATTTCCAGGTTCGATTTCAACAGGACTACTGATAGTAAGTGGAATTGTTTTCAAATGTTCAATGATTTCATCATCTTCCTCACCTTCTTCTCCCAAATCTCTAATGGAGGAAACAAGAAATGGATTACTGATAAAACCATAAATAATATCATCCTCTGTTTCATCCTTAAAGTATTGTGCTTTTCCGAGCATGAGAAGAGGTAGGGAAAGATCAGATTCAGGTGAAAATTCATCCCACTAGGGACTATTAAAATCCATATGAGGTTTTATTGGGGGATAAAGATTCAGGTTCTGAGTGGCCTGTCCATATGAGATCACCATAGATCCAGACCTACATCCAATATATGCATCTACAGTGGCTAGCCATGGTCTTCCTAGGATTAAAGGATGACCCCCCAGATTGGATTTTGTTTGCAAGATAAGAATGTCATGCAGATAGTTCCAGGAGGCCACAGTGTGACCTTGTCTTCAATCATTCCTTCGGGCTTAACACGAGACCTATCTGCTAGTTCAAGAACTATGGGTGTAGGTCTCTAAGTCCATGAAGTCCTAGAGAGATGAAGAGTTCTTTAGTCATAACGTTAATAGCTGCCCCTAGTTCAATCAGGGTATTGGTTATAGGATGATTGTCAATATGGACAGTTACTGTGGGGTTCCCTGGATCATTATACTTAGTCAACAGAGGCTGATCAATCATAAGATCGGACAATTTTCCCAAGACATGGATAGTAGCAGGGTCCTTAGGTTTCCTTCCAGGTTTTTTAATGCATATATCCCTCACTATTTTAGCATAGTTAGGCATTTCTTTAAGAGCTTGTAACAGCGAAATCTGCACATATAAATTTTGCAGCTCCTTAAGGAATTCGGATTTAGATTGTAAGGTTGACCCAGTTTTAGTTAATCGTCGAGGATATGGGGGATTCTGAATGCTAACAGCTAGGTCAGCTACCACAGATGTACCAACCTTACTTGAATTAGCTGCTGTAGATACAGCAGGCTTCCCCGAGCTAGCTGTTATAGGTGTAACAACGAGTGTTGTAGCAGATGTTACATGTGTAACAGCTACTTCAAAATTGTCCATATCCTTCCTAGGTGATTCACTTTCTTTGATAATAATGGGTGTGTGTTCAGGTCTGATTACTTTCCCTGACCGAATTTGAACCTCATTAAGTCCAATAGGAGTGATAAGCTAAGTCTAGAGGGTAATTGGAGCATCCATGCTCTGAGTCTCCTTATTATTTAGATTTGGGTTAGGTTGTACAGATAATTGGGGTCGGACAGAAGGTGTAGGATTATGAATATAAGGCAGTTGTAACTACTTCTGTTGCATTGGTATCGAAGGGGGAACTGGACCTTGGCCATTGTCTCTCTAGTTCTGACCCCAAGGATTAGGTTGTGATGGAGGATATTGCATTGGTGGAGGAGATGGAAACTAGTTCCATGGTGAAGGAAATTGTTTTAAGGAAGGGGTAGGATATTGCCATGGATATTGTTGATTGTTATAAATACTATTCCAAGGATAAAAGGAAGAAAAATCTGAAGGCATACCTGTAGGTCGCGGCTGCCATGGTCTCTTCGATCTGATAAAATAAGAATATTGAACATCCTCGCTTGATTCTTGGAGTACCTCTTTAAATATGGGCAACTCAGGACACTGATTTGTAGAGTGCGGAAACTCACAAATGTTGCACAGGCTGACACTATTCAATCTGCATTCTCTTTCCAAATGTTTTTTTTTGCATCAGGGACAAAATATTGCCAAGGCTGCTTCAGCTTCTGCTTGTGCCTTCTTGACTTGTACCGTAGTGATCTAGGAAGAGAGAGTGCTAAAGAGATTGGTTTTAAAATCCTTGAATAAGTTAATGATCTCTGCTCTAGTTACTCCTCCACTTGTGGACTTCTGTATCGTAAGTGAAGGGTCCCAAACTGAAAATTTCCCTTTGACCGATCCTCTTGAGCTACGTAGGCAAAGCTTCATTATCTCATCAAATTTTTCTTACAATATGTCTCCTTTCCATATTATATTCAAATGTTCCAGACAATCCTCTCTTAAACCTCTTAAGAATATTGGTTTTAGAATCTCCGAATCTAAGTTGTTGAACTTAGACCTCTATAAATTGCAGTGGAATTGCTCTAGATAATCTTCCAAGCTTTCCTCCTCCTTTTGTGCAATTCTGAAAATTTCATCCTTCAAATTCCTGGTTCGGCAGTAGTTGTTGAAAATGCAACAAGATGATGGAGCTTAGTGAAATGAAGTCGCCTTCACTAAGTGGGCCCGCAGGCTATTTTTGGCGCAAAGTCTATTTTTAGACAATGTCTATTTTTAGACATATGGATCATGGTCTATGAGTTGCAGGATGCTATTTATGGATGATTGGTCGATTTGGTAAAAAGATATGGACCTTTATTTTTAGACATTGGGCAGTTTCTATTTTTAGACTGTCGGGCTAAAAATAGAACAGTCAAATATTATTAACCCTTAATAATATTTAGACTATAAACATTATCTTATCCTCTTGGAGCACTTCAGTTTGATGCTTGGATGTGGCACATGCAGCTGAAAGAAGGAAATATGCTTTTCCTAAGGGTTAGTTGAGCTATTGCATGGTTGACTTCAGTTAGAACTCATGTGGCAGAGTTTGGTGGAGTTGATGAGACAGTTGGTGGAGTTGTGTTCGTTTAACTTAGTTGAACTAGTTGTATTTAGTCTAATTGATAAATACACTAGTGATGAGTGGTGTGAATTAATTATTAATTAATTCACTAATTATTAACTCATAAATCAACTAAAGAATACATCAGTTAACTGCAATGCATGGATAGTTCAGTGGAGACCAGTGTTAGAGGTGGGTGAAAGGGTGAGTCTACTATCAGTTGTGACTATTGGCTGTGCATGAGATTTGCACACACATTGATGGAGATTTCCAATGAGGATTGCGCAGTTGGAGCTAGTGGGATTCGAACTTGGATCTCATTCATTACTCACTTGGATTGTGCAGTAGAGGCAGGTAGACTTGTGGAGAAGATTTGAACCCATGACTTGTTCAAATCTCAGTTAGTTTGTGTGTAACTTTTTGGAGATAGTACTGAGTACTTGTGAGGAGTATTGTGCTATGTATTGTTACATGTTCTCTATCATTATAATATACAGATAGTTGGGGGTTTTCAGCTATTTATTTCCCCATTACATACTGTGTTGATAAGTGTGCTTGATTATGTTTTAATGAGCGCATGCAACTGCTTTCTATTTCCGCATATTGATGATCAATTGTAGAAGAGGTTATGTATTATGCATAAAGCTTAAACAGTGTGTAATCTGGATAATCTCGGTGAATAATTCAGCAAATTATTCAAATTTCTACATGGTATCGGAGCGAGATTGATCATCGGATCTATTACTGTGATTACAATTATTTCGGTAGACAGAGTCTATAACGGGCCAGGTAGCCTCTGGATCCATCCTTTCTTTGAAAGGTGATATATCCAGTAAATGCCCCTACAGTCGATATCTGTGCTAGAAATAATTTGTTCTCACAGATCGGAAGCGGTTGAGTTTTGAGCTGGTGGAATTCGAATTTACAGCAGAATTTGGAATTCGAATTTGCAGTAGTTTTCTTGGTGCCAGAGTTGAAATGTCTTTCAACGGATTGCGACTGGAATATGCCCTTGAGGGCAGTTCGAATTATTTTGCATGGAAGGACCGGATGGAGGTGGTATTAGATGATAACGGGCTGAAGGAGTTCATAGATGCTGAGATCCCAAAGCCTACTGATGCTGCTCAAGTTGAAGCTTGGCAAAAGAAGATGGCGAAATGTCGAAGGATTCTGTTGGAGGGCGTGAAGGATCACATTGTATCCAGCCTGCATGGAAAGGCTTCTCCATACTTGATGTGGAAAGCGTTGACAGATCTATTCCAAAGCAAGAGTGACCAGAGGAATTTGGCGCTCAAGGATAAACTCAGAAACATTAAGATGGAGAAAGGCGACAGTATTGCCAAGTATCTCACGAAGTTCACCCAATGCAGGGATGAGCCAGGAAGTGTGGGGGTGACTGTCGATGAGGAGGACTTGGTGGACCTGGCTCTCCTTGGTCTTCTGAAGAGTTGGCATTCCTATCAGGACTCTGTCAATGGTCGGGAGAAATTGCCGGGATGGGAGCGACTTTGGTCGGATCTCATGCAAGAGGAGATAAGGCGGACTACGAGGGACGAACCTTCATCAAAGGCATATGATGAAGAAAATTGTGCTTTGGCTGCCAAAGCAAAGAAGGGGAAGAGCAAGAAAGATTCTCATTCCGGTGCGAAAGGCAAGAAGCAAGACATGTCCAAGGTGAAGTGCTTTCACTGTCACCAGCACGGACATTATGCCACAAATTGTCCGCAGAAGAAGAAAAATAAGCATGCTGCTGGATCTGCAGCAGGAGAGGCCTTAGCCACGCAGTTTGAGCTCAGATTTTCTTACCGACGCATGCTTCGGGTCTCAAGTGTGATGGGATCAGTATGGTTCTTGGACAGTGGTGCGTCTTTTCACATGACTGGAGAGCGAGATCTGTTTTCAGATCTGGATGAGAAAGATCTTGGAGTGCACATCAAGATGGGCGATGATGGTAGATACAGTGCGACCGGTATCGGTACCATTTCCTTTAAGAGGGAGTCTGGTAAACACTTCGTATTGAAGGATGTGATGCATGTTCCAGGATTGAAGAAGAATCTGATCTCTGTGGCGATGTTAGAAGACAAGGGGTACGATGTTGTCTTCAGCGAAGGAAAGGCTTTCCTGTGCAGTAAGACAATTGGAGAAACCAGGAAGATAGGGGTTCAAGTCAAGAACCTTTATCAGTTGCAAGTAGATGGCTGCGCAGCAATGGCATGCAAGGCGAAAGGAGTGGTGAGCCGGGATGATGGCAAGCTGTGGCACCGGAGATTGGGCCACCTTCACCATGGAGCTTTGAAGATACTGCAGCAGATTTCTACTGGGCTTCCTAAGGGCACTCTTGTGCAATCAGATCAGTGCAAGGGGTGTACCTTGGGAAAATTTGTGAAAGCCACCTTTCAAATACTAATAATAGGCCGCGCCACGACGATCCTGAGAGAATCTCGCCGTATGTGTGTGGACCTTCTCGCAGCTTACAAAGAGCACAAGTATTATGTGATCTTTTTTGATGATTTCTCTCGAAAGTGATAGATCTTCTTCATGCAAAAGAAGAGCGATACATTTGCGAAGTTCTGTGAGTTTAAAGCACTGGTCGAGAAGGAGTCGGGGAAGAAGGTGATTGCTCTAAGGAGTGATAACGGTGGTGAATTCATCTCGGCTGAATTCAAGGAGTTCTGCAGCGCAGAAGGGATTCGGAGAGAGCTCATATCACCCCATAACCCACAGCAGAACGGGGTGGCTGAGCGGAAGAACAGAATGATCGTGGGTGTTGCACAGGCGATGTTGCATGATCAAGGCCTACCCCTTCACTTGTGGGCTGAGGCATGCAATACAGCAGTGTATGTGCAGAACCGTTGTACTCACAAGGTTCTTGGCATGAGTACACTGGAGGAGGTTGCAAGAGACCCGAAATCTCTCCGTATTTGAGGATTTTTGGCTCACCTGTCTACATGCATGTGACAAAGGATGCCAGAAAGAAGCTGGATCCGACTGCAGAGGTTGGGATATTTGTGGGGTACACTGATACGCCCCACAACTATCGTGTGTATTTTCCAGACAGTCGCAAGACTGTTGTGCGACGGGATATCAAATTTCGGGAGGAGAAAGCCATGAAGTGTTCGCTTGAGAGGGAGCCACACTTGCATGCAGATGAGGAGCTATTAGTTCCTAAGGATGAGATTCAAGATGTGTATCAACCACAAGAGGATGTTCATGGAGTGGAAGAGACCACTCATGCAGCTTAACCATCGTGAGGGCTAAGCGCACTACAAAAGTCGAGCGATCGGTTCAAGATGCAGAGAATAATGTAGACACTCATACCAACACAGAGATAAATAATGATCAAGATAATCGGATACATGGCTCTGATGAGCAAGTGTATCGTGACGGAGCCATCCTCTTTCGAGGAAGCTGTGGAGGATCCCGCATGGGTAGATACCATGGTGGAAGAGTATGATTCGATTGTCAGAAACAGTGCATGGGAGATTGTCCCAAGACCGGAGGGGAAATCAGTGGTGGGTTCGAGATGGATCTACAAAGTGAAGCAGGCGGCTGACGGGAGTGTGGAGAAGTACAAGGCAAGATTTGTTGCCCGTGGCTTCTCACAGATCGAGGGGATCGATTATGAGGAGACTTTTGCACCTGTCGCAAGGTACTTTTCCATACGGACGATCCTAGCTCTCTCAGCGCAGATTGGGTGGCACATCCATCAGATGGATGTGAAGACTGCGTTCCTCAACGGAGTCATTGAGGAGGAGGTGTACATAGAGCAGCCCGAAGGTTTCAAGATCTTCAGCAGTGAGTCTGGGGTGCGTGTGCACCAAGAGAAGACCTGTAGTGGCCGAAACAAGCACCTCGTGCTTGGTACACACGGATAGACAGTTATTTCACCGGACTTGGATTCTCCAAGAGTGAGGCGGATCCTAACATGTACCATATTGTGGTGGAGGGGAAGTTGCTGATCATTGTACTGTATGTAGATGATCTGATTTTGACGGGTTATGAGCTGTTGATACTTTCATGCAAGGAGGATTTTGCTAGAGAGTTTGAGATGAAGGACTTGGGCCTCCTTCATTATTTCCTGGGATTGGAAATATAGCAACGCAGTGGTGGACTGTTTGTTTCTCAGGGTAAGTATTCCCGGGAGATACTGGAGAAGTTCAACATGCATGGCTGCAAGCTTTTTGATACTCCTCTTCCTAGAGGTTGGAGGAAGGAGGATGCTACTTCAACGGAGGTAGTGGATGCCACTGTTTATCGACAGTTGGTGGGGTCGCTTATGTATCTGGTCAATACACGACCCGATATATGCTATGCTGTAACCAGCTTTCGCAAGCTATGGTTAAGCCTACCAAGATCTTCTGGAAGGCAGGCAGGCATGTATTTCATTATCTTAAAGGCACATCGGGATATGGACTGTGGTACAGACAGGAGGATGAGGTGAAGCTTTGTTGCTTCACGGATGCAGATTGGGCAGGGAGCCCAACAGACAGAAAGAGCACATCTAGAGGAATCCTCAGTATCGGTTTGACAGTAGTTTCTTGGTACAGCAGGAAGCAGAGATCCGTGGCACTCAATTCAGTAGAGGCTGAGTATATGGCAGCAAGCTTGGCTGCATGCGAGGCCATATGGATGAGGAAGATTCTGGTCGGGTTGTTCGGATCACACTTGGAGCCTACTGTGATTTATTGCGATACCAGAGTTGCATTAAAATCTCGGCTAATCCAGTATTTCATGATAGATCCAAACACATCGACATCAGGTACCATCATATCAGAGATTGTGTGCAACGGAGAATCATGTTGCTTTCATATATTCCCACGGAGGATCAGGATGCTGACATCTTGACGAAGGCGCTCACCAGGAGAAAATTAAAATACCACAGAGGTAGGATAGGGGTTGCAGATAATCCATACCTTGTTGAGAGGGAGTGTTGAAAATGCAACAAGATGATGGAGCTTAGTGAAATGAAGTTGCCTTCACTAAGTGGGCCCGCAGGCTATTTTTGGCGCAAAGTCTATTTTTAGACATATGGATCATGGTCTATGAGTTGCAGGATTCTATTTATGGATGATTGGTCGAGTTGGTAAAAATAGATGGACCTCTATTTTTAGACATTGGGCGGTTTCTATTTTTAGACTATCGAGCTAAAAATAGAACAGTCAAATATTATTAACCCTTAATAATATTTAGACTATAAACATTATCTTATCCTCTTGGAGCACTTCAGTTTGATGCTTGGATGTGGCACATGCAGCTGACAGAAGGAAATATTCTTTTCCTAAGGGTTAGTTGAGCTATTGCATGGTTGACTTCAGTTAGAACTCATGTGGCAGAGTTTGGTGGAGTTGATGAGACAGTTGGTGGAGTTGTGTTCGGTTTAACTTAGTTGAACCAGTTGTATTTAGTCTAACTGGAAAATACACTAGTGATGAGTGGTGTGAATTAATTATTAATTAATTCACTAATTATTAACTCATAAATCAACTAAAGAACACATTAGTTAACTGCAATGCATGGACAGTTCAATGGAGACCAGTGTTAGAGGTGGGTGAAAGGGTGAGTCTACTATCAGTTGTGACTATTGGCTGTGCATGAGATTTGCACACACATTGATGGAGATTGCCAATGATGATTGCGCAGTTGGAGCTAGTGGGATTCGAACTTGGATCTCATCATTAATCAACTTGGATTGCGCAGTAGAGGGAGGCAGACTTGTGGAGGAGATTTGAACCCATGACTTGTTCAAATCTCAGTTAGTTTGTGTGTAAATTTTTGGAGATAGTACTGAGTACTTGTGAGGAGTATTGTGCTATGTATTGTTACATGTTATCTATCATTATAATATACAGATAGTTGGAGGTTTTTAGCTATTTATTTCCCCATTACATACTATTTTGATAAGTGTGCTTGATTATGTTTTAATGAGCGCATGCGACTACTTTCTATTTCCGCATATTGATGATCAATTGTAGAAGAGGTTATGTATTATGCATGAAGCTTAAATAGTGTGTAATCAAGATAATATCGGTGAATAATTCAGCAAATTATTCAAATTTCTATAGTAGTCCTAATACTTAAAGAGAAAGGCCTCTCTCATATCATTCCATGTTCAAATTTTTCCAGCACCCAATCTCATGAACCACCTTAATTCTACTCCCTTCAGAGTAGCAAGGAATAATTTCAGCTTCTGGGCATCTGAAGTATAGTCGTAGCCTCTACACAGCAAATCAATTTCGAACAAAAATGTATCAGGATCCTCAACAACCATCCCTTGAAAGGATGGTATGGATGATAAAGGAATGTTCTTCATAGGAGCCTCATCCCGTGTTACTACTATTGAGAATTCAAAAGTAACAGAGCTATCTGTTTTAACATTCTCGTCCCCCATTGTTGATTCTTCTTGATAGGATGAACTAGCCTCGGAGTGTACTGGAGATTGATAAATAGAAGGATCAAGCTACTCCAAGATCAATTTAACAACACTACCAGCGTCCAATTGATGGTAAAATGATTGTTGTTCCTCAGGTTCCTAATGATCTCCACTGGTCCCTCCGTGTCCTTCAATTCTCAGATCCTGATCAATAATTCTCCACTATTGTTTTGAATCTGGAGTTTTGATATCAAGAGTGGATATGTTGTTTGAAGGATGGTGAGGTCCAACCACTGAAGATACCGACGGTCCAGGACTTGATATAGTAGCTTCTTTCTATGGTCCTATATTCCTATTATCTCTGTATGATGTGGACTATTCCTTCTCCACCCTTGAAATCAGATCTCCAAAGAATGTTTTCCTTCCCAAATCTGCACTCTTTTTTTCCTTCTTATGACCTGTCTTTCCTGTAGTTAGTAGAGTGGGGGGTGTTTGTAGATGGTGATGTTCTCCTACTGGCACACATGGGCCCTATATGTATCAATTCATCCTATAAGTGCTTTATTTTCTATAGCAGTGAGCCTGCTCAAGCTTTTTAGAGCAATGCACAGGTTCTTACCTCTTGTCTTACCGCCCAATGACTGTATAGCTGAAGGCACCCTAAAAAAAACACCCAAAATTCAATTCCTACGTGTCCCAGCAAGACATTGGCGAGCCCGCTCAAGCCTGTTAGAGCGATGTGTAGGTTATTACCTCTCATCTTACCACCCGAAAATTGTGTTGTTGGAGACACTCTATAAAAACACACAAAAATTTCACCTCTTAGAAACAACTCTGATTGATTGGATCATCACTGCCATCCATGGCAATGGCACCAAAATGTTGGACTATATAAATCACTTATTAAATGACTGAACGACACACATTTAATTATCAATCCAAGGACGTCTATTTATTCCAATGACAGTAGCATTGTCTGTGCTGATACACCAACCAGAAGTAATCTCAAATAAAATAAATCGTTGTTGAAGTAAAATGCTAGAAATAAATCACTCATGCAAAAATAAAAGAATCCACAAGATTGAAATCACACTTCAATTGATCTGTTAGCTCGCCACACAATAAGTACCCAGTTGGTGTCTCTATTAACATATGTGTAATAGCATATAAACTATAGAAATCGAAGAAGATATATTCTCATCTGAACAACATAAAAAACACTCTAACGATGCATAAACTGAAATATAATTACATACACACACAACTACTGTAATCACTGCAATCCCTGCTAAGAAGGAGGGCCCTTCCTCCCTAGTATGGTGCAGGTGGAGAAGGAACTTTAACTGAAACTAAATGGAATCACACATGTAACAGCAATAAAAATATGATATGTATTAATCTAAACACAATTGTGGAGGTAAAATAACGTTGTTCTTTGCTAACCTCTCAACCTCTATGGTCGAGAGATATATAGTGGTTACATCAGAAAATCCAGGAATAGATCATTCATGAGAATATTACGATTCTCATGCTGATAGAAATAGAACTCATATAGTTATAACCACTCCCTAATAAAGTTCTGATTAGAAATTAAAATATTACAATCGAAACTGCCCTTAGGATGTTATCTCAAAAATACAATGTTAACAACTCCTACAGCGATCATAACAAAACACAACTGTAGTGCAACCGCCAAAGGACAGATCAGCAACAATAGAGACAAGAGCAATCAATTGTACAATTGAATCGGTATTTAGCCAACAAATATGTAACAACAGAGCGTAACAATAGTTGTTGGCAGGTCTCTAACAACAAGGTGTAACAACATTTCTTTGTTGTAATAGCACTATCCGAACAGCTCCTGTGAATTCCGTGTTCAAGATATTTGGTGCTACAAAATGACACATGAAAGGAAAACACAAAGACCATCGACCTTATCCAAAATTCACCATCGATTAGTCATAAAAATGGTATAATAGATCATAATAATTGGTGAATTGACAAAGTAGCGAAAGCAAGGTGAAACAACACTAGTTAGGGTAAAAAGGTAGGAAAAGGGGTAAAAGACACTCCCATTGGTTATAGTTATAAAGAAAAATAAGGAAGATAAGTGTAGCAAAAATGTACAAAACCAGCACCCAACAATAACCTACCATTATTTGTTGGAATTGTAGTGTTCGCATTAATAGAAACAAACTCTTGGTGTTGCTAGCCATATGCATGAGTGATCAGTGTTTGGTGATGCACGATTGGTTGATGGTCTTGTTAGTTGGCATTGATGTCAACATCCTTATGAATAGAACTAGTAGAGGTGATGTTATGGTTGTTGAGTGGATATGGATTCGAGACATGTTGAGTTGGTTGGATATGTTGGTGTTGCAGGTGGTTGGAGTGTTGCTCTATGTGTTTCATATGTCTCTTTATGTCTTGGAGACATTACATATGCTACTGCATGTGTGAGATTTAGTTTCTTGAGTTGGAGGTTCTTCTACTAGTGATGGAGGAAGTTGTATGACATGAAGATGTTGTTGCAGGAGATGGAGATGTTGCTACAGGTGATGAATATGTTTTTGCAGGTGTTAGAGATGTTATGGTTGTTTCTTGACGAGCTAGAGGTATTGGTCTTGGTGCTAAAATTAGCATAATAGATCTTGCATTTCATATACTTGTTCTTAGCCCATTTCATCAGTTGCATACTCGTTGCAGAGGCTTGGATGAGTTCAGGAGCTAAGGAAGATGTTCCAACAGGTCGCAGAGGTTCTGGACTGAAGAATTGGTGTTTTCTCAAGCCCTAGTTGCATGAATTTTGAGTCAAGGGAGTGGCTGAGATGCTAAATTTGTATGGAGATAGGCCCAAGGAAGCGGTTATATCCCCAATATGTTGAATTCTCATGTATGATAGTATAACAATGCTAAATGAGTGACTGAGGGTTTTGACGATATTTTCTCTACATTCCTCGCGTTGTTGAGCTATGTTTTTTTGTTTTAGCAACATTATTGATCAGAAATTTTCGGTTTATGGTCATAAAATTTTGTGGGACCTCTAGATGTTGATTAAAGTTGCAAATATAAAAAATTATAATGGATTTCGAAGTTTATTGAGTCAATGAGTTGAATCTGGATCAAATCTAGCATATGAACAGGATTGTTGAGCTTAGTAGTTCTATGTAGTTATTTAGTTGAGCACTTGAGTTCATCTATATATTGGAGAAATATCATTGTGAGTATGGTTGATGGTTTAGTTGTGTTGAGTGAGTGAGTGTGTGGAGAAGATACTGCAAGTTACATTTTTCTATAGTGCATAATTTATGAAGAATTTTTCAGTTGTAGTAGTAGTGAGATAAATTATATTTCGTCGATCATGTTTATGCAGAGTGTGTGATGATGAGTTGTGGATTGTATAAGTGATTTGAGATTTTGTGTGGCAGCTAGTGGAGTATTTGGAGATTTTTTTATCCTATTTTATTCTTCATATTTTATGTGAGCTTTAATGTTATGTTGTTGTAGTGCTCATGTTGAGCAAGTTTTAGGATTCTAGTATGAAAATATATGAAACAAGGAATGGAGGCTTTGAGTATACAGTTACTTGGTGGATTCAATAGAAGGAAGATTTTTCTCCGTCCAATGGCAGTTGGATAGTATAGTAGAAATTGGGTGAGGTTTGTCGGTCGTGGTATTTTCCATCAAATTGGATTTTGTAGAGTCGTTGATAGTTCATGAGTAATCGAGCGAGGATCGTTGATCGTGGTGGCCTTCAGCAGATGGTAGTCCATATATCCGTGAGAGAAATAGTTTCCTGTCTGAGAGTGTCAATTTACTATGAAATAATTCAAGTCTTCCAGCTCATAGGAGTGAGTTTATCCATGTATAATTTTTTTAGAAGATAATGAAATATTGAGTAGTGCAACAACAGTAGGGTGGTTTTTTCCTAGGATGGATTTTCCACGAGAAACACTTTTTTCCATTATGTGATTTCTTTCATGGTTTCCGAAATTTTATGTTTAATGCACTAATCTCTAATTATGTGTTTCATTTTATGCATGTTAATGATTAAATAATTGGAGAAAAATTGTATAAGTTCTCACACTACTTATTCACCACCCCCCCTCTCAGTAGTGATCTAGTTTCCAACAGTTGGTATTAGAGTCAGGTTCTTGGTTGTAGCTTGATTGCTAAAGAGTGGATCTTGGATATTTTGGAAAAAAATTTGCAAATTTTCCAAAATCGATCAACGAGGTATTACAGTATTTCATGAAGGTAAGTTTTCAACTTGGAGAGTGAAATTATATTTATATTTTCTATCTCTTGATGAAAATATTTAGCTATCAGTAGGGTATGGAATTAGACATGAATTTGATGATATGGATAAAATGGTTATAATTTTGAATAGTATTTCAAAATATGATAGGATGAATGTGAAGCATTGTGAGACTGCCAAAGAAATGTTGGATAAGTTGCAGAATTTGTATCTTGGAGGAAAATTGCATTTTTCAGAACTGAATAAAAATTCAAGGGATTCTTCCTTTATTACAATAACTAATCAATCCTCCTCAAAAGAAGAAGATGAGACCTCTAGTGACTACAAAGATGATGATAAATCCAAGTTGAAGGAACTAGAAGTTGAGATTCAAAGGCTTATGGCAAAAAAAGAAGATCAATGAAATTTGTTGCAAATTTGTGATGAAAAGAAGTGTGCACTCAAAGAATAAATTTAAGATCTAAAATTTCAAATGCAAGAAGGAATGAAGATTAATATTAAAATGAGGAACCATTTCAATGAGTTGGAGGATGAATTCCAAAGTTTGAAGGCAAAATTGGAGAGGCTCAAAACTAGTGCTCAAGCATCTACAAGCAAATCAAAAATTGTTGGAGCACCTAGTTGTAGCAAAAATTATGAGATCCATGAACCATGCAAGAATAAACACAACAAGAAAATAAGGTCCAAGAATAAGAATATCATTGGAAAGTGTTATAATTGCGGAGTTCGTGGACACATAGCAGCAAGTTGCAGAAATGGAGAGATCAAATTCTCTCATCAAGTGGAGCAGCCAAAAGAGAAGCCACATCAAGCATGCATGCAAATGATGTATCCATCCATCAGGCATAATATTCCATTCTATGGTTATTTTTTGTCATGCAATGATTTTGTCCATAAGGCTATTGATTCCAGGGCAAATGCAAGGAATAAAAATTGGTTCATCAGAAGACATCAACCTATTCCTCATTTCCTTGGTCACATTAGATGATTTGTATGTGATGATATTGGCCACAAGGCCAAGGATTGCAAGTTTCCCATGTGTTTTCAGGAGATCCAACCAGAGAGAGGAGAATATGAAAGGTAAACATTTTAAGAAGAATAAAGTTAAACGTATGAAAGTTTGGAGGAGAAAAGAGCAACAAGGGTCTCCCACCAAAAATTGAGGCATGTATGGTCTCAGGGGGAGAATATGGTTGCATTATGAGTTTCATGCAAAATATTAATTGTGCAACCATATGGGAAAGAGTATGAGAAGACAAATATACATTTTTAAAGATGCATGTGTTCAGGGGGAGTACATGAGGTTGAAGTGTTTATCCTTATTTCTGATCTATTTCTATTCCAATTATTTTTAGTTGGAGCAACCATGTACATTTGTTGATAGTTTTGGCGAAAATATATGTTTTTGTTTTTATTGATGGTAATGGTGTTATGGAAGCCATATAGTTATTCTTATTTTCATTGTCTAGGTGTGATTAGGGATCACACATTTATGGGGAACATTTGTGCTTTATGTTAGCCCCCCTATGAAATTTTTGACAAGCAAGCTAGGGGCTAGATTGTTCTGGAGCCTTCAAGGAATGCCTTTCCCCTGAAAACCCATCCTCCTTAAATACTCTAGGTGCTATTCCTAAAACAGTTTTTCCCCTTATATCCCTGCAAATACCCTCATTTTAATCCCTTTCCTCCTTTGTCAAAGTCCCCTTGTTCCCTCTATTTCTCCTGTCAATCCTCTAAAATCCCCAAAATCCCCTTCAAACTCTACCCATGTCCCTGGTTTAGCCTAATTCGCTATTTATCTTCCTATCGTTACCCTTATAAGGCTTCAAAATGCATTAAAAAGGCTTAAAACCCCACTCTGAACCTTATAT
This sequence comes from Pinus albicaulis, assembly GCA_034641835.2. NCBI lineage: Eukaryota > Viridiplantae > Streptophyta > Pinopsida > Pinales > Pinaceae > Pinus > Pinus albicaulis. Next base: position 655,169,716 of record CM076569.1, read on the forward strand.
CAGGCCTAGCCCCTCTTCCAATAGCCCCATGCCTTTTCCTCCATGTGATCCCGTGCTGAAACCACCCGTGAAGTCCAAAAGGCGCTTACCTTTGTTGTTCATCGGGCGCGATGTCAGCCGTCGATCTGGTTGAATCGGACGGTGATCGTGGCCTTGTAGCCCTCCGTGTTTTCCCCATTCATTCCCCTTGCAGGGGGATCGTCGTCCGCTCATCAGCCAAATCAACGGCCCGGAATGCGCCTGTCCTTGTGGTCCCCGCCGCACAATATCCATAAAACAACCTGGTTTATTCCGCACCGCTTATGCACGGTGGGTGGTTTTCCCCGAGCGCCCAATGATTCCACTCATCGCGCGCCGCGTGTCCTTTGTATGACGGCAAAACCACCCATCCCCTGCGCATTATCTTTCGGCCCAGCTCTCGCAGCGAAATGCGCGCAAGCCGTCCGATCCTGAGCGCCTCATCGGACAGTCATCCATCAACAAAGCTACGCACTGGTTAAACCATCTCTGTCGCACCTACGGGCCCACCGTCTGTTGCCCTCCACCATTGATCTCCACCATGATCGACGGTCCAGATCTGTTTGCCCTCCGTTGACCATCCCCTTGGTCCTCCCCTCCACGTCATCTCCATGTGCACACTCCGTAAAGTCTCCCATTCCATTGCATATATTGATTCTCTTTCGCATTTTTTTAACATTTTCCACGTATATTTGCTCTACAGACTGCCACCATCCACTAGAGCATGTTTCTCCATTCTTTCTGCAGTTTTCTCCTCCGTATCGTCATTTTCACAACCATGCTCATTACCCACATCATCCGCCACCCCATCTATTGTTTTCTTCACAGTTTTCGTGTTTTGCAGGGTTGAAAATGACAAAGACCGCCATAATGCGCAACCTCTGTTACAGTGACAGAGAAATCAGGGAAGATCATCTACAGCAGCTTAATTTATGAGCAAAGACTCAGGAAGGTGAAGACAGAACGTTCATTAAAGAGAACAGGGTTTAAAACTCTGTGGAAAACCTTCTAGAGCCATTAAAGCCCAAGCTAACCTGACAAAAGCAGAGATGAAGTGGCAGAGTGTTTCAGTACAAAGCAAAAGAGATTAAGGCACGCTAATGAGGATCTTGAGCCTTAAATCAGCGTTTAAGAAGCAAAGCACCAGTTTGAAGACCCCGAGGATCGATCAAAAGGTCCTGAGCACAAGTAAAAGGTAACATCAAGGTTTATTCACCAGCAGAATATTTTTCTTCATAAAGTTCAGGGCATCCATACGGCTTTTACTATGCACCGTGTCCCTAAAGGAATTTCCACCTTAACAATAGTTCAAAGCAATTAGAACATTTATGTAGCAGACTTCTCAGTGGTTCATTTTCCTTTTGTTTATTCACCACAAGTACAACACCGCTGCCGGAATACGTCAAAATCATATCCGAGAAGATCACTCTTTCACAAAAGAGGAGACAGAGATTAAACACTCAGCATTCAAATAGAATGGGCTTCGGCCTCGTTTTTTCTTTCAAGGGTTTAATACAGCATTTAGTGTTCACCTACCACCTCAGTCGATCTTATGTTCATCCTCTGCTATAAAACACAGAAGGAAATTATTGTAAGGGTTTTTGATGAGATATCAGAGAAATGCAAGTATTTTCCTCTTGAGGCAAGTTCTCTGTGTAATATTGTAAGATAGGCTAAGATTTGATGTGTTCAGACTGAATGTTCAAGCTATTGGCAATGATATACCTCATTGGTGTTGTTTTTAATATGACAAGAATATTTCTTTGGATCCTGATCTAAAGCAGCTGGTGATGTTTTCCTATCTCTATTTTTTATTTCATTTCACTCCATTTCTAATGGCTCGCATCAGAAGGTTGGCATAAGATTTACCCTTGATAGGTACCTTATGTTGCTTCTCTCCCAGCCTTTTATGTTTTCTGCTTATATGTGTATCTGAATATTGATTTCAATTGATTTAACCAGTGTAGTGGATGTCATTGCCTACTCTCTGATGTATGAATTGAAGAAATCTATGTTTGGATGTTCTTGCTAGGATTTAGTTGGATGAGTTGAGAACACTGGGAGGTCTAGAACCCTCTCTCTGCCTCACTAGGATCTTTTCATCCCAATTAAGCCTTTCTAAGATCCCTTGTATTGCCTCTGATTTTTCCCAAGCAGGTCTGGAGTTAAATGACCTCTGACCTGATCTATAGACAGAATTGTATGGTTCTTCTCCTTTCATTTTCAGTCCTTAATGTCCCATTTCAAATATCATCTTTAAGATCCAAATTCTCTGGATGACTAGCCCAACTAAAAGCTTGCACATTGAACACAATTAAATCCTCTCTTAACTCCATTTCCCAATGGCCTTGATGTTCTCTGAGTTATCTACCTTTGCCTAATTTCCTCTTTGCTCATCCTTGTCTTATATTGGACCCTTCTTTCCTGATTCCCAACAACCAAACATAAACAAACAAACAAATCCTGTGCATATAACTAGCCTAAAATCATAACTCGGAGCCTCAAAGATATACCCTTTGACTCATATAGAGAGATCCCTCTCTGGACCTAGGAGGGCTAGATCCTAAGGTCTGAAAGTGGTTCTATGTTGTCTCATCTCTTGGTCTTGCCAACCTGGCCAAAACATGGGAACCCCAACATAATGGCGACTCCACTAGGGAACTTCTGAGTTTTCCTCACTTTGCTACATCACAAACCCTCAGAAAACCTAGAATCTCTGGTTAGGTTGGCAGTTAAACATGACCATTCACACATCAACCTCTATACCATTTGTTATGTTCTCCCATACTTTTGGACAGAGCCTGGAAAGGGCCAGGTAGCCTCCGGATCTCACACCCTCTTCGAGGTGACATATCTGGTAAATGCCCTCCCAGTCAATCTCTGGTTAGAGTTTTTTGTGTTTTTGGGATATCCTTCAAGAGAGACATCTCATGAGCACTGTGGTGGACAATGTACCCTCTAGAAACATATTTAAACTTCCACTTGGCGACTCCATAGTTCCTAAAGGATCAAATACTCCACTGGTGATCAGTAGCCCTACTGGTTATCTTAGTTTCACATAAGACTCCACTGGGAGACCTGCCTTCATAACAACACCAACCACAACAGAAGTGACAAGTAAGGTTAAGCTGCTTGGATAGGAAACAACATTCTGGCTTTCAGAACCATTCACACAAGAGCTTATCCCAACCCTGACCCACCTGAAATAGTTGACAACCCGAAGAGTATCCTCAAGGGAGCTCCTACACCTCAAGGACCAACTATTTCCAGTCACATTCATAGAGCGAATTCTTGACCAGAAGACCTAGCAGCTCTATCACATTTTCCCCCTGACCTAGACCTACCTAATAGGCTACCAAGAACTAGGTCATTCAATCATCTAGACCAACCAGACCCTGAGTTCCACAGTTCACCATCTCATAGTGGTCATCAAACTAGGGACAGAGGAACCCCTCCATCTACACCACCTGATATCCACTTCATTCAAAACTTGGGGCTCTCACACCCTAGATATGCTCAACAGACTTCTTCTGGTCCTAATATCCTTGTTATCCATATACCAGCTGCTCAAGCCAACCCTATACCTCATCAAAAAATTATCATGGCAGCCTGGTATGCACCTCTGGTTTTACCTCAACCTTTGTTACCCTTACCCAATGATTATCAGTAAAAAATCCCACACTTCACTGCTAAAGAATCCATCACAGCCCAGCAACATGTAGATAAGATGGAGGATTATTTTGACTGTATGGAAATTGATGATGAAACAATCAAGATGAGAATCTTTGCCCAAAGCTTAGGGGGTGATGTGAAGAAATGTTTTAAAAGTTTACCCCCTGGCAGTATCCAAGATCTCCCTGCATTATATCATACCTTCATAAACAAATGGGAAACTAGGGCAAACTCTCGCCAACTCCTAGCAGAATACATGAGCCTCAAAAGGAATGTGGGAGAGAGTGTCCATGATTACACCACTAGATTCAACATCATTTACAATGCTCTTCCTCCACACATGAAACCTCCACAAGGTATGGACCTGGCCAAATACCCTGATGGGTTTGATGCTGACATGGCCTATGAGCTTAGGGATAAAGAGTACACCAAATTGGAGGACATGCAGAAAGGAGCAGTGAACATAGAGGCAAACATGATTGAGAAAAGAGCAAGACTGAGATCGGAGAATAGGGTAACATATAGGGATGACACTGTAGCTTCCACTTCAGACCCAAACTATGATAGATTATCTAAAAATGTGGAAAGATTACAGCAAATGATGGAAAAAATGGTTGTCACAGTTAGCAGTCAGAACAGAAACCAGAACCAAAATCAGAACCAAAAATTTAGAAGAAACAACAACACGCCCAACAGATAGAAAGAATCATATCAGCAAGTTATTCCCCCTTTCCAAAAATTTTAGACGAAGATGAGGGAATCATAGAGGAGTTTGAAGGGAATGTGATAAAGATGTTCGAAACAGAGAACTCAATCCATAACTGTGACTCAGAAGAAGAACAGCCCTCACCTTCCCATTGGGAGGAGGAGTGGTTCGAATCCGAGGATTACAGGTTGGGATTTGAGAATGTCGTGATGTAGGTCAGAGAACAATATGAAATTAGGAGCAAAAAGAACCTAGACACTCCCAAACCAAAGGCTCCTGAGCTCAGAATCAAGAAAAGACCTGAGAAAACTTCTAAAGCAACTGCTGAAAATAATAAAACAGCAGCTGAAAGTTCTGGGAAAAACAAATAGAAAGACAACCAAAATGCTGAAAAACAAATCCAACCCACTAGCAGTAGTAGAACTTCAGTTAGTACTCCTAATACAACTGCTCCTAACCCCGTACATAGTGAGAAATCACAAACTGATTCAGCTACTAAGGCAGTAGCAAATAAAACAGAGTTGAGCACTCCAAAGACCCAATCCACTTTCAATTTAGAGAGTGAGGTTGCAAAAATCAAAATCTCTGTACCATTATCTGAGCTAGCCGGTCAGGATGTTTATAAAGGCCAAATTTTGAAAGCATTGAATCTGGGGGAAAACAGTGACACTTTAAATTTGAGTGATGATCAACCTGCCCTCCTGTTTGGTCCAAAGATTGAGGGAAAGTTTCAGGAAGGGGTAGTTCCACCTTTTTATATCAGTCTCAACATTCATGACAAAATACTCCACAACGCCATGCATGATTCCGGAGCATCACACAATTTAATGCCTAAGGTGGTGATGGAAAGACTAGGCCTAGAGATAACCCGCCCTTACAAATATTTGTATTCGTTTGACTCTAGCAGAGTAAAGTACCTAGGTCTAATCAAATATTTATGTGTGAGCCTTACCCAGATTCCTACTAAGTGTATGGTCATGGATGTGGTGGTAGCAGATGTGCCACCCAAGTATGGCATGTTACTATCTAGATCATGGGGAGCCAAACTGTAAGGAACGATGTAGATGGATGGCTCATATGCCACTATCCCTATATTTGGCCAACTTAGGAGACTGTATAGAGAGTCCCAGATGAAGTTCCTAGTCAGTAGCCCCGAGAAACCTGAAAATTCACCACTATACTCTGTGCACATAGACCTGGATTCTTTCATTATTTATAATGACCCATCCTTAGGAGAGCCAGCGTCAGAAAATAGAAATACAAACAATAACACAGAGCCCATGGACTTTAACATAATGGCTACCCTAGAAGAGTACGATGAAGAAAACCATGGGTAGGGTACTGAAAACGAAACTCTGAGTGAACAAGAAATAGAACGTAAACAACCATCTAACCAGATCCCTAAAACTCTTACATTTCACAAAGAACGAAGTGATCCACATCCTAGCACAGAACCCATAGTGCAACATAATGGCGAACCCCTGTGGGAGATGAATTTCGATGGGTCTTGTACTAGGAAAGACGCTGGGGTAGGGGTGTGGATACGTAACACAAAGAGTGACCACGCTAAGAGCCTTGCTATAAATCTACATTTCAAATGTACAAATAATATTGCAGAATACGAAGCTCTTATCCTTGGCCTAAATCTATTAAAAAAATTGGGAGCCCATAGGATAGTTGTACGAGGAGACTCAGAGTTGGTCATAAAACAATTAAATGGTGAGTATTCAGCAAAACACCCCAGGATCAGGGCATACAGGAATGACGCCATGGATATACTAAAAACATTTATGGAATATGAGCTGGTGTTTGTCCCTAGGGATCAAAATTTTATTGCAAATGGATTTGCTTGCCTGGCCAGTTCATATCCTAAGACTCCCCCTGACCAAAAAATCATCATTCAGACCAAGTTCAGACCTGCAGTGCCAGACAACGATAAATATTGGCAGGTCTTTGAAGGAGACAAACAGATTGAAGATTTTCTGGTGGGCATAAATGAGTTTGAATTTTCTGATTCTGACTCAAAATCTGATGATAGCTGCCCAAGTGAGGACCCCCCAGATGAACAAGCAACACCCCGTAATATAGAGATAAACACTTTTTCCCTAGAAACTGGAAGTGCAACCGAAAAATGTGAAAACGCAGAACGCAAAGAGATAGAGGTGTTGCAGGCCAAAGACAAGAATATACCAAGAGGCCTAGCACCCTTGGAGGACCTTTTTGACTTTGATGATGTAGCAAAAAATCCCACTATAGAACATGCAAACTCTGATGTTGAAGAATGCAACATAGGCACTGAAGATAGACCCAAAATTATCAAACTGGCTAAGTCTATACCTGAAAACATGAAGAAAAAATACATTGACCTGTTTAAGAAATTCATTGATGTGTTTGCATGGAGCTATGATGACTTAAAGGCCTATGACACAAGCATAATACAACACAAGATACCCTTGAAGGAAAATCAGAAGCCTTTTAGACAAAATCTCCATAGAATCAATCTGAAACAATTGCCTGCAGTGGAAAAAGAGATTAAGAAGATGTATGATGCAAGCATAATAGTTCCTGTGAGGTTTTCTGATTGGGTATCAAATCTCGTGGCTGTGAGAAAGAAAATGGGGGAGATCAGATTATGCATAGACTTCAGAAATCTCAACAGAGCCTCACTAAAAGACAATTATCCTTTGCCTAGAATGGAACATATCCTACATAGGGTAGTGTTCTCAAAGAGAATCTCCCTGCTAGATGGCTTTTCAGGTTATAACCAAGTGTTGGTACTCCCAAAAGATCAACTCAAAACAGCTTTTACCACTCCATGGGGCACCTTCATGTATTTGAAAATGCCTTTTGGATTGATGAATGCTGGAGCCACCTTCCAAAGAGCAATGGACATAGCGTTCTCAGATGAGATAGGACACTTCATAGTTATCTACTTGGATGACTTGAAATTATATTCCAAAACTGAGAAAGAACATCTCAAACATCTAAGGAAAGTTTTTGAAAAATGTAGAAGGTACGGTCTGTCCTTAAATCCTAAGAAAATTGTTTTTGGGTTGCAAGAAGGTAAACTTCTTGGTCACATTATATCTGAGAAAGGGATTAGGATAGACCCACAAAGAGTTGAGGGGATACTTCAAATCACACACCCGAGAAATATCAAAGAATTACAGTCCTTCAGTGGGAAGATCAATTTCCTTAGGAGATTCATTCCAAACCTAGCTGAGCACCTTAGGAAAATGACTAACATGCTAAAGAAAGGTGCAGAAATTAAGTGGACTGTTGAAGCCAAGAAATATTTTGAGTCAGTAAAACTTGCACTCACACAGGCCCCTGTCCTGATCAGCCCAGATTTCTCGAAAGATTTTCTGATCTTTTCATTCGCTTCCCAGCATACCATGGCTGCAATCTTACTGCAGAAAAAATTCAGAGGGAATGGAACAGCCAATTTCCTTCTTCTAAAAAGCCTTGAGGGATGCACCCTTGAAGTACAACATTATGGAAAAGTAGGCCTATGCTCTAGTTAAGGCCTTAAAATACTTTAGGGTGTATATTCTGCATTCTCACACAATTGCTTATGTGCCAAATATAGTGGTCAAAGATATCTTGTCCCAAGACCCTGATGGGAAAAGGGGCAAATGGATTGCTACTATTTTAGAATATGACCTTGAAATAAAGCCCACCAAATTGATCAAAGGTCAAGGCCTGGCCCGATTAATGGCTGAATCCAACCTGCAAGCCCTTGACATTAACATGGTAAATGCCTTAGATGAGCAGGAAGGATCGCCCCACCCAACTGTTGAGGAGAAGTTTCAGAACTCTCCCTAGTATTCCGATATCCTTTACGTGCTCACGAATCTCAATGCTCCTCCAGAACTGTCCAAAACTAAGGCCAGATTCATAAAACTCAAAGCTAGAAACTACTGCATTTTGAATGAGAATCTATACTGGAAAAATCCAAATTGCCTATTGCTGAAATGCTTGCTTGAACCTGAAGCTGAAAGAATTAAACAGGAATTCCATGTTGGGGAGTGTGGAGGCCACCTAAGTTGGAAAGCCACTGCTAACAAGATACTCAGGGTTGGCTATTATTGGCCCACTCTTTTCAATGATGTCCATAAAATGGTAACTACCTGTCATAAATGCCAAATCTTTGAAGGTAGAAGAAAGCTCCTCTCCCTCCCCTTACAACCCATCACTATAGAAGGTCCCTTCATGCAATGGGGCCTAGACTTTATTGGCGAAATACACCCCGCTTCTTCTAGACAACACAAATGGATCCTAACAGCCACAGACTACTTCACCAAATGGATAGAGGCTATACCCACTAGGAATGCCACTGATTCTGTCATCATTAGGTTCCTAGAAGACTTCATCCTATCTCGGTTTGGCTGTCCCAGGAAAATAATCACTGACAATGTTGCTGCTTTTGGATCCAAGAGAATGGTTGATTTCTGTCATAGGTATGGAATAACACTCGGTCATTCAACTGCCTATTACCCTTAAGGTAATGGACTAGCTAAATATTCAAACAAAATCATAGTGAACATCATCAAGAAGCTGTTAGTGTTGAAAATGCAACAAGATGATGGAGCTTAGTGAAATGAAGTCGCCTTCACTAAGTGGGCCCGCTAGCTATTTTTGGCGCAAAGTATATTTTTAGACCATGTCTATTTTTATACATAGGGATCATGGTCTATGAGTTTCAGGATGCTATTTATGGATGATTGGTCGAGTTGGTAAAAATAGATGGACCTCTATTTTTAGACATTGGGCGGTTTCTATTTTTAGACTACCGGGCTAAAAATAGAACAGTCAAATATTATTAACCCTTAATAATATTTAGACTATAAACATTATCTTATCCTCTTGGAGCACTTCAGTTTGATGCTTGGATGTGGCACATGCAGCTGACAGAAGGAAATATACTTTTCCTAAGGGTTAGTTGAGTTGTACGTAATGGTTGATTTCAAATAGAACCTGCAAGGTAGTTTGTTGATGAGACAACAGAATAAAATATGTTTAACGAAGCAGAAATCAGTTGTACGTGTCCACCGCAAGACACCATATTGATGGGTAAATTAATTATTAATTAATTCATCAATTATTAAGACATAACAACTAAATAGCACATCGCTAATCGCAACGAAGTGTAGCTGGGGCTCAGTGGAGACCAATGTTAGAGGTGGGTGAAAGGGTGTGATTGACTATCAGTTGTGACCATGATTGTGCATGAGATTTGCACACACATTGATGGAGATTTCCAATGAGGATTGCACAGTTGGAGCTAGTGGGATTCAAACTTGGATCTCATTCATTCTCATCTTGGATTGCGCAGTAGAGGCAGGCAGACTTGTGGAGAAGATTTGAACCCATGGCTTGTTCAAATCTCAGTTAGTTTGTGTGTAACTTTTTGAAGATAGTACTGAGTACTTGTGAGGAGTATTGTGATATGTATTATTACATGTTCTCTATCATTATAATATACCGATATTTGGGGTTTTTTAGCTATTGCTTTCCCATTACATACTGTGTTGATATGTGTGCTTGATTATGTTTTAATGAGCGCATGCGACTGCTTTCTATTTCTGCATATTGATGATCAACTGTAGAAGAGGTTATGTATTATGCATGAAGCTTAGATAGTGTGTAATCAGGATAATCTCGGTGAATAACTCAGCAAATTATTCAAATTTCTACATGGTATCAGAGCAGAATTGATCATCGAATCTATTACAGTGATTACAATTATTTTCGGTAGACAGAGTCTGTAACGGGCCAGGTAGCCTCTGGATCCATCCTTTCTTTGAAAGGTGATATATCCAGTAAATGCCCTTATAGTCGATCTCTGTGCTAGAAATAATTTGTTCTCACAGATCCAGAAGCAGCTGAGTTTTGAGCTTGGAATTCGAATTTGCAGCAGAATTTGGAATTCGAATTTGCAGTAGTTTTCTTGGTGCCAAAGTTGAAATGTCTTTCAACGGATTGCGAATGGAATATGCCCTTGAGGGCAGTTTGAATTATGTTGCATGGAAGGACCGAATGGAGGCAGTATTAGATGATAACGGGCTGAAGGAGTTCATAAAAGATGAGATCCCAAATCCGACTGATGCTACTCAAGTTGAGGCTTGGCAAAAGAAGATGGCGAAATGTCGAAGAATTCTGTTGGAGGGCGTGAAGGATCACATTGTATCCAGCATGCATGGAAAAGCTTCTCCATACTTGATGTGGAAAGCGTTGAAAGATTTATTCCAAAGCAAGAGCGACCAGAGGAAGTTGGCGCTCAAGGATAAACTCAGACACATAAAGATGGAGAAAGGCGACAGTATGCCCAAGTACCTCACGAAGTTCATCCAATGCAGGGATGAGCTGGGAAGTGTGGGGGTGACTGTTGATGATGAGGAATTGGTGAGCTTGGATCTCCTTGGTCTTCTGAAGAGTTGGCATGCCTATCAGGATTATGTCAATGGTCGGGAGAAATTTCCAGGATGGGAGCGACTTTGGTCGGATCTTGTGCAAGAGGAGATAAGGCGGAATACCAGAGACGGATCTTCATCAAAGGCATCTGATGAAGAAAATTGCACTTTGGCTGCCAGAGCAAAGAAGGGGAAGAGAAATAAAGCTTCTCATTCCAGTGCAAAAGGCAAGAAGTAGGACATGTCTAAGGTGAAGTGTTTTCACTGTCACCAGCACAGACATTATGCCACAAATTGTCCGCAGAAGAAGAAAAATAAGCAACCTGCTGGATCTGCAATGGGAGAGGACTTAGCCTCGCGGTTTGAGCTGGATTTTTTGCTGATCGCATGCTTGGTCTCAAGTGTGATGGGATCAGTATGGTTCTTGGACAGTGGTGTGTCTTTTCACATGACTGGAGATCGAGATATGTTTTCAGATCTGGATGAGAAAGATCTTGGAGTGCACATTGAGATGGGTGATGATGGTAGATACAGTGCGACCGGTATCGGTACCATTTCCTTTGAGAGGGAGTCTGGTAAACCCTTCGTATTGAAGGAAGTGATGCATGTTCCAGGATTGAAGAAGAATCTGATCTCTGTGGCAATGTTAGAAGACAAGGGGTATGATGTTGTCTTCAGCGAGGGAAAAGCTTTCCTGTGCAGTAAGGCAACTGGAGAGACCCGGAAGATAGGGGTTCGAGTCAAGAACCTTTATCAGTTGCAAGTAGATGGCTGCGCAGCAATGGCATGCAAGGCAGAAGGAGTGGTGATTCGGGATGATGGCGAGCTGTGGCACCGGAGATTCGGCCACCTTCACCATGGAGCTTTGAAGATACTGCAGCAGATTTCTACTGGGCTTCCTAAGGGCACTCTTGCGCAGTGAGATTAGTGCAAGGGATGTACCTTGGGAAAATTTGTGAAAGCCACCTTTCACGAGAAGGATAGTCGTGCCACGACGATCCTTGAGAGAATTCACACAGACGTGTGTGGACCTTTCTTAGTAGCTTCGACAGGAAAGCACAAGTACCATGTGATCTTTGTTGATGATTTTCTAGAGGCATGCTGATCTTCTTCTGCTGCAAGAAGAGCAAGACATACTCACAAAGTTCCATACTTTTTGCTGCGTTGGTTGAGAAGGAATCGGGGAAGCATGTGAAGGCTCTTAGGAGTGACAATGGTGGTGAATTCATCTCTGCTGAATTCAAGGACTTTTGCAGCGCAGAAGGAATTCGGAGAAAGCTCATTGCACCTCATAATCCACAGCAGAACGGGGTTGCTGAGCAGAAGAACAAAACGATCATGGGTGCTTCACAGGCGATGTTGCATGATCAGGGTATACCCCTTCACTTGTGGGCGGAGGCATGCAATACTGCAGTATATGTGCAGAACCGTTGTCCTCACAAGATGCTTGGCATGAGTACACCGGAGGAGGCTTTTTCTATAAGAGACCTGATATTTCCCATTTGAGGATTTTTGGTTCACCTGTCTACTTGCATGTGATGAAGGATGCCAGGAAGAAGCTGGATCCAACCGCAGAGGTTGGGATATTTGTGGGGTACACTGATACGCCCCACAACTATCGAGTGTATTTACCAAATAGTCGCAAGACTGTTGTGCGATGGGATATCAAATTTCAGGAGGAGAAAGCCATGTAGTGTTCGCTTGAGAGGGAGCCACACTTGCATGCAGATGAGGAGCTATTAGTTCCTAAGGATGAGCTTCCAGATGTGGATCAGTCACAAGAGGAAGTTCATGGAGTGGAAGAGACCACTCATGCAGCGCCAACCATCAGAGGGCGCAAGCGCACTACGAAAGCTGAGAAATTGGCTCAAGATGCAGAGAATATTGTAGGACCACCTACAGCTCAGCACAGACAGAGACAGTCACCGGATCGGTACACTGGATACATGGCTCTTGTGAGCAAATGTGTCGTGACAGAGCAATCCTCTTTCGAGGAAGTTGTGGAGGACCCCACATGGGTAAATGCCATGGTGGAAGAGTATGATTCGATTGTCAGAAACAGTGCATGGGAGATTGTCTCAAGACCAAAGGGGAAATCAGTGGTGGGTTCGCGATGGATCTACAAAGTGAAGCAGGTGGCTGACGAGAGTGTGGAGAAGTACAAGGCAATATTTGTTGCCTGAGGCTTCTCACAGATAGAGGGGATCAATTATGAGGAGACTTTTGCACCCGTCGCAAGGTACTCTTCCATACGGATGATCCTAGAGCAGATGGGGTGGCACATCCATCATATGGATGTGAAGACTGCGTTCCTCAACGGAGTCATTGAGGAGGAGGTGTACATAGAGCAGCCTAAAGGTTTCTAGATCTTTAGCAGTGAGTCGCATGTGTGCAGACTCAAGAGATCACAGTACGGGTTGAAACAAGCACCTCGTGCTTGGTACACACGGATAGACAGTTATTTCACCGGACTTGGATTCTCCAAGAGTGAGGCGGATCCTAACCTGTACCAGATTTTGGTGGAGGGGAAGTTGCTGATCATTGTACTGTATGTAGATGATCTGATTTTGACGGGTGATGAGCTGTTGATACTTTCATGCAAGGAGAATCTTGCTAGAGAGTTTGAGATGAAGGACTCCGTCTCCTTTGCTATTTTATTGTGTCTGGCAACATAGTTGACGGGACTATTTGCTTTCGCAGTAAGTATGCCCAAGAACAAGGAGAAGTTCAACATGCATGGCTGCAAGCCTGTTGATACTCCTCTTCCTGGAGGTTGGAGGAAGGAGGATGCTACTTCAGCGGAGGTAGTGGATGCCACTGTTTATCGACAGTTGGTGGGGTCGCTTATGTATCCGGTCAATACACGACCCGATATATGCTATGCTGTTAACCAGCTTTCACAAGCTATGGTTAAGCCAACCAAGCTCTTCTGGAAGGCAGGCAAGCATGTATTGCATTATCTTAGAGGCACATCGGGATATGGATTGTGGTACAGACAGGAGGATGAGGTGAGGCTATGTGGCTTCACGGATGCAGATTGGGCAGGGAGCCCAACGGACAGAAAGAGCACATCTGGAGGGATCTTCAGTATCGGGTCGACAACAGTTTCTTGGTACAGCAGGAAGCATAGATCCGTGGCACTCAGTTCAGCAGAGGCTGAGTATATGGCAGCAAGCTTGGCTGCATGCGAGGCCATATGGATGAGGAAGATTCTGGTCGGGTTGTTCGGGTCACACTTGGATCCTACTGTGATTTATTGCGATAACCAGAGTTGCATTAAACTCTCGGCTAATCCAATATTTCATGATAGATCCAAACACATCGACATCAGGTACCATCATATCAGAGATTGTGTGCAGCGGAGAATCATGTTACTTTCATATATTCCCACGGAGGATCAGGATGTTGACATCTTGACGAAGGCGCTCACCAGGAGAAAATTCGAATTCCACAGAGGCAGGATAGGGGTTGCAGATAATCCATATCTTGTTGAGAGGGAGTGTTGAAAATGCAACAAGATGATGGAGCTTAGTGAAATGAAGTCGCCTTCACTAAGTGGGCTCGCAGGCTATTTTTGGCGCAAAGTCTATTTTTAGACATATGGATCATGGTCTATGAGTTGTAGGATGCTATTTATGGATGATTGGTCGAGTTGGTAAAAATAGATGGACTTCTATTTTTAGACATTGGGCGGTTTCTATTTTTAGACTGCCGGGCTAAAAATAGAACAGTCAAATATTATTAACCCTTAATAATATTTAGACTATAAACATTATATTTTCCTCTTGGAGCACTTCAGTTTGATGCTTGGATGTGGCACATGCAGCTGATAGAAGGAAATACGCTTTTCCCAAGGGTTAGTTGAGCTATTGCATGGTTGACTTCAGTTAGAACTCATGTGGCAGAGTTTGGTGGAGTTGATGAGACAGTTGGTGGAGTTGTGTTCGGTTTAACTTAGTTGAACTAGTTGTATTTAGTCTAACTGATAAATACACTAATGATGAGTGGTGTGAATTAATTATTAATTAATTCACTAATTATTAACTCATAAATCAACTAAATAACACATCAGTTAACTGCAATGCATGGACAGTTCAGTGGAGACCAGTGTTAGAGGTGGGTGAAAGGGTGTGATTGACTATCAGTTGTAACCATGATTGTGCATGAGATTTGCACACACATTGATGGAGATTGCGAATGAGGATTGTGCAGTTGGAGCTAGTAGGATTCAAACTTGGATCTCATTCATTCTCATCTTGGATTGCGCAGTAGAGGCAGGCAGACTTGTGGAGAAGATTTGAACCCATGACTTGTTCAAATCTCAGTTAGTTTGTGTGTAACTTTTTGGAGATAGTACTGAGTACTTGTGAGGAGTATTGTGCTATGTATTGTTACATGTTCTCTATCATTATAATATATAGATAGTTGGGGGTTTTCAGCTATTGCTTTCCACATTACATATTGTGTTGATATGTGTGCTTTATTATGTTTTAATGAGCGCATGCGACTGCTTTCTATTTCCGCATATTGATGATCAATTGTAGAAGAGGTTATGTATTATGCATGAAGCTTAAATAGTGTGTAATCAGGATAATATCGGTGAATAAATCAGCAGATTATTCAAATTTCTACAGTTAGAAGAGAACAAGAAGTCATGGCATAAGAAGTTGGTGCACGCCTTGTGGGCTGATAGGCTTACAACGAAGAAGTCCATTGTTATGTCACCATTCCAGCTCGTTTACGAAGCAGAAGCAGTTTTTCCTACTAGCCTTGGAGTGCCAGTGATTAAGCTCATCCAGGAGATTCAGACAGAGGAAGACAGTATGATGAGAAGAATTAATGAAACAATCCATCTTCAGCAAACGAGGGAGCAGGTTTATAGCAGAGCTGTCAGAGTTCAGGAAAACATAAAGAGGCAGTTTGACAAAAGAGCCAAAGCTTCAGATTTCAAAGTTGGGGACAAGGTTCTGAAATGGGATTCAAGGAGAGAGGACAAAGGTAAACATGGCAAGTTTGATAGTTTGTGGCAAGGTCCATATATTATCCAAGCCTCTGTGGGTCCTAATGCATTTTTCTTACAAGAACTTGATGGTACAGAGCTGTTTGGGGGTCCTGTCAATGGCAGGATGCTCAAGCATTACTTCTGCTGATTTTCATCTCCATTTTCCATTTCCATTGTACATACCATTGCAATTTTACTTTCAAGAAAACAGAGAAATTTTTTTCAAAAAATAGAGATAAAGGAGAGGTTTAGACACGCTCAAAACATGAACCTCTGAGGCGCAAAAGATTGGCTCTGATAAGCCCATGCATTTTCCTGAGTAAGGGCCTACTCCAGACCAATTGGACGAGTAAGAAGTGTACGATGAACTTGGTCTGGAGTTTTCTCTTGCACAGAAAAATTCTCAAGATGGGACTCACGCAAGTATCCCACCCCAGTATCAGTTCATACAGGAAGTAAAGAAGTCGGTCCTAACACGTTCAAAACCTAGACCAGCAAAGGAAAATAATAATCAGCTCTAACATGCCTAAAACCAGAGCTGAAAAGCAAAAGAAGTGACTCTAACAAGCTCAAAAATTGAGTCACAAAAGGAAGAAGGATGCTACAGGTTTCA
Source organism: Pinus albicaulis (assembly GCA_034641835.2). Taxonomy (NCBI): domain Eukaryota; kingdom Viridiplantae; phylum Streptophyta; class Pinopsida; order Pinales; family Pinaceae; genus Pinus; species Pinus albicaulis. The sequence goes on from CM076569.1 coordinate 655,186,140, forward strand.
TGTTTTAAGCCTTCACAGTTTTTATGCCTTGACTGTTTTTCAATTTCTGTCATAGAATATAGAGAAGAAATCTGTTGGATAGTCTAATCCCAACAGATATTAGATTAGGTAGAGAATCAAATGAGACCAACAATATAACCCAGTCTCATGGAGTAATAAGGGTAGAATTAGAATAGGTTTGTTTTATGTTTTTATGAATAAATGATATAAATGGTCTGCTAGTTCAAATGCACCCAAGGGAAATTGTTAGGACTGTAGTTTGGGTAGGTAGATTGGTTGGAAAAATGTTTCTGCTGATTTGTGTACCTGACATATTGTGACAGCTGAAAATTGAAGAAAGAAAGGGATGTGTCGAGCAGCAGGCATCTGGCCTACTCCAAAGATTACTTCTAGTTCCTTGACTCCTTCAAGAAGAAGCCATCCCCATGTGGAGCCACTGTTAGCCCCCCCTATGAAATTCTTGACAAGCAAGCTGGGGGCTAGATTGTTCTGGAGCCTTCAAGGAATGCCTTTCCCCTGAAAACCCATCCTCCTTGAAGCCTCTAGGTGTTATGCCTAAAATAGTTTCTCCCTGCTGATCCATTTCTTAAAGGGCCTGTTTTTCCCCTTATATCCCTGCAAATACCCTCATTTTAATCCCTTGCCTCCTTTGTCAAAGTCCCCTTGTTCCCTCTATTTCTCCTGTCAATCCTCTAAAATCCCCAAAATCCCCTTCAAACTCTACCCATGTCCTTGGTTTAGCCTGATTCGCTATTTATCTTCCTATCGTTACCCTTATAAGGCTTCAAAATGAATTAAAAAGGCTTAAAAACCCACTCTGAACCTTATATCAGGCCTAGCCCCTCTTCCGATAGCCCCGTGCCTTTTCCTCCATGTGATCCTGTGCTGAAACCACCCGTGAATTCCAAAAGGCGCTTACATTTGTTGTTCATCGGGTGTGATGTCAGCCGTCGATCTGGTTGAATCGGATGGCGATTGTGGCCTCGTAGCCCTCCGTGTTTTCCCCATTCATTCCCCTTGCAGGGTGATCGTCGTCCTCTCATCAGCCAGATCAATGGCCCGGAATGCACCTGTCCTTGTGGTCGCCGCCGTGCAATAGCCATAAAACAACCTGGTTTATTCCGCACCACTTATGCGCAGTGGATGGTTTTCCCCGAGCGCCCATCAATTCCACTCATCACGCGCCGCGTGTCCTTTTACGACGGCAAAACCGCCCATCCCCCGCACATTATCTTTCGGCCCAGGTCTCACAGCGAAATGTGTGCAAGCCGTCAGATCCTGAGTGCCTCATCCGACGGTCATCCATCAACAAAGCTGCGCACGGGTTCAACCATCTCTGTCGCACCTGCGGGCCCACCATCTGTCGCCCTCCGCCGTTGATATCCACCATGATCGACGGTCTAGATCTGTTTTCCCTTCGTTGACCATCCTCTTGGTCCACCCCGCCACGTCATCTCCACGTGCACACTCCATACAGTCTCCCATTCCATTGCATATATTGATTCTCTTTCGCGTTTTTTTAACATTTTCCACATATATTTGCTCTGCAGACCACCACCATCCACCAGAGCACGTTTCTCCATTACTTCTACATTTTTCTCCTCCGTATCGTCATCTACACAATCATGCTCATTACCCACATCATCTGCCACCCCATCTATTGTTTTCTTCACAGTTTTCGTGTTTTGCAGGGTTGAAAATGACAAAGACCGCCATAATGTGCAGCCTCTGTTACAGTGACAGAGAAATCAGGGAACATCATCTACAGCGGCTGAATTTATGAGCAAAGACTCAGGAAGGTGAAGACAGGACGTTCATTAAAGAGAACAGGGTTTAAAACTCTGTGGAAAACCTTCTAGAGCCATTAAAGCCCGAGCTAACCTGAAAAAAGCAGAGATGAAGCAGTAGAGTGTTTCAGTACAAAGAAAAAGAGATTAAGGCACGCTAATGAGGATCTTGAGCCTTAAATCAGTGTTTAAGAAGCAAAGCACTAGTTTTAAGACCCCGAGGATTGATCAAAAGGTCCTGAGCACAAGTAAAAGGTAACATCAGGGTTTATTCACCAGCAGAATGTTTTTCTTCATAAAGTTCAGGGCGTCCATACGACTTTTACTATGCACCGTGTCCCTGAAGGAATTTCCACCTTAACAGCAGTTCAAAGCAATTAGAACATTTATGTAGTAGACTTCTCAGTGGTTCATTTGCCTTTTGTTTATTCACCACAAGTACAGCACCGCAACCGGAATACGTCAAAATCATATCCGAGAAGATCACTCTTTCACAAAAGAGGAGACAGAGATTAAACACTCAACATTCAAATAGAATGGGCTTCGGCCCTCGTTTTTTTTTTCAAGGGTTTAATACATCATTTAGTGTTCACCTACCACCTCATTCGATCTTCTGTTCATCCTCTGATATAAAACACAGAAGGAAATTATTGTAAGGGTTGTTGATGAGATATCATAGAAATGCAATTATTTTCCTCTTGAGGCAAGTTCTCTGTGTAATATTGTAAGATAGGCTGAGATTTGATGTGTTCAGACTGAATGTTCAAGTTGCGAGCAATGATATACCCGATTGGTGTTGTTTTTAATATGACAAGCATATTTCTTTGGATCCTGATCTAAAGCAGCTGGTGATGTTTTCCTATCTCTGTGTTTGATTTCATTTCATTCCATTTCTACTGGCTCGCATCAGAAGTTTGGCATAAGATTACCCTTGATAGGTACCTTATGTTGCTTCTCTCCCAGCCTTTTATGTTTTCTGCTTATATGTGTATCTGAATATTGATTTCAATTGATTTAACCAGTGTAGTGGATGTCATTGCCTGCTCTTTGATGTATGAATTGAAGAAATCTATGTTTGGATGTTCTTGCTAGGATTTAGTTGGATGAGTTGAGAACACTGGGAGGTCTAGAACCCTCTCTCTGCCTCACTAGGATCTTTCCATCCCAATTAAGCCTTTCTAATATCCCTTATATTGCCTCTGATTTTTCCCAAGTAGGTCTGGAGTTAAATGACCTCTGACCTAATCTATAGACAGAATTGGATGGTTCCTCTCCTTTCATTTTCAGTCCTTAATGTCCCATTTCAAATATCATCTTTAAGATCCAAATGCTCTGGATGACTAGCCCAACTAAAAGCTTGCACATTGAACACAAGTAAATCCTCTCTTGACTCCATTGCCCAATCGCCTTGATGTTCTCTAAGTTATCTACCTTTGCCTAATTTCCTCTTTGCTCATCCTTTTCTTATATTGGACCCTTATTTCCTGATTCCCAACAACCAAACATAAACAAACAAACAAATCATGTGCATATAACTAGCCTAAAATCATAACTCAGAGCCTCAAAGATATACCCTTTGACTCATATAGAGAGATCCCTCTCTGGACCTAGGAGGGCTAGATCCTAAGGTTTGAAAGTGGTTTTATATTGTCTCATCTCTTGGTCTTACCAACCTGGAAAAAACATGGGAACCCCAACACTTTCAAATGGATTTGGAATGTGTTAGCAATGTGTTCAGAAATATTTTTGTTGTTGCTGCCACACATTGCATGGTGGATGAGATAGTATGGTTGCATGGAAAATTTGGCATTTTATTAGTGTTTTCATTGATAAATCATATTCATGTGTTGTCATGCATAATTTTTCTTCCATGGAGATCATATGATGTGTTGGATATAGTTCATCTAGATTATGCATATTATTTATTATGTTTTCATTTCTAGATGAATCATGCATGTTGCTGATATGTATTAGATGGATGAGTCATGTGTTGTTGGATGAATGAGATATGAGAAAGGAAGAAGACTGTTGTTGCTCGTGATAGTTTGATACATTATTATGGATGAGATGTTGTGTACTCATGATTTTTTATATTTTACTGCTCGTATATGGAGTATAAATTATTTTTTTCTTATGCCTCATTGATAATATGTTGCTCACCTTTGATGAGGCTATGCATTTATTGTTGCTAGGTCTTTACATTTACGGAGAGCTTGCACATGATATTTTATTTATGCTACCTATTGATGCATTTCCCATGTTTTTATTTGATGATGCATTATTGTGTATGGTTGATGAGCCTCGTGATGATGAGGATGTATTTTTTGTTGCATCTATGATATGTTGTTATATGTTATCAGCTGATTTTGTTGTAGATGCACATGTGGAACATGATAGTGGTGAAGGCATCCTCATTTATGGAATGGTGATGGCCAAGGTGTTGAGTGGCCTATAACTAGAATATTATGTTGTTAGTGCCTCTCTTGTAGCTATTACACTTTGAAAGAGTATAGCATTGCTCATGGAGGTCATATGTTGATCCATTATGTCATGGATTGTTTTACCATGTACTCATGCTATTTCATTTTTTGGGTATGTATTGATGAGAGCACATTTATGTGCATCTGTAAAATCCATGTACTATCGTTGTCTCATCTTTTGGGCACATTGTTCATGGAGTGACCCATCGTGTCTAGCATGTCTTGTCATTTACTATGTGTGGGTAATGGAGTCCAAGTCATCTATTACTTTGTATATATTTGATGTAGCCCCACTTCATTGGGTGCATGATGTAAAATTGGGTCCATAGAGTCATGGTTGGTGATAGGTATAGAGGAGTCATATGTCAGACATATGTACTTATCACGGCTATGTACTTTCTCCATGAAGAATTATGTTGAATTGTATGTATTTTATATCCTGTCCAAAGTCAGTTGGAGTAATGTTCCATAAGGAGTATTCTCTTGCACTTAGAAAGGAGGCTCATCACAATAGAAAAATGTGTTGCTTCAGTAGGTAGAGTGTATGATTTCAGCTCCATTACATGCTTAGGGGGGGCATCTTCAGTTAATATATGGTATGGAATTAGTAGAGATATGTTTTTAAATCATTTTTCTTGTCTTCATGCTTATCTTCCAGGAGACACTTCTTTGGGTTGCATCAGTGTGGTGTTGATTATGACAGGGGGAGTACTTATCTCATTTGACACATTATTGGCATTGTTCTTCAGTTTTTGTATGGCCCTTTTCCATTTATGTCAAAGGGGGAGAGATTTTGGATTGATGAGTCAACCTCACATGTTGTATTGAGGTTGAAATCAATTCCAAATGGGGAATTTTTTGGCATTTTAGTGTTGGAATTGATGTCAACAATCTCTTGGTGTTGCTGGCCATATGCATGAGTGATGAGTGTTTTTTCATGGATGATTGGTTGATGGTATTTTTAGTTGGAATTAATGGCAACATACTTATGACTAGACCTAGTGGAGGTGATGTTGTGGTTGTTGAGTGGATATGGATTCCATACATGTTGAGTTGGTTGGAGATGATGTTTTTGCAGGTGGTTGGAGTGCTTCTCTAGGTGTTTCATATGTCCCTTTATGTCTTGCTGGCATTACATATGTTGCTACATGTGTGAGTGCTTCTACCAGTGATGGAGGAAGTTGTATGACATGATGTTGTTGTTGTAGTAGTTGGAGATGTTGCTACAGGTGATGGAGATGTTGTTGTAGGTGTCATAGATGTTGTGGTTGTTGCGTAAGGAGTTAGAGGTGTGGTTCTTGGTGCTAAAGTTGGCAGAATAGGTCTTGCATGTCATAGAATTGTTCTTATCCTATTTCATTTGTTGCGGATGCATGGAGGAGTGTTCAGGAGCTGAGGAATATGTTCCAATAGGTGGAACAATTTTTGGACTAAAGAACTAATGTTTTCCCTCAGTTTAAGCCCCAGTTGCATGCATGTTGAGGCAAGGGAGCGAATAAGATGATAAAGTCGCATGGAGACAAGCCCAAGGGAGCATTTATAGCCCCAAGATGCTAAAGTAACACGGATGAAAGTTCTAAGGGAGAAACTGAGGGTTTTGATGAGATTTTCTCTGCATTCCTCACATTGTTGAGTTAATTTTTTTGTTTAGGAAACATTCTTGATCAAAAAATTTCAGTTTATGGTCGAAAAAAATCATGGGAGCTACAAAAGCTGATTAAAGTTGAAAATATCAAAAACTCTAATGGAGTTAGTGGTTGATTGAGTTAATGATATTAATTTGGATCAAATCTAGCATATGAACAAGATTTTTGAGCTCAGTAGTTATGTGTAATTATTGAGTTGAGCACTTGAGTTCATATAAATATTAGAGAAAGCTCATTGTGAGTTTGGTTGATGGTATATTTGTGTTGAGTGAGTGAGTGGTTGGAGAATAGACTGCAATCTACATGTTTCTCTAGTGAAGAATTTCTAAAGCAGTTTTCAGTTGTAGCAATAATGAGCTGAAGTATATTTCAGCCATCATGTTTATGCAGAGTGTGTGATGATGATTTGTGGATTGTAGAATTGATTAGAGAGTTTGTATGGAAGCTAGTGGAGTATTTGGAGATCGTTTTCTCCTATTGTATTCTTCATATTTTATTTAACATTTGATGTTATGTTGTTGCAGTGCTCATGTTGAGCAATTTTTAGGAGTCCAGCCTGAAAATATATGAAACTAGGCTCGCATGGAGGCTTTGAGTATACAGTGACTTGGTGGATTCGGTAGAAGAAATATTTATCTTTGTCCAATGGTGGTTGGATAGTTCGAAAGAAAATGGGTGAGTCTCGTTGGTCATGGTAGCTTCTGGAATATTAGAGTATGTAGAGTCATTGATAGTCAAGAATAACTGGGTGAGGATCATTAATCGTGGTGTTCTTCGACAGATGGTAGTCCATATATCCGTGAGAGAAACTGTTTCATGTCTAATAGTGTCGGTTTAATGTGAAATAATTTGAGTCTTCCATCTCATATGAATGATCTTATCCATGTATAATTTGTTTATAAGATGATGAAATATTGAGTAGTGCAGCAGGAGCAGGGTGGGTTTTTTTTCCGGGATGGTTTTTCCACCAAAAACACTTATGTCCATTGTGTGATTACTTTCATGGTTTCAAATTTAAGTTTGATTCACTAATCTCTAATTATGTGTTTCATTTTATGCATTTTAATGATTAAATAATCGGAGAAAATTTGTATAAGTGCTCACAATATTGATTCACCCCCCCCCCCCAGTAGTGATATAGTTTCCAATATTGTTAATGTGTTTGCATCATTCAATCCATACCTTCATACAATCAATGTTTTTCGCAATGTATAAATGTATTGCATCCCACTCTCGACCATCTATATTAAAATAAAACAATTCACATAATTAGTTACCATGTTATACCTTCATAATAATCGATTATGTTGGAAGACTAAAAATTAAATAAATGAAATATATATAAAAGAAAAAAAGTCAAATGCTCTATAAATCCCCACTATCTACTTAAATCTCACTTTGCTCTTTATAACTTTCCCCAATATGTGCTCCCCTTCAAAATTTTCCACGGATTTTACATCTTAAATGTGATCCAATACATTAATAATTTTTCCTATTTCATGACTATATTGATGAATATAAACCATGGTTTGATATACAATATATCCTTCTACTATAGAACCCTTAGGATGTGTTCTTTTTCTGACCAAATCCTTCAGTGATTTCAAGTGCCTCTCAACCATCCACATTAATATTATGTGTATAGGTCCACACTTTTCAATCTCCTCAACTTGATGTATGAGGTAGTGTTCTTGTAGATTGAAAATTTTCATAGGTAGATACTTTTTCATTACACACGATAGAAAAGGAATTTTTTACTCCAATACTTTATATCTTCTTTATCGATTTATTTAGATGAAAACCATCTATAAACGACTCAAGCAAATCACAAGTTACAATTCAAAATTTATATAGTACATGATGACAAGTAAAACGCATCCAGTCAAAAATATGTGACATAACAACTAATTGAACAAATTACAAATTGCACATAAATCTCCACTTACCTCATGTATTTTTCAAGATCATATAGAACTTGTTTGACATTGTTTTCAAATTTTCCCAGGAGAGATAGAGGTAGAACATATTGTAACAAATATAATGATCAATCATTATTTTTTTCCCAAAATAGAATTAAAAAAAACACTAATTAACTAGATGTTTCACCAATAAACATATACACCGAAATAATTACCTTAATGAATGTATGCCAAACATGATATTTTACCCCACCTAATTCACCTTTATTTGTTAGGATATTCTTTATTTTTGAAGAAAATCTAGTTCGAAAATTAGTTTTTTCAATAACCTCTTTAACATATTTTCTTTGTTGCTTTATCAATAACCATGGAAGGGCGCATATATTTTGGTCTTCACCATCACTATTTGAATTTTTCACACTTTTCAATGCATGGTTGGCATCCTTAATGTCATTACAAATATTGACAATTTCTTCTTTATCTCTCCTTTCATTTAATATTTTCCATAATGTCTCTATTACATTCTTCCCAATGCACATTGTATCAAATGAATGAACAATTTCTAGGTGCTCATTGTAGAGATTTTATTGAATTTCTTGGGATAAATTTTCATTCCTCATGGAAGTTCCATGTTATTAATGGCTTGGAGACCTACAACTTGAATCATAGTTAAATATATTAACAACAATATAACCTATCAATTAGTACAGTGAATAAAGTTCCATAAAAATATAAAATAATCCAAACATATCATATATTGATACATAGAAAATTCGATCCATACCTTGAGAAATTCTATTATATTGCAACTTCCATGCACGAGGTTTCATTATTCATGGTCTTATTCAAGTATCTTCTTTCCCATTAAAAATATGTTTTTCAGTACTTCGTTACCTATAGTTCTTAGCAAGGAAGTGCCTATACTCATAAAACACCTCCTTTCTGAAGCTTCTTGAATGACGATATTTCATATTAGTGTAGAAATTATACAACAAGCATGTATATCTTAGAGCCACCTGATATAAAAATGTACTAAAGTTAAATACTGAATCTCTTCTACAAATATTTTGTGGAATTAAAAACACAATCGCTAATCACATGAACATGAACAAAGAAAAATCACACATAACACAGATAATTTCTCGGGGAAAGCTTAAAGCTAAAAACCCCACTATATTCTATTGTATATTAAGCATGGATCATGAAACAATTACATAAAAAACTCTTCTCACAAGATCCCTCAGTACATCAGCTAAATTTCTCACATTGTCATATGCAAAACTGACCAACACATAGCCAATTCTCAGCCTCCAGAAAACCTTCCTTTCTTGCGCAATTCCTAATGGTAAATCTCCCTAAAATATAGGAATTCTTGCCTGCCTTGACTGCGCAAGTATCATGGGCACTCCAATGGGTGTTTTCCTACATGTGTGCAAGCATATAATCCTACAACTGATAGTCAACCTACCTTTCACCTAGAACTCAACTAGGTCTCCATTGGATCTGACATGCATGTAGCTAATAATAGTAAATCCTCAGTTGCATGTGAGATCACTGATTGTGAATTAATTAATATTTTAATTCACTAGATATCTCACTAGTGTATCTTTAGTTACAACTAGCACAACTGAGTTTAACTCACTTAACTAAGTTAAACTATTTACAACTTGCACCAACTCATGCACCACTGCACTTCGAACTATGTTACAAATAAAATTACTCTGCATGTCCCACCAACCAACCTCTAACTCGAAATCCACTAGCTAACTAAATTTATCACTTTTAGTTAACTCATTCAAGTCCACATTGAGAATACATTACAGTTTAATGTCCATCTAAATTAAGGGATAATAAAAATATACATGCACCCAAAATAGCACTCTGGGCCCCACCCTATTGTAGGTGCTTAATGCAACTAGGTGCTAAATGCAACCAAGTGCTTAATGCACTAGGTGTGGGTGTTGAATCTCAACACTCCCTCTCAACAATAAAGGGATTATCCTTCACCCCGATCTTGTCCCTATGGTATTTGAATTTTCTCCTGGTGAGTGCCTTCGTCAGAATATCTGCATCCTGATCTTCCGTGGGAATGTACTAAAGAAACATGATCCTCCTCTACACACAATATCTAAGATGGTGGTACTGGATATCTATATGCTTGGACATATCATGAAACACAAGATTAATCGAGAGTTTAATGCAACTCTGATTATCACAATGAATCATTTTCAGATCCATCTGAGAACCAAACACACCAACTGAGATCTTTCTCATCCAGATAGCCTCCCATGCATCTTGACTTGCTGCCATGTATTCTGCTTCCATTGATATGAGTGCCACGGATCATTGTTTCTTGTTTTACCAGGAAACTACTGTCGATCCAATGCTAAATACCCCCCCTGATGTTTTATTTCTGTCCGATGGACTTCCAGCCCAATCTGCATCCGTGACGCCATGCAACTTCACTACAGTCGTCCTTTTGTACCATATACCATACTCTGATGTGCCCCTCAAGTATCTCAAGACATGCTTCCCCACCTTCCAAAATAGCTTGGTTGGCTTAACCATAGCTTGACTCAGTTGTTTAACTGCGTAGCAAATGTCTAGTCTCGTGTTGACTAGATACATTAGTGAACCCACTAATTGTCGATACATAGTAGCATCCACTACCTCTCCAGAAGTAGGATCCTCTTTCCTCCAGTTTCCTAGAAGAGGAGTATCCATGGGTTTGCATCTCTCCATGTTAAAATTACCCAATATCTCTTTTGCATACTTGCCTTGAGACACAAAAATTTCACCATCCCACTGCCATATTTCCAATCCAAGGAAATAATGAAGGAGGCCCATATCCTTCATTTCAAACTCCCTTGCAAGATCCTCCTTGTATGAGTGTATCATCTTCTCATCACCATTCAAAATTATATCATCAACGTAAATAAAAATGATCAATAACTTGCCCTCAACCACGATCCGGTACAGGTTTGCATCTGCTTCACTTTTGGTGAAGCCAATCTGGTGAAATAGCTGTCTATCCAAGTGCACTAAGCACGGGGTGCTTGCTTCAGCCCATACAACACTCTTTTGAGACTGCACACATGCGACTTACTGTTGAATATTTTGAAACCTTCATGCTGCTCTATGTACACCTCTTCCTCAATGATCCCATTGAGAAACACATTTTTCACATCCATTTGATGAATGCACCAACCCATCTACATTGAGAGTGCAAGGATGGATCTTATGGAAGAGTACCTTGCGACAGGCGCAAAAGTCTCATCATAATCTATCCCCTCGATCTGTGAGAAACCCCGAGCCACAAATATGGCCTTGTATTTCTCCACACTCCCATCAGCAGCTTTCTTTACCTTGTAGATCCATCTTGAGCCTACCACTGATTTGTTGACCAGTCTTGGGACTATCTCCCATGCACTGTTCTTGACAATGGAGTCATACTCCTCCACCATTGCATCAACCCAAGTAGGTTATTGCACTGCTTCGTGAAAGGAAGATGGTTCAGTCACAATACATTTTCTCATAAGAGCCATGTATCTAGTAAATCGGTGAGGAGACTGCCTTTTTCTGCACTCTGAAGTAGGGGCTCCTACATTCTGTGTAGCATAAAGTCTCAGCCTATCAACTTCTGTGGTGCGCCTTCTGCCATTTCTGATTTATGGCTTTGCATGAGTGATTTCCTCCACTCCATGAACCTCCCCATGTGGCTGATCCACATCTTGAAACTCATCCTTGGGAACCAGTAGTTCCTCCTCTACATGCAAGTCCAGCTCCCTCTCAAGGGACAACCGCATGGTTTTCCCCTCATAAAATTTTATATCTGGTGCACAGTAGTCATTATGTTGTTTGGAAAATACACACGATAATTATGGGGTGCTTCTGTGTACCCCACAAAAATCCCAAATTCATCAGTCAGTTCCAGATTCTTCCTAGCGTCCTTGGTCACATGCACATAAACAGATGATCCAAAAATCTTAAAGTGTGAAACAGCAGGTTTCTTACCAGTGAAAGCCTCTTCAAGTGTACTCATGCCAAGTACTCTATGAGGACAACGGTTTTGCACATAAACCGCATTGTTGCATGCTTCTTCCCACAAATGCATTGGTATGCCTTGATCATGCAACATCGCTCGTGTTTCACACACGATCGTTTTGTTCTTCCTCTCAGTGACCCCATTCTGTTGTGTGTTATGAGGCACTATGAGTTCTCTTCGAATTCCTTCTTTGCTGTAAAATCTCTTGAATTCATTAAAGATGTATTCTCCACCATTATCGCTCCTAAGAGCCTTAACTTTATTCCCCGGCTCTTTCTCCACCAATGCCTTAAACTCATAGAACTTAGAGAATGTTTTATATTTCTTCTGCATGAAGAAGATCCAGCATTTACGATAAAATTCATCAAAAAAATTTACATAGTACTTATGTTTTGTTGTTGAAGCAACCGAGAATGGTCCACACACGTCTGTGTGAACTCTCTCAAGGATCCCGAAGCTTGGTTCTCCTTCTCATGAAAGGTGGACTTTACATACTTCCCCATGGTGAAACCCTTGCACTAATCCAACTGAGCAAGTGTTCCCATTGGAAGTCCAGTAGAAATTTGTTGCATGACTTTCAAGGCTCCATGATGAAGATGGCCCAATCGTCTATGCCATAATTTTCCCACATATCGACTCACCACTTTTTCCGCCTTGCCCATCATGGCAGCAGAGCCATATACCTCTAGCTTGTAGATATTCTTAACTCTAATCCCTATCCTCTTGGCTTGACCCATTGTTTTATGTCGCAGTAAAGCTTTTCCATCACTAAAAACAACGTCATAACCTCTGTCCTCCAACATTCCGACTAAGACCAAATTTTTATTCAGACCTGGTACATGCATTACATATTTTAATTGAAATGATTTACCTAAATCTCTCTGAAAGGTAATGGTACTGTGTTGGTGATTTTGGTGCACGAATGTACGAAATCACACTTCCTTAAGAGAGGTGGTTTTTCCCTCTTAAGTTATTAGTCACAGGCAGAAAATAGAAGGAGTCAAGCAAGTTAGTGGAACATGCTAAAACATAAACATACTAGATAGAGAAATGGCATGGCATGCATATTCAAACATAAAAGCTAAACTAAAACTAAAACTAATAAAACAAAAGCTCTAAATAGATTCAAACAACTTCAATAATCCAAATGGTGGCGCTTACCTCCCCTCTTATTGAGTGTTGTTAGGAAATGAGGATGAAACTTTAACCCACTTGCCAAGGGCCCCTTAGAACTAGGGGCTCTAAGTCTCGATGCAAGGATTTCTTTACTTCCGAGCTGCCTTGGCACAAAGTCTCCCTCTCTGTACTATGGTGGACTAGAGTTGTTGGATGGTCAACAACTGAGTCCCCTCTATCTATGCTCCAGATCACACATTGATGGTATTTCTTGGGGAAATTCTAGCTAGCATAACAATGTGCTCTCATATTTTTCATCTCTTGGTGGCCTTTTATAGGAGAATTCAAATCCTCCTTCCCTCTCTTGGTATATTTTGGATGGTGAGCCAAGAGAGGAGGGTGATTCCATTGTGTGCCACATTTATTCCATTGTGTGCTCCTTTGAGGTCCTAAGGAGGCTTGGGTGGCTGTCCTTAGGCGGCCTCAAGTGTGGGATCAATGTCCTGGAGTGTGCCTTGTGGTCCCGGAAAGTGACTCCCACCAATCTCTGGACCGCGCAGCTTTTTTAGGAAAATTCGCGCAAAGGCACATTTGACTGGTTCTTTCTGTGTGCAATTTTATTTTTCCTTTCAGACCTTAGAATTTTTTAAATACTTCAGATTCTCTAATGTCTCTCAGCCCTATAAATCCTTCTGCCTGACATTAAATAATGTCATATTTTCTTGTTCAATTTTCCAGTGATAATAGTTCCCCCCTAATGTGTGAGGTCTAGGAAGAACTATATAGGTGAAATACATTATAGTTTCTTTTCTGTGTAATGTGTGGAGAGAAAGAGAGACTTGCATATAGTTTAGAGTTTGAGACACCCTACACCGAGTCAAAGAGCGACCATGTCCTGTGGGATCCCCACAAGCAATGGTATAATACAATATATACAAATTTTCTACAAGACAAGCATGCCCCATGCTCGTGATGCTTTGGCTAGTTAAAGAAATCTATTTGAGAGATACATATTATGTCTTTGTCACTATTATGGTAGTGATCTATTGGTTGATGGCCACAACTGTTGATGCCCTTCGGGGCATTTTTTATTTGACTATAGGTGGAAAGTGGTACCCATATGTGTAAACTTGGTATGGAATATAAATGTGCATTGTGCGCATAGGCGTTGGCTGGGACCTTCCCGTGTAAGAATTTCTGAAAGAGACGCTTATAAAGGCACGAGTCTTCGATGAATTTGATCAAAGTGCAATGGCTGTAAGGTATGATACCATCTTGACATGAAAGCTTTTGTTGTAGTCGAATTTCAGGAGTACCGATGACATCTACGGGCAATGTATAGTGCCACCCGAGGATGCCCTTTTTGTGGAGAGGGGTGATCCAAGGTACCGCTTTCTTTTTGGAAAATGGGTGTTGATGTCGACAAAAAGGAAGCCTCAACCGAACAAGGGGGTCACTGATATGGAGGATTAGGATCTTGGATTGGATGGGTTTAACATAGGCATGACGGCAAGGGGTGGCTGAAAACTGATGATCGGGATTCAGTGGCCCAATGTCGGAGTGTCAAAACCAGCTTGGTGGTAGTCATAACTATTTCTAATGGGGAAATCCCTAGAGTCGGTATGACTTACATGGTGGGTATAAACTGGTTATGAATGTCATGGTCACTTTTGTGTGTGGGTGTGATAGCCCGACCAAGGGTGACCAAGGACTACTGCCATGGGAGAAAAAATGAATGGGTGGGTGGGGGACATAGTGTGTCATTTGCAGTCTTTGTACACTTACCAAAAGAATAAAATAATGGAGTTTGGTTTGTACAAAACACAAAGACGGGTGCCCCAAAACATGAAAGTGTTCACTCATTGATGATGTGAGGAAGGTGTTTTGTTGAGGGTTGGGGCCCCATTGGTTGGTCTCATGTGTGAGGTTGATGAAGTGGATGAAAAAATATTGCAGATGGGCTATGCTGATGGAGGTATGGTAGGCCAAATGCGAGGCGCAGTAGTGCGCTTTTAATCGTCTTGCACAACCTAGTCGTCCGGGAAAGGGGTTTTATCTTGATATGGTAAAACTTGACCTGATGCATGGCGAGTGAATGGGCATGAGGTGCTTCCCGAGCTATAGTGGTATGGCCATGGCATCACTTTTGTTGTGATATATGGTCTACTTTGGGTGACAAGCACCATGGAGGGGAGGCGCTATCGACCAACGAGGATGCTTATCATGTGCAAGTTGAAGTGATGATAAACATGGTTGGGTGTGTGGAACCTATGGATTATTTCTGATGGAGAAATGATGCCAGGATATGAAAAAATTTTCTGGGACTCTATCATGCTGGGGGTAGAATGATACCTGCTCTGGAACTTTCAGTGGATGGAGCTATATATGGTTTTCATACTACCTACAAAAACAAATACCCCATGTGAAATCATCTTCTTTATGCAAACATGTGCTTTAAAAAAAAAGGAAGATGAGAGAGGGCATACTTGTCGGCGCTGAAAAATTAATTTTCAGGGGTGCGAATGTGTGGCACTACCCTTGGGTGTTATGGAATGTAGAAATTATATAACTTATGTGTTATATGTCCAAGATTCTCCTGATCTCACACTATTTTAACTTCATTCAAAATACAGAATCTATTCCACCATTGATCATTTGCGGAAATTAAATCAAGATTGCAATGCACACATGAAACAATAAAAATTCACACACATTAACATAGTTGTTTAATGGGAAATCCTGAAGCTGAAAACCCAAACTATCTGTATATAATATATGTCATAGAGATCATGTAACAATCCTCATACAAAGCTGATCATATCAAGCTCTCAGTACAATACAATCGCTACACAATAATCAGGTCCGATCTTGCAAATCCATGCACCGATATTTGCCACCTGCTAGCCTGCCTCTACTGCGAAATCCCTATTGAAGAATGGATCTAAATGAGTTCGAATTGCTCCAACCTTGCTTATGCAATCCTCATTGGCATCTCCACTAAGTGTTGGATGCAATCAATGCATCACTATAGTCACAACTGATAGTCACACTTGCTCTTTCACCTATCTCTCCACTGGTCTCCACTGAAACTGCCATGCACTGTAGTTAACTGATGTATTCTTCAGTTGATTAATGAGTTATTATTTGTGAATTAATTAACTAATTAATTCACTCCACTCTCACTGGTGTATCAATCAGTTAGACTAGATACAACTAGCTCAACTGAGTCTAACTGAGTTAAACTAAATACAACTCCACCAACTACTTCTATAACTCCACCAAACTCTGTCACATGAGTTCTAACTGAAGTCCTCATGCATTAGCTCCAGTAAACCCTCAGGAATAGCGTAATTCCTTCTATCAGCTGTTGTGCCACATCTGTGCACTTAACTGAAGTGCTCCAAGAGAATAAGATAATGTTTAGAGTCCAAATATTATTAAGAGCTAATAATATTTGACATATCTATTTTTAGACTGGCAATCTAAAAATAGACTCCGCCCAATATGTCTAAAAATAGAATTCCATCTATTTTTCCAACTTGACCAACCATCCACAAATAGCATCCTGCAACTCATAGAATATGATCGACATGTCTAAAAATAGACATAGTCTAAAAATAGACTTTGCGCCAAAAATAGCCTGGAGGCCCACTTAGTGAAGGCGACTCTTTTCACTAAGCTCATCATCTTGTTGAATCTCAACACTCCCTCTCAACACGATAGGGATTATTTGCCACCCCGATCCTATCTCTATGGTATTCGAATTTTCTCCTGGTGAGCGCCTTCGTCAGAATATCTGCATCCTGATCCTCCGTAGGAATGTAAGAAAGCAACATGATCTTCCGCTACACACAATATCTGATATGATGGTATTGGATGTCAATATGTTTAGATCTATCATGAAATACTAGATTAACCAAGAGTTTAATGCAACTCTGATTATCACAATATATCACAGTAGGATCTAAATGAGAACCAAACAAACCGACCAGGATCTTCCTCATCCATATAGCCTCGCATGCAGCCAAACTTGCTGCCATGTACTCGGCCTCCGCTGAACTGAGTGCCACGGATATTTGTTTCCTGATGTACCAAGAAACTATTGTAGATCCGATACTGAAAATCCCTCCAGATGTGCTCTTTCTGTCTGTTGGGCTTCCTGCCCAATCTGCATTCGTGAAGCCATGCAACTTCACCTCATCTAACTGTTTGTACCACAATCCATACCCAGATGTGCCCCTGAGATACCTTAGGACATGCTTGCCTGCCTTCCAAAAGAGCTTGGTAGGCTTCACCATCGCTTGTGAAAACTGGTTCACAGCATAGCATATGTCCGGTCATGTATTAAATAAATACATGAGCAAACCAACCAACTGTCGATAAACAGTGGCATCCACTACCTCTGTCGATGTAGAATCCTATTTCCTCCAACCACCAGGAAGAGAAGTGTCGATAGGCTTGCAACCTTTCATGTGAAACTTCTCCAGTATCTCTTGGGCATACTTGCCTTGAGAAACAAAAATTTCACCTTTCCGCTGCCAAATTTCCAATCCCAGGAAATAATGAAGGAGGCCCAAGTCCTTCATCTCGAACTCCTTTGCAAGATCTACCTTTCATGAGTGTATCAACAGTTCATCACCTGTTAGTATTAAATCATCTACATAAAACACAATGATCAAAATCTTACCCTCCACCACAATCTGGTATAGGTTAGGATCCGCCTCACTCTTGGCGAAACCAAGTCCGGTGAAATAACTATCTATCCGTGTGTACCAAGCACGAGGTGCTTGTTTCAGCCCATACAGCGCTCTTTTTAGCCTGCACACATGCAACTCGCTATTGAAGATTTCGAATCCTTCAGGCTGCTCAATGTACACCTCCTCCTCAATGATTCCATTGAGGAACGCAGTCTTCACATCCATCTGATGAATGTGCCAACCCATCTGTGCTGAGAGAGAAAGGATGGTCCCTATGGAAGAATACCTTGCAACAGGTGCAAAGGTTTCTTCATAGTCGATCCCGTCGATCTGTGAGAAGCCCCGGGAAACAAGTCTTTCTTTATACTTCTCAACGCTCCCATTAGCATCTTGCTTCACTTTGTAGATCCATCTCGAACCTACCACTAATTTCCCTTCCGGCCTTGGGAAAATATCCCATGCACTATTTCTGACAATCGAATCATACTCTTCCACCATGGCATCTACCCATGCGGGATCCTCTATAGCTTCCTCAAAAGAGGATGGCTCCATCACGATACACTTTCTCATCAGAGCCATGTATCCAGTAAATCGGTCAGGTGACTATCTCTGTCTGCGCTGTGATGTAGGAACTCCTACATTCTGCACTGCATCAAGAGCCAGTTGCTCAGCTTCTGTAGTGCGCTTCCACCCTCTGATGTTTGGCACTGCATGAGTGGTTTCTTCCACTCCATGAACCTCCTCTTGTGGCTGATCCACATCTTGAGGCTCATCTTTAGGAACAAGTAG
The DNA here is from genome assembly GCA_034641835.2 of Pinus albicaulis. Lineage (NCBI taxonomy): Eukaryota > Viridiplantae > Streptophyta > Pinopsida > Pinales > Pinaceae > Pinus > Pinus albicaulis. The sequence goes on from CM076569.1 coordinate 655,204,619, forward strand.
CTCCTCCTCTGCATGCAAGTGTAGCTCCCTCTCAAGTGATAACTTCATGGCTTTATCCTCATGAAATTTGATATCCCATCACACAACAGTCATCCGACTGTCTAGAAAATACACACAATAATTGTGGGGTGTTTTTGTGTACCCCACAAATATCCTAACCTCTACGGTCGGCTCCAACTTCTTCCTGGCATCCTTCGTCACATGAATGTAAACAGGTGAGCCAAAAATCTTCAAATGAGAAATATCAGGCTTCTTACCAGAAAATGCCTCTTCAGGTGTACTCATTCCAAGTACTCTATGAGGACAACGGTTTTGCACATAAACCACAATGTTGCATGCCTCAGCCCACAAGTGTATGGGAAGGCCCTGATCATGCAACATCGCCCGTGCAGCACCCACGATTGTTCTGTTCTTTCTCTCTGCGACCCCATTCTGCTGTGGGTTATGAGGCGCTATGAGTTCTCTTCGAATTCCTTCTTTGCTATAGAAGTCTTTGAATTCACCAGAAATGTATTCACCACCATTATCGCTCCTTAGAGCTTTCACTTGCTTCCCCGAATCTTTCTCAACCAGTGCCTTGAACTCACAGAACTTTGAGTATGTCTCGCTCTTCTTCTACATGAATAAGATCCAGAACTTACGAGAAAAATCATCAACAAATATCACATAATACCTGTGCTTTGTTGTTGAAGCAACCGAGAAAGGTCCACGCACGTTTGTGTGAATTCTCTCAAGGATCGTCGAGGCACGACTATCCTTCTCATGAAAAGTGGTCTTCAATAATTTTCCCAAATTACATCCCTTGCACTGATCTGACTGCACAAGTGTACCCTTGGGAAGCTCGGTAGAAATCTGCTGCAAAATTTTCAAAGCGCCATGGTGAAGATGGCCCAATCTCCTGTGCCACAATTTGCCATCATCTCAGCTCACCACTCCTGCTTTGCCTGCCATTGTTGCACAACCATCTACCTGCAATTGATAAAGATTCTTAACTCAAATCCCTATCCTCCTGGTTTGACCAGTTTTTTTATGGCACAGGAAGGCTTTTCCCTCGCTAAAAACAACATCATAACCCTTGTCTTCCAACATCACCACGGAGATCAGATTCTTCTTCAATCCTGGAACATGCATGACATCCTTCAAGATGAAAGGTTTATCGGACTCCCTCTCAAAGGAAATGGTCCCGATACCAGTCGCATTATATCTACCATCATCGCCCATCTCGATGTGCACTCCAAGATCCTTTTCATCCAGATCACTAAACAAATATTTGTCTCTAGTCATATAGGAAGACGCACCACTGTCAAGAAACCACACCGATCCCATCACACTAGAAACCAAGCATGTGATCAAAGAAAAAACCAACTCAAACTGCGAGGCTAAGGCCTCTCCAGCTGCAAATCCAGTAGCCTGCTTATTCTTCTTCTTCTGTGGGCAATTAGTGGCAAAATGCCCGTGATGGTGACAGTGAAAACACTTCACCTTGGACAAATCCTGCTTATTTCCTTTAGCTTCAAATTTGGAAGATTTCTTCCCTTTTCCTTTCCGAGATTTGGCAGCCAAAGTGCAATTTTCTTCATCTTCATTATTCGATGAAGATCCATCCCTGGTACCCCGCCTTATCTCCTCTTGCACAAGATCCGACCAAAGTTGCTCACATCCCGGCAGTTTCTCCCGTCCATTGACAGATTCTTCGTAGCTATGAAAACTCTTCGAAAGCCCAAGGAGAGCCAAGCTCACCAAGTCTTCTTCATCAACAGTAACCCCCACACTTCCCAGCTCATCCTTGTAATGGAAAAAATTCGTGAGGTATTTGGTATACTGTCACCTTTCTCCATTTTTATTTTTCTGAGCTTGTCTTTAAGCACCAACTTCCTATGGTCTCTTCTGCTTTGGAAAAATTCTGTCAAAGCCTTCCACATTAAGAATGGAGTGGCTTTACTGTGAAGGTTGGACACAATGTGGTCCTTCACACCTTCCAACAGAATCCTTCGACACTTTTCTACCTTGTTTTTCCATGCGTCAAGTGCGGTTGCATCGCTAGAACCCGGCTTAGGAACATCGCTATCGATGAACTCCTTCAACCCATTATCATCCAGCACCGCCTCCATCCTTTCCTTCCATGCTATGTAATTCAAGCTCCCATCAAGGGCATACTCCAATTGCAATCTGTTGAAATAAATTTCAATGAATGCTCAACTTCGACACCAAGAAAACACTGCAACAAATTCGAATTCCACCAGCACAAAACTCAACCGCTTCAATAATTGCAATCTCCTCCAATGATCAACTGCTCCGATACCATGTAGAAATTATATAAATTATGTGTTATATGTCCAATATTCTCCTGATCTCACACTATTTTAACTTCATGCAAAATACATAATCTATTCCACCATTGATCATTTGCGGAAATTAAATCAAGATTGCAATGCACACATGAAGCAATAAAAATTCACACACATTAACACAGTTGTTTAATGGGAAAGCCTGAAGTTGAAAAACCCAACTATCTGTATATAATATATGTCATATAGATCATGTAACATTCCTCATACAAATCTGATCATATCAAACTCTCAGTAAAATACAATCGCTACACACTAATCAAGCCCGATCTTGCAAATCCATGCACCGATCTTTGCCACCTGCTAGCCTGCCTCTACTGCGCATCCCTGCTGAAGAATGGCTTTGAATGAATTAGAATTACTCTAGCCTTTCTCACGCAATCCTCATTGGCATCTCCACTGAGTGTTGGATGCAATCAATGCATCACTATAGTCACAATTGATAGTCACACTTGCTCTTTCACCTATCTCTCCACTGGTCTCCATTGAAACTGCCATGCACTGTAGTTAACTGATGTATTCTTCAGTTGATTAATGAGTTATTATTTTGGAATTAATTAACTAATTAATTCACTCCACTCTCACTAGTGTATCAATCAGTTAGACTAGATACAACTAGCTCAACTGAGTCTAACTGAGTTAAACTAAATACAACTCCACTAACTACTTCTCCAACTCCACCAAACTCTGTCACATGAGTTCTAACTGAAGCCCTCCATGCATTAGCTCCAGTAAACCCTCAGGAATAGCGTAATTCCTTCTGTCAGCTACTGTGCCAAATATGTGCACTTAACTGAAGTGCTCCAAGAGAATAAGATAATGTTTAGAGTCCAAATATTATTAACAACTAATAATATTTGACATATATATTTTTAGACTGGCAATCTAAAAATAGACTCCACCCAATATGTCTAAAAATAGAAGTCCATCTATTTTTCCAACTTGACCAACCATCCACAAATAACATCCTGCAACTCATAGAATATGATCGACATGTCTAAAAATAGACTTTGCGCCAAAAATAGCCTGCGGGCCCACTTAGTGAAGGCGACTCTTTTCACTAAGTTCATCATCTTGTTGAATCTCAACATGGAATGTTGATCACAGTGATGCCTTTATTTTGGTAATTGGTCCTTCTGAACTCTCGTTATGGTCCTCCAAAGTTTCTGAAAAGGGTGACATATAGGCGAATATGGCTCTATTCATTTCATTTGTGTATGTTGAGTATTGAGAGGTCAAAGGCTTCTACAGAGTAGTTCTTATCATTGTGGTCAGCCTAAGCACCCGAGATTAACAATTTTTTGGCCAGGTAAACTCCATGACGTCCTGCATTTTAATTTTTCATTCAGTGATTTTCGAGGTCCATACAAGACTGTTAGGTCCCTATATTACTAGTATAGTCCCTTACTGTTGTTAGTGTAACCCCCTTATTTTTATTATTGTACCATTGTAAACCCCATATTGTTATTATTGTGCCCTTAAATTATTATTGTTTGGTCGGCTAGGATTACATTGTGGCCCCATGGACTCCTATATATAGAAAGGAGGTTTTGTAATTTGTATCATCCAAGAATTGTTCATTCATATAATTTATTGTAGGTTGCCCCCTCGAAGTGGCTTATTTCTAAGGCGCTGATATCTCTTTTCTTCTATTTTTGGGGCTGTTTTCACAACATTTGGTATCAGAGCTTTGGATTATAGGGTTTTCGCTACTCCAAACCGGTCATCGTGGCATTTTCGCTATAACTTGTTTTCTACGAAGGTCCAGAAGCTGAAATTTTTAGAGTGCAGAGCTGAAATCCTGAGGAACATCGTCGCAACATTTCAGAGCTTGGTCTGCAATATTTTCGGATATATGATCTGTGGAAGTTAGGGAATTTTGTAGGCTCCTGAATTTAACCTAAACAGGTCATCACAGCATTTGCACTATAACGTTTTTTCTACGAAGTTTCAGAAGCTGAAATTTTTAGAGATCGAAGCTAAAATCTTGAGTAACATCGTCACAAAATTTCAGAGCTTGTTTCGCAATATTTTTGGAGATATGATCTGTGGAAGTTAGGTATTTTTCAGGCTCCCGAATTTCATCTCAAATAGGTTATCGTGGGAAAATATTCATAAATCTCTCTCTAAGCATCGGATTAGAATGATGTAAAAAGTGGCCACAAGTACACGGACTGTAGTTTCGTTTCTATCAATTTCAAAGCCAAAGGAGGAAATAGTGACACGGGGCAAGTCGTACAAGTTTTCTCTACTGAACCAGTCCATAATTGGGTCATTGTGGGAGATTGGATATAACTTTGCCTTGAAGAATCCAAATCAGGTCAGACCTGTGAAATTTGAAAGAAGTTTCAGAGGGATATTGCAAGGCCGAATTTCATATATTGAGGATCTATAATTACAGAGATAATTCAATTCCAATATAGAGCTCCTCAAAAGCAAGTAAAAGGTGTGAATTTTTTTTCCCGAATTGCATAATTCTTGTTTGAAGAATCAAGTTGAATTGATTCCAAGGGCATATTGTAGAATATATATTAGCATTAGATTCTAAAATGGCCCCTAAAAATAATTCAACACCCATTAAGCCTTTAGAAGGCTCTACTATGAATCACGAAGACGAATAATGGCAACATGACATATCAAATTTACAAGAGCAAGTGCAACAAATTTCGCTCTTGCAAAGAGCAACAAAAAATGACATGGAAATTTTGAAGAAAGGTGTGGAAACTAAGATGGATGGTTTGAAGAAAATCATGGAATCTAAGATGGATTGTTTGAAGAATGGCATGGAAGCTAAGATAGATGGCATGGAAGCTGGCATGGAATCTAAGAAGGATGAAATGGAAGCTAAGATCGATGAAAAAATGGAAAATATGAAGAATGATCTAAAAGCAAACATGGAAGGTTTGACAAAGTTGATACAACAAATGTTTCCTAATAGTGAAAAGATAGTAGAGGAAACTCATGATGAGAAAAAAATAAATGCTAATCGTGATTTCATAAACTCTAATGTTGGTAGGAAGAACCACCATATTCCAAAAATGGATATGAGGAAGTTTGATGGAAAGGATCATGTAACATGGATACTACAGATGGAGCAATATTTTGATCTCAACAATGTGCAAAACACACAAAAGGTACGCATTGCAACTTTACATTTATAACAAAATACATTTTTATGGTATCGATGGCTTTGCTCCCGTAAAAAAATTGTCACTTGGCCAATTTTTACAGAGGAAATGATAACAGATTATGAGGATACAAAGAGCAACACCTTATTTAGCTAATTGATAAATATCAAACAAAAGGGTTTAGTGGGGGACCACATTGAGGACTTCCAAAAATTGAATATAAGGGTAACTGATATTCCAGAGGAACACAGGATTGATCTCTTCATAGGTACTTTAAAGGATAACATCCAACATGAAGTTCGCATTTTGGAACCTGATTCATTGGAGAAGGCATTCAGGTTGGCCAAAAAAATTGAATGTAAAATTATGGCGACAAGGAAGCCTACCACTCACTTCTATAAAGAGGGAAGTGTTGCTACTCCTAGATTTGCACAACCTACAAGGTTGACACCACAACAATTGGAAGAAAAAAGAGCAAAATAGCTTTGCTACGGTTATGATAACAAATACACTAAAGGTCATAAGTGTGCTGAGAAGAAATTATTTTACATAGATTGTGAAGAGGAAGAAGAAAATGAACAAGAAGAGGATATACACCAGGAACCAACCCTAGAAGAGGAAGAAATGAGTCTGACCATATGGTGTAATGCATTGGCGGGAATTACCACTCCTCAAACTCTCAAGATAGAAGGACATATCAAGAAGAAAAAGGTAATAGTATTGATTGATTCAGGTAATACCCATAATTTTATTCATTGTAAGGTAGCCAAGCAATTGAATTGTTTCATATACCCAGCACCAGAATGTCAAGTGATGGTTGCAAATGGAGGAAATATAAATTTCTCTAGAAAATTCCATAATATCAAGCTAACCATGGGGGAATATGTATTGAATAGTCCAATGCTTTCCATTCCTATGGGAGGTGTTGATGTTGTACTAGGAGTACAATGGTTACAATCTTTGGGGACGGTAGCTTTTAATTTTCAAGAACTTTTCTTGAAAAAAATTTCAGAAGTAAAGGAAGTCGAATTACGGGGTATTGAAGGGAAGCCGGGAAGGATAATAAGCTCTAATGTCATGACAAAGCTTCTAAAGAAAGAACAACGAGGCGTAATTGCACAATTATGCTCTCTAGAAGTTCCGACATCAAAATCATCTATTTCTGCAGATCTCCAACAAGTCTTGGACAATCATTCCAAGGTGTTTGAAACTCCCAAAGGACTCCCACCTGTTCGTGATCATGATCATGCTATTCATTTGATTCCAGGAAGTGTTCCTCCAAACATCAGGCCTTATAGATATCCTTATGTCCAAAAGAGCGAAATTGAACATATGATTGTAGAAATGTTAGAGGCGGGTATAATTCAACCTAGTCAAAGTTCTTTCTCTGCTCCTATAGTATTGGTACACAAGAAGGATGGATCATGGCGCATGTGTCCCAATTATAGGGAGCTCAATAAGCTCACCATTAAAGATAAATTTCCCATTCCTGTGATTGATGAATTATTGGATGAATTACATGGAGCAATTTATTTTACCAAGTTGGATCTTCGTTCAGGATACCATCAAATTAGAATGAAGACTAAAGATATTCCGAAAACAGCATTTCGAACTCATGAGGTTCATTATGAATTTTTGGGCATGCCTTTTGGTATTAACAATGCACCTTCTACATTTCAAGGGTTGATGAATTCCATTTTCAAACCCTTCCTTAGAAAATTTGTGCTAGTATTTTTTGATGATATACTAGTCTACAGTAGGTCTTGGAAGGATCACGTTCAACATGTTGACAGGGTGCTCAAAATATTGCAGGAGAAACAATTATATGCAAAAACATCCAATTTTTCTTTGGAGTACAAGAGGTGGAATATCTGGTTCATATTTTATCTCATGAAGGTGTTGAGGTAGACCCTAACAAAATTAAAGCCATTAAGGAATGGAAATTTCCCATAACCATAAAGAAGTTGTGAGGATTTCTCAGGTTAATAGGGTATTATCGCAATTTTATTAAGAATTATGGGAGAATAGCAGCACCTCTAACAACATTATTGAAGAAAGATGCATTTTCATGGACTCCTAAAGCAACTAAGGCCTTTGAACATCGTAAAGAGGCAATGTGCCTAGCACCAGTCTTAGCTATGCCAGACTTCAAAAAAACCTTTATTGTGGAATGTGATGCCTTAGGAAATGGAATTGGTGTTGTTTTAATGCAAGAAGGAAGACCCATTACTTTTGAAAGTCGTCCAATCAAAGGAAAGTATTTACATAAAACTATTTATGAGAAGGAAATGTTAGCAATATTGCACGCACTAAAGAAATGGAAAACTTACCTAATGGGACGACACTTCAAGGTAAAAACTGATTATGATAGTCTTAAAAACTTTTTGGAACAAAGACTATCTTCAGAAGAGCAGCAAAAATGGGTCACAAAGATGTTGGGTTATGACTTTGAAATAATCTACAAAAAAGGGAAGCTAAATTTTGTTGCAGATGCACTCTCAAGAAAGAATGAAGAGGTGGAAGCCTTGTTTTGTGCCATTTCTATTATCCAACTAGATTGGATAACCGAAGCAAGAGATGAATGGAAGAAGGACGAAGAAGTGTGGACACTCATTCAAAAGTTGCAACAAGATCCTAGTACATCTGATACATTTAGTTGGAAAAATGATTCCTTATGGTCAAAAGATCGCTTACATGTATGTAAGAATTCCCAACTAAAACAAAAGATTCTTTTGGAATTGCACACTTCTCCTTTAGGAGGACACTCAGGATTTTTAAAAACTTACCACAGGGTGAAAAAAGAATTTTTTTGGGATGGCCTTAAATCTGATATTCAAAATTTTGTGGCGGAATGTTTGGTTTGCCAGCAGAATAAAGTGGAAACAATTAAGACCCCAGGACTTCTACAACCTTTATCCATTCCAAGTCAACGGTGGGAGGAGATTTCAATGGATTTTATCACAGGTTTACCTAAGTCCGAAGGAAAGAGTGTCATCATGGTGGTAGTTGATAGGCTTACCAAGTATGCACACTTTTGTGCATTATCTCATCCATTTAAAGCAATTACAGTTGCTACTACATTTATGGACAGAATTCAAAAGCTACATGGAAGCCCAAGGGTTATTGTGAGCGACAGAGATCCCATTTTTACTAGAATTTTTTGGACGGAGTTATTTTCTTGTTTGGGTACTCAATTAGCTCATAGCTCATCTTATCATCCTCAATCTGATGGTCAAACTGAGATAGTAAATAAATGTTTGGAAGGATATCTTCGTTGTTTTGTATCTGATAAACAAACACAACGGGTCAAGTGGTTACCTCTTGCTGAATGGTGGTATAACACTTCCTTCCATACTGCAGCAAAAATGACCCCATTTATGGCACTTTATGGATATCTTCCACCATCCATCACATCATCTTTAAGGGAAAATTCGAAGGTTCAAGCAGTGGAAGATCACATCGAGCATCAGCAAGAAGTTCTCCAACTCTTAAAGGATAACCTGAATTTGGCACAAAATCGAATGAAACAACGGGCAGATCAACATCGCAGTGAGAGAAGTTTTGATGTAGGAGATTGGGTATTTTTACGGCTACAACCATACAAACAAATGTCCCTCAAGCAAGCTAAGAAGGATAATAAATTATCGCCAAAGTACTATGGTCCTTACAAGGTGTTGCAAAATATTGGTACAATGGCATACAAATTGGAGCTTCCTGCTTCTTCACGAGTGCATCCAATTTTCCATGTTTCATGCTTAAAGAAGGTTATAGGTGAAAATCTTCCAGTTCAAACAATATTGCCCGAACTTGATGAGGAAGGAAAAATCATATTGGAACCTGAAGCAGTCACAGAAACAAGAACTCGACAGCTACGAAATCGATCAATTTCAGAGTATCTCATCAAGTGGAAGAACTTACCCACTGAAGATTCTACATGGGAGGATAAGAATTTTATACAGAAGCACCCAGAGCTACTCAAGCGTTGAGGACAACACTTTTTTGAAGGAGAGGGGCATGTTAGGTCCCTATATTACTAGTATAGTCCCTTATTGTTGCTAGTGTAACCCCTTTATTGTTATTATTGTACCCTTGTAACCCCCATATTATTGTTACTGTGCCCTTAAATTTTTATTATTAGGTCGGCTAGGATTACATTGTGGCCCCACTAAAATTACATTGTGGCCCCATGGACTCCTATATATAGAAAGGAGGTTTTGTAATTTGTATCATCCAAGAATTTTTCATTCATATAATTTATTGGAGGTTGCCCCATCAAAGTGGCTTATTTCTAAGGCTTTGATATCTCTTTTCTTCTTTTTTTGGAGCTGGTTTCACAACAAAGACTAGTTTGTACGGATCTTAAGCCAGTTTTTTCCCTAACTGCGCGGGCGATCAGGGTACTGGCACACCTTTTGTGCACAAAAAGAAAGTTTTGCACACCTGTCCAATTTCTGGGTGCGCCTTTTGTGCACCTATGAGAAGAACAGGCGCACCCTACTCACTCTTGTCTGAGGGACAGGCGCGTGGAGAGCCAAGGCAGTTTTGTCAAAAAAATTGGAAATTTTTCCTATTTTTGGTGTTTTTCATGCGACTGATGTGTTCCTGTTTTGATGACAGGATGTTGTGGAGGGAGCGAGACCGGCCCGAGCTCTGTACTGCCTTAGCTGTCGATGGTCAGGTGCGCCAATAGTTGGCGCGATGGGGTCTCCTGAAATTCATGGAGAATGACCTTCTTCGATCACAGGATCGACTTCTACGCTACCTGATCTAGTGTTGGAACATGTGGCGCAAGGTGATGGTGCTACGTGGATGCGACCTCACTATCCACCCTGAGATGGATATCTACTTTGTGACCGGGCTACTGCCTTAGGGTGAGACGCTTCGGTATCTACTTCCCTCTGGGAGGGTGGATCTTGTTCTGTTCCGGGCACGTCATTGCGGAGGGGCGCCCCTTACGGAGGGGTGCATATCCATTGCCACAGTGACAGATTTGGCCGAGTGGTGTGCGTTAGTGGCCGTTGTGCGACTGGCAAGGTCGTCTACTCCTCATCGGGCATTGAGTCCGCAGATCAGTGTCTTACGCTGGCTGAGGGCCGATCACTTTTTTTACTTTTCCCTTTTCTACTATGACGGGATTTTGGCACAACTTTCTAAGGTCCAGGACGGATCAAAGCTTTTTACTTATGTCAACATCTTATGCAGCATTAATAATGTTACCGATGAAATAGGTAACTTGACCTCAAAACGGGAACTCTAGCCCAAAAAGACTCAAAAAACATGAAAAAACACCCCAAAAACAAAAAGTGTGTATTCCAGAACGCACTTCGTTTTTTTTTAAGGTCAAATTTCAACATTTTATAAATTTATGGTAAAAAAAATTGTTTCTTGAAAAAAGGATTGAAAAAACACCCTCAAAACAAAACCAGTTGATGCTGGAATAACAAAAAAAAAATTGTCATACTTTTGGCATTTTTAAAAATAGAAGTAACATTTTTTAATTTTTAAAATTCAAACATTAAAAAAAAACCTAAAATTTAAGAAAATACATAAATTTAAAAAATAAAAACATTTAAAAGCTTAAAATTTTAAAATATATGAAGGTAAAAAAAATAAAAATTTTAATTCAAACATTAAAAATAAAAACCTAAAATTTTAGGATTAAAAAAAAAAGAAAAAAAGAAAAAGAAGAAGATTAAAATTTAAAAAAATATAGACATTAAAAAATAAAAATAAAAACAAAATAAAAATATTAAATTTAGAAAAAAAAACAAATTATAAAAAAAAAAAAATTATAAAAAATAAAATATAGAAATTAAATTTAAAAAAGAAAAAGAAAATGTTTATTAAATTAAAAAATAATAATAATAATTTTAAAACAAAAAATTAAATTTAAGGAAATATATTAAATTTTAATAAATTTAAAAATTTAAAAAAAAAACATTATTTAAATTAAAAGTAAAAAAATGAAAAATTAATTAAAAATAAAAAATAAAAATAAAATACAATAAAAATATTAAATTTAAAACAATATATATTAAAAAAACAAATACATTATAAAAAATAAAATATAGATATGAACTTAAATTAAAATATGTATATATATTAGATTTTATTAAATTTAAAAAAAAAATGTTAATATTAAAATAACAAATTAAATTTAAAAACAAAAATATTAAATTTTAATAAATAAATGAATAAACAAATAAATTTTAAATATAAAAGAAAAAAAAAACATTGTTAAAATAAAAAGTTAAAAAACTTTAAAAATCAATTAAAAATGGAAAATTGAAAAAAAAAATTAAAAAACAAATTAATTTTTAAAAATTAAGTTTAATTTAAAAAAAAAAAATCTCATTTTAAATACACAATTTTAATTGAAATAAAAAAATATAAAATTTTTATGTAATTAACAAAAAATAATAATAAACCCAGATGCAGGTGATCTACACGTTTAATAGGGGATTTGGACGGTTGGCAGGCACGTGGATTTCATTCGCCGCCATTCTTCTTGGCACCCTCGGCGCCATCAATGGCATTTACTATGATAGGGCCGGAGCATTTAACCGGCACACTCCTCCAAATTCGCACTCCATCCACTTTAACATGGCTTCTCCGGGACGCTTCCGCAATGGTTTGTTTTCACTTCGCTCCTGCTGTATTTCACAAACCTCTGAACTCAGTTCCTTCGGCCCTCTGAGCTTTGGTCTCAGACCTGTCTCTCTCCCTGTGGAGATTGACACTCGCAATTCCTCCAGTCTCGGTTTGGTTTTCCCCTGCTCTCTCAATTCTAGCCCCCTGCATCTGTTTTCCATGCCTCAACTGAGACACAGGATGAGAAGCAGGCGTGGCCTTTGTTGTGGGGGTCCTTCTCGGCGTCCCTCTCCTTCCTCGCCCAGCTCCTCCTCGCTACCCTCTGATTCCTGGAGAGGTCGTTATCCCAATACTCGTAGTGGTAGGAGCTCTCAGGCGGGGCGTAGGAATGAATTGTTAGCCAGAAACCTCTCCAGTTTACTCCCGGGTCAGCAACATCGTGCACATTTCCGTTTTCCCTGCCTACTCAACATGCCCACGGTCAGAGCCACTATCACCATTGAATTCAATGAAGAACCGCCTGCTTCGACTGACAAGTTGTCTGATTCTCCACCTGTGCATTTTACCTCTGACAAGGCTGGTTCTCCCCCTCACTCTGAGCCGAAGCTGAAGATGGTTGCAGGCGATTCCACACAGGACCTCTTGGTGGACACGATGGCGAACGCTTTCAAGGATGGCTGCTCCACTGCTCTGGGCGACGAGGCTCGGGTGCACTCTTCCAACCTGGCTGCTACAAATGTCAATGATGCTGTGCAGGATGAGGATGATTCCGACGCTCTAGCATGCCCGGTGGTTGAGTCACCTCATTCCTCTCATGGTAATTAATGGCTTCTCCTTTTTATGTTCGTTTTTGATTGGCTCTTTGTGCCAGACTCGGTTCTGGCTCGCGTTTGATAATTTGGTTTAGTTGGTTTTATCTATTTTGTTCTGCTGAATGCTGGTTTCCCCACAGTGGGCAGTAGTTCTTTCTGTATAACTGTGTTTACATCTCTGAAGTTGAAGGTTGTAGGATTATATGATGTTTGGACTCTCTGGCCGGTTTTCCCTTTAAGGGCGGCTTCTCTGTGCTTAGAAGTCTTTCTGTCCATCAAAGTTGTATCAGTCTACAAGCACTGTGTGTTGTAATTTTGTTAAACTATCATGGTTGCACTAGAATGCCCTTCTTGGGCCAGAATTTCTGAGGCTTCGGCCTCCTTGTAACCTTTTTGTATATTAATAGATTAAAATTACTCGGAAAAAAAAAAAAACAAAAAAAACAAAAAAAACAAAACAACAAAAAACAAAACAACAAAAAAAAACAAAACAAAACAAAACAAAAACAACAAAAAAAAACAAAAAATAATAATAAAAAAATAAAACATTTCAAAAACAATATTAAATTCAAATAAATTTGAAAAAAAAAAAAAACAAATTTATTAAATTTTATAAAATTAAATTAAAAAACTAAACATAAAACTTAATAATAAAGAAAAATTATGAAAAAAATATTTTAAAAAACCAATTAAATAAAAATAAAAATAAATAAATAAAAAATGCAAAATTTAATAAAAAAATTTAACAAAATTAAAAAAATTAAAATTTAAAAAAAAAAAAATTAATTAAATTAAATTTTAAATATAAAAATTAAATTTAAAAAATAAATAAATAAATCTTTTGAAAAAAAAAAATTTAATTTTGAACGGTGGTGGGGGCGGCGCCACCTGGCCTCCCACCCAGGTGGCAGCGGAGGCCGGCTGCTGGGCGGGCAAGGAGGCTGCATGAATCGGCCTCCTTGCAGCCTCCCCGCCCACCTAGCAGCAGGCCTCCGCCACCACCTGGGCGGGACGCCGGGTGGCGCCACCTCCACCACCGTTCGAATTTTTTTTTTTTTTCTTCAAAAAATTTAAATTTTTTTTTTTTAATTTAGTTTTAATATTTAAAATTTAATTTGTTTATATATATATATATATATATATATATATATATTATTTTATTTTATTTTTTATTTTTTTATTTTTTTTAATTTCAAAAAATTTAAAATTATTTTTTTTTATTCAATTTTTTTTATTTTAAATTTAATTTGTTTTTTTTTTTTAATATTTAATATTATAGATTATTTATTTTTTAAAATTTAAAATTTAAATTTTTTTTAATTTAAATTTAATTTAATTGTTTTTTTTTAATCTTTTAGTTTATTTAGTTTTTCATTTTTAAAATCTATAAATTGTTTGATTTAAAAAAAAAAAAAAAAAAACACTAAATTTATGTATATTTGTTTTTTAATTATTTGCACGTGGTTTTTTTCATTTTTTTTGTTTTTTAATGATAGTTTTTTTTTTTTTTTTCAATTTTTTTTATTTTTTTTTTTTTTTTTTTTGGGTTAATTTTAACATTTGTGTTTTTTTCTTTTCTTATTATTATTATTATTATTTTAATTTAAATTTCTAAATTTTTTTTTTTTTTTTTTTAATCTAAATTTTATTAATTTTATTTTTTATTTATTTTTATTTTTATTTTTTTTATATGGGTTTTTTTAATAAGTTAGAAAAAAAATGTTTTTGATGTTTTTTTTTTTTTTTGGCCGACTTTTGTTTTTTTTTCTTTTAAATTATTTTTTTTTTTTTTTGGTCATTTCTTTTGATATAATTTCGATTTGATTTTTTTTTATTGTTTATATATATATATATATATATATATATATATATATATATATATATATATATATATATATATATATATATATATATATATATTATCTAAGTTTCATGTTTTATTACCAACATGAAAATCACCACTCTAAAAAAAAAAAGGTTGATGTTGCATCAATACGTTTCAAAATTAGCATGAAAATCACCGCTCTAAAAAAAAAAGTTGATGCTGCATCAATACATTTCAAAATTAGCATGAAAATCACTAACATTTTAAAACAAATACTCATACTTCATAAATAAAAATATTAGAGTGTCAAAAATGTGCACAAAAAAAGGGTGATTCTGCATCACTACTTTTCAAAATCGGGTGCTTTTTATGCTACCAAAAAAAAGTAGGTAACATTGCGGTTACCTATTTCATTGGTAACATTGTTCATTATGTACGAGCGGGTGGTGCTACTGAGACCTATGGTGGTGGTGCCTGCTGGGGGGACACAAGAGCCTTGTATGAGGAGGTGGGCTCCCATGATGCCTCGAGGAGGTGGGGGTAGGGTGGGGCGTTACTGGAACGCCACCACAGAGGCTTGGTTTGAGGCCAATCCTTAGATGTCCCTGCCATTCCCTTATGCAGGATGGACTTCCGGGGGGATCCAGACATGGGTCTTCCTGTTGGATACGCTAGTGGGCTAGCAGGTATGTCTTTGTGTTTTCTGCATTTATTTGAGTATTTTATGTTTATATGTGTGTTATGATGACACTGACATATTTTTGGTTACTCTTGCATATGTTGGACTCTTGCATATGTTGGCGAGGTTGGTCATCCTGTGGCTCGGTTGGTTGGGCACCAGTCGATTCGGCGACCGCGAGGAGCTCTCGGGGGGCAAGGAGGAGCTCATGCCCAACCTCTAGGTGGACCACCGAGTGGTGAGGTTGGCCCTTCGGGGGAGGGTAACAGCTTGGTTGCCACCCAGACTGCTGCGGATCGAACATGTGTTGATGCAGCAGAGGCTTGTGTTGTTGAGATGACCAAGCGGGTGGAAATTCTAGAGGATGCTTGGGATCGAGTGGACCGCTTGACCCAGGGGATGTCGAATTGAGGCTTTTTGGATGACCTCGAGGATGTATGGTTGGAGACCTTGATGGACTAGGAGAGGGGCTATCGGTCGGTCTTACGTCGAGTGGAGGTATCTGTATTGACGGCAACTCCAGTAGTGGTACCAGGAGCGGCAGTGGGTCCAAGTGCCCCGCCTGGGGGAGCAACACCCTAGAGTATTTTTGTACATGGGGAAAGAACCCATTATGAGGATGCTTCCCCTATTTTTGAAGACTTATATGTGTATATTTTGGGTTGATCGATGGGTCAGAGACACTATTTTTTGTACTCAGACACATACATTTTGATATATATATGAGAGATATTTTTTGCGGATCTACATGGTGTGCCTCTTGTTTCTACTTATGGATTATGTTATGTTGATGGATATCTATGTTTTCTATGTTTTTGTTTTTTATGTATGATGGTTTATCCGAGATGCATTCAAGTTTAGAATATTGTTAGCTATGCGATCAGTTGTTTGGTTTTGACTTCTTGGTACATGTGTGAATGTAATGTAGTCAAATTTTCTGCTTAATCTTTTTTCACGCAAATATTTTCTAAATAGATGTGAATCTTGAATCTCAAATGTTTGGCTTAACTGTGACACTACTAACTCGAAATCGAGGTAGATATGCATATAGCGTATGCCCTAATGGAGGGCGTTGCACATAAGTCCGATAATGGCATCATATTATGCCTGATTGTTTTCTACTAAACCGATGCACACACCATTGGTGCAGAGTGGTGATTGGTCAAGGTGATAGATAACCCAGGCGGTTGCTGCTAAAATTTGAGACCATCTTGATGCTCCATCAGCAAATCTGAAGTACGAGTTGGGTTGGTAATCCATTATGACACTTGAACGCGTTTTGTAACAAGTATTTTGGTCAAAATTTTTAAAGTGGTTGGGTTTGTGTACGTTGACTCTAGGGTAGGGCCTTCTTGGTCCTTATGGGTAGAATTTCTTGAGGTAAAGGCCGTTGATGGCGTTGTTGAAGCATGTCCCATCTGGTTCAGTCAAGATGTATGCCCCCTTGAGGATGCAATGTTTTATTATGCAGGGTCCTTTCCATAAAGTTTCAAACTTTTTTGGTCCTAGGGCTTATTTTGCGACATCATAGCAGAGGACTATCTCTCCCTCGGTGAATGAGAAAGGGTTGATGTGGTGGTCGAACGATGATTTTACCCTTTTCTTGTTGGCCTCGTTGTGTTGTAGCGACTGTCGTCAGCTTTCGTCGATGAGCTCTAGTTGTAATAGACGTTGTTCTAAAGGCTAGATATCATCGAGGAGTTCGATGGCGGCATGTAAATTCGAGGTCTCGCAGAAATCAATGCAAAAGTGCAAGGTGCCCTAATTTTTTATGACGGGAACAGGGTCGGGAATCCACGATGCGTGGGCAGCCTGAGTCTTGGTTCTAAATGATGATACAAATTGTATGTGGTGTATCGTGTCATCGACGTTTGGTGGGGAAGAATATTCGTGATGGGAGCTTGTGAGAGTGCAAGGGTGGGTCCCCTGTTAGGATGGTCAATTTTCTATCGGTGGAAAATGTGTCGGGTGCAGGGGTGCCTGATTGTTTCCATTAGCGGGCATGCCTCTGGTTCGTGGTTATGGCTAGTGCAGATGGTGCATGGTACCATTGTCCCAACTGAGTAGATTGTGTGGGAATCAACACTACTCTTCGTCCCAAATGTGAATGCTTGGAAAGGATTTGTGGTAGAAGACGAGGTCTTCTGCTTCCATTTCTGTGACTTTGGCTTGGGTGTGTCTAGTTCCTTTGGGGGGTGTAGAATTAATGTTTCTCTTGCCAGTCTTAGCTTGGGGAGATGCTCAATTTTAATTGTATGATGAAAGTGCGAGAAAATCCGGAAATAAGTACGCGTGATCTTCTCTTAGTTAGAGAGAATTTTCTATGAGAGAGGAGAGACTCTGTGAACTAGTGGATCTTATTCATCGTCTAGTTCATCAGTTGAGAAATCATGGTTTTAGATATTATTTGATTCTTTGTGTACTTATTCCTTCTGAGATGACTTCTTTACCTTTATTTCATATGCACTATGCAATTCATCTCCCTCATAGATACATTTTATCTTATCTAACATTTCTTTTGTGGTTTCACAATGGATCACCTTATTGGAATCTAATCTATACATCCCACTCAATATTTCCTTCATGGCTTATGTTTGTACTTATTATTCTTCTTTACATCCATTGCAGCTTTCCATACATCCATTACAAGAGCCATTAGATAAAGCATAATTCTTACCTTCCAGGTTGCATAATTTTATCCATTCAATAATAGTTCTTCCTATGGGGAAAATCCATCCTAACTATCCATGGTCCCTTGAGATATACCTTCTGTAATGTTCCCAATTTTTAGCCTCAAGCTAAAATGGAACATTATAGTTGCACATTTTATTTTTGTTATATAAAATGGGGAGGGAGACACCTTAGCCCCTTTCTATGAAGAAATAACACTCCTTATGTGAAAAGGAGGTGAATAAAGCAGCTGAAATAAACACCTAAGGGTGTGAATGGAACCCGGATCACTTGATTTAGTCACCTTTGACTAAAGTCAACAGCGTTGCCCAAGGAGGAGAGGCTTCCTAGAGAAGATGCACAGTTTTGAAGGGAAGACACTCACATGAGGGTGGAAACCCTAATTGGTGGGACCATGGTGGAGAAGAGTTCCCTTTATTTATATGGAGGAGATGGCAACCCATTTGGATCATGTTTTTGGAGTTTAGAATTGGGTCTACAAAGGCTTGCATCCCCGGGCTGTTTAGCAGGGTGGTGGTGCCCTCGGGCATTAGGGTGTTCCCGGTTGGGAATCCCTATCTCTTCCTCAAGGAAGGATGAGGATTGAGCTGCATTTTCCTCAATCTGGAATTGGCCACAGCTACATTCATCTTCTACAGCGTTAGCTCTGCAGCAGAGAGGACATTGTGTTGTTGGGTGCAGCAAGAGAGGAACTTATGGAGTCATTCTTGGCTTTCTATTTCAGTGGAGGAGTGATCTATTCATTGGAGGAGCTGCAAGGAATATTCCCAGGCTTCATATCAAATATTTAGCACTTGGCCAACATTCCACCATCTCCCACTGCGCAGTCCATGGAGGAACTGGGTTATTTTAGAGGAGGCAGTGAGAGAGGGTTCATAGAGCTCATCAGGAGGATGTTTTTGAGACAAAGGGATCAACCCTTTGTATTGGAGACATTATCAGAGGAGGGAAATTAGATTTTATATCAGCCACAACCTCATTCTTTTTTGGGTTCAGTTGCAGTGACAAGTCTCTTGTCACATTTTGGTATTCTCTGGCATTTCTAGCAATCTCTCATAGATTGGCTAGAAATCTTGTATTTCAGCCCATCTCTGTGTTATTGGGATATTTATTTGTATCCTTCAACATCATTATCAATTTGTACACATTCAACATCTTCTACTCTCTTAATTACTGCGCAGGCATGGTCCTCTGGCATTTTGTGTAGTTGCAGCAACATTTGTATTTCAGGGTGTAATCATGGGAGGTTGATTCCTATTGCAAAATGGGTTCATTCCTCATGATATTTCTTGTATTTTATTGCTGATATATCATAATATAATGATGGTTGTAGCATTTCCCTCTTATGATGTATTCATAGTTGCAGAGTTCATGTTTATGTTCATATGTTGTCGTAAGCTCTCTCATTAAGCATTGTTTTAGAGACCTAGATTGGGGAGATCTGAATAACCCATCTAGATTTATTTCTTTGAGATCATTTTCTGCATAGGAGTTTTATGATGTGTGTTATAAGGCATCCCAGTAGTGATTTGTCTTATTTTTGCAGCAGCTTCCTTATATAGCGTCCTGAAGGACCCTGTAGCAGAAATTCCCGAGGTGGAATATTGCATATCCATAGACAGAGTCTTTGAAGGGCTAGCTAGCCTCAAGATATCTCCCTTCTTTGGAAGGAGACATATCCTGTAAATTTCCCCACATTAAATCTCTGGAATGGACTTGTGGTGTCTCACTGAAGAAGGAATTAGAATATCTTGAGATATTCCCAATGGAGCAGAAAGTTTCAGATTTGGAACATTACAGTGGTATCAGAGCATCAATCTTGGCTCAGCCTGTGCACAAGATTTCCATTAGCAAGAGGAGCTTCTCTCCAAGGAGAGGATATTTACAGAGGAAACAAGGAAAGAGGAATGATGGAAGAGGAGGTTTCCCTTCTTCTTTTCCAGACCATTGAGGAGATTATTGAAAATCCGATGAAAGGGAAAATTTGGAGATATTTTCTGAAAGGGTTTGTGGATGAAGCATGCCCTAGCTATTCTCATGAAGGGTGTGAGCATTCAGCCACACATGCAGATCCACAGCACAGTACTTTTCCCATAGCTACTACAAGAAGGATGGAGGGAAAGAGTTGAGGCCTTTGGAGGAGCAGCGCTGCAACTCAAAGGTATGATTCATGATGATTGATTTCAGAGTTCTATTTCATGTTTTCATGCAAATGAGAGATCATAGGTTGAAGTCACAAAGAGTTTTTCAAAGGGGATTGATGAAAAACAATGTGAAACATGGTGTGACAAAACTTCAAACACTTTGCATGCATGGAAGGGAACCATGAAACAAAGATCATTCCATCTTTCTATAGGGGGAGTCAATCAGGAGGATGGCTTGCTAGAAGCAAGACCCCCATTGTATGAATGGCACTCTTCCATTTGTGAGGGTGTAGAGATATTTCTCTCAAAGGAAGGCCAAGACCCAAGGCCTCTCATTAAGGAGGAGATACACTTTCATGTTGGTAGAGAGGAGGTGCATGGTAGAACCTACAGCACTGCACCATTGGAAGAAGAAAAATATCAGAAGGATCAGCATGAAGGATGATGGGCATTCACCCTTATCTACTTCAGATATTTTCTTCACATAGGAGAAGGACCACATTGCGGAGCAGAGAGAGAGGGACCTTTCATTCCTCTCATATATACAGTCCACTTTGTATATTGATGTCTCACTTTTTGGAGGCTTTCCACCTGGGAGGCCACTTGATCTAGAGATGATGAGAGGCATCATGTTATTTGGTTCACCACTCTTGGATTTCGGAGAGGTGGAGACATTAGAGGAATCCAACACAGCGCAGAGAGTTTGGGGATAAGCACAAGGAGGAGGGATACACCCTCTCATTTTTAGTACCACCCATTCTCATCCGTTTTACTGCGTAGAGAGAGTTGCTGCAGAGATGGAAGATAGCATATTCATGATGCAAGATGACTTCTCCATAGATTTGGTGAGAGAGAGGATACTTCCTTTGAGGATGGACTCTTTCATGAATTGGAGTAGAAGGAGGCCACTCATGCTTACATTGGCTAGGATCGGGAGATTCTTTGGAGGTGATAGTCTCTCGTGGGAGGCTCGTTTTCAGAGATCATAATTTCTATTTGAGCATGAGTAGCTGCATGATGGCATGGTAGCAACTTGGAGGATGAATTTGGCATGGGGGATGTCAAGGTAGCAGGAAGTAGCGTGAGGGAGCACCATATTACAGAACACCAGCGTTGTCTATGTGGAGGATTGATCCAAGTTGGAGGGCTCAACTTTTGGTTGAGTATCCCCAAGATCTTGGTGCATTTCATGATCTTGGATGGCCCTGATGGAGATGGCAGATACTTAGTGGATGATATGATCATCTATCATCATGGAAGACTCTTCTTGACTAGGGTTTCTACTCTCAAGGAGAAACTATTACATGCAGCACATGAGGACTTCCTAGCTATGCACTTGGATGTATAATTTGCTTTGCTAGAGGAGTTCACTCAGCAGGGCATTTAGCATGATCTACATCAGCATATGGATAGATGCTGTAATGTTCCTTTTTCAGGAACATGCTGCTCCGTCGGGAATATCTTCAGATATTCCAATTCCTTATTCAATGAGCTATCACAAGTCCTTTTCAAAGATTGACTAATGGGGAATTTACAGGATATTACTCCTTCTAAAGAAGGGAGAAATCCTGAGGCTAGCTATCCCTTCTCATACTCTGCCTATGGCTATGCAATATTCCACCTCGGGAATTTCTACTAGAGGGTCCTTGAGGACGTTGTATAAGGAATCTACTGCAAAAATAAGACATACCAACATTGGGATGCCCTATATAACATCTCATACAACTCCTATGCAGAATATGAGCTCAAATAAATAACTCTACAGGGGTTATTCAGATCTCCCAAATCTAGGTATCTAAAACAATGCTCAATGAGAGAGCTTACAGCAACATAAGTACATGAATCTGAAACTCTGAAAATATGAGTACATCATAAGAGGGAAATGCTACAGAAATCACTATATTATGATATATCAGCAGAAATATACAATAAATATTTGAGGGAAAATCCACTCAAACTCTAAGATCAAACCTCCAATGAATAAGCAGTGAAATACAAGAGTAGTTGCAACTCCACAAAATTTCGAAGTAGCTGTAATTGCACAGTGTATATGAAGGAATAGCTTATGAATATGAATGTAATACATAAATGGCTGAAGTAATACAATAAATAATCTCAATAACAGAGAAATGGGCTGAAATACTAGATTTCTAGCCAATCTAGGAAGATTGCTAGAAATGCCGGAGAAAACACAAAATGTGACAATGTAGTTGTCACTACAACTGAACCCAAACATGAATGAGGCTGTGGCTAATAGGAAATATGATTTCCCTCCTCTGATAAAGTCTCCAATACAAAGGGCTGATCCCTTTGTCTCAAAAAAATCCTCCTTGAAGCTCCAGAAACCCCTCTCTCACTGCCTCCTCCAAAATAACGAGGTTTCTCTCATGGACTGCGTAGTGGGAGATGATAGAAGTGTGGCCTCATGCCACTGATCTGAAATGAAGCTCAATAATCCTCCTTGTAGCTCCTCCAATGAGTGGATCACTCCTCCACTGAATAAAACAACACAAGAGAGACTCCATGAGTTCCTCTCTTACTGCACCCAACAACACAACGTCCTCTCTGCTGCAGAAATAACACTGTAGAATATGAATGTGGTTGTGGAAAATGTCATACTGAGGAAATTTAGCTCAATCCTCATCCTTCCTTGAGGAAGAGGTATGGATTCCCGACCAGGAACACCCTAGTGCCCGAGGGCACCATCACCCTGCTAAACAGCCCAGGGATGCAAGCTTTGCAGACCCAAGTCTGAAACTCCAAAACATAACATAATCAAAATGGGCTGCTATCTCCTCCATATAAAGTGAGAGAAATATTCTCCATCATGTTCCCACCAATTAGGGTTTCCACCCTCATGTGAATCTCTTCCCTCCAAAACTGCACAGCTTCTCTAGGAAGCTTCTCCTCTATAGACAGCGTTGTTGACTTTAGTCAAAGATGATTAATCCAAGTGAGCTGGGTTCCATTCACACCATGGGTGTTTATTTTAGCTGCTTTATTCACTCCCCTTTCACATTAGGAGTGTTATTTCTTCATCTAAAAGAGGCTAAGGTGTCTCCTTGCCCATTTTATTAAACAAAAATAAAATGAGCAACTATAATGTTCCATTTTAGCTTGAGGCTAAAATTGGGAACATTACTGTCCTCCCCTCCCACATGTTGCTTTTCCTCAAGAAACTGCATAGAGAGAACAAAATTGTCTCCTCCTTCGTCCCTTGTGGCCTCCTCATCAATGGTCCCACCACTGCTCAAGTCTGTTGCAATGAAACTTTCCTCCAAGGCTCTCTCCCAAGTATGCAAGCTATCAACAATGCTCCTCATGGAAAGATAGAAGGTGTAGTGGAATCCTTCTTGTTGTGCTAAGGCCTCTTTAAGGTAGGAGTGATGATATGCATGGGAAAATTCTGCTCCCAATGATGATCCTCTCATCCATGCAATCATCCAATTGAAAAATCTCACCCCTAATTTCTGCAATGAGTTGGGGCTGAATGGAGAGTGTGCTTGCATTCACATGATGGCCCTCTCTCCATTTGAAGTGTGCATGGGGATGCCTCTATCTTTGGGCAGAAAAGTATGGCCTCCAAGAATGGCCCAAGCTACCCCCTCAAGAAAATCAGCCATGAGTTGCCTCCTCAAATCCTCCAAGTGGTTCCTCCCACAAGAAGAAACAAGCAGTAATGTGGCAATCATGGTTTGCCCATGGTATCTCCTGCAAAATGAAGCATGTATAATAGGGATAATCATGATCCAAATGGGCTGTAAATATAATGCTCTCCAAATAATTCTCAACAAATTACACCAACAGAAATATACAAGGAGAAATATGCAATAGAAACAAGTTGTCAAATGACAACCAGAGAGTGGTTCCAAATCCCACTTATGGAACCTGCGTAGTGCCTCCTTGGCCTGCCTCAAAATCACAAATAAAAAGTGTTGTGCTAGCCACTTGTTTGCTGCCACATCATCTCCTCATAAGATGAAACATGAAATACACATTGGTGCCAATGGTGCACACCAAGAAACATGTGGCTTCCCCCACAACCATCACAAAATTAGCCAAAATCAAGGCTACAAGTAGCTGCAAGTACATCCTTATGGGAAATGCAAGAAGGAACAAGCCTCCTTGATACATCATGCTCCTCAATCAATGAAAAGAAGTACAATACAAAATATGAAATTATACCTCCTCCATCATGCACTATAGCTCTTGAGCTGAAATGGCTCAACTGAATGCTCTCCCTCTCCTCCAATGAGTAAGGGAATGGTTGTGCCAACCTCTACAATAATAAAACGGGCTATGCATCTGTCCATATGCTGATGAATATCATGATGAATGCCCTCCCAAGTTAACTCCTCTAGCAAGTCAAAGTATGCATCCAAGTGCATAGCTAGGAAGTCCTCATATGCTGCATTCAAATAATTTCTCCTTGAGACTAGGAACTCTAGCCAAGAAGAGTCTGTCATGATGATAGTTGATCATGTCATCCACTGAGTGTTTGCCATCTCCATCAAGGCCATCAAAATTCATGCACACACCAAGATCCTGGGGAAATACTCAACCAAAGCTAAGTCCTCCATCCCAGATCAATCCTCCACATAGACAGCGCTGGTATTCTACAATGTGGTGCTCCTTCACGATGTTGCTTGCTACCTTGACATCCCCTCATGTCAAAGTCATCCTCCAATGTTGCTGTCATGCCATCATGTAGCTGCTCATGCTCAAATAGAAATAAGGACCTCTGAAAATGAGCCTCCATGAGAGACTTTCACCTCCAAAGAATCTCTCGATCCTATGCAATGTAAGCATGAGTGGCCTCCATCCACTCCAAAACATGAAAGAGTTCTTCCCTCAAAGGAAGTATCCTCTCCCACCAAATCCATGGAGTAGCCATCCCCCATCCATGTAGCAAACTCTATCTGCGCAGTATAGCTGATGAGAGTGGGTGAGACTGAAAATGAGAGAGTGTATCCCTCCTCCTTGTGTTTATCCCCAAACTCACTGCGCTATGATGGACTCCTCTTAATGTATCCACCCCTCTGGAATCCAATGAGTGGTGAACCAAGTAGCATGATGCCTCTCATCATCTCTAGATCATATGGCCTCCTAGATGGAAAGCCATAAAAAAAGTGAGACATCAAGATCTGAAAATAGACTGCATGTATGAGTGGATTGATTTGTCCCTCTCTCCTCTACGCAGTGCAATCTCTTTTCTTGTGCAAAAACTTTCTGAAATAGATAAGGGATAATGCTCTTCATCCCTCCATGCTGATCTTCTTCTCTTCTTTCTCCATCTCACAATCCCCAACCAATGCTACATATGACTCTGGAATTGTGTCTTGGTACCCACATGCAAAATATTTGGAACTCCTTGCAAAGACACAAGGACTCCTATAATGGGAGAAATGGCTCCCCTTTCACCTCCATGTGGTGATGGATTTCCTCATAATGTGATAGCGCTGTTGGTTCTTTCCAGTGTATGCAAAGTGTTTGTGTTTATGACACAATGAGTTTCACCAAGTTTTCTCCATCAAAACCTTAGTGAATGCATCACGATTTCTTGCATTTGCATGTCAATGAAAAATGAAACCCTCAAACCAACAATCATGAGCCATACCTTGAGTTGCAGCGTTGCTCCTCCCATGGCCTAATTTCTTCCTCTACTCCTTTGCAATGCAAGTGAACAAAGGACTGCACTGTGGATCTGCATGTGTGGCTGAATGCTCACACCCTTCATGAAAAATATCTAGGGCTTGCTCCATCCACAAACCCTTCTCAGAAAATTTCTCCAAAATTTTCCCCTTCCAGCAGATCTTCAATGGTGCGCTCAATGGTCTGGAAAAGAAGAAGGGAAACCTCCTCTTCCTTAATTCCTCTTCCTTGTTTCCTCTGTCAATCTACTCTCCTTGGAGAGAAGCTCCTCTTGCTGATGGTAATATATCTTGGGCACAGGCTGAGCCAAGATCATGCTCCGATACCACTGTAATGTTCCTTTTTCAGGAACATGCTGCTCCGTCGGGAATATCTTTAGATATTACAATTCCTTCTTAAGTGAGATATCAAAAGTCCATTTCAGAGATTGAATGATGGGGAATTTATAGGATATGACTCCTTCTAAAGAAGGGAGAAATCCTGAGCCTAGCTGGCCCTTCTCAGACTCTGCCTATGGATATGCAATATTCCACCTCGGGAATTTCTGCTACAGGGTCCTTGAGGACGTTGTATAAAAAATTTGCTGCAAAAATAAGACATACCAACACTGGGATGCCCTAGATAACATCTCATACAACTCCTATGCATAATATGAGCTCAAATAAATAACTCTAGAGGGGTTATTCAGATCTCCCAAATCTAGGTCTCTAAAACAATGCTCAATGAGAGAGCTCACAGCAACATAAGTACATGAATCTGAAACTCTGCAAATATGAGTACATCATAAGAGGAAAATGCTACAGCCATCATTATATTATGATATATCAGCAAAAATATACAAGAAATATTTGAGGGACAAGCCACTCAAACTCTAAGAGCAAACCTCCAATGAATAAGCAGTGAAATATAAGAGTAGCTGCAACTCCACAAAATGTCAGAGTAGCTGCAACTGCGTAGTGTATATGAAGGCATAGCTGCTGAATATAAATTTAATACATAAATTTCTAAAGGAATACAAGAAATAAGCCCGATAACAGAGAAATGGGTTGAAATACTAGATTTCTAGCCAATCTAGGAAGATTGCTAGAAATGCCGGAGAAAACACAAAATGTGACAACGTAGTTGTCACTGCAACTAAACCCAAACATGAATGAGGCTATGGCTAATCATAAATCTGATTTCCCTCCTCTGATAAAGTATCCAATACAAAGGGCTGATCCCTTTGTCTTAAAAACATCCTCCTTGAAGCTCCAGAAACCCCTCTCTCACTGCCTCCTCCAAAATAACGTAGTTTCTCTCATGGAATGCGTAGTGGGAGATGATAGAAGTGTGGCCTCATGCCACTGATCTAAAATGAAGCCTGGGAATCCTCCTTGAAGCTCCTCCAATGAGTGGATCACTCCTCCACTAAAGAAAACAACACAAGAGAGACTCCATGAGTTCCTCTCTTGCTGCACCCAGCAACACAACGTCCTCTCTGCTGCAGAAATAACGTTGTAGAAGATGAATGTAGCTGTGGCCAATTCCAGATTGAGGAAATTTAGCTCAATCCTCATCCTTCCTTGAGGAAGAGGTATGGATTCCCGACCGGGAACACCCTAGTGCCCGAGGGCACCATCACCCTGCTAAACAGCCCAAGGATGCAAGCTTTGCAGACCCAAGTCTGAAACTCCAAAACATAACATAATCAAAATGGGCTGCTATCTCCTCCATATAAAGTGAGATAACTCTTCTCCATCATGGTCCCACCAATTAGGGTTTCCACCCTCATGTGAAGCTCTTCCCTCTAAAACTGCACAGCTTCTCTAGGAAGCTTCTCCTCTATAGACAACGATGTTGACTTTAGTCAAAGATGACTAATCCAAGTGAGCTGGGTTCCATTCACACCATGGGTGTTTATTTCAACTACTTTATTCACTCCCCTTTCACATTAGGAGTGTTATTTCTTCATCTAAAAGAGGCTAAGGTGTCTCCTTGCCCATTTTATTAAACAAAAATAAAATGTGCAACTATAATGTTCCATTTTAGCTTGAGGCTAAACTTGGGAACATTACAGATGTAGAGCCTGGATGTTTTTGGAAAGGTTGGCACAACCATTCCCTTACTCATTGGAGGAGAGGGAGAGCATTAAAATGAGCCATTTCAACTAAAGGTCTCAAGTACATGGTAGAGAAGGTATAATTTCCCATTATATTTTGTACCTCTTTACTTTATATGAGCAACATATTGTCTCAAGAAGGATCATCCCTTCTTGCACTTGGTGTAATGTACTTGTAGCTACTTGTAGCCTTGATTTTGCTATTCTTATGATGGTTTGTGGGGGAATCCACATGCTTCTTGGTGTGTACCATTGGCACCAATTTATATTTTTATGATTCCATCTTATGAGGAGTTTGTGGTAGCAAACAAGTGGCTAGTTCAGCACTTGTTACTTTTGAATCTGAGGCAGGCCAAGGAGGCACTACGCAGGTTCCATGAGTGGGATTTGGAACCACTCTCCGGTTGTCATTTGACAACTTATTTCTATTGCATATTGCTCCTTATATATTTCTGATGTTGTACACTCATGAGGAGCATTATTTGGAGAGTACAGCCCATTGGGAGCATGATTCTCCCCATTATACATGTCTTATGTTGTAGGAGACACCATGGGAAAACCATGATTGCCACATTGCTACTTGTCTCTACTTGTGGGAGAAACCACTTGGAGAATTTGAGGAGGCATTTCATGGCTGGTTTTTCTTGATGGGGTAGCTTGAGCCATTCTTGGAGGCCATACCATTTCAGCCCAAGGACAGAGGCAGCCCCATGAACACTTCAAATGGAGAGAGGGCCATCATGGGACATCAAAACAACTCTCCATTCAGCCCCAACACATTGTAGAAATTAGGGGTGAGATTTTCATTTGGATGATAGCATGGATGAGAGGATCATCATTGGGAGAAAAATTTTCCCATGCATATCATCACACCTACCTTAAGGAGGCCATAGCACAGCAAGAAGGATTCCACTACACCTTCTATCTTTCCATGTGGAGCATCATTTTCAGCTTGCATACTTGGGACAGAGCATTAGAGGACAGGTTTATTGTAGCATCTTTTGAGAAGTGGTAGAGCTTGTTGATGAGGCCACAAGAGAAGAAGGAGGAGGAATTTTGTTCTCTCTATGTAGTTGCTTGAGGGCAAGCAACATATGAGAGGGGAGGACTATAATGTTCCCAATTTTTAGCCTCAAGCTAAAATGGAACATTATAGTTGCACATTTTATTTTGTTATATATAAAATGGGGAGGGAGACACCTTAGCCCCTTTATATGAAGAAATAACACTCCTTATGTGAAAATGAGGTGAATAAATCAGCTGAAATAAACACTTGAGGGTGTGAATGGAACCCGGATCACTTGATTTAATCACCTTTGACTAAAGTCACTAAAGTCAACAGCGCTGCCTAAGGAGGAGAGGCTTCCTAGAGAAGCTGCACAATTTTGGAGGGAAGACACTCACATGAGGGTGGAAACCCTGATTGGTGGGACCATGGTGGAGAAGAGTTCCCTTTCTTTATATGGAGGATATGGCATCCCATTTGGATCATGTTTTTGGAGTTTATAATTGGGTCTGTAAAGTCTTGCATCCCTGGGTTGTTTAGTGGGGTGGTGGTGCCCTCAGGCACTAGGGTGTTCCCGATCGGGAATCCCTACCTCTTTCTCAAGGAAGGATGAGGATTGTTAGTATGAATCTTTCGTCGAAAAAGACCACTTTAGCTACGCATAACAAATAGCCCTAACATCAATTATGGCTGCCAATATCTTTAAATATGCAGTTAGTTGATCCAAATAATGCTGCACAAATCCAGATCTAAGCATAAAATACATTAAGCAGTAATAGTAAAATGTGGCTCCATGCATCCAATAGACAATACAAGAACAACGTATTTGAAAGAATTTTTTATATTAAAAAGGGGGCACCTGAGAGGAAAACAAGAAAGGTGTTTTCTAGTTCTCCTCAATGGGATGGGTTCTTGAAAGTCCTTAGCATTTCAGATCTAAAATTTCTCTCTTGTTGATGTAGAAAACCCAAACAAACATAGAACTCAAAGGGAGCTCAAAAGGCAAAAATGGAGAATGTGACCAAAATTATAGATCTAGAGTGATCTAATGCAATGAAAGGTGACTAACAAATGGGGAAAACCCTTCTATTTATAACAAAATATTAGGGCAATCTAGAACTTGGTGCATGAATAAAATATTATTAATCAGATTCTAGAAACACCCTTTAGGAATATTTTATTATATTTGTTGGAGGGAAAAGGATTTTTGACTTGGGTCAATTCCTTTATTTATTATTTTAAGGGAATGGTGGGGATATAATTAAATAAATAATGATTTATTTAATTATTTATGAATGATTTAGTCAAATTTAACTAGGAATATTATTTAAATAAGGATTTAAATAACTTATTCCTGAGAAATAATCAAATAAATAAGGATTTATATAATCGATTTCCTTGTTTTGGGTTAAATATGACCAGGAAATATAAAAAAAATATAGATTTGTTTATTATTTCCTTTTGGGGTTTCCTGTTTAGGCCATAAACAACTTAATAAAGGTGTTTTACTAAGTTATTTCACATAGTGAAAGCAATTTTACTTAGGGTAAAATTGGTCTTACATGGTGTACTTGGGTTCATCTGATGATAATAGGTTAGATGACCAAAAAATGGTGTAAAATATTGCCCCCCAACGTACGAGTGTTAGGAGCAAATCATATGACCGAAGTACGTTGTAAGAACTCAATCACTAGACATCAAGAGGGAAGTCAGAGAGAGAAATGTAAGGTAGTCGAATGTGCTAAAGGACTAGACCCTGAGGAGACGAGACTTATAGGTGCAACAAGTCTCTAGTGTATGAAGTGGTACCTATTCTAAAGGCGGTAGGGAAGGTATACCTATGCCCGGCGAGACAAAATACAAAAGAATAGTATGTCCAGTAAACAAGGAACCGAACTATAAAGTACATGCTGGCATAAATACGAGACAGAAAAATAGAATGATGAATCCCACATACATGTTGTGCCTGGAATAACCGTCAGGACTTATACAATAATGTTTTAGTACATGAGAAACAAATACAAACCAAATTCCCCCTATACACGGGGAAGGGCTCGCAAAATCTGACTGATGCATGCAAATCAAAAAGGCGCTGCAAGCGGCTGAGGCCGACATCATCAAATAGAGGGAGCTGCATCAAAGGCTGAAATGAAGAAGTCATCCGGGCATGTGGGGGGCTACCTGCAGGGCCACCCCCTCATGAGGGTTGAGACATCTCACACACACCCGGGAATCACCAATAGCTGCTGCGGCATCACTGGACCATCAAGTATACGAATTGCGATGATGTTGAAAAGAGCTCGAACCAAGGTACACCTCCCTCTAGACCTGGCTTCTGGAGTAAATGAGTTGATATCGATAGAAGGAGGTCCGCCATAGGTGGGGGAATAAGGGATCCCCAACTAAGGCACAAGAGAAAATAGTAGAGCGACTAACAGACGGACACTAATGATGATGATGAAATGAGGGATACTAAGTAGCGGATGGACGACTTCCCTTGTTAGAGCATAACAGGCATGAATGGCTTGGAAGTGACTGACACAATATCATGAGGGATAGGGGACAATGGTACTGAAGGCCATAATGTGCAACACGAGAGAGGGACCAAGCAATGGAGGATGGAGGACTATAGCGGGATATAAAGGGACTCGAGATAGACTCCATGACTGATGATGACTCAACTCGGATGCTCTAAACAAGAGCGACTAGATGGTGCTGCCACACGGTAAAGGTCCAATGGGGAACCATAAAAACATGAGTACGATAGGGTATCTCATGACAAAAATCAACATGAACAAAGACAAGTAGGGAGGCGAAGTGGTGCCCCAAGTACAAGTGTTGTAAGTGAAGAAATTCGATTTGGAGGAGAGATGAATAGACCCTTCGTGGACAAAATGTGTCCTGGTGAAGTATAAAAACATGAAACACTAACAGATACCCATTTGGGTGCTCGATGAGATCTTTCCAACAGTGCAAATGGTGTGTCAAATGGGGCTACGATTTGGTCGCAGCGGGCGAAAGAAAAAACAGGGGTTTTCTTCTAATAAGGCATTTTCCCTCCAAAGACATCCATTTGCATGTGTAGCGGTGGTGAATGTGGAGAGGAGAGAAGGCCCTAAATCTTGCGGTGATTGTAGTAGACAAACCGACCATTGGAATTGAGATCCGTCAGTTGTAGGTAAGAGGCCTAATCCTACTCTTTGTTTTTGATGGATTAAAAGTTGAGATTAGGATCCCAAATCTCAGTAACAACCCCTACCTCATCATTACGGCTGGGTCACACTTTTTGGGGCAAAAACTGCGACCTGGGACGCAGGTTTGGGCTTGAAAAGTGCGACCTGTCCCAGGATTTGGTCAAAAAGTGTGACCTGTCAGATGAAGGTGGTTTTAGTGTTGTTGTGGGCTGAGGTTCAGTTTTTGTGCAACTTAATGCAGTTTTACCTATCTGTAGATTGACAAAGATGATGGTTTTGTGCAGATATGGCAGATATACGGATCAAGTGGAGAGAGAGAGATCTAGGTACATTACGGATGGAAATCAAAGCGGATCAGGGTGTCTGTCGTGAGTTGGCTAGGTTTGGGGTTCTGAAATTTGTGGAGAACCCTTTGATGAGGGCAGGGGAGTCCTTGTTGGCTTGAATTGTCAGTTATTGGGATCCAGACCATGATTTTTTTATAGTGCAGGGGAATAGGATTGAGCTGACAATCCAGGATCTATATTTCTTGACTGGTCTCCCACCATTAGGGATGGTGGGGAATACACAGCCAGTGTTACCGCAGGGGCGTAACATCATGGAGTTCGTAGAGCGACATTGTCGACCAGGTATCCGAGTCAAAGGGACTCGGATATCGATCGGGGATCTAGAGAGGTTGGAGACCCGGGCTGTGGCGGCAGCAGTGTTGCGTATCTTGGGCAGCGAGGCGCTCCATCACATCACTGGAGGGCAAATGATGATTGTATAGAGTGTGTTGAGTGGGACCTACTATGGGTGGGCCCATATGATGTTGGTGTCATTGAAACGACAGCTATCGTTGTGTAAGCGGCAAGTGAACCATGCTTGTGCTTATGGGACTGTATTGTGCTCCTTCTTTTTTGAGAAGATCCCGACCTTGCGACCTCGGGTACAGCTACCTGATGGGGGTTTGAGAGAACCCAGGATGTGTCGGTGGGGATGACTAATATGTAGAGGAGGGGGAGGGGTGGTCGGACGGGTGTTCCAACTAGAGTTCTTCGCCCATTGGGATCAGATATCGTTGTACATAGATGACTATACCTATAGTGGGATGAGTTATTGGGGAGATTTGGACTTGCCGCTTCCACCTGGTCGAGTATGGGGGCTTGATGGTAAGTGACAAGTAGCTAATCTGTTATGTGCATGTTAAATTTTTTGAATAGTATTTATGGTACCGATTCTTATACTTTTTGGAATGCAGATATAGCTCCGGTGAAACTAGCCGGATATATGGGACGACCTGCAGCAGCTGGAACTACAGGTGCTAGTGGATCAAGGACGGCACAGAACAATGATATGTCCGCTCTTTTGGAGTACATTCGTCGTAGATGTGAGGGGCTGCTGACCGGTGTGTCGGAGCGGGGTTGGCAGGATTTAGACGACCAGTACATAGAGCTATGTATTGGGCTACCCTCGGAATGGCGAGGTATCACGCGACGCATGGCGGTGGCTGGTCAGACTGTGCGTGATCTACGAACTGCGGGAGCGAAGCCATTGGCTCGGGATCCTCTAGAGAGTGATTAGAAGTAGGGCAGGTGGTGCCCCCCAGTGTGTATGTAGGGGCAAGTGGTGCCCCCCAGTTTTTGAGTTTTGTTTTTTGTAACATGCTATGGGCATGTCATATGTTTCAGAGTAGATGTACTCTAAAAACATGTTATATGATATATATTATGTATATGCATTGTGTTTATGGTTTGAAATGTTATTGTCTTGTGTGTGATAAATTCCAGTCTAGAACATGATTTGCAATTCTATCTACGTAGTGATTTTGGCTTCTAGGTACATGGATGAAAGTAATGAATCTAAAGTCATGTATCAAAAGTTTCACTCATAAATATTGTCTAAACATGATAGGGTTATGCACACGATAGACACCATTGAGTTTTAAGACAAGCAGCAGGGAATCTAAACGAACATGCAGATGGAGGATGCGATGAGAGAAGGCATCGGCTAAGAGACCACGTACTGCATCATATTCGGCCTGATTATTGGTGGCATTACCAATGCAGAACCCATTCGAAAGAATGAGGGTATGCAAGGGGGTAAAGATGGCCCATGTGGCCGAGGCGAGATTCCGGGAGTAGCGACTTGCCCCATCGACATAGCCAATATAATGTGTGGATGAGAGGTTCGGCGGAATAGTGTCACAAGACAAGAAATGGGAGGAATGAGAATAATGATGGCGGCGTGAGTATAGGGTAGAAATCAGACGATGACTATGGGAGGGAGTAGTCTGGGTAGGATGGCTAGGACTCATAGATCGACTAGAGAGTGATGAATGAGAACTGTGGGAGGAAAAGCGGGAGCTCATGCTGCGAAGGACATCATAGATACGGATGGTATCATCCTGGTTATGGGAGGAAAGGGAAGGGTCGAGGAAACCACATGACACTGCAAAGCTACCTAAATCATCAGCAGGGGAAGAAAGGCGCACATACAGATCGTCACAGGGGATGACAGAAGAACAAGTAAAAAGATGGTCAAAGCATGTAGAGCCCAAGAATGTTGCTGAAGGGGGATCAAGCAAAACAGATGGAGTGGATTCATAGGGAATGTAATCCGAGGGTCGTGCGGATGATGATAGGTATAGGAGGGGGGCAACAGGTTCTGACATCTCAACATTAGGGGGAGGAATGTCAATGGTAGCAGGGGGATCCTCGAGTAAGCCTGACGCATACTGAGCAAGGATGGGAGAGGCGGATTGATTTTGTTCAACTTTGTACTCGCGAATGACCTCTAAAGAGGCTCGATAATGCGTGAGGTGAGGAAAATGGTGAGAATAATAGCCATGGACACCACACAGAGCACAAGTTTTGTTGGTGCGAAGAGTCTTTGGGTTCTTGGCTACGGATGAGCAAGAAACAGAGGTTTCAGGGACCATAGATTTAGGGAACACGACTTTAACCATGGGTTGGATACGGGGCAACTCAGGACAAGTATGGGTGGCATGACCGATGCCATCACACAAGGCACAAGGCTTGGTGGGTGGAGGAGGGGTAGGGTCGAGTGCGGTGGCCTTGTCTTTGGATGCCCCCTTGCGAGCTTTTCTTTTCTTGCCCATAGCTATCACAGCATGAGGATGGTCTTGCGGAGGGGCTAGGGGCACTATAGCGGTGGAAGGAGCGAAGGGAATCGGTTGAACTGGTGTCACAGCAATGTATGGTTTGGGGTGGCCGGGTGGGGTCTCGGCTGGAGTAGTAAGATACCATACCGGTAGCCCCAATGTTAAATTAGGGAGGGAAAGGGTGGTCATGATGGGAACCGAATAGACTCCTGGAGGGGGAGCAAGGAAAGGTATCTGACCGGCGGGGTAATGGCCAGGAGGGACGGCTCCCATATGGTGGAGACCTGGGGGAACCGACTCAGGAGGATAGGGAGTTTCTTGAGTGTGAGGTGGATGGGAAGGTCCAGGCAGAAGAGGTTCAGTCAACTGAGGCGAAGGGATAGGAGCAGGTTGCGGCGGGCGAGATTTAGGTTTGTGACTAGCCGAAGCAGGCTGTGGAAGGTCAACCTGAGATGATTGCATCCTGTAAACATTCACTAAGCTGGGATCAGAGACAGGAGGAGGGGGAGGACCTGGGAAAGTTCCAAGCAAGGAGGAGTCTTTGCAGATGTCAGGGGAAACACTAGTCAAAGAATCAACAGTTTGCTTATTGGTGACAGTAGAGATGGTGGACTCAAGGGAGGTCTGAGATTTTGGTTCATGATATGTCAACTGGTCAATGGTGACAATCTTGCCATTATGAGGGAAAAAAATCTTGCGGTGGACTGCGGATGGGACAGCAGACATGGCATAGGTGTAACTACGCCCCAAAAGAATGTTGTAGTTAAGAGGAGCGTTGATAACTTCAACACCGACACAAACAGTCTTGCCCGCAAGGGTGATAGGACAGTTACGGAATAGGCCAATGGGCTGGGAGGCATGGCCATCCCACACACGAAGGGTGATTGTGGAAGGGGATAGCTCAGGATATCCGAGTTGTTTCTAAACCAAAGCAGACATCACACAAGTAGATGCCCCCTCATCAATAATAAACCAAGCATTGTTGGCATTTCAGATTTTGACTGGGATTTGGAAAGAAACAAAAGTAGGCAGGGGGGATGGTCTAACTTACGGGCATCGAAAACAATCAATTGGTCATCAGCAGGATCTACAGCACCCACCGCAGATAGCAGAGCCTTCTTTTGATAAGGACACAACTGGAGGAGTTCCAATGTTGAAATGGCAGCAAGAGATTGTGCCAGATCATCTGCTATGCTATATGAATGGGCAGCCCGACCAGAGGCAGCATTTCGACGTAATGGGCCCTTAAGAATTTTGGTATGAACCTGAGCTTTGGGTGGAGGGATTTGCAAGGGACCATTGGGTGTCGATAGAGACTCTGTATGACCTGAAGATGGGGAATCGGAGATAGACGGAACGGGAGGTGTGGAGTACTGACGAGACCGAGTTTGAAGGTTAAGGTCGACGGTGAGAGGTTGGTCAGAGGCCATCATGAGAATCTGGTAATCGGAGGAACCAGAAGGGGAAGGTTGAGTGGTTACCGGGGAATGAGGTGGTTGAGTAGCCATGAATCCTTGTTGAGGGAAAGGATCGGTAAACACGGCGGGTTGAGAAGTAGCCGTATTGGGAGGGACAGGAGGGGAGGAGTGTTGTCCCCGCACGGTGGCCTGAGACTCCCACATCTGTCGCATCTGTGGTAATAGGGGACAATCGTGAGTGTAATGACCATAAAAACCGCAACACTAACAGGGCTTATTGGTGCGAAGTGGCCTGTCCGGCTTGGGCTGAGAACCTTGTGGCTGGTTGGCAGTGTTAGAATAAATACTGGAAGGATTGGATCCACAATTACCGGGGGAAAATTGATTGCCTCTCCTCTTTCTTTGAGAAGGAAGAGAATTAGTCGCGCCCTGCTACTCAAATACTTGCCCTGGAGGGGGTAGTAAGTGCGGCTGCGGGGGTGGAGGAGGCAAGGGAGTGAGAGGTCCAAATGCTGGAGGAGCTGGGACACCAGGCTGTGGGTAAGCATAAGGGTTAGGATGGGAAACATTGAGGTAAGCAGGACTATGGGCAAAAGGAGGAGGCATGCCATGTCCTGGATACATGCTACCTGGAGGGGGAAAAGTGCTGGAGGTGTTGGCCCCTCCTGGGGATAAACCATAGCCCATAAGAGGTTGAGCAGAGGTATGTGAAAGAGCTCCAACGATACCGTTGGTAGAGTGAGATGCCCCCGGGGCATTAGCGCCATCGAGCTTGGGGAGGTCAGGAAGGACGGTATAAACATAACCAGATTGAACATAGATAAGGTCATATTTCAAGGCTGTTTGGAGGGCGACTTCTTCGGTTTGAGGGAACTGGGAGGCGACATCTTTGTTGATGGGAGGTAAGAGAGAACAAAGGAACCAGTCCATATAAACCTGATCTTCAAGGTGGGGGCTCGACATAAGCTCCTTCTTCTCCGCCATTCCTGGACGTGAGCGGAAAGGCGGGTCGAAGAGGATTGACAGAAAGAAGTCAAGAGTTCAGTACCAGTGTCATATTGGAGAGGGAGCTGGAAATAAAATAAAAAGGCTTGGGAAATGGTCGCAAAGGTGGTATGGGAAGAGGCGGCCTGATCAACATACCATTTAGAAGCTTCACTGGTAATCGTGTGTTGGAACAATCTAAGACAAATGGAGTCATCAATAATGGAATTGGAGGAACACCACATATTGAAAGATCAGATATGGTTGGAGGGATCTTCACTAGCAAGGCCTTCGAACTTGGGAATGTCGGAGGGGAGCTTGGTTGGCATAGCAGGCCAACTAACATCGTGGCGTATAGGATCATTGATCAACTGATTGAAATCGGGGAGACTAAGACCGGCCATATAAGGGAGCAAAGGGACAGTCAAGGCAGTTCCCGTAGTGGTTCCACTGGAAACGGACCCAGTAGTAGAACTGGGGTTTCCACTAGCGCTAGGTCCCGAACTAGATATGGTGAAGGTAACAGGGGGAGAACCAGGAGTAGGGGGAGAACCCGAACAATCAGCAGAAGAGTTGAAGTGCGGACTCGGGGGAGGAATTACTCGATGACGATGGGAAGGAGGAATTCGACCAACCGGAAACTGAGGGTGAAGGCCAAGAAGTCTCCAGGATAAACGCCTTGGAGGCGCAATGATGACGGGAAGAAGAAAAACCGACAAGGGCAGGGAGGTGTAAAATCAAGTGAGGTCAATGTCGAAACAAGGGCAGAGAGGTGCAGTGTCAATTGATTTTAAAGTCTTTTTCAGGCGGTGTTAACCAGGCTCTTCTTCACTTAGGGTCAGTGTGTGGCATGTGTTAATTTTAATTTTTAAACCCAGACGTTTTGAGAGTAAAAGAAAAAAGTGTGATGCGTAACTGAAAATAAAACTACAGTAAATAAGACTGAAATAGCAAAAAATTAACAGCTAACAATGCATCAATCTAATCCAAGAAGGCAAGCCTCTCAAAAATATTCTATAAGAGGGAAAAAATCGAATCAAAACACGCTAAAAAGAGGCCAATAGATCTAAGGTCGGGAGGGATAGGGATCTAAAGGATAAATCTGCTGAAAAGAGGTGCAGAGAACAGCAAAGAGGTAGAGGCAAGGTTGCTGCTACAAAGGAGAGAATCAGCTAAAGGTAGGAGGGACAAGGTGGTGACCCTAGAGTTAAACCCAAACAAAACTAAATGAGGTGATTTGAAAGGGAGAATAGCTAATCTAGAGGGATCTGAAAATGAGGTGTTAGATCTGAAAAGAAGAAGGCTAAAACTCTGAAAATTCAGACATCTGAAACAGCTAAAACTTGACCACAAAAAGTGGAGGGTACTAAAGCCCTAAGGGGCAATATTTCCACTTAGTTGAGTGAAACAGATCAGAGACAGGTCTAAACGGGCAGAGACAGAGGTTGGAAAACCCTAACAGAAGCTTCAGACAAACCCAAAAAAGTTGCTGGAAAATTGCAGAAAAAAGTGCAGGTCGCAGGTTCTGACCTTTTTTCAGTCCAGGTCGCAGTTTTGGGGTAGAAAAGTGTGCCCTCTAGTCCAGGTCATAGTTTTTGGGCAGATAAGTGTGACTTGCAGATCCAGGTCTCTCGGCGGCAGATTTCAGAAAAAAATTTCATCTCAGTTGTGGCTGATGTCTGTCACCTGCGCAATAGGGCCAGAAAGACACTGAAGTTAAAAATTTGAATGTTTGAGGGTTTTAGAGGTGAAAAGCACCATAAAAATAGGAAAAACAGAAAACTGAAGAGAAACCCCAGGGTTTGAAATAGCTGGATATGCAAGAATATATAAAACAACAGTGGTCTGCAAAAGAAAACCCGTGTGGAGTCGCCAATTGTTAGTATGAATCTTTCGTCGAAAAAGACCACTTTAGCTACGCATAACAAATAGCCCTAACATAAATTATGGCTGCTAATATATTTAAATATGTAGTTAGTTGATCCAAATAATGCTGCACAAATCCAGATCTAAGCATAAAAGACATTAAGCAGTAATAGTAAAATGTGGCTCCATGCATCTAATAGACAAGACAAGAACAACGTATTTGAAAGAATTTTTTATATTAAAAAGGGGGCAACTAAGAGGAAAACAAGAAAGGTGTTTTCCAGTTCTCCTTAATGGGATGGATTCTTGAAATTCCTCAGCATTTCATATCTAAAATTTCTCTCTTGTTGGTGTAGAAAACCCAGACAAACATAGAACTCAAAGGGAGCTCAAAAGGCAAAAATGGAGAATGTGACCAAAAGTATAGATCTAGAGTGATCTAATGCAATGAAAGGTGACTAATTAATGGGGAAAACCCTTCTATTTATAACAAAATATTAGGGCGATCAAGAACTTGGTGCATGAATAAAATATTATTAATCAAATTCTAGAAACACCCTTTAGGAATATTTTATTATATTTGTTGGAGGGAAAAGGATTTTTGACTTGGGTCAATTCCTTTATTTATAAATAATAAATAAATAAATGATTTATTTATTATTTTAAGGGAATGGTGAGGATATAATTAAATAAATAATGATTTATTTAATTATTTATGAATGATTTAGTCAAATTTAACTAGGAATATTATTTAAATAAGGATTTAAATAACTTATTCCTGGGAAATAATCAAATAAATAAGGATTTATTTAATTGATTTCTTTGTTTTGGGTTAAATATGACCAGGAAATATAAAAATATATAGATTTGTTTATTATTTCCTTTTGGGGTTTCCTGTTTAGGCCATAAACAACTTAATAAAGGTGTTTTACTAAGTTATTTCATATAGTGAAAGCGATTTTTCTTAGGGTAAAATTGGTCTTACATGGTGTACTTGGGTTCATCTGATGATAATAGGTTAGATGACCAAAAAATGGTGTAACAAGGATTGAGCTGCATTTTCCTCAATCCGGCATTAGCCACAGCTACATTCATCTTCTACATTATTAGCTCTACAGCAGAGAGGACGTTGTTTTGTTGGGTGCAGCAAGAGAGGAACTTATGGAGTCATTCTTGGCTTGCTATTTCAGTGGAGGAGTGATATATTCATTGGAGGAGCTACAAGGAGGATTCTCGGGTTTCATATCAGATCTTTGGCACTTGGCCAACATTCCATCATCTCCCACTGCGCAGTCCATAGAGGAAACTGTGTTATTTTAGAGGAGGCAATGAGAGAGGGTTCATAGAGCTCATCAGGAGGATGTTTTTGAGATAAAGGGATCAGCCCTTTGTATTGGAGACATTGTCAGAGGAGGGAAATCAGATTTTAGATCAGCCACAGCCTCATTCTTGTTTGGGTTCAGTTGCAGTGACAAGTCTCTTGTCACATTTTGGTATTCTCCGGCATTTCTAGAAATCTCTCATAGATTGGCTAGAAATCTTGTATTTCAGTCCATCTCTATGTTATTGAGCTATTTATTTGTATCCTTTAGCATCATTATCAATTTTTACACATTTAGCAACTTCTACTCTCTTAATGACTGTGCAAGCATGGTCCTCCGGCATTTTGTGTAGTTGCAGCAACATTTGTATTTCAGGGTGTAATCATGGGAGGTTGATTCCTATTGCAAAAGGGGTTCATTCCTCATGATATTTCTTGTATTTTATTGCTGATATATCATAATATAATGATGGCTATAGCATTTCCCTCTTATGATGTATTCAGAGTTGCAGAGTTCATGTTTATGTTCATATGTTGTTGTAAGCTCTCTCATTGAGCATTGTTTTAGAGACCTAGATTGGGGAGATCTGAATAACCCATCTAGAGTTATTTCTTTGAGCTCATTTTCTGCATAGGAGTTGTATGATGTGTTTTCTAAGGAATCCCAGCAGTGTTTTGTCTTATTTTTGCAGCAGCTTCCTTATACAGCATCCTCAAGGACCCTGTAGCAGAAATTCCCGAGGTGGAATATTGCATATCCATAGACCGAGTCTGTGAAGGGCCAGCTAGCCTCATTATCTCTCCCTTCTTTGGAAGGAGACATATCCTGTAAATTCCCCCATATTAAATCTCTAGAATGGACTTGTGATGTCTCACTGAAGAAGGAATTAAAATATCTTGAGATATTCCCGATGGAGTAGAAAGTTCCAGATTTGGAACATTACACCTTCCCGCGTGTTAAATTATTCCCAACGATGAAGAGCTCAATTCCGAGCTATGGAAAAAGCTCAAAATTTAAAGTGTTCAAAATCACTTACAACCTGAATGACCGTATAGGCCTCATAAATACGATCCTGGCATCGCAAACGACACTCAAATCCGACATTGTATGTGAAAGTTATTCAAGTTTGAAAATTCATAATTTCAGGCAAAAGACCAGCTTGACTAGGTTTGACTTCCAAATTTGAAAAATTAAAAAAGGAATATTCCTGGAATATTCCACCTGGGACAATCAACGTTTGACAAGTGGCAATCAGTGGTTTGACATTGGTTTGACTTTTGAAGATTTTGGCCAATTGGAGGGTGCCACGTGGCAAGCCTGGAGGCTGCCATGTGGCCCCAGGCCATGGTGAAATATTGGCTAAGTAAAATTTTTGATGGTCTGTGGGTTTTGCACCCGTGACCTCACTCCTGCCAGCAAAGCGCTTTAACCAGCTCTCCTATCGATTAGTTCTTATTATATATACGAAACAACGCGTATATAAAGTTTATATAAGTTTTGATTGGCGGTGAAAAGGGGGCCAGCCCCTAAAGTCCAGCCCCCTATACACGGGACCATGGGTAGGAACCCTGGCCCTAAAACAACCAGCGATTTTTTATAACCGTTGACATTTAAAACACATGTGACTGCTCATATG
Organism: Pinus albicaulis; assembly: GCA_034641835.2. Classification (NCBI taxonomy): domain Eukaryota; kingdom Viridiplantae; phylum Streptophyta; class Pinopsida; order Pinales; family Pinaceae; genus Pinus; species Pinus albicaulis. The sequence goes on from CM076569.1 coordinate 655,247,116, forward strand.
TATAAATGCCACGTCAAAGGGTTGTGGCAACGGTTAGATAACTGCAGTCTTCTCGACGGTTCCGACAGGTTAACCACATGTGACCAGCACACTACCCATTAAGTGCTAATGGCTCACCACCCATTGAATATGGAGCGTGCCACCTATTTTAGCAGTCAGACCAACTTTGGAGGGGTTAACTCCAGTTTCTCCACCATTAGTGGAGGTTTTCAAGGGCAGATTGGGCAAAAAATGGTTTTGGTCAAAACTTCTGATAGGCAAAACCTTTTTGGACGAATTTTTTTTTTATTTCAGGTATTCAGAGGATTATGGATCCATTGGAACAGGTTGCAGAGCCATTGGAGTTGATCTTAAGTCCCTTTTTCTTCAGGGAACCAATGAGATCCATGAGGGCCAAGAGTGAGTTGGAGCTGTGTTGAGCTATGGTTAACCATTTGAGGTGAACCAAAAGTCATTTTCGACTATTGTCAGCATTTCAGCATTCCAGAGCCATTGAGATAGGTTCCAAAGGCAGTAGAGGTGTTCTATAGCCATTTTAGCATTAGGGAAGCTTTTTGAGCCATCAGGGCCATTTTGAAGAAATCACTGTTTATGGTAATTCTTCACTGTTTAGTGAATTTGGAAAGGCATTCTTAGCTTTTTAATGTCTTTTGAATCAGTATTTGCATTCATATTTGTCTATTGAGACACTTTTAAACTTTTATTAGCATTTGAAATCATTTTAATACAAGAGGAAAAGCTCATTTTAGGAGGCTTGATCCAGTAGACGTAGCCCAGGAGGGGTGAACTGCTCACCAAACATCTATGTCATGTTATGTTGAAGTTATATTGCTAAAAATTTCTGATTTAATATGTTAAACAGCTAAATTAACTTTCCTTCACACATAAACTCTTATATAGTTTCCATAAACACTTTGTTTCAATTGCAAGATATGAATAATAGTTTGCACATATAATTTCATGGAAATTGTGAGTGTTAACTTCTACAAGTTCTAAAGAAAAATTCTCTAAAGGGCCAGGTAGCCTCTGGATCTCATCCTTTAACAAAGGTGACATATCCATTAAATGCCCCTACAGTCAATCTCTGGAATAGATCTAAGTAGTTGTTTAATCAGCTAGACTTGGAGAATTTTGCACACATTTAATTAATGGAAATGGATACCTTGCACACATTTTCAAGTACTTCCATTTTTAGATTAGATGGTATCAGATCTTTGGTTAATCTTGGTTGTTCTCAGCTTGAGCATTTTTTTTTGTGCAAAAGTTGTTAAAACAGTGTAAAAGATTGATTGTTTTATTGGTTGCAAAATGGTTGCTTGTATGAGTTTTCTTGAGTTGAAAAGATAGTTGTTGATAGCTAAGTCTTGGAAAGGAAAAAATAGTTGTAGGCTATTTTCTTATCCCAAAGTACCTCAATATTATATTTGGAAAAAAAACTCACTTGATTAGTGTTTGCTTCAAGCTATTGGAGTTTGTGTTTTATGGCTGCTTGAATAAGAAGGGGTCTTTACTAACATTTGGTTAAAAGCTTGTCATTTGTTGGAAAGCTTTGAGAAATTTTCTTTGGAAGTTCCTTTTGTTAATTTGACCATTTACATAATTTCAACTTCTTCTACAAGTGAAGTTTCCTCCTTCATGAGATTCTTCAATGATGACATGAAGAATGAGCTCATTAAGGTGAAGGACATGGTGCAGATTCTCATTGAGGATCAAAGAGAAAGTCTTAAGCTTCATGCACAATTGTTGGCTATGAAGGATGAGAAGGAAGCAATTCTCCAAAGGTTGCATGACATGGAGAAACAACTCCTTCAAGCTCAAGAAGCTTTGTCCAAGAACAAGCGTGAGGAAGAGGTAAACCATTCCAACTTGTCTTCAATTTCCTCCATTGAAAAGTGTGTTGGTTCTTTTGAAAAACATACAAGGGGAATCAGGTCCAAAATAATGTTTAAGATGGGCTATCAAGAAGGCAAAGGTTTGGGAAAGCATGCACAAGGCATGGTTGACCCTATTTCAGTTGTGGAGCGACCCAAGAATGTTGGTATTGGATATGAGCAGTTTAATGGCGAAGACTCCAAATCCTTGAATGCATGTGATGAAAATTTAAAGAGAACCTTTATTCCAAGTTCTTCTATGCATATATGTCAAAATTTCTCTAAGGATGATTGTCATTGTTTTAAGCCATCATTGTAGCAAAAGAGGTATATTTATTCACATGATCAATTTGATTATGTTTCAGCAAAGAATGATAATTTTTCTTGTTCAAATCAAAGAAATATTTGTTGCACATTTTGTGGTGGATTTAACCATGTTGCTTCAAGATGTTGGTTGAAAAAGAAAGCACACAGGAAGTAGAAGAGGAAAAGAGAAATTTCTCAGAAAGTGCTTAAGAGTTGCACATTTTGTCAAAGGAAGGGACATGATGTCTCTCATTGTTGGACCTTGCATCCAACAAATCGTCCAAATCACATGCAGCTAGAGGACAAAAAGCTTGGCGTAAGTGGATCTATGGAGTCCATTACCAATGTGGAAATGGAAGATTCACATGAAGGTGTATTGCAACCACAAAAGATGCCATGGAGTTGGCTTGGTAGGAAGTCGATTAACTTCTTAATGCAGTAAGTCATCTTCATTTTTTACATGCAAATTTCAGATTGGTATGCATGTATTTCAGTTAAGTTGATGCAAGATCGCATGTAAAAGCAGTTTCAGTTGAAGGAATTTCTTTGTTGTTGCAAAATTTCGACATGGAGGTGTAAAAAGATGAGTATGATACTCACTTATATTGCAGCAATGTCTTTTGGTTCAGCTCTTAGTCACTCACATGTTTTTGGGATGATGTACTTGATGGTATTTGAAAAGAAGATTTGAAGTTGCACATGTACATAGTTGTATGTGTAAATGGCGAACTATATATAGTTCATTGTACACGATACATACACATGTGTTTGTCAAGATGTATCTTGTTGTTTTTCAACTTGTGTCAATTATGTCACACATTTTATTGACTTGTGTCGATTGTGTCACACATGTTTATCGACTTGTGTCGGTTGTGTGCACACTTGTTACAAATTTTGTGTGTCAATTGTATAGCACATTTTATTGTCAACTTGTTGTTGATGTCGTATGTTGCACAAGGTGCCTTTGGTGTCGAATGGTGTAGAGAACAAAGTGTCATTACAAAGCAGTGCAAGATTCCATGAGTTGGAAAGGAATGCAAGCAAAGAGGGCACAAATTTCAGCAAGGGTCATTGCTGGTTTCAGAATGGAAGATTGGTATGGCGAGAAAACTTGGTCGAGATTCGGCACAAGTACATGGCTCATTCAACAAAATTCGCCATGTGAACAGTTGGCAATTCAGGAAAAAAAATTCTGAGGATGAAGAGAAGAGGATGTTGTTATTCTCTCATTTTCTATACTACAGTTCATTTTCATCATTTCAGTGAGCTTTTGGGGTCCAAAATCTTCTCATTTGGGAGGTGTGATTAGGAGCTCAAGTCCGAGCTATGGAAAAAGCTCAAAATTGAAAGTGTTCAAAATCACTTGCAACCTGAACGAGCGGATAGGCCTCGGCGGTATGATCCTAATGCCATGAACGGAACTGAAATCCGATAATGTATGTGAAATTTATTCAAGTTTGAAAATTCACAATTTCAGGTAAAAGACCAGTTTGACCAAGTTTGACTTCCAAATTTGAAAAATATAAAAAGGAATATTCCACCTAGGACAATCAATTTTTGACAAGTGGCAATCAGTGGTTTCACATTGGTTTGAATTTTGAAGATTTTGGCCAATCGAAGGGTGCCACGTGGCAAGCCCAGAGGCCGCCACGTGGCCCCAGGCCATGGTGAAATATTGGCTAAGTAAAATTTTTGACGGTCTGCGGGTTTTGAACCTGAGACCTCACTCCTACCAGCAAAGCGCTTTAACCAGCTCTCATATCAATTAGTTCTTATTATATATACAAAACAATGTGTATATAAAGTTTATATAAGTTTTGATTGGTGGCGGAAAGGGGGCTAGCCCCTAAAGGCCACCCCCCTATACACGGGACCATGGGAGGGAACCCTGCCCTAAAACAACCGATGGTTTTTTATAACCATTAACATTTAAATCACATGTGACCACTCATATGTATAAATGCCACGTCAAAGGGTTGTGGCAACGGTTAGATAACCGCAGTCTTCTCGACAATTCCGGCGAGTTAACCGCATGTGACCAGCACACTACCTATTAAATTATAATGGCTAACCACCCACTAAATATGGAGTGCACCACCTATTTTAGCAATCAAAGCCAACTTTTGGTCATAACTTCTGATAGGCAAAACCTTTTTGGATGAAATATTTTTTGATTTTAGGTATTCAGAGGATTCTGGATCCATTGGAATAGGTTTCAAAGTCATTTTATTTTATCTTCAGTCCATTTTTCTTCAAGGAAGCAATGAGAGCCATGAGGGCCAAGAGGAAGTTGGAGCTGTGTTGAGCTATGGTTAACCATTTGAGGTGAACCAAAAGTCATTTTCAACTATTTTCAACATTCTAGAGCCATTGAGATAGTTTCTAGAGGTAGTAGAGGTGTTATATATCCATTTTAGCTTCAAGGAAGCTTTTTGAGCCATCAGGGCCATTTTGAAGAAATCACTGTTTATGGTAATTCTTCACTGTTTAGTGAATTTGGAAAGGCATTCTTAGCTTTTTCATGTCTTATGAATCAGTATTTGCATTCATATTTGTCTATTGAGACACTTTTAAACTTTTATTAGCATTTGAAAGCATTTTAATACAAGAGGACAAGCTCATTTTGGGAGGCTTGATCCAGCAAACGTAGCCCAGGAGGGGTGAACTGCTCACCAAACATCTATGTCATGTTATGCTGAAGTTATCTTGCTGAAAATTTCTGATTTAATATGTTAAATATAAAATTAAATTAACTTTCCTTCACACATAAACTCTTATACATTTTCCATAAACACTTTTTTTCAATTGCAAGACATGAATAACAGTTTTCACATATAATTTGACGGAAATTGTGAGTGTTAACTTCTACAAGTTCTAAAGACAGAGTCTGTAAAGGGCCAAGTAGCCTCTAGATCTCATCCTTTATCAAAGGTGACATATCCAGTAAATGCCCCTACAATCAATCTCTGGAATAGATATAAGTAGTTGTTTAATCAGCTAGACTTGGAGAATTTTGCACACATTTAATTAATGGAAATGGATACCTTGCACACATTTTCAAGTACTTCCATTTTCAGATCACTGAAGGAACAATATCTAATATAAATTGTTGTAAATTAGGTGTTGACGATGTTGTAAATATATCAACCAAGGGGATCTCCCTGGTATGAAGTCCCAATTAGACCTCACACCATTTGGAGTATGAGCCCCAAGTGGATATTAAGGTTGGTTTCCATTACTCTTAGGAATTTTCCTTGGTTTCAATTATCAACATAAGATATTATAAAAACAATTTTTGAATCAAGTGAGTTGACACCATGAGGTATACGATTGCAATGTATATCAAGTACTTTCACAGAAGGGAAAAGAGAGTGAGCCTCTAGAAGAAAAGTAATAGTACTATCCTAAAAGAGACACACAAGAGCATGGAAAGAATCATTGATTAACTTGCAAAGTAGTTCACCAGATAAAAAAAATGAGCCAACAAAATAGTTCATTTTCATTAGTATGTGTTAACATAAACATACACTACAAACAATGAGAGAATAGTCTTACAAAAATTTACAACATATGCATGGAGGTGTGGCGAATTGAAGAGCTTCATATATTAAGTGAAAGCCCCAAGGTATATAATTACAATGTTTCCAAACTACCCCTAATAGTGGAAAATTAATTCATTGCTTTATCCTCCAAAGAAATATATTATCTCTTTTACCGAACTAGAGAAGCCAAGGTGAAAATTCCAAAGTCCAAAGCCCCTTATCTTGAGCTATGAGGGTGTATTTATAACAAATGAGGTGACTATTCACCTCCTATGTGACACTTGACCTCCCTCATGACTCTTGAGATTATATTATGACTTTTCGAACTCCTACATGGTCGTTGAACTTCTAATGACTTTATATATTTCTTGTGACTTTTCACATTCCATGTGGGACCCTTGGGCTTCCACACATTTTAATTTTTCTAATTATTTTTTAAATTTCATAATTAAATTCTACAAATGATGTGGAAAAATACATTGACAAATATGACTTTGTAATGACATTTGGACAACCCATGACGTGGAATTGATGACATGGAACTTCATTGTGATGTGTGTAGTTTTTTATCCTATTTACCATCTTTGTATCTTCTTCGTGGTGGATCTTTTCTTGTTCTTTATATTCACCCTCCAAAGGGTCTAGATGAGTGTCAAATCCTTCCAAGTTAGCTTGATTGGCCACCATTCTATCATGGTTAAGTATTTCTTAATGTATTCATGGTGCTTCTTCTTTACAAGTGATCTCATGTAGCCTCTTCTTGATTACCTCCCTTGTATTATCATGATAATTCTTGCATGTGTTTCATCTTCATCTTCCCAGAGCTTAGAGGATATGGAATCTTCCTTCTGATTTTGATCTTCAATCTTCCTTCGTGATATAGCGTCCCTTAATTTTCTTTCTTGATAGTCTCTTTGTCCCTTCAACTTCACAAGTGTGTTCTTGCATGGTCACCTTGGAATCCTTCTTGAGCGTCATCCTGTCATGTCAAGATATAACACCTGCAAATGAAATTCACTCATGAAAAGACGACATCATCCTATAAATATCCTAGTCTAATTTCTTCATGAAATCCATTAATTGAACCTAGGACAAATTGGGGGACTGAGGAGGATTCTCAGGGATTGCAAAGTGTGCAGTTCTAGGAGGCAGTGATGAAAATTTAGTCATTGTGACTATGTAATGTGTAGTGGTTGAGGGACTAGAAGATAGAACTACGCAATTGAGGGAGACAGTGAGGCAATGAGGTAGGCTTACTCATTATGATTGTGTAATGTGCAGTTCAAGGAAAACTGATCCAAATTATTCCATAGTTGCAGTCAGGGAGGCAGTGATGCCTAATTGTTGGATAATACTACATAGTACGTAGTGGAAAATTAACTGGTAGAGAGAATTGTGTAGTTTCTAGGGACATGAGGCAGGGAATAAGAACTGTGACTACGGAATAGGTAGTCCTTGGAGGAAGTGATTGTGTAGTGCACAGTTCCAGTAGTAAGGTTGCTTCATTGTGACTTAAGATTTCGCAGTGCATAGTTCCAGGAGGGAGAAAATATCATCAAGTTGCAACGACAGTGAAAGCTCTGAAAATGGCTAAGTGTAGGATCAGGGATACAAAGAGAACAAGACATGCAAACAAGTCCTATAATAATGATCTCAAACTTAGATAACATCAACACAAGCTCAAATAATGCATAGTACCCAAAAATAAAAAGAATACATTGAAACAGCAACAAAGCGACACTTATTTCTAAGTGTGACAGGTTAAGTGTAGCTTTGCGACACTTAGAATACAAATTATGAAACACATGTCGACTACAACTAGAAAGTGCGCTAAGATATGGGAGAGTGTCTAGAGAACATTCCTATGATATATATGATTAGCTAATGAAAAAGAGTGTGTTAGAACTACCTCGAGTGGTGCACTAAGATGCAACACACGTAGGAGTGAAAAATAATCAAAAGCGACACTTGCAATGTAAGAAAAAGTGCAAATGACACTGGCAAAAGCTAGAAAAATTGAAATTGACACATTCTAGAATGAAGGAAAAAATAAGTGACAATTGTTAAAGTGAAATAAAGTAGATATGATAGTGATGAAAGTGAAAGCGACACTTTTGACAGCGAAGGTGTGCAAAAGTGATAATTGAGGAAACTCACTAGAATGATAATACAATTGCAACTAAGAGGAAGAGAATGACTAACTCATAGGATTTCATTTTCACTGTAAACTAAGATTGTGCACTTAATATCAACAATAATTATGCATTCATTGTCTTTATCAACTACACAATCACTGTCAGCAAGATTTATGCAATGATTATCATTGGGAGTTGCGTAGTCACTCTCACTGGGGATTGTGAAGTCATTGTATATAGGGACTGTATAGGAACTACTTCTAGAGACTATGCAAGAACTACTCTCAAGAATTTCACAATGCCTCTCTTCAAGGGTAAACATTGATTACTGATATTTCTAGAACAAGGTGTGTTTGTGAGTGCATCAAAGGCTAAGAATGTGCAAGCAAGTGACTTTGATAGTTAGAATCTCATAAGAAAAGTATTAACAAATCATAAAGTGACCATGAATATCTTGAGGTGACAGTTCATGGGACCATAAGTAGGATCCAAAATTCAAGTGTGAGCAAAATTTTAGAGGGTGTTTGTCATGGCGATAAGACTAGGATAATAATAAGAGGGAGGGTGAATCAATATTCTACACTTTTAACCAATCTTTGAAATATTTTAAATTATTACTTATCAATCACACAACAACACACATAGAGATCATGAGACATATATATATATCTGTGTGTGTGTGAAAACTCATAGGGGATAAAACCACAAATATTGTTTTGATTTTAATGCAAATGCAAGCACCAAATTCAATTTACATTATGTTTTGTGGGTAAGAAAAGTGGGTTGGTGCCTACAAGCACCTACTTGCTTCAGCCAATCAAATCCATCTTTCATACATTTTTAGACTCAGATTTATGGCACCACAATTATACGTCACTCTTACAATAATATTTATTCTCATACAACAAATTATATTTATGTTACTTATTCACATAGCAACTTCAGTTTTCAACCAATTTGGTCTCTCAACCTCTATACAACTCTAGTTTCAAACTTGGCACTCAGATATGTACCAATTGGAGCACAATATCTCCATCACTTTTTCACAACATTGCTCTTCACTTTTCTTGATTCAAATAGTTTTACCTTTACATCTGCACTCAGCTCCTACTCATTGACTAGAATTTATAGGTTACTAAATTTATTACGATGGGTATTGATCCATGGTTTTCACCCATGGTATCATGGGTTGATCTGAACATTACCTTAGTTTTTCTACTCATCCACAATAGTTCCATTGTTAATTTTCATGCAAAATTTTTTATCTTACCTCTTTTTTGTTTCCATTTATAGATAGAACTTGACTTCACCCGTTCATACTTCATTTCACAACTTTGGATAATTTTTTCACTCACCTCCACCACATTACCAATCTTATAACTCATTATAATTACCTTGATTCATATGACATAGGGCCAAAACCAGTGGCTTAAGCTCTGTTAGTACTCCACCAGTTCTCCGTAGGCTGAAAAAAAGACTGACAAAGGTAACCACATACCACTTCGACCTAGTAGCTAGCCCTACCAGGATAAGAGGGCTCTCTCTATAAGACTCTCTCTATAAGATCACAGTCAAGGATTGACTATGATATGAAGGATATTAGGCTAGGTATGATAAGCTCAAGTAGGTGTTGTGTATTTTATGTTTTTATGTTGGATCAGGGATGAAACTGTTGGGCCGTGAATACAACCACTTTGTAACACTTATTTCATCCATTCTTACCATTCTCTATTATATCATTTGTTATAATTTATCATTTAAATCCATTTTATAAATGATTTATGCTCTTATGGATGAAAATTATTTATCTTCCTTTATTTCTAATAAATTGATTATTATGAATTATTTTATCAATGATAGTTTTAATAAGTTGGTTATAACATTATTCACCATTTTTAGCCTCCAAGATAATTTCAGATTGAAGATTTGATCATTAAAAGTGCCAACTCAGAAACGCGCTGGAATAAGGAGTGACAGTTTTGCGGTTGAGATTCTGAGCAAATGAAGATGAATCTGGAAAATCCGGAACATGGGTTTTGTCCAGAACGGACCCAATTAACTTTAACAAAGAACGGTTTGCCTAAATTCGGCCTGTGTTGAGAGATTCGCAGAGTTCTTTGAGCACGATTTTCTCAAATCTGTGGTTGCGGCCGTCCTCCAAATCTCAGCTAAAAAGCCAAATTCGACTTGCTGTTGTGGAAAGATGGATGTAAATCTATTTTCTTGTTGATCAATTGGTTGGAAGAAATCCAATATTGTTATGGGAGATTGTATTTACTATTCAATTTCTCCTCCTTCTGATTATAAAAGGAGAAGCATGTATTATGTATGGGAACGGAGAGATTTTCCTTATTGTAATTTGCAGAACTGTGCATCGGCTCTTCTTAAGAGAGTGAGAGCTGTTTGTAACATTATTAATGCCTGATTAATAAGAGATTTCACTGTTATTCCATTTCTCAAGCACTGGAGTAAAGCACAGCAACGCTTCACCGGTGGTTGAGGGCCCGGCCCCAGGTGGAGCGATCTGCTGTTTGTATTTCTATTACTTTATTTCTATTGTTCTGTATCTGATTTCAGTTGCTGTCTCTTTCATTTATAAATTAGTTTAGTGATTGCTGTGTGACTGTCGACAGAATTAAAGCATTGCTTGGTTATGAATTGTAGTTACTGTTCATTTTACGCTGCTGTATATTATCCCCTTGGTTTGATTTATGCGTGGTTTGTTCATTATTGTTATTTGATTATTTGATATGCTTTACAAGTTCATATTATATGCTCTGTTCGAAGTTTGAATCATTGAGGTTTCTACAGATCGAATTGTATGTTAACTCTGCATCAAGTTATTTATCCTTTCAAGAGTTAATCGCATATCCTTACTGTTATGTTACAGAGCTGTTATACTAAACGTTTGTGTGGTGTGCGTTTATGATTTATCAATATTGTTCTACCATTCATTCGTTGTATTGTTGTTCCATTAACGTGATCTGTGTAAATCGCCTTTAGAGTAACAGAATGTTCTTTGATTGCAAGGAGTGTATAGATTGAGTTTGATTATAGCCCGCGGGACTTAGTTATTCAATTGTTGTTCCATTCCAGATTTGCTATTCAATTCTTTATTTGTTGTTCAATTCTTTATTTGTTGTTCTATTTACTCGCATTTGTGTGAGAGACGACCTAAGGCTGTAGTGAGCTTTGGCATTCACTGTATAGCTCCCAGACCCGTGGTCTATGCTCTAATTTCCTTTCCATCAGTTTCTAAAAGGATGGGTTATCGATGCTGAACCCTTGACTGATACATTGCTTATTTTTCCGAATGCATGATTTAAGTCTTAAAGTGCTTTGCTGTAAGTAGATTTTATTTCCAGCTTTTATTTACTTTTGGATTTTAAGCACTATACTGCAAAACATTACTCTTGAGTAAATAGCCGCCTCAGACTGAGTACACTCTTGAGATAAAAAGTCGTCCCTGGGTTGATAATTAATGTGAAGGTAATTAGAGGTGAAAGAGACCCTTTTTATCGCTCCACAGAAACCAAGTACTAGGTCTAAGTATCAAAGGTATTACATCTGTAAAGATATAAAGGAGCAAGGTAGAAGTGGATCTATGATGGATTTATGGTTTGTAGGTATGGTGGTGAGTCTGAAAAGGTATCAGGATTTAATGAGAATGTTCAATCATGAATTCATTAAACTAGAAGCATGAAACACAAAATGACATTTTCATATAAACATAGCTAAATTAATAGAATTATGCCTATGAACTATAAGGAAATCCACTAAAAATACAATATATGGAAAGAGGATATATATATCATTCAATAAATAGTATAAAAAATAAAATACATGATCATAAACTCACTACACATGAATTCCTAGATAATAGTTGCAACTGCATCCTTTGATTTATGAATTTGAAAGTGAAAGTACAAGCTACAAAATTATAATCCTCTGATTTCCAACCTGTCAAATGACTTTGAAAATGATAGATATAGACCAAAACAACATCTCCCCTCTCTTATGGGTCGAATCCATCAGTTGGGGAGTTGATTACATGATATGCTCAACAAAACCCTAATGTCTATTGGAGGCCAACCAATTCACCTCATCATAGGAAACTAGATACATTTGACCAAAATTACTTTAACAAGAATGTATCTACCCTATTTCACTATTTTCCAACTCAATTACACCTCATGACATAAAAAATCATCATCATTCATCAATTACATAGGTAAAAATTCAAACTAGGTCAAACTACCTACAAAAATGCCTTTTGGAGAAAGCATAGTGAGCTAGGGAAAAAAGAAATTTGAAGGCCTTCTAGGGGTCCAAATGCTAATATGAAAGTTTTTCTGGAAATATCTAAATATCTGCTACATGATAGGCTCTTCAAGCACTCAAAAAGGTGGCTCCTAGCCCTCCCAAACTTCATTCTCCCAAGAGTACTCAGAAAGTGTAGCGTGGCCTCCAAAAACAGGGCAGAAAGGTGATTTTTTGCATGTTTTTGGGCATTTTGACCCTCCAAAAGTGCTTGACATGGCTCCACCGCTGACTAGGATTGATTTACTCACCAAGAGGAATCCAAAAATGTTGATTTTTCATCCAATGGACCCTGCCAACAAAATCGTAGCATGGCCCACGCTACACTTTTACCAGTATGACTGGTTTTCAAAATTGCCAAATTTGACCAAAATTTCACAAAAACCAAAATTTTCTCCAAAACTCATCAAAATTGGTCCATAGATGCTTGACAAGGTGTATTATGCCACTAGGGAAGAATTAGCAAGTAACTCCAATTTACCCTTCTCCTTTTGACTTTTTAGGGTTTCCTTCAATTTTGTTTGCAATTGTTTGACTTTAACTTTATAAATCTGATTTCTTGTGTAGTAGTGGTCAGCCATGTGTTTTTGTAACTTTTTATCTCTTTTGGCCTTTTCAAGGAGATTCTCCAAGTGAATATTGACTTTCTCAAGCCAAAAATCCTTATTTTCATTGATTTCCATGGTTATCCTTTCCTCAAATGTCAACTCTTCATCTAGTGGATTTCTCTCTCTTTATTTCTGCAATGCTCTTCAGAGACCCATGGTCCTTGGCCTCTTCCTTGTCACCTGCTCTTCATACTTTTATGAATCTTCACTGTCAACCACCACTTTTCCTTTCACATCATGCATACTAGCTTCAAATTGATTTTTTCTAAAGACAATTGTTTTGCCTTTAAGTGATTTTTCTCTTGCTCTAAGAAGGAAATTATCCCTTGCCAATTTGTCCTTGAGTTCTTTGATATGAGAATATTTTTCCTTGATGATCCTTTCTAGGTTTTCATGCTCTTCACTGGCCTCCAATTCTACTATGTCAATGTCATGATGGATGATCTCCTCATCATGCAAAGATGTCTCATGCTATAAAGGTAATCCCTGCTCTGCTATTGTGGGCTTGGCCCTTTCCTCAATCTGAGGAAAAAAATGAGCCTTCTCCCTCTCTGTTATGTCTCAGTAACCTCAATCTTCCTCCTCACTGAAACTGTGCTAGGTGAGCCAACCTCCATGTGTCTAGATGGTGATGATGGTGCTGATGGTGTTGATGGTAAACCAGGGCTAGTAGGCTGGATACTAGAAGACAAAAATACATCTGCTTGCATGAAGGTTTCCCAAGTGATACTCTTATTTTCAAGATGGTGTAAAACAATGAATTTGATAAGATCATGGTGAAAGAGACTGCTTTCAAGACTACTCTTCTTATGATGAACTTTTTGTCATATTTTGCAAACTTCTGTAGAGGTGATAAGGAAAATTGAGTGGCTTTACCCATGTAAAATGCATGAGAAGTCTGAGATGATACCCATGTAGTCTAGAAAATCTTCCCTCACAAGTGAAGTACTTCATGATGATCTTCATTATTGGTGTATACTTCTCAAGGAGGTTCCCAATAGGAAAAATATTCCTCATGTGTTGTTGGTAATGTCTTATGAGATAGGGCTGATAATTTTGAATGCCTAGGTCTTGGTTTTTGAACCATATTTCACCATGATTAGGTATCCCTGTGACCTCAGCTACTACATCAGTTTATATAGTGAAAGTAACCCATGCAATTATTACCTTGGTCCCTATATTACTAGTATTGTCCCTTATTTTTGTTAGTGTAACCCCCTTATTGTTATTATTGTACACCTGTAACCCCCATATTGTTATTATTATGCCATTAAATTATTATTGTTAGGTCAACTAGGATTACATTGTGGCCCCACTAAGATTACAATGTGGCTCCATGGACTCCTAGATATAGAAAGGAGGTTTTGTAATTTGTATCATCCAAGAATTGTTCATTAATGTAAATGTATTGTAGGTTTCCCCCTCAAAGTGGCTTATTTCTAAGGCATTGATATCTCTTTTCTTCTATTTTTGGAGCTAGTTTCACAACATTTGGTATCAGAGCTTTGGATTCTAGGGTTTCGCTGCCCCAAACAGATCATCATGGAATTTTCACTATAATTTTTTTTCTACGAAGGTTCAGAAGTTGAAATGATTAGAGTGTCAGGACTAAATCCTGAGGAACATCATCGCAAAATTTCAAATCTTGGTTCGCAATATTTTCGGAAATATGATCTGCGGAAGTTAGGTCTTTTTGCAGGCCCCTGAATTTAACCTAAACAGGTCATCATGGAATTTTCTCTATAATTTTTTTTATACAAAATTTCAGAGCTTTTTTCACAATATTTTTGGAGATATGGTCTGTGGAAGTTAGGTCTTTTGTAGGCTCCCAAATTTCATCTCAAAGAGGTGATCGTGGGAAAATATTCATAACTCTCTCTCTAAGTATCGGATTGGAATTTTGTAAAAAGTGGCCACAAGTACACGGACTTTAGTTTTTTCTTTATCAATTTCAGAGCTGGAGGAGGAAACAATGACACGTGGCATGTCGTAAAATTTCGATCTACTAAACCAGTCCATAATTAGGTCATCATAGGATATTGGGCATAACTTTGTCTTCAAGAATCCAAATCAGGTCAGACCTGTGGCATTTGGAAGAATACTAAGAGGGCTACTTCAGGGAAAATTTTCAGATATTAAAGATCCAAAATCACAGAGATAAATCAGTTGCAATATCGAGCTCCTCAAAATCAAGAAAAAGGTGTGTATTTTTTTTCAAATTACATAAGTCTTTTTTGAAAAATCAGTTCTAGGTGTTTCCAAAGGCCTATTGAGCATGGATATCAGTGTTGGGTTCTAAAATTCCTCCTAAAAAGAATTCAACACCCATTAATCCTTCATAAGGCTCTACTATGACTCATGAAGATGAAGAAATGCAACATGAGATATCAAAAGTCCATGAGCAAGTGCACCAAATTTCACTATCGCAAAGAGCAACAAAAAATGAAATGGATGGTTTGAAGAAAGTTGTGGAAGCTAAGATGAATGGTTTGGAAGCTAATATATATGGCATGGAAGTTGGCATGGAAGCTAAGATGGATTACATGGAAGCTAAGAACAATGAAAAATGGAAAACATGAAGAATGATCTAAAAGTAGACATCGAAGGTTTGACAAATTTGATACAACAAATGTTTCCTAATGGTGAAAAGATAGTATAGGAAACTCATGATGAGAAAAAAATAAATGTTAATCGTGATTTCATAAACTCTAATGTTGGCAGGAAGAACCACCATATTCCAAAAATGGATATGAGGAAGTTTTATGGAAAGGATCCTGTAACATGAATACTACAGATGGAGCAATATTTTGATCTCAATAATGTGCAAAACACACAAAAGGTACGCATTGAAACTTTAAATTTATAACAAAATACATTTGTATGGTATCGATGGCTTTGATCCCGTAAAATAATTGTCACTTGGTCAATTTTTACGGAGGAAATGATAGCACATTATGAGGATACAAAGAGAAAAACCTTCTTTAGCCAATTGATAAATCTCAAACAAAAGGGTTTAGTGGGGCAGCACATTGAGGACTTCCAAAAATTGAATATAAGGGTAACTGATATTCCAGAGGAACACAGGATCGATCTCTTCATAGGCACTTTAAAGGATAACATCCAACATGAAGTTCGTGTTTTGGAACCCGATTCATTGGAGAAGGCATTCAGGTTGGCAAGAAAAGTTGAATGTAAAATAATGGCGACAAGGAAGCCTACCACTCAATTCTATAAAGAAGGAAGTGTTGCTACGTCTAGATTTCCACAACCTACAAGGTTGACACCACAGCAATTGGAAGAAAAAAGAGTGAAAGGGCTTTGCTACAATTGTGATAGCAAATACACTAAAGGTCATAAGTGTGCTGAGAAGAAATTATTTTACATAGATTGTGAAGAGGAAGAAGAAAATGAACAAGAAGAGGATATACACCAGGAACCAACCCTAGAAGAGGAAGAAATTAGTCCGACCATATCGTGTAATGCATTGGCAGGAATTACCACTCCTCAAACTCTCAAGATAGAAGGACATATCAAGAAGAAAAAGGTAATAGTGTTGATTGATTCAGGTAGTACCCATAATTTTATTCATCGTAAGGTAGCCAAGGAATTGAATTGTTTCCTATACCCAGCACCAGAATGTCAAGTGATGGTTGCAAATGGAGGAACTATAAATTTCTCTGGAAAATGCCATAATATCAAGCTAACCATGGGGGAATATGTATTTAATAGTCCAATGCTTTCCATTCCTATGGGAGGTGCTGATGTTGTACTAGGAGTACACTAGTTACAATCTTTGGGGACGGTAGCTTTTAATTTTCAAGAACTTTTCTTGAATTTTTTTTCAGAAGGAAAGGAATTCGAATTACAGGGTATTGTAGGGAATCCGAGAAATATAATAATCTCTAATTTCATGACAAATCTTCTAAAGAAATAACAATGAGGCGTAATTGCACAATTATGCTCACTAGAAGTTCCAACATCAAAATCATCTATTTGTGCAGATCTCCAAAAATTCTTGGACAATCATTCCAAGGTTTTTGAAACTCCCAAATGACTCCCACCTATTCGTGATCATGATCATGCTATTCATTTGATTCTAGGAAGTGTTCCTCCAAACATCAGTCCTTATAGATATCCTTATGTCCAAAAGAGCGAAATTGAATGTATGATTGCATAAATGTTAGAGGCTGGTATAATTCAACCTAGTCAAAGTTCTTTCTCTGCTCCTGTAGTATTGGTACACAAGAAGGATGGATCATGGCACATGTGTCCGGATTATAGGGAGCTCAATAAGCTCACCATTAAAGATAAAATTCCATTCCTGTGATTGATGAATTATTGGATGAATTACACGAAGCAATTTATATTACCAAGTTGGATCTTTGTTCAGGATATCATCAATTTAGAATGAAGACTTAAGATATTCCAAAAACAACATTTCGAACTCATGAGGGTCATTATGAATTTTTGGTCATGCCTTTTGGCCTTACCAATGCACCTTCTACATTTCAAGGCTTGATGAATTCCATTTTCAAACCCTTCCTTAGAAAATTTTTGCTAGTAATTTTTGATGATATACTAATCTACAGCAGGTCTTGGAAGGATCATTTCAACATGTTGACAGGGTGAACAAACTATTGCAGGAGAAACAATTATATGCAAAAAAATCCAAATGTTTCTTTGGAGTACAAGAGTTGGAATATCTGGGTCATATTGTATCTCACTAGGGTGTTAAGGTAGAGCCTAACAAAATTAAAGCCATTAAAGAATGGAAAATCCCCACAACCATAAAGTAGTTGTGAGGATTTCTCAGGTTGACAGGGTATTATCGCAAGTTTTTTAAGAATTATGGGAGAATAGCAGCACCTTTAACAACATTATTGAAGAAAAATGGATTTTCATGGACTCCTGAAGCAACTAAGGCCTTTGAACATCTTAAAGAGTCAATGTGCCTAGCACCGGTCTTAGCTACTCCAGACTTCAAAAAAACCTTTATTGTGGAATGTGATGCCTTAGGAAATGGAATTGGTGCTGTTTTAATGCAAGAAGGAAGACCCATTGCTTTTGAAAGTTGTCCAATCAAAGGAAATTATTTATAGAAAGCTATTTATGAGAAATAAATGTTAGCAATACTGCATGCAATAAAGAAATGGCGAACTTACATAATGGGAAGACACTTCAAGGTAAAAATTGATCATGATAGTCTTAAACACTTTTTGGAACGAAGACTATCTTCAAAAGAGCAGAAAAAATGGGTCACAAAGATGTTTGGTTATGACTTTGAAATAATCTACAAAAAAGGGAAGCTAAATGTTGTTGCAAATGCACTATCAAGAAAGAATAAAGAGGTGGAAGCATTGCTTTGTAACATTTCTATTATCCAACCAGATTGGATAACTGAAGAAAGGGATGAATGGAAGAAGGACAAAGAAGTGTGGACACTCATTCAAAAGTTGCAGCAAGATCCTAGTACATCTGATACATTTAGTTGGAAAAATGATTCCTTATGGTACAAAGATCGCTTATATCTTTGTAAGAATTCCCAACTAAAACAAAAGATTCTTTTTGAATTGCACACTTCTCCTTTAGGAGGACACTCAGGATTTTTAAAAACTTACCACAGGGTGAAGAAAGAATTTTTTTGGGATGGCCTTAAATCTGATATTCGAAAGTTTGTGGCGGAATGTTTGGTTTGCCAGCAGAATAAAGTGGAAACAATTAAGACCCCAGGACTTCTACAACCCTTATCCATTCCAAGTCAACGTTGGGAGGAGATTTCAATGGATTTTATCACAGGTTTACCTAAGTCCGAAGGAAAGAGTGTCATCATGGTGATAGTTGATAGACTTACCAAGTATGCACACTTTTGTGCATTATCTCATCCATTTAAAGCAAGTACAGTTGCTACTACATTTATGGACAGAATTCAAAAGCTACATGGAAGCCCAAGGGTTATTGTGATCGACAGAGATCCCATTTTTACTGGAAATTTTTGGACAGAGTTATTTTCTTGTTTGGGTACTCAATTAGCTCATAGCTCATCTTATCATCCTCAATCCGATGGTCAAACTGAGATAGTAAATAAATGTTTGGAAGGATATCTTCATTGTTTTGTATCTAATAAACAAACACAATGGGTCAAGTGGTTAGCTCTTGTTGAATGGTGGTATAACACCTCCTTCCATACTGCAACAAAAATGACCCCATTTATGGCACTTTATGGATATCATCCACTATCCATCACATCATCTTTAAGAGAAAATTTGAAGGTTCAAGCAGTGGAATATCACATCGAGCATCAACAAGAAGTTCTCCAGCTCTTAAAATATTACCTAAATGGCACGAAATCGAATTAAACAACAGGAAGATCAACATCACATCTATGGGTATTTTTATGGCTACAACCATACAAACAAATGTCCCTCAAGCAAGCTAAGAAGGATAATAAATTATCACCAAAGTAATATGGTCCTTACAAGGTGTTGCAAAAGATTGGTACTATGGCATACAAATTGGAGCTTCCTGCTTCTTCATGAGTGCATCGAAATTTCCATGTTTCATGCTTAAAGAAGGTTATAGGTGAAAATATTCCAGTTCAAACAATATTTCCAGAACACTATGAGGAAGGAAAAATCATATTGAAACCTGAAGCGGTCACGGAAACAAGAACACGACAGCTATGAAATTGATAAATTTCAGAGTATCTCATCAAGTGGAAGAACTTACCCACTGAAGATTCTACATGGGAAGATGATAATTTTACACAGAAGTACCCAGAGCTACTCAAGCATTGAGGACAACACTTTTTTGAAGGAGAGGGGCATGTTAGGTCCCTATATTACTAGTATAGTCCCTTATTGTTGTTAGTGTAACCCCCTTATTGTTATTATTGCACCCCTGTAACCCCCATATTGTTATTATTGTGCCCTTAAATTATTATTTTTAGGTCGGCTAGGATTACATTGTGGCCCCACTAAGATTACATTATGGCCCCATGGACTCCTATATATAGAAAGGAGGTTTTGTAATTTGTATCATCCAAGAATTGTTCATTCATGTAAATTTATTGGAGGTTTTCCCCTCGAAGTGCTCATTTCTAAGGCGTTGATATCACTTTTCTTATATTTTTGTAGTTGGTTTCACAACATGTGTTTTTGGTAATGTCTTCTGAGATAGGGCTGATAATTTTGAATGCCTAGATCTTGATTTTTGAACCATAGTTCACCATGATTAGGTATCCTTGTGGCCTCAGCTACTACATTAGTTTACATAGTTAAATCAACCCATGCAACTATTACCTTGTCCCTTTTTAGTTGAGTGGAAAACAATTTAGTCAATGTGGCATGGTATTTGACACTCTCAACCTGTGGCATGGTATTTGACTCTCTCAACTTGTTCATAAAAAGGAAGACATACTAATACTTGAAAAAAGTGCTTGGATAATGGTGAAGACATAATTTCAAGATTGGTTAAGGGCTCATGTCTTATCACCTAGCCTCCCTTATTGTAAGACTTCTTCTCCTCCATTTGATTGTTTGCAGGGGGGAAATCCTAATGGGACAAAACAGGGGAAGGAGAAAAGGGATAGGATGAAGGGGTTAGGGAAGGGATATGAGTGTAGGAAAATTTAGGGAGATGGACAGGGGTCTTAGGGAACTTTATGAAGTGAAATGGAGTGTAATGGGTATGGTAATTGAGCTATGGAATTTTTACACAATCCTAGCTAGGAAAGCTACCCGAAATTGCAGAATTAGGCTAGGGGTTTAGGTTTTGGGGTTTATGAATTATGAATGAGGGGGTGTGAAGGCTATGGGATATGGTTTTAGGTATAAGGGCGGGTAGCAAGTCTATGGGAGAGTGTGTTTGTCTTGAAAAATTTAAAAAGAAGGCTAGCCACTAAAATGCAGTGTAGGGGCCAATGGAGGGTTTTCACTCTAAACCAATGAAATTGAGCTGCAAGGAGGGGTTTATAAGGTGTAACTTACTTTTCCACTTATGCTAAACACCTTCATAGCCTTCAGAATCCTTCAGAAGTTGATTTGATGCCTCTAGGAGAGAAAACACAACAAGTGGAAGAAAGTGTAGTGTGGAGCCCAGAAAGCACAGCGTGGCTGCTTTGGCACCAAATTTTGGAATGTTTTTTACTTTAATTTGTTGATCAAGCACTTGATGAGTGAGAGAGAGCTCTTCTTCAATGAGGTGAATGAGAAAATGAGTTGAATTTGTCTTTTTATAGCTTATGATGGTCACTTTTCTTCATAGTAGTGGGATGGCCCACCACATGTTTTTTCACTTTGCTTTGAAAACTTGTAGCTTTGATACTTTCTTATGCAGATTTAGGAACATTAGGAAATTATTACATACTGAAACATAAATTAAATTTGAAACCGAACTTCATTGAACAAATTTACCTATTACCACTCCTCCTTTGTCGAATTTATGCATGGAATGACAAATTTTGGATGACTGAAACCCTAATGACCTAATGGAGACACTGAAATGAATGGAATCATGATGATGATGACTGGATTGATGATGATGATATATTATTCGATGGTACACCCAACTGAGTGATGAGAAGGATCGACATGTAAAAATTTGAAAGGAGTAAAAATTACCCTAGACACAATAGCTAGTGACCAAATTTTTACTTGAAAGCCTAATGAAATGACAAAAATTTGACTTTGAGATCCTAAAAAGACATGAAAATATCCCATTTAATCATTGGTGACAGGCTGAACAGACTGACACTAAAATTGGCTCCAGCTCGGCAACTCCTTAGAGGTGTCAAGAACATCGTAGACCAAGTAGCCTAACCTTTGGGAATGGAGTCAAAAATCAAAAGATGAGACTAAATAATGAAATCTGACTCAAAATTGAACTGACTTGGACTCTAACTGAAATTAGAAATCAGCAACAAATCAAGAGAGATTTATGGACTTCACTTCGAGCTCCAAGCTCCAATGATTCTCTCCTTCACACTTTGGCAGAAAAATGAAACTGATATGTACAATGAAATTAAGAAATTTCGTAAATCTGATTATAAAAGGTAGTGCTTGAGAAGCCTACCATTAACTCCTCCTATGAAATCTTCTCCATTCATTTCCTCCAATAGATAAGCATGTTGTCCTCTTGAAGCTGAAATTTTATATGGTCCCTTCCATAAGTTTTCAAATTTACCTTTGTCGTTCGGTCATATACCTTCTTTATTCTCTCTTGAAGCTTATAGGTGTTTTGAAACACCTCATCCCTTGTTTGTTGGAGACTCGCGAGAGAATTAGAGAGAAATTTTTTATTCCAATAAAAACATGATCAAATAAAATAATAATGTTGATAATAAATAAATAAAATATATACATGAATCATAATAAGATAGAGGTGAAAATAAAAAATAAAAAATAAAAACAATAAAAAGGAATAAAATTAAATTAATAAATTTTAGATCTAATCCTATTATAATCTCAGTAGATCCCAAGTTAAAACGGATATATTTTGTTCTTACTATATAAATATCTTAATACATAAAACATTTGAGTGGATCATTTTTATTTAGAAGAGAGGGATTTGCCTCGCACTTTTCATTTTTTAAATAGAAATGAGAATTTTAGAGTATCTGTAACTTTCGACTATCAATATTACACTAGATACAACTATTTCATAAAACGGTCACAAACAGGTCAGTTACTGATGGATGATGCAGGAGCATCGGACCATCCTTAATCAAAATTGATATTCAATGTTGCGGAAGGAAAAAACGTGGACAACCATTTTTAAAAGGGGGCTAATTTAAATAAAACAGAGCTAAAATGATGGAAGCGATATGTCTCTAGAAGAATTGATTTATTTTAATTATCTTCCATGTAATTAAATAGAGAGATTTCAAGGGTTAGTTTAGTGATTTGTGGGAGAAACTTTTGGATCTTAAATGATCCACTCGCTTTGTAATTTCTATATAATGTGAGCCTGTATTGTATGCGAGGGAGAGAGAAATGTAGCCTGAGGGCGAAATTTGTGATTCAGGCCAGAGTGGCCTTAGCCTGTAACTCGAGTTCGGCGAAATAATGAAATTTGTGTGGTTTTATATATCAAGGATTAATCTATATTTTGCAGTCTCTGTGCATTGTTTAATCTTGATTCTTATGTGTATATATATTCTTCTTATTTCAACCCTGTTAATTGATAAGTTGTGTGAGTATGAGTGGTGAACTAAGTTCCTATGAACTTCGTTGTAGATTAACACTATGGTAGAACATGGATTATTGAAGCATGAATTCCATTGACAGGAATTAGATTAAAGGATGAACAAATGGTGAAGATCACAGCACAGAAGAAAAACGAGAGATGGACGAACAAGCGCACGTCTCCATCGGCAATTATTATATTTATGTGTTAGGACATTGCAAGTTAAACGATATAACTTGCGATGTGATGAAGAGGAGCCACGTGTTGGCATAGCGATCAAGCGCATATCGCACATCGCATGAAATATGGTTAATAGTCATAGGTGTAGACTTAAACTTGTGAGCGGCCGATTTGCGATAAGCTGTGGAAGTTGCGATGTTGCGATGCGACATCGTCATCACAACTTCGCATTAGCAGAATTTTTTGTTTGGTGTTAAAGTTATTTTTTATATTTACCGACATGCAATATCATAAATGTTGAGATGTTGTGATATTTTTTTGGGAACGATTGTGATCTATTTATAATTACAGTAAAGTGGTTCCATTTTTGCGTGCTTAGAGTGTTTATGTGGGCCCATAACCCATAGGTCCACGTATTATGTTAAAATGCAGATTCGTCGGCATCAAGAGGTATTAGAGCAGAAAAGTATTATTTTTGCAAATTAGGTAGTGGGTGCAAATTTATTTAGGATTGGTAAAGCGTGTGATATTTATATTTTTGTGCAGGTAGTGGCAGAAGAAAGTGAGAAGATTGCAGCAGCATAGAGCAAGGAGGGCTCAAATGGCTCTAGAGGAGAGAACCAGAGAGATTCCGATAGAGTGAGCTCAGAGGAGATAAGCTTAGTGAGGTATCGTGTAGTAGGGAGTACTTGCTACTGCAGAAGTTTTGTTGCATCTCACGAATGTTGCTATAAAAATATCACAAAGGAAATTCCACAGAGAATGTGGGTAGAATTGCTAAGAGAAAGAAAAAGACTTGGTACTAGTAGCAAGTAGCAGACTTGTTACAGAGAAGGCATATGACCAGGAGGTCATAAAATTTTGTACCTTGGGAGTGATTTGTACTTGGACTACCTATGTATCGATACTGAAGTCCTAAGACCAAAGTTTTATCACTTAATAGACTTTCTCAAAACCCCTTTACATCAATTGCTATTTCTAGCAAACTTCACATCATGTCGAGACTTTGCATATAAAATAAATCTTATGATTGTTCATTTCGACACTCCAGCGTTCCAATGACGTGGTATAGGGTCCCACTTGGGCTAAATTTGAAGCATTATTTTGGGCCTAAAAACCATGTTCGTTGGCCATTTTGGCCAAACCAAAATACACAAGAAATCATTTCCAGTCACAAACCTGTCAAAAATCTCGAGACATCAGATTATGCCACATAAGCTTCCAAATAATTTTCCACATTAGCACACTACCACATGGTGTTCCCTAATGCTACCACGTGTCTGGGTACCTACTATCTCTCCAATTAGCCAACCAAATAAAAAAACAAAAAATGAATGTCATGTGTTAACACTTATTTCATCCATGCTAGGTATCTTATCACCTGGTATCGACATCATCTTTGTCACCTATCCTGCCATGTCACTTTGGGGGCTAACCTTCATTTCTTTCTTAGCCCTCAACCCTCTCATCTTTCTCAACCTTCTCTACACTTGGCCTTCTCATCCCTCAGCCTTCTTGGTGGCTTTTGACCTTGACATCAATGACAACACTATGCAAAATATCCCCCTTTTTCATTGATGGAAAAACTTTCCATTGGAGCATTGACAACCCTTGGAGCTTTGAGCACTACCTTCCAATCTACCATTGATTTAAGCTCTAAACCAAGTCAGATATGCACTAACTTCTTTCACATATAAACCAGTTATTTTATCCCCTTACCCTAAACCAATATCCAACTTCAACTAAGTGGCTAAGCATGACATCACTGCTCTAGGTCAATGGTTAAGATATTTCTCCCCCTTTGACATCAATGACATCAATGGTCAAGCTATTTTATATAATATCCCTGTAATATTCCCAAATGGGAAAAGCAGGAATATAGTGAATAAACATGGAACTAGAAGTGTAAATCAATGCATAAATGTAAGAGACCAATAAGGAGCCTTCTTATTCATTATAACAGCAGCAAATAGGTACAAAAATAATGGGCACACGTCATATAACAAGGTACCACAACCCTCCAATAAATAAATCCCTCAAGATAGAGGTGTTGCTACTATATCAAAATGCCAGAGATATTGCTACAGTGCAGTCATAAGAGCACTACTACAAAAAATGAGTAAAAAAAATATAAAGGGCTGATATATGCCTCAAAAGATACAATAAATTAATATCAAGGCTCTATACAACCTCCAACAAATAACCCAAGAGGGTCTCCGAGAAAAACACCCAACAATACAATATGAGCTGCAGCCCTAGGGCTGAAAGTATGCTGCAAAAAAATAACTGAAGAGTATGGTTGAATCTGATATGAAGATAAGTATTCTCTCCTCCAATGGATCCTCTAGATGAAAGGCTGGCCCCTTCACTGAAGAAATCACTCTCCAAATCACCCACTGCAACTACCCCTGCAACTCCCCCCTAGAATAACGCAGATCCAGACTGATACTGCACTATAGGGGATAAAAACACTCTGGCCTAGTGCCAAATATATCAATTATGCTCCAAGGCCTTCTTGACTAGCCTCCCAAGATAAAGTAACCTTCCTCCAATGAGATCTAGCTCAAAAATCACCCAAATCAACCCTCCACAACTTCTTCCCTGCAACACAACACAACCTCAACAGGAACTACGATGTACATTAAGGCTGAAGCTTTGGCCTGATGCCTAAATGTGGAATATAGTGAAAACACTCTTCCTTTGAGGTCACTCAAGGATAGAGGTGGGATTCCTACTCAGGAACACCCTGTGCTAAATAGCACTGCAATCTTAGCTAAATAGCTAAAGAGAGAAACAAGTCTAAATAGACCATAAAATCAAAATATCATAACATAACATAACATAATGAACTATGGTTGTCATCCTATTCCTTATATAAGTGGTGAGATTCCTCACCCTTGGCCCCACTCATTACAGTCACTATCTCCATGCATGATATCTCCCTCCAAAACTGCATTTTCCCTCAATAAATGTCCACTCCTCCATAACAACGATGTTGATTTGGTCAAATTTGACCCAGTCTTCATGCTCCAGCACCTTTTCACACACAAGGGTTCTTAATTAAGTTGCTAATATTTCCTCCTTTCACATTAGGAGTGATTTTATTCCTACTAAGGATATTTATGAGTCTCCATACCCTCTTATTCAGCAAATTAAAAAGCAAAAGCAAAATTTAATATTCCAACTAGTTGTGTGCTAATTTAGGAATATCACAATACTCCCCTTCCAAGTGTTTCTTGTCCCTAAGAAACTGCAAGGACATAACTGAAAATCTGGGGAACATTCATTCCCATACGGAGCTCCAATCTCCAAGATATCATCCATACAAAATGAATCACCCTCCAGAGTGGTAATTCATAGAGAAATTCCTCCCATCTGCTCATGAGAGGCACCTCCCAAGTGCTCAACTCACCCAAATGGCTCATCCCATAAAAAAACAAGAGACCCAATGTATAAATCATGGATGGTCCAATGCTCTCCCAGAAATATATAAGAACCATGGAGAATCTCTCTCCCAAAGGGCACATCCAATCCCTCCATCCTCCCTCCAATCACTCCCATAAAAAGAATAAGGACATCATCAATATATGGGAACAAAACCAGTGATACATAATCAACCAAATGCAATAATGAGGGGGGATCATAGTCCCACATATAGAACGAGTGCAGAATATCTCCTAACTGCATCAAACAATGATATGGTAAGTGTTTTCCCCACCACGTACTTGTTGCCATAGTATTCTGACATATTTTGAAAAGGTGAGAAATGTTTGGTGCCTTTGGTGCACACCCAGAATGATCCATCATCTCCCTATATCCTCCTAGGGAGTGGCCATGCTCGACAATGTTTATGGCCCAAAGTTGGCCATGAAGTTTATAGGGAAGAATGCTACTTCTTGGAGCAATGGCTTGCACATATATGGTAAAGGAATGCAAATATTCAACAAATAAATCATTATGCATTAAAACATGATCCTTACCATATAACTCCATCATGCTAATGGAGTGACTCATAGATATATCCCCTCTCCTTCCCATAGAGGAAAGAGGTATTTGTGATAACTCCATCAAAGAGTTATGTATCTCCTCCATCTCCACATGATCCATGCATCTCTTCAAATGTTGATATATCTCCTCTTCAAATCCTTCCCAAGTATACCCCTCCATGATAGTATGGTATTCCCTCATGGAATAAGTGTGGTTGAAGAGAAAATCTTCATGTTCTTCTTGTAGCAACTTCTCCTTGAGCTTGGAAGCTCTAGATAAGAATATCCTACCATGATAGTAGATGACCACGCCTTTGACTGAATATCCCTCCTCTAAAAGCGGGCCATCAAGTATCATGCACGTAAAAAGATCTTTGGAATAATCCACCAACAACTGGGATTTCCAATATGGATCTATCCTCCATAGTGACAATGCAGATGATCTATCATATAAATCATTTGTCATATGGTTGCTCCCTTCTTTGACATCTCCTATGCCAAAGTCACATACTGGAAGGCTAGTATCCTCCCTTTACTGTTGCTTTCTCAGTGCAATATCTGAGGTGAGAGTGGGTAAAGATGATGTTGGGAGTATGTTTCCCTCCTCCTTGAGTCTACCCAAGACTCTCAGCGTTGTAGCGTGACCTCCCAATGTTCCCACTCCTCCTAGATTTCTGAGTGGTGCAACATGTTGTGATAACTCTTTGATCATCTTCCAATGAGGGGGTATCCCTAGTGGAATGCCTCCTGTTGGACGGATAAGTCATTCTTGTTGACAAGACAAACCTCCCAAGTGTCCTACGGACAGCTAGCAACAAATAGCCAAATAAAAACTATTTTCTCTAGATAATATTCGATTCAGAATTAGCTACAATAGAGGTTTTTAAGACCTGCCTGTAGTCCAGCGCTATTCGTAATGATCTTCTTTCCAGTTGCTTGAAAGAGTCATCTTCAAAGATCTGCAAGTACAAACATGGAAAAAATCAATAGCATCTGCATAGTATAAACTAATTCACGAATCATATATCTATCAAGATGATCAAGGAATTCAAGAAACAAGATAATTAATTAAATAACTCATTGATAAAACATGATATAACAAGCTACTTAATTAAAGAACTGATTGAGAAAATTGTGTTCATTCGTATTATCTTTGATGAAGAAAGAGCCTTACAACTATGTCTGCCTTGATGTCGTACAGGCCTTCATGGGGTCCGGAACAGGTGTTTCCTTTACTCCGAAAAGCTTTGCACTCTCTCAACTAAAATGCACATGGGTGTGTAATCATTCCCACATAATGATTAGTTAAGAGAGTCTGAGTTTCTACAGCATTTATCCTCAAAAATTCTCAAAGTCTAATTCCCCTTGAAGCTGCACTATTGTTTCAATTTATAGGAAAAGAGAGGAAGTTACAGCTCCACATAATAAGGGATAGAATCCTCTTTTGAAGGGATTGAGCTCCATAAACCAAGGGGTAGGCTCCCATAATGGAGGAATGAACATACATGATAGGAGCAAACCTTCGACCGGATAATTGCTTCTAGAAGCTTCTAGATTTGACTGTTGGGCTTCTAAATGTTACTTTCTGCCTTTATTTTACCTTTTACAGGGGTCTGCACCCTTAATGAAGAAAAATTATGTTTAGCTCTGCATGCTTTAGAACAAAAAGGTGGGGCACCACAGGAAATGTTAAGAGAAAGTGCGGTACAAGTGTTTTTAAGACTTTTATGAGCTTTTCTCTCAATTTCAAGGCTTGATTTTAGGAACTTTGATGTTGTAGACTTCTAAGGGAGTACTAAAATGTCATGGTGACAAATTTTAGTGTAACTAATTTCCCCCTAAAGTGAAAAGTCTGAGAGCATTCGAAGAGTGATGTGCTTTATCATTTCAAGGATTAGCCTGTGGACACCCCAGTCGGAATCCTGTAAAAACATTCAATGCAAAACATATATATATATCATCACTAAGGTAGGCATTCCCATACTCAGATCAAAACCTAACTAAACTTCTTCTGATACATAAATGATTTTAATATCACTAGTGTAGACACAGCATGGACGCAGCCATCTATAATGAATAGTCTACTACATAATGAATAATGAAACTCCTCGCAACCTGGATGGTAGAAACTAGATCCAGGGTCTTGATTTTTGTTTCCCGAACTAGTACGATTCTTTCCATGCGATTAAATGTGTTGAATTCCAACATGGTAGAACCCACTTGATTACCAGTCAATGATGTGAAATGTTAACAAGTGTGAGAGAAACCACCAATAATGACAATGGCTCTCAAAGTACTCAGTACAATCCATGAAATGTGAATAAGTGATCTGAAGTCGAAAATTTCACGGAATCCTTCGATCGAAGTTCAATGATGCAACCTATCATCGAAGGCAAGAAACATGCCATTAAGGCATGCAGATTCCAAGGTACTGACGAATTCTAGATCAACTTCCTAGATGATGGGCTATCATCGATAGAAAGTGATCCGTCGTAAGCAAGCTCACAACACGAAACCATAGATCAAGTTTTGAAGAAATTTTTTGCAAGGACTGGCTTAGGAATGGTCAACACGAATGGAGACAAATGTTTGTAAATGAACGGTTTGTTTGACTGTCCTCTTGAACACATAAAGACATTGCAGATGGTTTGGTAACAGTTGTCGTAAGCTAATACCTAGAAGCCAGCTGAAGACATTCAATGTGGTTTGATTAACTGATAGGCAAAGGATTTTCCCAACCCATGTAGAAGTGTGAAAAAAAGTGTCGTGTTCAAGAGTGGTATACTGCCTTTAAATCAAAGTGTAACAAATGGATTTGTTTTCTCTCTTTTTCCCCCACCATTTCTGGCAAGTACCTCTTTATTTTTGACAAGCTTGAGGAGGATAACATTTGCTTGTTTATAAGCTCATCCTTCGGATGAGTCCAACTCAGTTTAAAATCGAACCCTAAGAAGGAATGGTCTGTTCCTATTTGTAATTGACAGGTCCTTTACTATTTAGTTTTAACGAGTCCAGTAGAGGAGAAACTCGGTGTTTTTCATTTTTAGGGAGTCAGAAGAAAAAACTTAAGAAAATTCCATGGGTGTATTTTTTTTCGTAATTTAGTCTCTCAAGCTCGAAAAAGGACAAAAAAATACGGGAGAGGACTCTATTGACCATGATTAGTCAATGTATACCTTTTTCGTAAATATTCCATTTCATTCTGGAAAAGGGGTAAACTTATACTGAAGGGATGGCTATTCATTTCCTGTAATGATTTCGAATAGTCAAGTACTCGGTGATCTTTTCATATTTAAAGAGTCTGAAAAGGGCTTAAAATAGAACTCAATATTTCACTTTTTCGTAAGTTTTAATAAGTTCAAAAAAGGGATAAAAATGTACTCATGGTTTTCTCTTTTTTGTAAGTTTTAACGAGTTCGAAAAAGGGATAAAAATATACTCCTGTGGCCGACTTTCAATTTAATTTACGAGCGGGAAAAGACAGAAACAACTCGGAATTTTCATGTGTTTTACGAGAATGAAAGATATAAAAATAATCTCAGGATTTTCATGAGTTTAACGAGTCTTGAAAATAATAACCGAAATAGACTCGAGATAGGTTTCAATTTTACAAAAGCTTGAAACAGAGAAAAACTATGCTTCAGATAGGTTTGTTTCATTTTAACACAAGCTTGAAATAGAGAAAATTGTGCTTGAGAGTGGTTTCATTTTTACACAAGCTTGAAACATAGGAAAACTATGCTTAAGAGTGGTTTGAATGCCCCCCAAGCTTCATTGCATTCAACTAAGCAGACTACTAGTTACTAATAGGTGGATGGAATGAAGGTTCATTTACGAGATCAATGAAAGACTCGACTTAACACTTACGAGATCTAATCAAAGGCTCCACTCAATTAGGAGAGGATTTGTTTCATTTTTTAACGAGGTTGACACAGGAAAAGAACCATCTTCATGGTGACTTGTTTCATTTTTTAACGAGGTTGACACAGTAAAAGGAACTATCCTCATAAACTAATATTTCTAATCTACCTACATAACCTACTGATTCATTTTTTAATGAGGTTGACACAGGAAATAAGAACTGTCCTTATGGGTCTATTTGATTTTTTAATGATGTTGACACAGTAAAATAACTATCCTCATATATACTCTCTACAATCTACCTACATAACATACTGATTCATTTTTTAATGAGGTTGACACAAGAAAAGAACTGTCCTCATACCTGATTCATTGTTTAAACGAGGTTGACTCAGTAACAGGAACTATCCTCATGGAAGCTGGTTCATTTTTTAATGAGGTTAACACAGTAAAAGAACTATCCTCATACCTGATTCACTTTTTAACGAGGTTGACTCAGTAACAAGAACTCTCCTCTCGACTCACGGATTCATTTTTTAACGAGGTTGACACAGTAAAAGGAACTTTTCTCTTTACTCACTGATTCATTTTTTAATGAGGTTGACACAGTAAAAGGAACTTTCCTCTTAGGGACCTGTTTCATTTTTTAACGAGGTTGACACAATAAAAGAACCATTCTCATGGTTCTTTGTTTCATTTTTTAATGAGGTTGACACAGTAACAGGAACTATCCTCATGACTCACTGATTCATTTTTTAACAAGGTTGGCACGGTAAAAGGAACTTTCCTCTTGACTCACTGATTCATTTTTTAATGAGGTTGACACAGTAAAAGGAACTTTCCTCTTTACTCACTCGAGTCGCCATTTTGTTGGACAGATAAGTCGTTCTTGCTAACAAGACAGACCTCCCAAGTGTCCTACGAACAGCTATCAACAAACATCCAAACAAAAACTATTTTCTCTATATAATATTCGATTCAAAATTAGCTACAATAGAGGTTTTGAAGACCTACCTGTAGTCCAGTACTATTCATAATGATCTTCTTTCCAGTTTCTTGAAAGAGTCATCTTCAAAGATGTGCAATTACAAACATGGAAAAAATCAATAGCATCTGCATAGTACAAACTAATTCACGAATCATATATCTATCAATATGATCAAGGAATTCAAGAAACAATCTAATTAATTAAATAACTCATTGATAAAACATGATATAACAAGCTACTTAATTAAATAACTCATTGAGAAAACGGTATTCATTCGTATTATCTTTGATGAAGAAAGAGTCTTACAACCGTGTCCGCCTTGATGTCGTACATGCCTTCCTTGGGTCCGGAGCAGGTGTTTCCTTTACTCCAACAAGCTTTGCACTCTCTCAGCTAAAATTCACATGGGTGTGTAATAATTCCCACATAATGATTAGTTAAGAGAGTCTGAGTTTCTACAGCATTTCTCCTCAAAAATTCTCAAAGTCTAATTCCCCTTGAAGCTGCACTATGGCTTCAATTTATAGGAAAAGAGAGGAAGTTACAGCTCCACATAAGAAGGGATAGAATCCTCTTTTGAAGGGATTGAGCTCCATAAACCAAGGGGTAGGCTCCCATAATGGAGGAATGAACATACATGATAGGAGCGAACCTTCGATCGGATAATTGCTTTTAGAAGCTTCCAGATTTTACTATTGGGCTTCTAAATGTTACTTTCTACCTTTATTTTACCTTTTACAGGGGTCCGCACCCTTAATGAAGAAAAAGTGTGTTTAACTCCACATGCTTTAGAACAAAAAGGTCTGGCACCACAGGAAATGTTAAGAGAAAGTGCGGTACAAGTGTTTTTAAGACTTTTATGAGATTTTCTCTCAATTTCAAGGCTTGATTTTAGGAACTTTGATGTTGTAGACTTCTAAGGGAGTACTAAAACGTCATGGTGACAAATTTCAGTGTAACACCTCCATGTAATGAAACATCAAGGCTTATATTAGGTTGTATATGTGAGTGGACTGATTTTTCCCTGCCCTCACTGCGCAAATCATCCTCCTACTTCTATGCATAAACCTCCTAAAAAGGATGGGTGCTTATGTTCCCAATCACTTGTTGGCCCTCCTTCTCATCTCCTCTCACCTTCTGCAATATTTCAGAGTCTAAGGTGTCTTTCTCTAATGTAATCAACTCGTGCACACCCAAGGTCATATTGGTGGTAAGAGTTTTAATCACATAGAAGTGATCTATCATGGTGTATGTCCCCAAAACTGTGGCCAATGTTGGAACACACTCCATCCATTGTTTTGTTTCATTTCCTATCAACATAGAAACATGATGCTCCTGATATTCATATGTAAGATCCTTTCGAACTTCTTGCAAAGATACAAGAGCTCCTCTAGTTGAAGCAATTGCTTCATCTCCATCTCCAAATAGTGTTGGATCTCCTCCTACTCTTACAGAGATGGAGTCCCTTCCCATATTTCCCTTTTCTTCCTCCTCATCATAGGAGAATACCTCATCATTAAGAGATCATTTGGCTTGATCCCCTCTTGAAGAAGGAATCCTCATGTTTTCTTCTTGAGAAGAAAGTTCTTGTTGAAGTGGGGCTTTTTCCCTAGGCAAAGCATGTTGCAGATCTTTAACCCCCTCAACAATGTTCTGAAATGGAGTTGGCTTCATGGATCCTTCCAACTCATACAAAGGTTCTGATTTCTTGGGTTTGGCTAGCTCCCCCAAAGAAGTTTCAGAGTGTTTTAGATCAAATCTTCTCACTAATACCCTAGTGAACTTTTCATAAGTAGATATATTTACATTATTCAATGAAGAAGATTCATAAAACCACCAGGCATAATCCTTACCTTCAAGATGCAACGCTGCTACTCTAATGGCCTACTCTTCTGAAACTTGATGCAGTGTTGCTACTCTAATGGCCTCCTCTTCTGAAACTTGATGCAGCTAAAAATATGTGTCTAGCTGCTTTAACCAAGCCTTGGTTGTGCTCTTGGGTGACCCATCAAAATTAGGTAGAAAGAATCTACCCAAAGTGTGCTGCATGCACCCTCTTCTTCTATTGTGGTTAATGGGTCTTCTATATTCTTTGATTCGATAAAACCCTTGGAGGTTTAAATTCTCTTTGAATCTACTAGACTAAGATTTATATTCTTGGATATAGTCACCAAGAGTCTCCTCCTTTGGTGTTTCTCCTTCCTCTTCTTCTCTTTCCAAGAATGTAGGCATGGTACCACATTGTAGACCTAATGGTGTAGTTGAATGCTCACACCCACAAGGTGAAAATTGGAGCTTTCTTTATGTACAAGCTCCCTTGGAGAATCTCTATATATCTCCATCCTCATCTCTATGATGTCTTTGTTAATACCTTGCATATTTTGGAAAATAAGTCTAGAGAACTCCTTCCCTTTCGTTCCTCCTAATAATGGGGTTTTACCCTTGTCTTATTTATCATCTATATAGTTATACTCCTGGTTTCTTCTTCTGAGATACCTCTTCTCTCTATATGTGAGAGGATCTTCTTCTTCTGATGACATATTGGCTTAATATACACAAGCTGAGCCAAGATTATGCTTTGATACCACTGTAATATTCCCAAATGGGAAAAGTAGGAATATAGTGCATAAACATGGAAATAGCAGTGTAAATCAATGCATAAATGTAAGAGACCAATATGGAGCCTTCTTATTCATTATGAAAGTAGAAAATAGGTACAAAAATAATGGGCACACATCATATAACAAGGTACCACAACCCTCCAATAGATAAATCTCTCAACATAGAGGTGTTGCTACTATATCAAAATGTCAGAGACACTGCTATAGCGCAGTCATAAGAGCACTACTACATAAAATGAGTACACAAAAGATAAAGGGAAGATATATTCCTCAAAAGATACAATAAATGAATATTGAGGCTCTATACAACCTCCAACAAAGAACCCAAGAGGGTATCTAGGAAAAACACCCAATAATACAATATGAGCTGCAGCCCTAGGGCTAAAAGTATGTTGCAAAAAATAACTGAAGAGTATGGCTGAAGCTGATATGAAGATAAGTATGCTCTCCTCTAATGGATCCTCCGGATGAAAGGTTGGCCCCTTCACTGAAGAAATCACTCTCAAAATCACCCACTGCAACTACCCCTACAACTCCTCCCTAGAATAACACAGATCTAGACTAATATTGCGTTGTAGGGGATAAAAACATTGTGGCCTGGTGCCAAATATATCAATGATGCTCTAGGGCCTTCTTGAATAGCCTCCCAAGAGAAAGGAACCTTTTTCTAATGAGATCTAGCTCTGAAATCACCCAAATCAACCCTCCACAACTTCTTCCCTGCAACACAACACAAAATCAATAGGAACTGCATTGTACATTAAGACTGAAGCTTTGGCCTAATTCCTGAATGTGGAATATAGTGCAAACACTCTTACTTTGAGGTCACTCAAGGATAGAGGTGGGATTCCTGCTCGAGAACACCCTGTGCTAAACAGCACTGCAATCTTAGCTAAATAGTTGAAGAGAGAAACAAGTCTAAATAGACCATAACATCAAAATATCATAACATAGCATAACATAATGAACTATGGCTTCCATCCTCTTCCTTATATAAGTGGTGAGCTTCCTCACCCTTGGCCTCACTCATTAAATCCACTATCTCCATGCATGAGATCTCCCTCCAAAACTGTGTTTTCCCTCAATAAATGTCCACTCCTCCATAACATCGTTGTTGATTTGGTCAAAGTTGACCCAATATTCATGCTCCAACCCATTTTCACAAACAAGGGTTCTTAATTAAGCTGATAAGATGTCCTCCTTTCACATTAGGAGTGATTTTATTCCTACTAAGGAGATTTATGGGTCTCCATGCCCTCTTATTCAGCAAATTAAAAAGCAAAAGAAAAATTTAATATTCCAACTAGCTATGTGCTAATTTAGTAATATTACACTCCCCCTGAAATAATGCTTCTCCTTATTAGCATTTGGCCCCCCTATCATGAGCACAAAACAACTAATCCTGATTTTTTGACACCAATGAATGGTCTGATACCATTTTCGTAGGCCTTGATATCAATTTTGTGTGTGCCAAGTGGACCAATTCTAGTTATACCAAATATAGAAATTCTGAAAATTTTCCATTTCATCATTCTTCTCTTGCAACTCTCTCTCTAAAAACTTGACACGTGTTGAAGAGTTGTCATGCCTCATACTTACAATACTAATGAAATGAGAGAGATATCATTCCCAGCCTTTGTTTTAGGTACTCAAACGGCTCCCCAGGAAGAGGTTTGGTGAATATATTTGCAATATTTTCTTTAGTATCAATGTATTCAAGCCTAACAATTTGATCGGTTTCCTAATATCTTAATAAATGGTGTTTAATAGCAATATGGTTTCTCTTTCGATGCATTATAGGATTCTTGGAAATTTTAAGAACACTAGTGTTATCACGGGACCACGCCATCTGTGCTCTATGGTCTGGCAAGAGTTAGAGGAGGGATGACTGAGATAGAAGTGCACGTCTCAAAACATTATGGACAACCAACGTGTGGCTCCCAGTAGCACTGCCACCAATTTTCGACACCCTCCTCCGGACTATTCTGTTATTAATGATCCATAAAATCATTCACAATCCCAACACACGCATGAATTATCATGATGGTTGGCATGTTGCTTCCCACACAGCTCGCCACCCTCCA
The DNA here is from genome assembly GCA_034641835.2 of Pinus albicaulis. NCBI lineage: Eukaryota > Viridiplantae > Streptophyta > Pinopsida > Pinales > Pinaceae > Pinus > Pinus albicaulis. Next base: position 655,283,800 of record CM076569.1, read on the forward strand.
GTTACCTCAAGACTATCCTACTTTGGTTTTTCCATAATTCCACAACACTCCCCTCTCCATGCTCTCAAGTATAGCCTCCTATCCAAGCGCTCTAACGGGCTCTTCCTCCTATATTGCCATCACCCTCTTGCTCACCAAAACCATCTCCAATGTCGCATTTTTTCCCCTCTCTGCAACCTCATTCACATCTCATTCCCCTATGGCATTAGGCTTCTCAATTTTTTCTCTGTCACCTGGTCCTGTCTGCAGCTGAGTGTTATTCCCTTACTTAACTTTCCCCCCGTAGGAATGGCCCCTAGAAAATCTTCAGGTCACGTTCGTGGGCGTGCAACCGCTCGATGGAACAACCCAAGCACTCCTCCTCTTACCAAGGCCGAAGCATCAGCCAAAAGGTTCGCCCTGCCCTATTCGGTGGTCATCAACCCCACTACCCAAGAGTGCATTAACAATCTGGAAGAGCAGGCTAGGGCTCTTAGGCGTCGGGTCACCACTGAAAGTGTGTACCAAGAGTTCGAATGGATCCCTGACCCTGGTCTACCTGGGCCAGGGAGAACCTCTACAGCAAGTTGATTGAGCTCTACTGGCAGCTCAAAACTACCGTGGGTCTGGCCATCCAGGACCAAGTAGAGATGACCAAGACTCTCGAGCAAAAAATAGATATGCTCAGCAAAAAATTTGTTGTTTATGTGGAAGCCATCCATCATTGTAAATTTTTCATCAGGGACAACCATAATTTTTCTATGCAAAAGAATCACTAGTACGATGGAGGCCTCTCACCAAGTATTAAGAAGGAAATGGTTGGTGCTTCCTCCTGCAACCCCACAGGGCCATCCAATGGTTGGGTTAGTACTCACGACAAGGCCATCAGGGTGGATGAAGACATGGCTATTGTTTGAAGAATTTGGCCTTGGAAACAGGAAGGTGACATCATCGGTGTTTGACGGTTCAGGTGCTATCAGTGTTTTCTTTGGTCCTATTTCTATCTGTTAGAGTTAGTTTTTCAGTGATTAAAGATAGCTCATTTAAGAGTTTTCCATTAGGTCTTTAGTCAAAAAAATAATAATTTTCAGTTAATCTTTAGCAATCATTTTGGTCACTGAATGAGTCTTATTATGATATGTTTCTCCTTCACATTTTTTCATCTCCATTCAGAGGTCTAAATTCATGTCATTCCATCACATATAGGTCAAGTCTAGGGTCTAAACTGCCTATGAAAAATATTCAGTTTTTTATTATTAAAAAGGGCAATTAAACTTCCATTTCATTCATAGAGGTATTTTTGAAGGAGCAAGCTTGTTTTCATAGTCTAAAATAAAATCTGTGTCATAAGAATTCCATATTCTGGCATTGTATCTGAGAAGAAATATAGAGCTTTTCTGAAAAATATATTTTCAAAATCGCATTTTATTAAAGTTCTATCTTTAATATTTCGAAAATAGATCTTCAAAACCATAGGTTATAAATCCTATGTGTTATACTTCACCACCATTATTTTCCACTACCGTTACTCTCCATTACCATCGTGACATGTTACATTCCTTTATTCGTGAGCCAGTTCATGTCACATCTCCTTCATCACACCCCTATCCCACATTTCATTTAACTCTGCCGCATTTTAATCCTTCCCCACCTCATCGATCATCCATCACATCTTCATTACATCCGACGGCTCACATGTGACTTCCACCCCCCCTCATCGTCCGAGACTTAAATTCAGGAGGAGGGGTCCGAAAAGAGTGGTATTAAAGACCGACCCCACTGCTACATGTAATGAGCAGGTTATTTCGCACCCCCACCCCCCCCCCAAACCCCCGCACGAAACCATTTACCGCCTTGCTAACCCTCTGAAATCCCGCTTATCTGCCATATTAAACCACTGCTTCATCTACCAATCATGTCATGCCGACGTGGACTGTAGCCTATCCAATCGACATAATTCCCGCCTTTCCATAACCGTTAGCCAATTAATTTAGTTGCTAACTATTGGGCAATGTACTCGCGCCCTTTTCAAACGGAAATCAAGTTCAATTGTCCATAAATTTACCATTGAACACTTTTTTTGAACTTTTACTCTACCTTTTCAATCTTCTCTACACAGGATTACGAGTTTGCAGATATTAACATAACTCCATAGATCAACCTCACCAGTGTTAAAAGCTTTCTTTTGTATCTATTGATTTTATTCCAGACTACAAACAACCTGTGTTTTCCATCAGAAATTCATGTTTCCTTCATTTTGATAGAGCCAACCATGCCTCCGAAGAATGAAGGACCAGAAGAACCAGTAGGTTTGTTGTTACACCCTCCAATTAATTTTCATCACATATATTTAGCAGACAAAGACCACAAAATCCATGAAACTCTGTCTGACTTTGAGCTTTTTAAATTATACTATTGATTGGAAGATAAATACTTAGATAAGTCCGATGATATAATATTATGGGATTCTAATCTTCCAAATTTCATCTTTCCTCACATCCATAGTGCTCCAGAATTATTTAGAAGATGCCAAGCTTTGTATATGCCAAACCAGAGAGCTATTATCGCTCCTACAGGAGATATTTTAGTGACTATCAATGCCAAAACTATTGAACAAATGATTCAAGCCCTAACCACATAGAATTCCACCCCATTTTCCCAAGAATGCCTGATTGAAATATACCAAAACTTATATTTTACAAAGAGAGCTCAAACTCTTGAGTTATTCATGACTGAAAATGACCCATTACCTAAGAAAAACCCTCCATTTCCATCATCCATTTTCCCTGAAAGGTCTAAACAAATCACCACAGTCAGTTCGTACCTTCTTGGTTATTATTAAGACCAATAGGTAGATGAAGCCATCATAGGGTTCATGTCCATATTCTCCATAGATTCCAAACCTTCCATCATTTTCAACTTCAATTAGTTTATTGCAGATTCTATCCATGATCGGTTTGTCAAATTCACAACTAAAGAGGTTTTCAGTTATGCCTCTGTGTTAGTTTAATTATTCTTGTACTCTCAAGGAGAAAAATTTAAGTTTTCCTTACAAAAATTGGATGAAGAAGGAAATCAAAAGTCAATCATTTTCTGGACTTCACTAGTCATGAAGGAACAGAAAGAGTATTCATATGAACAGTTTGTGGAATTGTTTCTTCATCCAGCACAAAATTTACTCAATAGCACTCGAGAGCCCAGGATTATTGAAGAGATCAGAAATTTATTTAAGTTGTCATATCAAGCTAGAACAGGGGATTGGTACCTTTACCAAAATTATACAGAACTCATAGTTTATGGTTGTGAGCTTCCCCCTTATAAGCTGCAAAAATTCCTCCACATGAGGATTTTTGCATTGGAGTATATTAGACAAATGATTAATGCAGATGAAGTGCATTTTCTCTCTACTAAAAATAAATCTCATTTTAAAATCAAAACACAGATAGGGCCTTTTATCTATAATAGAAAGACAGCAGGGGAGGAACCAGATAAGTTGTTGAAAGAAATACAGTTTAGCCCAAGTTTTACATGGTCTAATGATCCAGTTTGTGTCATTTCCAAAATGAGGGTAGAGAATAAATCTACACCATATTTTCATACACCTATACCATAGATTGAAAAGTATATGAATCAGCTTGAATGAATTGAAGGTACACTACAGGAGGCTGAAGAAAAAACGCTGTCTACATCAGCATTGCATACTCCTATTGCACAAGAAAGAGTAGGAAAAAGAGTTAGAGAAGATCAGTCATCTCCAATGACTGATTCATATAGAAAAGAGTTCAAAATTCATTACAGGAAGAAGACAAAGCTTAATCCTAAGGTCAATCCTAGCAAGGAATCAGAGAAAGAATTAATTATCATTAATGAAGAGACACCTCCTTCCACACAGGCTAGTGATAAAATCACTTCTACTACTCCTACTACTTCCACAGTTTCTCAATATTAGTAGTCAACTGACAGCCAGCACAACCCATAAACATCTCCTTCAACAACAATTTTTAATTAGATCCATCACCAACACAGAATATTAAATTTATTTCCATGATGCAGTTAGAATTTAGTTAGCAAATAAATCTCTATCGGTTATGATATCCTTTAATGTAACTATTGTAATTTTATTTTTCTATATATACTTCGTTGTACGATGTAGTACTGTTAGATAATCAAGTTTTTTAACTATGTGTATTATTGTGGACCTATCATTAATGAAATCAAAGGAGTTGCAAAAATTTTGTGAGATTCATGTGGTATTTATTTTGAGCACTGTACTTTCTCTCTGTTATTTCATTTCCATTTCACTTTCTGTGTAAAATTCTTATCAGTTTATAAGCAGAGATCAGTCATATGTTATGTTTATTAAGATTCTACAATGTGTATTTTCTTCTGATGAATTAATTCATTAAAATGCTCATTCAGACCCCTGTCTTTTTCTACCACTGTACACCAATGACAACTTAATTGTGCTCAAATAGTTTGCCTATCTTGCCTTGCTCAGTTTTCTACAATTCTTTCTTTGAAATCATTTTTAGCTTCACTGATTATAATTTTTATCTAGAAAAAAAATTATTAAACAAATTCAAAAACAAATTAATTTATATCTAGCCTAAAATATGGTACTTGGCCTAAAATTGAATATTTAAAAAGTGACATAGAGAGAGCCCTCTCTGCTTAGGTAGGGCTAGCTTCCTAGCTAAAATTTGGTTTGTGGTTACCTTTCTTCACTCCTAATTTCAGCCTAGGAAGTTTGGGAGAGTGATAACGCTATCCACTACATGTCTTCTTTCAGTTTACTTTTTATGTTATCTTCTTAGTAATTCGGCTGCTATTTTGTTATCCGGCCACTGTTTCCATATGTAACTATTACAGTGAGACTCAGTATGTAATTTTGTCTCTAGTTTCAAATTGTCACTCTATTCCTATCCTTTTCTGATCTGGTAACTGTAAAAACTCATCCCAGAAATATTTTAGGGTTGTTTTGTCAATTCAGTGCTAGGACATAGCTCGCACTCAACAGACTTTCATGTAACCTTGGTTTTTTGTAAATAATATATACACTATCTTGCTACAAAAAAAAAACACTAGTATTATCACATGTAACTGAAATGGTGTGAGAATATTTAACCTTGATATATTTCAAAGTTTGTTCCATCGATAGGACTTGAGTGCAACATGCAGTTGCTACTATGTACTCGGCTTCATCTATAGACAATGAGATATATTTATGCTTTGTACTAATCCATGACACTAATTAATTACCCAAAAAGAAAGCTACACCACTCATGCTCTTCATATCGTCAAAATTTCCTACCCAATATGCAATTGTGTATGTTGTTAGATTGATTTCCTTTCACCTCAAATACCATAAGAAATGATCAATAGTTCCCTTTAGATATTTGAAGATTATTTTCACTACATTCATATGGCTCTCCTTGGGGGTAAATTTAAAACTGGAAATCAATCCTACAAATTGCATTATATTAGGTCTTTTGGCTATTAGATATAAGATGCTTCTAATCATTGACATATACATATGATGATTTCCATTAGGGAATTCATCATCCTTGATCAACTTTCACCCTGTGACCATAGGTCTGCTAACATGTGTGCAATATTCCATGCCAAATTTCTTCAATGTTTTTATTAGCTATTTGGTTTGAGAGATGAAAATTCCTTTATCGAATTGAACAACTTGTAATCCAAGGAAAAATGAAAATTCTTAGAGCATGGACTATTGGAAAATTTGGTGTTGGCATTATTGAAAAATTTGATATACAGATTATGGTTACTTGATGTTGACATTCATGTAAACCTGACACAAGGTAGTTGGAGTATGATTGAATAGTTGATGATGGTCATTTGAGGTCTCAGATCATCTTGAAGGATACCTAGGCTTATACAGGAATAGGCGCATATTAAGATGAACAACCAGAATCTATAACCCATATTACACATTGACAACCAGTGTCTGCAACCCAGATTGTTTTTAGACAACTAGTGTCTACATTCCTAGGGGTGAAAAACAATGTGGGGCCTTAAATCCATGGTTTCTCAACTTGATTTCTCTTCACAATGATTGTGTGTTAGCTCACATTACCATCAAATATTACCTTGGTTTTTTCCTTTGATAAATATATGGGTTGGCCATATCTGATCATCAAAGGGTGTATGTAGATAACCTCATCACACATCAAATGGCATGTAACTAAGTGATAAGGGGTATTCCTCCAGCGATTTATATATCTTTTGTGTGTTATGTGACAGGGTTATGATAGTATCTTAGAACTGATGCGTTTTGGGAGTGACCATAGTGATTGAGACCATGGTGTAGTAAGCGTTCATTATTTGTCTTTGTTCTAGCACAAATTCAGGATTCTATTTCCGTCATGATTTGGTCCTATGAGGGCATAATCACAAATTTGGTCACATAATAGTGGAGATCATGAGGGTTCAAGTGTGTATTGTGATGATGTTTTAATCAATCACATATTGAGTTTAATTTACTATAGTGGTAATAATAGATGGTCTAGTTCATTCTATAATTTTTTCCCTTAATTTTGAATTTGTTTTAGCATAAATATGAAGACAAACATAATTATGAGTTCATCCAATCTTCATTTCTCTTAATCTGATGCACGAAGGTATTTTTTGTGATTTATATAGTTATACACATGTTGTGAATTGTTCTAGCACAAATTTTGGTTTGAGTATAGAGATCTTGTCAGTGTGGTCTGGCATAATGTTCTGATAGTCCGATCTAGCATAATATTTTTTTTCCGTTGGTTGTTTCTATAGTTCGATCTAAGAAATGCATAGGTTGGTTTGTATTGGCATGGTAATTATATAAATTTATTCTAATATAGATCACTTGTGGGTATATTCTAGCACATTTTTTTGTGGATATGTCCTGGCACAGTGCTTTGTGGGTTTGATTTGGCTCAATAGTCTCTTGTATATGTTCCGAGCGATCACAAGTCTAGGTATCAATTTTCCTATCTAAGAGTAATTGGTAATAACTATGATTTGGTTATGATTGAGTAGATATAGTGATATGGTTTGATCTAGTGCATACCTTCTACTGGTGGTTGAACTACCTTTTTTGGTGCTAAGGTATCATAGCAGATGTCTCAGTGTCTAATCACATGTCTTTGGTGATTTCCTAATGTGCATGCATTTTGAAGTTATGTCTAAAGGTCTAAGCGTTATACATGAGGGTTATATTTTTCTGAAGCTATAATTTGTAGATTTTGTTTCTATTATAATTGTATTTCAAGGGAGTAAAAAATTTTGATAGAGGGATATGTGTATTTTCTTGGGTATCTAAAGTTGCATGGAAAGCTTTTGTATTATGCATGGTTAAATAAAGTTATTGATTTATAAATGGTTATATGATTATTGAAGAGCTAACACAGAGATACTACAAGGCTGAAATTCTTTTCTTGACTAATTATTCTTGTCAGGGGTGTATTGTTATGCCACTATTGTGTCTTTAGAATTTTAATTATCTGACTGGAGTTTTGAAGTGTATGTCTACTAATCCAACCTCATATTTAATGAATGAAGTTGTCAGTGACAATATGAAGAGGTATTATGTTGAGCTTGTGGTGATCAAGGTTTTGACAAAGAGTTTGTGAATGAAGTGTTTGAATTGTAAGACTAATAATAGAAAGCCTCAAGTAGGCATTATTTTGCATTGATGATATTATTGCTTGGATTGTATGAGTGCTTATGATGTGTTGCAGATAACCATATTGTAGTGATATTTAAAATATAGTTATAATATGACAGAAGTTCAGAGATTATAGAAGAGTATTGATAGTGTTGTGATGTTGAGCGGGGCTAATATTATAGAATATTTTATTATTGTTGATGATATAATAATAGTTATTTTATATTGAAGATGCACTGCTATTGTAATATCAATAATTGTGGTGTTGAACAACGAATATTTTTGTATTGATTTCTGAAGTTATTGTAAAAAGGAGTGGATTCAGTTTTAAAATGGATGAAAGGGTGGTCTATAATTGATCAAGGGAGTCAGTGCCTCTAGCTGGTTGGTGCCAACAAACTGATCCAAGGGAGTGGGTGCTTCCTGCTAGTGGGTGTTAGTGAAACAGAGAAGGGGGTGGGCTCTTCCTGCTGGTGGTGCTAGCAAAACATAAGGGGAGTGGGTGCTTCCTTTTGGTGGGTGCCATCAAAAATTATGTAAAGAATAACTGAGAAGAGAAGAATAAGAATGGTGGTTTTCTCCCTTTATGGGTTTCCACCTTACAAAATGAGGAAAAAAGGGGACCAATCCAAAATTAGGGATGCCACTTTCAAGACTCTTAGATGTTAGCATAAGTTTTTTCATTCTGCCACCAGTGATCAAAATATCTCTTTTCACATCATATTAGGGTTCCATTCTGAAATTTTTGTCATTCCATTAGGTCATCATGAAAAAATTTGGTCACTGATTAGGGTATTTATATCATTACTAATCCTTTCACCTACATGGTCAATGGACATCATCATGGTTAGTTCATTCATTTTTTAAAGAGTCTCGTAGTCATCATGGTCATCATTCAGTTCATTCTTCCATGTTGTGCCATCATTAGGTCATAGGGTCAAAATCATGAAAATTGGTAATTTCACCATCAAATTCATCTTTTGAAGGAGTATTAATAATTAAAGGTGTTCAAAAATTTCAGGTTCCAAAATATCATTTCCAAGTAAGTGTTTTTTTTTTTACCATATTTGTCTCTCAGTAGTGCTTGGAAATCTCATTTCCCTCTCCTAGGGTTTTGAGGGCATTTTTCTTGGTTTCATGACTTCCATGGTTAAATCATCAACAAGAATTGTATCTTGATGCTCTTAAACCTTCCCCTATCCTTAATTTACCTTCCTAAACACTTCCCATTACTCCTATCCCTCAAAATCATCATCTTTTCTACAAACCCTAGCCTATTGCTACACTTCTGACACCTTCCTAGGTTAGGGTTGTGTTTTTTTCCTTTTGGATCCCTTCCCATTACTCATTTCTATAAATTCCACCTCCTTGCACTCTCTAACATCTATCCCTATCCCTAGAAATTTTCCCAAGAATTTATACAGCCCATAACCCCCTTATTCCCCTCCCTCTACAAGACAGTCCTCAATCCCCTGTTTTCCCTACATTTCTGGAGTAGTCTTGGGAAAATCAACTTTTATCCATGCGTGAGTGTCTAAATTATTTTCTTGATAATTCAAATTCTAAATAGACTAGAATATATTTACAATGAGCTATCATGAGCTCAATTTGGATTTCATAAAGGCTTCCAAAATTGGCCTGCAAGAGAAAATTGCATTTTTTGCACCCCCATTTTGCACTTTTTGACCAGTCTTGGGATAATTGATTTTTGAGGGGCTATACTTGATCATTTTTACTTATTTATAGGTCCATTTTGTATCAGAAATAAATATATTTCCAACTAGCTATCATGAGCTCAATTTGTAGTTCAAGAAGACCTCCAAAAGTGGCCTGCAAGGAGGCAATGTGCTCCTGGGCTTAGCGATGCACTTCTTCTAGAGGCCTCAAAATGAAAAAAGAAGACCACTGTTGGATTCAGAAGGTAGAAAACATGCAATTTTGACACTTTTCAAGGCAAAATTGGAAAATTTGGCAAGGATAAAAGGCCAAAACCACCTCAAAAATGACATTTTTGCCCTCATTTCAGGCAGGCGTTGTGCTCCTAACCAGTCTTTGGAGATTCAACATTTGGATTTCTAACACTCATCCATTTTGTAAAAAAATTGCACGTTATGAAACTATACAGGATAGGATTTCCAATGAGCTATCCTGAGCTCAATTTGGACATCAGCAACCCCCTCAAAGGTTGGCTTGAAGTTGGCATTGCGCTCCTGACAATTGTCTGATTTTTCTATTTTTTTTTCCTAGTTTTCTGATTTTGACCATGGAAAATGTGAATTTTACTGATGTAAATGATGGATGTAAATGTAATTATGATATTTTTGAGTTACCTAGGGGTCAATACATTAGTTAAAATTCTTTTTGAGGATGAATGGATCAGTTTCACTAAAGTTAGGGATGAGTCAGTTTGACCTCCCTACACTTTAGGTTTGCAGTTCAGCCTTTTGTGGATCAACTCCACAACTCAAGGATTCGACCCCTGAGTTTGGGAGAATTTGTTTAATGTATATATATTTCACCTCTTCACTCATTTGAGAGGTTGGATGTTGTTGTATTAATCAGAGACACTAGTGTAATCAGATTTTGGCAGGAATATATTGGATGAGTTGCAGTTATTCTTTTCGGATTCATGTGGTACTGTACTTTGGCATAGTTTCTTATTTTGTTGCATATATAAGAATATTTTGTAATTTTCATGTTCATTCCAGTTCTATGATATGTTTTATTCTCAATTTTGATAATCATAATACATCTTTTATGCTATGTTTTGGGAGAATCACCATAATTTGTTTCATTTCTTCAGTTTAAAAAGAATTCATGTACTGTCATGATATTTTTAGCATCTCACTAGTCTGATCCATTTCACCTATAAACCCTAAAGTGTTAGAGTACCTATCTACCTTGCCCCATTATATGTCTTCAATTCTGATCTTATTTTCCCTAACCTAGTTACCTCTTTCACCTAATTCACTCATCCAGTACTCAAATCAACCAATCAAAAACCCTGTGCTACTATACCTAGCCTAAAACCTAATTTATCTAGCCCTCTTGGCTGTTATCCCTTGGAGAGAGCCCTCTCCTGCCTAGTATGGCTAGCTACTTAGAGAGAGCTTGGTCTATATTTACCTTTGCTAGTCTCTTCTTAGCCTAAGAGATCCGGTGGAGTGCTAACACTAGCAAAAGAAAACAAAAGCAAAAACAAGAGAGCTCCAACCACATGTAAAATGATGACGAGGTAAACTTCATCAGAAAACTCAAAAATGGGATGGGTAAATAAAAATGTAAGATGCCATTTAAGTGTTTTAATTGTGGAATAATATGAAACTTTGTTTTTAATTGTCCACACAAAGATAGTATTAGTGAGGAAGAGAAAGGAAATATTTTTCTACAAAAAGTGCCAAGAAGAATCTCTCTAAAAAGAAAAGTTTTTATTCTCATGAAGATAGTGACTGTTTGATGTAGGTGCATAGGCCAAGCACTAAATTTGATGAAATTGGACCAGAGCTTACCCATGTGATGTGATGGTCACATGTGATTCTAGGGGAAATTTTATGTTTTCTAATAAATTGTAAATATTTACATTAGGAAGTGAGTTTTGTTTTTATAATAAGTTGGAGGAATTATTTCCCAATGTAAATATCGCTTCAGTTTCCCTTATTTTGTGGAGAAGGGGAAACGATTCATCTCTTGTTACTCTTGGTTGTCCCATGTTAGTTTGTTTTTTAAATATAAAGTGTGTTTGAGAGAGAAGAGAAGAGGAGAAGCTCCCGAGAGAACATAGGGATCATTGTTCTCTGTGAAATTGCAGTCTTGTAGGTCACAAATCATTGTACTTTCCTTCTATGTGAATAGGGAAGTGTTTTTTCTTTTTCTTTTTCATATGTAAATGGTGAAATTGAATGGAAAATGGGATTGTAAGTTTATTTGGTTTTGAAATAAATCAAAATCTAGTGTCTCAAGTAAATTGTTGTCTGCTCATGAATTGTGCTTAATCAAAAATTTATTCTTCTGTGTGGATATTAATTATTTTATGAAAACATGTACCTTATTGAATGGATTTACATTAAATATTTGAACTTGTAGCTTCAATCACTATGTGCTTTAGTCATGCATCTTTAGCATTCTTTTTGTAATGGGTTTAAAATCCCATGGAGGAATGTTCAATATGCCCTGGAATAGTGGATGCGTGATTTTCTGTTAGTGATTGGTGTGTTGTTACAACAAAAAAAATAGAGTACCCCATTTTTTAATGTTGTTAAATCCCTTTTATATTTGTTTCTAACTGATAAATTTGAGTTAGTGTGCAACCCCTAACAAATAAATGCATGTGAAATCATTCCTTGTGTCAAGGACCCATTCAAGGCTATGGAGAATTGTTTGGGAAAGGAGCTGAGTCGTTTTAGATTCCTGAAATTTGAAATACAGTTTTTTTGGTGGGGTGCTATAAAATCATTTTGTAGTGCCTATAAGATTTTTAACTACACTATGAAATCATTTCATAGCGACTGCCAAAAAATTTGGAGGATTGCATGTTCAATTTCTAAATTTCCATTTGGCCCACTTGTTGCACCATTTGATTAGTTGAATCCTATGTAATTGGATGAGGTGAGGAAAAATATTGGAAGGTGAGAGAAATATCTCTCATGGAACTTATAAAAAAAAATCATATTCTTATGTTGACTGCATGTGTTAAAGGTTTATGAAACATTATTGAATTTGATGTAAAAACAGAGCTCTGTGTGTGGAGTAGCCTAGGGATATTGGCAATCGGGGTAACCCGGCCTTCATCAAGTGGTATCAAAGCAAGAAAATATTTTAGCTTTACAACTCTTAGAGAAAGATACAGGAAGCTCTTGGAGGAAGCAGAGTTTACAGCAGATTGAGGTATATCTTTATTTTCAAATTTAATTTAATTGTGGCTTGTTGTTTGTGATTTTTTGTGTAGACATAGTGCATGATGTCTACCTTGAAGTAGAACAAATTTATTTAGGAAGCAATCAAAAGGAAAGAAATAAACCAGAATTAAATGAAGATTGTTTAAATTTTGTGACAAGAGAAGGTGTGCAGCAGCCTGAAGACAACAAATTTTAGCCAAGAACTGAATTAGAAGATTAAATTGACAAAAGGAAAGCAAGAATGTATAATTGTTTGTATGAAGAGAGAGCCTATGATTTTGAGGAAATTTTGAGTAATGTATTGGCAAGTTTGTACAGTTTGGTAGCATGTAAATTTCAGAGTTTGCAGTAGAAGAAGTAACAAGTTGGTTAAATATTTGGTAAGAGATTTGTTTTCACTATGCAGGTGAAAATAGAGGAAGGTGAGGATATTTGCAGTAGCCTAGAGCAAGGAGTGCCCGAAGGGTTCCATAGAAGAGAACCAGGGAGATGCCAAAATCCCAGACATAGGACAAAGTTTGGTGAGGTATCGTGTAGCAAGGTAGAAACTTGTTACTACAGAGGTGTGTTGCACCTCATGAGTTGAATTTCTTCGAGAAGACCATATGCATATGACCAAGATGTCATAAATTTTCGTACCTTAGGAGTCTAATGTAGATGCATAGGTCAAGCACTAAATTTGATGAAGTTGGACCAAAGCTTACCCATGTGATGGAATGGTCATATGTGATGTTGGGATAAATTTTAAATGTTTTGTAAGAAATTGTAAATATTTACATTAGGAAGAGAGTTTTGTTTTTAGAATAAGTTGGAGAAATTATTTCATAATGTAAATATAGTTTCAATTTCCCTTATTTTGTGGATAAGGGGAAACGTTTCATCTCTTGTGACTATTGGTTATCCCATATTAGTTTTCTTTTTAAAAACAAATTGTTTGAGAGAGAAGAGGAGAGGAGAAGCTCCCGAGAGAAGAGAGCGTTCATTGTTCTCTATGAACTTGCAGTATTGTAGGTTTAAAATCGTTGTACCTCCCTTATGTGGGAACATGGAAGTGTTTTTTTTCCTATGTGAATGGCGAAATTGAATGCCCAATGGGACTGTAAGTTGATGTGGTTTTGAATTGAATTGAAATACAGTGTCTGAAGCAAATCATTGTCTGCTTATGAATTGTGGTTAATACAAATTTTATTTGTGTGCATGGATATTGGTTAGTTTATGAAAACTTGTAGCTTTTTAAATGGATTTACATTAAATATTTGAACTCGTAGCTTCAATTGTTGTTTGCTTTAGTCGTGCATCTTTAGCATTCTTGTTGCAATGTTTTCAAAATCTCGTGGGGGAATTTTATTTGTGCCTTGGAATAATGGTTGCATGATTTTATGTTAATGATTGGTGTGTTTTTACAATAGAAAAATATAGTACCCTATTTTTAATGTTTTCAAATCCCTTTAAGATTTGTTTCTTACTGATAAATTTGAGTTAGCGTGTAAGTCCTAGCAAAGAAAGGTGTATGAAATCATTCCTTGTGTCAAGGACCCATTCAAGGTCATGTAGAATTGATTGGGAAAGGATTCGAGTTGTTTCAACTTCCTAAAATTTGAAATATATATTTTTTGGGGGGCATTACGAAATCATTTTGCAACGCCTACAGGATTTTTAACTATGCTACGAAATCATTTTGTATCAACTACAAAAAAAAAAAATTGGAGGATTGTGTGTTCAGTTTCTAAATGTTTGTTTGGCCTACCTGTTGCACCATTTGATAAGTTCAATCCGATGTAATTAGATGAGGCGAGGAAAAATATTGGAAGGTGAGAAAAATATCTCTCATGGAACTTATAAAAACAAATTCAGATTCTTATGTTGAATGCATATATTAAAGGTTTCATGAAACATTGTTGAATTTGATGTAAATATGGAGTTGTGTGTGTGGAGTAGTCTGGGGATATTGGCACCTGAGGTAACCTAGTTTGTCATCACAGTTCATCAAAAAATTAAAAAATACTATGAATCTGACTCTAACCTTGATAACAAGGTTCTCATGGATTTTGAATTTCAACTCCCTAGTATATATAATAGTGAGACACTTTTGATGAGAAATATGAAGTGTTTAATGCATTAAAATAAATATACAACCTTGGGAATATTAAAAAAAAAAATAGAAATATGAGATCCAAGCATTCAAGGAGAGAGAGAATATTGTTGTTGAATAAATGGCCTTATTAAATGTACACTTAGAAGAAGATAAAATGTGTGGAGGGGGTACTAATGAAACAACTTCAAGAGAAAGAGAACCATTGTGAGAAATTGGAGTCTGAGTTTGTAACCCTAAGGAAAGATATTGATAAAACTAAGTCACATCTAGATATGAATCTCAAGTTTGTAAATGGATATGAAACAATGCAGAAAATTATTAATAATGAACGATCCCCATTAACTAAAGCAAATCTCATACACAATGCAACACGCAATCAAGATAACAGAGACTCATATCCTATGACTTCAACAGATGCATGTCCAAATATTTATGTCAATGCTCTGAAGGGAATCAATGGTCGGCTCAACAAAGGCAATAGTAAAGATAGGATTCAATAAAATCATAATGAATCAAGCCACAAAAATCATAAGCAAGAAAGGAAGCAACAAAGATAAGAGATGCATCATTTCTATAGCCAAGGGCCAAACTCTCAAAGGATAGTCTATATTTCTAGGTACACATATTTCTTCTATGGTCATTGTTTTTCATGTCATGATTTTGGCCATAAGGATATTCATTGCTTAACATACAGGACTATCAAGGCTAGATAAGTTAGGGTCAAGTCTAATCTGAATAAGGAAACAAAGTCTAATAAGTCCTTCAGTAATACTTTTTCTCCTCTTATGGATGAAATTGAATGTTCTATATGAAATATTTTTGGACATGATCCAAGAGAATGTAGAAGCAGATTGGTATATTCCTATCAACACAAAAGAAATACAAAATCCCCAAAAATTTGGAAGAAGAAGACTTTATATTCAAAAAATTGTGTCATTTTATATGTAATAAATCAATAAAACCAATGGCACGTTGATAGTGGTTGTTCGACACACATGACAAGTGAAATAAATAAAATTATTTCCTTTAATGAAATCAAGAAAGGAAATGTTACTTTTGTTAATAATGCTCCTGCAAGTATAAAAGGTAAAGGGATTGTTGTCTTAAGAGGAAAAAACAAGGCTCAAAATGTATTTCTTGTAGATGACTTAAAGCATAATCTGTTAAGTGTCATCCAGATGTGTGATTAATGACATGAGGTAATATTTAGGTCCCAAGAATGTGCAATCAAAGTGATGGACTCAGGGGAAACCATAATCAAAGCAATCATAACTCCATATAATATATATTTGTTAGAAGCTGACAATGAACATTTTTATTTAGGAAACACTGAAGAAAGTTGGCTATGGCACAAGCGACTAGTACATCTCAGTTTCAATCAAATCGTTAAACTAAGAAAGAAGGGAGTTGTTCGTGACATTCCCAATGTTATCCCACTTGAGATAATGGATGCAAATCATGTCAATTCAGTAAGAAATCAAGGGTTAAATTCAAGGAAAAATAATATTCTTCAGAAGGGCGTCTTGTGATGATCCATATAGACTTATGTGGACCAATGAGGAAAATATCCCCTCAAGGTGAGAAATATTTTATGTTGTTAATTAATGACTACACAAGAATGTGTTGGGATAGTTTGTTGAAATTTAAAGACGAAGCCTTTGAAAAATTCAATATATGCAAGGCCTTAGTTGAAAATGAAATGGATCTAAAAATTTAATGTATAAGGTATGACAAAGGAGGTGAATTCGCATCAAATGAGTTCCTTGATTTTTGTGAACAAAATGGAACCAAAAGACAAATCGCAATAGCTAAAAATCCTCAACAAAATAGATTTGTTGAAAGAATGTGTTATCAAAAAATCTGACCCTGATAGGCTACTCATCAAGTAGACTCTGAGTAACTCTTTCAAACCAATCTTTTGGCTGAGGCTTAGCCTCCTCAACCTGAGAGGGCTCTCTCAATAGGTTTAAGATTTTTTGATTAATGATTAGATGGATAACTCTAGGAATAAAAGGATAAATGTATAACTGGTTGAATCAAATATTAGAAAACATCTATTGGGCTATGGAGTCAGAGTAGTATTCAGCAAAACATCATGATCTGTCAAACATGGAAGTCAAGGCACTTGGAGTCTAGGTTTATAAGTGAAAACAGTAACACAGTGAAAAAGCCCAGTCTACAAGAATGTGAAGGGAGTTAGAGAATTTTTCAATGAATTATAAGTAACGCATGTTCATACTACTGGAAATATATATTTTAAAAAGGCCATAGTAACATCAAACACATAAACCCCTTGTGAATCTTGAGTAGTCAAACTGATCTATGTATTAAGTTGAAAAATATCCAGTAACATACAATAACACAACTGCTTTGCTAATGAAAATTCCAACCCTTTAGAATTCGACCTCATGCTCTATATATAGCATTTACAATCTAGGATTCCATGATCCTCCACTAGAGAATTCGAATTCATAGTGTTTGACACCTTTCCTAATCATGAAACATGATATTTATTACAACTTGACAGCTAGAACCCTAATGAGCAGTCCTATTTCAAATAGGACTAAAACTCTTTAATTTTCTTCCTAACAACCTTATCTAATAATTATTTCATCCTTTTCCACCTGCAATCCCATGAGGTCGAATTTGGATGTTGTCTTCAACTTTGATGTAACCCTGCTGCTGATGACCCAAACTATCCTAGAAATCAGGAGAGAGATTTCTTATTTTTCAGCCCTTTGATTCCTTTATATGTTTTGAGAATTTTAACCATTAATGAATCCTGTATACATGTTTCATGTTGTCAAAAATTCACCATATATCTTCAAACCTCCAGTTGTGCAGAAACTAGATTTCGAATAATGTAAAAGGACAAAGGATAAACCTGCGCTACGAATGCAGCTTAGTTTCGTAGCGTTGTTTTTTGCTCCTTTTTTCAATTATATTTTGACTTTTTTTCTTCAATGAAACCTTCACATGCAATTTTTACACTCCTACCAGCTATTTCAAATCAAAATTGATCAAACTTCCCCCAAAACTTGATGTGAAAATGTGCTAGAAAACTGCTTCAGCAATTGCAAGTTATTCCTGTTTTTTCCCTAAAAATTAGGTCTTGGGATAGAGCCTTTATCTTTTCATCCAAAATTTATTTTGAGAAACTAAAGGATTCTTTTGGAGACCAATCTGTCTTGAAAAAAAAACTCTCTTGGTGTTTTGAAATACCACTCCTACTGCCTAGAAAATGTCTTTGAACAACATGTGTAAAACTGGAAAATTCTTATTTCTGAAAATATGGCTTCAAATAAAGCCTTGTATCTCCCAACTAGTAATATTTGTGAGAAAAGTGAGATAGGTTATTGTAGCGGGAGATTTTATGAAGAGAAACCTCCTTCATATTTCCAAAATACCTTTTCTTGTGGCCAGAAACTTATCTTGAAGTGAACTACTAAAACGAGAAAGCAGAGATTTTCTCTCAAAAAATTTCAGCAGTTTCATAGCGCAGGTTGAGTCATCAATTTCTCCCACCTCATAATTAATTTGAAGAAATTGAAAGAGGTGTTTTTATTTAGGTATGTTAGGAAGAAAAACCTCTTTCATTTTTAAAAAATTCATTTTTCGTTTCCCATAAACCTCCTTGTAAATTTACTACTAAAACCATAAAACAGAGTTTTTTGATGAAAAAGGATGTTTCAGCGGTTTCGTAGCGCGCGATGAAAATAGCAGTGTTTTCGTAACGCAAAAATGGTTTTTAAACTGGCTGCGCTACAAAAATGTGGTTTCATTTCTTATTGCAAAAAAAAAATTCATAAGTTAAAAAACCTAACTTCTAAATGGATGATGGGACCTTTAAACCATGAAATGAGACTTCTAAACTTAATTTGGAAATGGAAATGATAAATTTGAGACTTCAACCCTATCACTTACCCCTTTAAGCATGAAATGACTCAAAACCTATTTAATACCATGACTAGAAACAAGGTAAACTTTCAAAGTTTAGAAAAAAATTTAAGGTGATAACAGAATGAATCAGATAGTTTAGAAAATGGCTCATGCAATGTTGATGAACCAGGAGTACCTCACACCTTTTGGAGGGAAGAAGTTGAAACAATTGCTAATATCCTCAATAAAGCTCATGTGAGGGTAAACAATGATTAAACACCTTATGAATTGTGGTACGAAATATCTAATTCAATAAATTATTTTAAAATGTTTGGGATAAAATTCTATATCAAGAGAAATGATTAAAAACTTGGAAAATTTGAACCAAGGGCAGATGAAGGTATTCTACTCAGTTATTATTTCAGAAGTAAGGGGTACAAGTGTTATAACAAAAGACCTCGTAAAATTTTTGAACGTATAGATGTAAGAGTAGATGAAGGCTTTGTATGTCCCAAAAGACAAATACAATTTTATGAATTCAACAATGATGAATCTCTAGACAATGAGGTCAAAGAGAATGAAGGGGAAGAAGAACATCAAGCATTAGAGGAATAATATTGAGAATGTGTTGATTCAGAAAATACTCCATTCAGGTATGTCTAGAGAAATCATCCTAAAATCCAAATTCCTGGAATTAAAGAAGTTGGTGTGAAAACTAGAATGGATCCCATTGGTTCATATAGTCATACAAATCTAGCTTTGTTATGTATTTTTGAACCTAAAATTTGCATCAGGCCGAAATTCAAGATGAATGTTGGATTGAAGCTATGCATGAAGAGCTTAATCAAATATAGAAAAACCATATTTTGGATCTTGTTCCAAGGCCACAAAATAAAAATGTAATCGAGACCAAATGGATATTAAAAAGAAAGTTAAATGAATATGGAAAAGTGATATTAAAAAACAAGTTAAATAAATAAATATACAAATGGTTTCATTGCCTAGACCAGGATCATTTTGAGAGAGATTAGATGTTGTGGTAGCCATCAAATACTAAATTATAGGACTGGTTTGAGAAAAATATACATGAATTCTCCATTAAGGAGAACATAAGTAATAAGTTGTCTGTTGAAGAGTGGAAACATAGGTACATTTTCACAGAGGTCCATGAAATATTCTTTGTGACCTTTGCACACAAATTATAGGAGTCGTTATTAAGGTAGCAGAGTTTCAAACCTGCTAGAAGGACGATAAAATCATGCAGTGGATACCTGAGTTGATCCAACAATTAGAAAGGATTGATAACACCATCATTCGCACTGTAGACCATTGGGTTGACATCATTATGGGTGGATTTGTGACAGAGTTTGTAGGATATCAGTTTGTGTCATATTCTAAAGTAGAAAGGAGGTTCTTCTAAGGACTGAGAGGTAATTTCATATGCTCTCTACCTTTGTTGATTAAGATGCTATTATGCGAAAAGGGCATTATGTGCAGCCACACTGAGTGAATGACCCCAAATGAGTTGGAAAGCACGATGTGCAACAGAAAGTGCTTTCGAGTTAACCATAGAGGAGACAGATCAGTATACAACCCTCTGTTAAATTCACCTAATAGTGATACAGAGAGTGGTGAGGTTACGCGCGTAGAAGGTAACCCTCCATCCACCCTACAGTCAAACTCGCGCAGGGGTAGGTCATATCCTACTCCACCACCACCACCACCAAGAGGTGATATGATTGCACATATGAAGCTACCCACCTTCAAAGGTGTGGGAGATGAAGACATGGATAGATTCTAGTTTGTCACAGATGTAGTATGGAATGCGCAAAATGTCAACATTGATGTTGTCAAGCGAGTGCAACTAGCTATGGAATTTGAGGTTCATGCACTGGACTGGTTTATTGGATATCTGACTCAGAATGCTAAACCTACTGTTGATGACATCAAGAAAGCTTTGAAGCAAAAATTCATAAAACAAAAGTCCTACTTGCAATGTGTAACAGCACTAAAATAAATCCGACAAGAGCCAAACAAATCTGTCTGGGAGGCAGATCAGCGATTGAAGCACACTATCAGCGACGGAGGATTTTTCTATGAAGATAAGCAGCATAAATAATGGTTTATTTCCATGATCCTACCACACCTCCACAACCCTTTGAATCAGTAGAAAATTGATTCTCGAGCTGAAGCTCTTAAATTTTCCATGAATTTGGAAGTTGCGCCCAGAACTGATGACCAATTTGGAACTCTACAAATCCAGAATCAGTTAGAAGAAATTCATTTTGAAATTCAGAACCTACACAGGGATAGGGGGAAATCATCTTGCACAGAGGTATGGTGTGTACACTGAAAAGGTTCCGGTCACACAAAATATCAGTGTCCCGTGCTTCAGGATTACATACAAACGGGAGGGCCAAATCCGTTGTGACACAGGGAAGTTGCAGGACCAAGCGGTACTCCCACACTATGGTGTGTTGATTTTCAAGTGGCTAGAGGGCACAACACAAACCATTTCCCTCGATTAGGAATTTATGTACCAGAAATGAAGCAGCAATGGTGTAGGTTTTTCTCTTTGATTGGCCACGATGAGCACCACTCCCACACATTCAATCTAATGATATGCAATGCCAACCTATATAGAGTGCAAGCTGATCCATCCACACCAAGATCCCCATATGGGCATGGTGGATCTCTAGCTAGAGGAAGGGGAGGAGGAAGTGGTGGAGGTGTAGGTTGCGAAAGAGGACAACTCATCTGCTACAACTGTGGAGATGTTGGGCACTTTGCGCGCGACTATATGAACCATGCGCTATAGCCTTGCAGGTATTGTAGACAGTCTGATCATGTTATTGAATATTGTCCTATTTTGATTGCTATAATACAGGAGAAGAAACAGCAGACACCTACGCAGAATATACAAATGGTTAGAACTGAACTGCGGGAAGATGATCTGAGTGTAAACATAATTACATGCAATTGTGCTACCACTAGATAAGACGAGGGAAATAAGGTTGATGCAAAGCCCTAGATCAAGAAGGATTTTGAAAAGAAGGAATGACTCAACCTGCAGAGGGAGAAGGAGACTTTTTTAGAAGCTATAAAGGATTTTGCTGCTACAGGTGCTTCCATATCCAAGTCAATCACGGAAGCAAAGATCAATGACGAAGTCAAACCTTTCTTGCAAGCATGCATCAAGCTATTGTGTAACCAAAAAGTAGTAGACAACCTTCAAGCTCTGATATATAGTTGTGCAGATAAATAGTTGCCTCAGACTGAGAGCAAGTTTGTAAACAAGATCTACAAGAATAAGAATAACAAGATCTACAGATGTGCATGACCGTGAAAATTAGGGAATATGAGATGGATCAGGTAATTTTGGACTTGGGATCTGATGCAAATTTCCTACCTAAGCAAACCTGGCAGAAGATGGGCGAACCAAAGTTGGAATGGTCCACCATTCATTTGCGCATGGCCAATCAACAGAATATTATTCCATTGGGGAGACTCCAACAGGTTCTGGTAGATATTGCTAGAGTAAGGGTACGCGCAGACTTTGAAGTAATACAAATTGTTGATGATATTGACCCCTACCCTACACTGCTAGGACTGGATTGGGCTATCGACATGGGGGGCATCATCAACTTGAAGTGCAGGAGAATGATCTTTGAAAACAATGGTACTCGGGTTATAGTACCTTTGGATCCTGCGGAAGGAGAGAGATATATAGAACTAGTGCACACTCAGAAGACTATGTCAACCACATCTACAAATTGACTGCACGAGATGAGGATTGGATCAACCCAACTAATGATGGCATGTTGAATTGGGAAAAGGATAGCTCATGCTTCTCTGATACGGATGGATAAATGGAAAATTTGAAAAATCATCTGCATGATATTTTTGCACTGCGTTGCCTCAGAGTCACTAAAAACCTACGTTGCATCTCCTCAGAGGTATGAGAATTTCCCTATTTTGATGGTTCTAGTAATGTTGTTTTATTTTTGGAAGAAGTGGAAAAGGTTGTCGCGAAAGAGCGAAGGTTATGGGCACTCGATCTTTCCATGAGCACAACTCCATCACGTTGGTGGGATACGCACAAAGGGAACTTTGAGGATTGCGAGGAATGCAACAGAATGATGTGGTTGTGCTTTAATCAACCCACTGCCCAACCAACTGAGGGTTTTTTGTGGCTGGGGTGATCTGGGAAAACACCTGGCTACGTGGATGGAGGTTTGGGATAAGAAACCTAGGGTCGAATGGGTTCACATGTTTATCTATGCATTGGGACCAATCCCTACTTCTTGGTATTTGGAGATGGAGCTGTTTCGAGGAACTCTTAATTGGGTTGCAATGAGTGAAATATTTCTATTAACCTTCAGCATGGCCAGTGGATCAAAGGGACTGGATGAAGCCCTGAAGGATATAGAGGAAATTTCCTTTGATGATTCTCGGCCTCGGATATAATGTGATGTGCCAGTATGGGAGGCGCAGATGCAGGATATTTCCAACTGCAGAAACCTGTCAGTGGAAGATAACGATGAAGATCCAAGAAATTTCAATATCCCAGAGTCTGAGGGGGAGCGCGCAGTTGATGGCCCCTTGTTATGAATGATGGATGTGACTAAGCCCTTAAAACTTAAGCAAGTAAACATTGGGTCGGAGGAACAGCCCAAGTTGGCCAAAATAAGAGATTATTGGGATGATGACATAGTGGGAAATATTGTGGAGCTATTGACAGAATATCAGGACCTATTCCCCACAAAGTTTTCTGAGCTAAATGGAATTGTAGGAGACTTGGGAGTTATGAAAATCACTCTAAAACCATATGCGTGACCTGTCAAGCAATGACCATACCAGTTAAATCCAAAATATAAGCAGAAAGTGAAGGGATAATTGGAGAAAATGGTTGTTGCAAGAATCATTGAGCCCGTGGAAGAGTCTGATTGGGTAACCCCATGTTTGTTCAAGAAAAGAAGACTAAGGGAGAAATAAGGATTTGTGTGGACCTGCACAAACTAAATGATGCATTCGTACATGACCCCTTCCCTACCCCATTTTCAGAAGAAATATTGGACAATGTTGGAGGAAGAGAGGCCTACTCTTTCACTGATGGATTTTGCGCCAGAAGACCAAAGTAAGACCACTTTTACAACAGAATGGGGATCCTTCCAATACATAGTCATGCCATTTAGATTGAATAATGCACTTGCTATATTCTCGCGCGTAGTAGTAGCTGTATTCAAGAATTTCATGCACAAGTTTCGGGAGTGTACTTTGATGATTATATTGTGTTTGGGCTCTTGAAGAAGCATGTTTCCAACCTGTGCATGATGCTCGATACTTGCAGAAAGCATCAGATCTCTCTTAACTTGAAGAAGTGTATATTGTGTGTTCATTTTGGGATATTTTTGGGGCATATTTTGTGTAAAAATGGTTTGATGGTAGATCTAGCCAAGATTGCAATTATTGTCAATTTAGAGGTTCCTGCCAATATAAAACAGTTGCGCTCTATTCTGGGACACACAAGCTATTATAGAAAATTCATTCAGGGCTATGCTCTGATCACTGCACCCATGGAAAAATTGTTGAAGAAAGATGTGTCCTTTTGTTGGGATGAGGAATGCCAAATAGCTTTGAGCTGCAGAAGGAAAAGATGGCTATTGTGCCTATTTTAGTATTCCCTAACTGGTCCAAGGTCTTCCATGTTCATTTTGATGCATCCGACATTGCACTTGGATTTGTCTTAGCACATACAAGAGGAGGAGATATTGATCACCCCATTGCCTTTGCAAGTAGAAATCTCTCTAGTGCAAAGTGCAACTATTTGACCAGAGAAAGGGAAGGTTTGGCTATGGTCTATGCTCTACATAAATATAGGCATTATCTACTAGGAGGGCACTTCAAGATGTTCACTGACCACTCTGCTTTGAAGTACCTGGTCAACAAGCCTATGTTGGGGGGGAATATTTGTAGATGGCTGTTGTTATTTCAAGAATATGATTTTAAAATCATTGTTAAACCTGGTAGATCGAATGTTGGACCTGATCACTTATCACGCATTAAGAATGGGGAAGAACCGACCAGTCTGGAGGATGGATTACCTGATGCACAACTCTTTGCCATTAAAGTGGTCAATGAACACTTTGCAGATATCATTCACTTTCTAACTACTAGTAGTGCACCTGCTAAATATTCGGTGAAAAAAAGGGGGTTGGTTTTGCACGCAGTTGACTTTACATTGATTGTTGGTCAACTGTACAAATTCGGTGCGGATGAACTTTTAAGAAGGTATTTCTTAGAACATGAAAGAAAATACATCTTGGCTTAAGCTCATGGGGGAGTGGTAGGCGGCCACTATGTAGGGAAATTTATTGCGCAAAGGGTTCTTCCCGCTGGATTATGGTGGCCCACACTGCACAGTGATGCACATGCATACTATCGAGCCTATGATGCATGCCAAATAATAGGGAAGCCATAGCGTAGAGATGAGATGCCATTACAACCTCAGATGGCTCTACAAGATTTTGATAAATGGGCCATAGATTTTGTTGGACCTATTAATCCTCTTGGAAAAAACACTTGCGCGTGCACATTATCACATCAACAAACTATATAAATAGATGGGCAGAAGCTAAGCCAGTAAAATATTGCACTGCAGACACCATTGTGCAATTTATTTTTGAAAATTTCTTGACTAGATTTGGGTGCCCAAAGATATTGATGAGTAATCAAGGCACGCCTTTGTTAATGAGACTATTAAAGCTCTGACAGAAGAATTCAAGCTGCATCATGAGTACTCCCTATCACCCTCAGGAAAATGGTGCAATAGAAGCCTTTAACAAGATCCTGGAGAAGGAACTTACAAAGATCTACAATGAAAATCAGATGATTGGGGCGTGCGCATACCTTCTGTCTTATGGGATTATCGGACAATATGCAAGAAGTTGACTGGTAAAACACCATTCAGGATGGTTTATGGCCAAGAAGCTATCATGTTGATGGAATATATTGTTCCAACCCTGCGCATCGCAGCATTAACTAATATGGTTGAAACATACATTATGGAGGAACGTCAGTCACAATTGGTCGCATTAGAGGAGAATTGGTTTATTTCCAACTTTCATTAGCAAGTATAGAACGCGCACGAGAAGGCCTGGCATGATAGACACATCTAGAAGAAGGCATTCAAGGAAGAAGATTTGGTTTTATTGTGTGACATTCAGTTTGCGTGCCACCCATGGAAGTTCAAAATGCATTGGTTGGGGTCGTATATTGTGAAGGAGATCACTAATGGAGGTGCGGTGCACTTGGCCACATTGCGCGATGAGAGTCTCCCAGGGTACACCAACAGAAGCTGAATAAATCCATATAGGGATAACCATGTGCCTGCCAAATGACTATATGGCTGGAGAAATGGAATCCACTTCTCTGCCTGTTACACGGAGGGCATACAAAATAAGGCGCGACATGAGCATGGAGGTTGTGCACGGTGGGAAAAACTAACCATTGTAACAATGACTCTAGGTGAAAAAAAAAATTATCGTTGGAGGAAGCAGCTTTTCTGTAATTAAGGAGGAGATCTTACTGGATTTTTTACCATTTTTACTGGGATAAGGTGCCATTAAAGAAGTTCCGACTGTTTTTACCATGAATCGCCTATAAAGATGAGGAAGTAGATCATATTATGTTCTTTTGTTGTTCGATTAATTTGTGCCCAGAGGTTATTAGTGTGTAATTTGAGGATCAATCTGTGTCGATTACGACGTCTACCAACCCAGGCTCTAAAGACGTTGAAGTGCATGAAGTCGTATCAACACCTACCAAGGAAAAGGGTAAGGTGACTAACGATTCATCGTTGAAGTCACAGACGTCCTCCAGGCAGATTACATCCCCGCGCCAAGCGTCAAAGGATAGATCCCCTATGGGTAACCCAAAAAAGAGACTTATGACAGTGATCGAGGAGGCTGGACTCTTTTTTGAGCCCATCTCGTGGCTCCCCAAGTATGTGAAGCCGCTCAAACCTTCTGTTAAAGCCCCGAAGGATGTGGACACGATGCGTGACTACCTACAGATGCCCTTGATCCCTAAGGTGGTAACATTGGAGGTAGAGATTTTTGGGAAGATCCCATCAGTGAAATTTGACGATTATGACCTATCCAATGAGAAGACATTCCCAGAATTGGCATCGAAGTATTACCTGGAACACGTTCTGTATGTTGGAGTCATGAAAGTAGAACCCCTACCTTGGGCGCGTGGGTTGAGCAATGCCAGAATTCCCAACTTATTGAGGATTCCTCACTTTGGAAGGTACCCCATCACGTATGTATGTGTACGCCATCTGCTGGTGTTGGTGCACGATGGGTGTGTATGGATCAAAAACCGAATTCCCATTGACGCTACTTTGATCCACCGGATCACTGGCTTGCCGAAGAAGAGACCTCACCCTATGGCGAATTATGGAAAGAGTCAGGAGAATAAACTCACTGCGAAGGTGGAGAATGACTATAAGGTATGATGTGATATGAGGGGCTTCCAGGTGTAGCATATTACAGACCCAGCGGTGCGCCTTGGGACCTTAGTGTTGGGCTACAAAATGATGTGCAAGTGCAGGCCTAAGGTGGTCCCCATGCATGTCATCGCACTGGCGGGGCAGTGTGAGAAGGGCGTAAGTTACAACAGGTCCCAGTTTCTGTGCACAGAATTCTTGGATAATTTGCACGAGGCACAGGAGGAGGGGAAAAATTTTGCTATTCATGGTTGCTCCTTCTCATCGCTCTGGTTGCGTGGGAAACGCCAGAGACTACATTCCTCTTGATAGTGGAGCCTGGTGTATTTGAAGAAGCATGCTATGCCAACCTGTGGGATTCTACAGATCCTAAGTGCGTGATGGAAAATAAGATCTTTTATGTCTTATTCAAAGGAGAATTGGCCGCAACAATCCACTCGCAGTCATGTTTGTCCCAAGCTATGATATGAAAAGTACAAGGTCATTGCAAACTTCCAGGTATCGATGCACAATGTATAAATCCATGCGCACAAGGATAGAGTATTGTACAACCTGCCCTACATGGTGACGGAGGCTGAAATTTACCAGGTCATTACGACTTGGCCAGCCACGTGGAAAACCAGGCTAGGTTCCGCCAAGCCTATCACAGCCTCAACACTTGGAAAAGAAACGACAGATGCTGCAAAAGAGAAAGCAGGCAAGAAAGAAGCAGAGAAAGAGGTGGAAAAGGAACCTGAGGTGGAGCCCGAAGTTGGTCTTGGTGGCACATATGGAAAGAATGGTACCGAAGCGGAGTCCCCCAGAGGAACCAAGCGTGAAGCTGAAACTCCCAAGGGTGCATGCAATAAAAGAAAAGGGTCTAAGAAAGGAGGTGCAGATGATGTCACCTTCATGGAGGATGACCTGGATAAAATTTCAGATGTAGTCATCTCTACATCCAAGGACCAATAGGCTACGCTGGAGGAGCAGTATAAATTTGTGGTGGAGGCAATACAGGCATGATTGCAGGTACTTCAACTCAAGATGGATAACATTCAAGAGAGCTTTGCTCATGTGAGGCCGAATCAAGTGATCGTGAGTACCAACATGGCCATCAACACAACAGATAGTTGGATCTGCCCATTTCCTGGAGCTGCAATCACCTTGGAGCAGCCCAACTTTCGCGCATAGGTGTAGATGTGCTCTGAGGTCGTGGATTGACTTTTCTATGCTTCCCAGCAGCAAGTTGCACGCCATCTAGAAAAGTATCGCGGATGAGATGCAGTGTCGAGAGGCACGCATGCACCAGCAACTCATAGAGGCAGAGCAGAAAGTTGCAGCACACGCACAAGAGTCTCTGCAGGCTCAGAAAACCCAGTAAGCAGTTGTGGCCTAGAACGCAGAATTAGAAAGCCTTATTGATCGCCTTTTTCATGACCTACCCAAGGTTTCCATCCCTGCCTCTGTTATGCCTCAGGACAACGTCAAAGGTTTAGTGGCCGCCTTGAAGGCCTCCTACTCAGAATTTCAAGCAGTCAAGGTAGATTTCGAACAACAGATTGCGGAGTTACAAGCCAAGCTCTAGCTAGAGACTTCACCTGATGTACGAGCCCAGTGCACTGCCCTGGTAAAGGAAGCATCATCCATCATTGCAGCAACAGTTGACAAGGGCACCAAACTCCTAGATATGGCTATGGGACTATGGAATTTAGTATAGATAGACCCCCTTGTCAAAAATATTTCACAGGATCTGCGCACAAAATAACATACCTTTGATGAGCTTCAAGAGGCATTTCCCACACTTGTGCCTACTTATATAATGGCTCGTTTGTAGACAAGCATGGTTTTGTGCGAATAAATTGAAGATTTACTCCATAAGAAGCACATCCTCACCACACATATGAAGTCGTGGGCTGATGAGGCAATGAAGTTATCGTAGGATATAGATGCTACCGTGAAGACCCTAGGCCAGATACAACGGAGCATCAGTCTTGCAGCAGAAGTACTTACATCACAGAAGTTGGTGGACGAGACTCAAATAGTTGTTGATCAGAACGCAGGCATCCTTTCACCCTTCACTGCTACCATTGAAGAGCTGAAGACGAAGATGAAGACCCCACCTCCTCTGTGACTTAGGACGAGTCACAAGATTATGTTGGGGGATTGTTGGAGGAGGGTCCCTTAGGACCACAGTTTTGGGCTAAATCTTAGTATTTTTGTCATGTGTGCTAAGTAATAAAGAGTCAAGGGGCTTTGGGGTGATTCAAAGCCCCTTCATGAGTTGTAATGGGTTAAATGGTAAACGATGGGTCTCAAACCATGGTTTGAGGACCACAGTATGAGCGCAAGAAAAGATTTATGTAGAAGTATAGATTGAGTCAGATAAGGACGTTAGTAAGTAATAGACGAAGGATTGATGATATAACTCTGAAGTGAATCTGTTGTAAGTGTTTTGACCGTTGGCTATGTGCGCAAAGACCTTAGTCTGGCTATGTGCGGACTAGCTGTGTGTGCGGGTAGATCTATGAATTGTAAGGGTTTCTATTAATACTGAATAAAAAAGATATGTTTTGGAAATTTTGTGTATCGAATGCATCTATGATTCACTTCTGTGTATGAATTCTGCTTCCGTGTATGATTTCTATTTTCTGCATATGATTTATGTTCTCTTTGATTGGATCAGGTAGTGTACTAGTTTTTATTTATGATGCGTACGGTATTTACATGGATCTGTTACTTTAAAGTTTGAATAGTACAATGTTATAACAGTAAAGGGATTCCGGATCTACTGTTTGTGTGCGCACTCAGGGATAAATTTTTTTAATTTACCTATGGTTTCTGGTGCGCAAGGCAGTTTGTTTACAGATATAAATCTGAGGATGTCCACTTCATTTAATTCTCTCTCAGCATGTGGAAACCTAGTTCCAGCACCCCCCATACTGCTTCAGGTGAGACTTTGGCCTACACAAGTAGGTCATTGCTGAAATGGACAGTAGTAAGAGAGTTTTGTTGGTTACATGCTAACTCTGAACTTGGGGTCAGGACCCCTCAAGCCAACACATATGTTGATGCAGATTGGGTCGGGAGCATTGATGATAGAAAAAGTACCAACGATGGAGCTCTATTTCTAGAAAAAATCTTAGTTTCTTGGCTTAGCAAGAAAAAAATCTATATTTCTTGGCTTACTAAGAAACAAGGCTCTATTTCTTTGTCTACTGTTGGAGAAAAATTATTGCAGTTGTCGCATGTTAAACACAAATGCTATGGATGATTCAAAATCTGAAAGACATTTAGGTAGACTACTCTTAACTTATTTCTATCTCCTATGATAACACGAGTGCCATTAGTATATCCAAGAATCCTATAATGCATTCCAAGACAAAGCACATTCCCATTAAATATCATTTTCTCAAAGACAAAATATTGAAACATAAGGTGAATTTAGAATATGTCCCTACACATGAGAAAATTGCATATATATTTACTAAACCTCTCCCTAAGAATCCTTTGAGTATGTTAGACAACAATTGGGATTGATATTTTCTTCTTCTCTTCCATAATCAACTTGTGGGGAGTTTCTGATGCATGGTTTCAGGGAGAGTTCTATTCCAGATACACAGTCTCAGGCGGAGCCTTAGACATTGAGTCTTTGTTGTTGATGTCAAAGGGGGAGAAACAATAGGTTTCACATCGGCTAATAATGGTGGTTTCCATCAATTCCAAAGGGGGGGATTTTTGGCAAATTTGGTGTTGGAATTATTAGAAAACTTAATATATAAATTATGATTAATTGATGTTTCCATTGGCATCAACCTGAAACAGGGAAGTTGGAGTATGATTTAATATTTGATGATGGTCATTTGAGGCCTTAAATAAAGCTTGAAGGAGACTTAGCCTTATACTAGAATGGACGCAGATTAAAAAAAAAACAATTGGCATCTGCAACCTAGATTTCACATTGACAACTAGCATATGCAGCCCAGATTTCTAGTGGACAACCACTGTTTGCATTTTGTGGCATGGAAAACAATAAGATGCCTCAAAACCACAGTTTTTCCACTTGGATTCTCTTCACAACGATTGTATGTCATGTTGTATTGCCATCAAATTTTACCTTGGTATTTTCCCATCATAATTTGATAAGTCGGCCAAATATGGTCATTAAAGGGTGTATATAAATAACCTTGTCACACATCAAATGGGAATGAAACTGAGAAATTAAGGGATATTCCTCCAAATATTGATTTTTTTTTTGCTTTCTAGTACATGGATACAATAGTATCTTTGACCTAATGCGTGTTGATAGTGGCCACAATGATTGAGACCATGGTGTAGTAAGTGTGCATGGTTTGTATTTTATTTTGGCATAGGTTATGGAGTCAATCTCCATAGTGATTTGGTCCTATGAGATTGTAATCATAGATCTATTCCCATAATAGTTGATATTGTGAGGGTTCAAGTGTATATTGTGATGATGGTCTAATCAATCACATATGGAGTTTAATTTCCTAGAGTGGTAATAACATATGGTTCGGTTCATTATGGGGATTGTTCCCTGAATTTTGAATTTGTTTTAGCACAAATGTGAAGACATACTTAATTATGAGTGCATCAAATCTTCATATGGCTTAATCTGATGCACATAGGTATTAGTCTTTGATCTCCATAGTTCAACGCAACTTGTGGATTGTTCTGGTACGACTTTTGGTTTGTTCTGGTATAGAGTTTTACAGTACAATGATCTTGTTAATGTGGTTTGGCATAGTGTTCCGATGATCCGGGTGGATATTGGTGGCCACTCGCCTATTCCACCCAAACCTCCAGTCAACTTCATCAGTTTCTTTTTTTATAGAAACATTTACTATTTTCAGTAGTTTTTTGAGTCCTGAAATTTCGGAACAATTTTGGCCCCTTAAACGGTGTTTTTTTAGGTGCACAGCAAGAGTGAAATAATAGGCTAGGGTCTATTATAAATCTTGTAGTAGTTAGAGAAATATTTCCAATGAGGTATCGTATGGGCCAAACAGACATAATATGACCAAGTTACGACCCCCAGAAGTTGGTTTCCCAACTAACCCCAACACGACCCACAAACTCTTGGCATTCCATCTCATGGGGTTATAGTTTTCCATTATGGTTCAATAATAAAAATGAAGTTGAGGCTCATTGTAACATAGTTCAGAGGCATGTAGTTGTCACATCTCTTCTTAGAGATAAGATACCATCACCCGAGTTAATTTATTTCCATTTTGTATGTAAGTGTATTTTAGTTCTTTTATATTAATGAAATGAAGTGTTATTTATGTTGCATCATTGTATTTATAGTTATATATGTATTCTAGTACGTTCCTTTTTAAGTTCGAATAAATGGTATCAGAGTGGTCTGCTCTTTCTGTGTTTTTCTTTTCATGTCCCCAACGAGGTCATGGTATAAGGAGTTAGGGCTTGTTTTGAGGGGTCCTCACCCAGGTTCAGATTTATCGGTAAACCAACAAACCCTCCAACTACTGGCCCTTTTGGAAATGACCTTCTTGTGAAAATGAAAGTCTCACCCGTAGCAGTATGGGGGGGTGTTGGAACCAGGTTTCCGCACCCTGAGGGAGAAAATAATGAAGTGGTCCTCAGCAAACCGAATGCAAACTTATATCAATCATAAACAGATGCGCGCCATAGTATAAAGAAGAATCACAGAGATTGAAAAATCCTTAATAGAATAAAGCAGAGGTCTCTGATCCTTTAGCGCAGATAAAGTATAACATAACCATATCCAAATCTAAACAATGTTCAGTTACTTAAGAAAATATATCATTCATCAATGTAATCATAACAGATATCTTCGCACACTGATCAATGAGAAATACAAATAATGTGATCTTATCAGAACATAAATAGTAAACAACTCAAATTAATAAGATATTAAGCTTGCAAAATTTCGCACTTTCTATTAATCTTCAGAACCTTTCAATATATCAGACTTTCCCTTACAAAACCCTTCTGCGCACACAGCCATGACTAGGTGTCCGTGCACACAGCCAGCAGGAGCCTTTCAACGCAACCCCGATAAAACCTTACAACGTATTATAGACGCATATACTTATCAAACATCAATAATTCATGACACATTGAACTTGGACTCGATCTATCTATTTATATACACCTAGCGCACAGAGATTGTGGTCTCAAACCATGGTTTGAGGCCCACATTTTACCCCCAAAAATATTTACATCAAAATTAAGGACTTTGACCCACCCTGAAACCCCTTGACTCAATCTCACAGCACACATAAAAAATTACATCAAAAATTGTGCCTCAGGGGACCCCGCTCCAACAGGCCCCCAACATAAACATGTGACTTGTCCTGAGTCACAAAGGCGCTTGCCCCTTGATCTTAGACTAAAGCGTATTTACATAATTTTTGAGAGGGAGCACTAATTCTAAACTTTGCATTGCGGCGCCCTGTGCTTGTTGAACCATATTTTCTATGGTAGGCCCTTCAGTAGCCATCTCTATGTTGCATTGAGTTTGTTGGATTGTCTTCAGAGTGTTGTCCAATGTCTACGAAATTTCAAGCACTTCTTCTTCCCATGGTTGCATGCCCGCTTCTAGTAGTTTTTCCTTTCGAAGTAATTCTTCAATTTTTGTCTAGATTTTTCTGCACTCCTTCAGACGAGTGAGGCACTGAGAAAGAACCAACGTTGGTGCCATTGTCCTGATTTCCTCAAACTTATGCTCCTTCTGGTGGAGGGCATTGCCCAACTACTGAAATACTGAATCATTTTGGACAGAGGTCCAGACACTCATTGCTTCGTCTAACAAATTGTCACACTGGGTGATTGCAGCAACAATACTATCTCGAGCTTATTTCACTTTAGTTGCTCGTCATGCGTGAACCTCTGGTGGATTTTCGGGCTGTAACTTTGTATGGAGATCTGCAATCTATTATTCATATTCTATGTGGACTGTTTGCACCATAGCACACGCTACTTTCACCGCGACAACCAATCCTTCTAAATTTTCTTCAGGCGTAGCTGTGGCTAGGAAACTAGAATGTCTTAGCATACATGGTGAATTGTTGCCTCGAGCGTAGCGTTTTGGGCTTTTGCTTTTTTCTATTGTTGGTGTGCTTGCTCGGCATATTGTTGTGTTTCAATTGTATGTGTGTGCGCAGTAGCCTCTCTATACTGAAGCTCATCCGTTATCATGGAGTGCATTAAGTGTAATTTTCCTTCAGGTAACATAGAAAGGTTAATGATTATATCACCTATTCCTCTGAATTAAACACACCAGTTGGCGTCCATCTATATTGTTGGCATGGATATTTGAACTAGGCGGGCATCCCCGGAGGCTGGTAAAGCAACGTCTAGTGGTTGTGCACTAGTATAACTCACCTAAGCTACACTCGCTTGAATCTGGCTTGCGTGTACCTCCAGCTCCTACAGTCCCACTTGAACAAGCTCCAGTGTAGATTTGTATTGCACCTTCATATCTGTCCAGTGATCCTCAGTCATAGACGTGATAGTGTTTGCTATTTCATGCAGGTTGTCTTCTATCAACATCAGGACCTCCTACCCTACCTCTTTGGAATATTTCCTCTTCTTCTGCGATCCTCCAACGGCCGGGGAGCCACTCTTGATTCCCTTAGAAGTTTCAGCTTCCCCTGTCTCCTTTGGCATAGATCCATTCTTTTCTGGCACTGTTTTTGTTTCTATAGTCTCGCTAGTGGTCGTGGGGGTGGCTTATTTTTCTGTTACCTTCTCTGTCACTTTCTCAGTCACTTTCTTGGTCACTTTCTCTATCGGCTTCACTATTTGGATGGCAACCATTCTATTGTCACTTGAATCAAATCATCTTCAGTTACTAGGTATGGTAACTCATACCATACTCCTTCTACGGTGCCCTTTGTATGGATATGTATGTTGTGAAAGGTAGCTTTAAATCCCACTACATATTTTATTGATCATACAATGTGGGTGACAACCACGGCATTGATTG
Source organism: Pinus albicaulis (assembly GCA_034641835.2). Taxonomy (NCBI): domain Eukaryota; kingdom Viridiplantae; phylum Streptophyta; class Pinopsida; order Pinales; family Pinaceae; genus Pinus; species Pinus albicaulis. The sequence goes on from CM076569.1 coordinate 655,318,798, forward strand.
CACTACTTGATTTAGAGTAGCATCATACAAAACCCAAAAAGTATTATTTTCTTTAGTGCGCACTGGGTCTGAAGAGTTCCATAATGTCGTGTAGCGCGCAGCTTCACACATATTCGTCTCAATCTCTGGGAATTGTGTGTCTTCGGGGGTCTTCCACCCAATTAGCGCGATCAATAATAAAATCCAAGCATACTTAAAATGATTGCCTTCCTCCTGAACCTCGCTCACATTTTCTAAAAATTATTTGCATAGGTAATAGGACCAATTATAAATCACACCTTTTTCACATCGTCCTGCGAGCACAATAACATAAGCGGGCACCTCCTTGGGTCTGCACTTGCACGTAATCTTATAGGCCAAGATGATAGTACCAAAGCACATTTCTAGGTCATTAATTTCATCAACAACAAACCCTTGGATCTTCCTTGTGACGTTATACTTATTTTTAATTTGGTCTGCCACAGTTTTCTCTTGAGCCTTATCGCTAAAGATGGTAATGGGGTTAGCACCTTTAGCAGGCAGACCCATGATTCTGTGGATCAACACAGCATCAATGGGGATGCGCTCTCCTAACTAGAGCACATCATCATATACTAAGGCTAGCAACTGTCTGACACAGATATCATTTATGGGGTTTCTCCCAAAATGAGGTATCTTGAGAAAATTGAGCAGGATTGCCTTGTGCAGACCTAGCACCCATATTTTTGGCTCAAGGTGCACAATTCCTCCTTCATAAGTAATCTAATCTAGGGATAGCTCTCACGCAAGCTCTGGGAATTTCTCGACATCGGCGATGTCCCAATCATCAAATCTGAGCTGCGGAATCTTAATGAACAGACACCCTTCCATTGGGACATTCTCAGGGATTAGGGGTATTTGAATACCTGCGTGCACCTTTTTTGGGTCTTTACGTCGTCTGACTAATGGTTTTCACGGCGCAATATAGCTTGGTAGCCGTGAGAATGGGGCCACTTCGACCACATCCTCCTCTTCTTCCTCAATAGTTTCAGGGACCTATCACATAGGTATTTTCATCTTCTCACCCATTGAAGGGCACGGCCTTATGGTATTTTCCCTCAAATATTTGTGTGTACCAGACGACTGCCTATTTTTCAGACTTGGAGGGTGCAAGTGACTCCATAATTGGAACCTCAGGTGCAGCAGGGTCATTGCCCAATCTTGTGGCCGTCATTTTCATAGGAATAGCATAGCCCAACCCTGCTCAGCGCAACACGTCCTCAAACCCTAGATCCAAACCAGACATAGACACAGAAAATGCGGTGGCAATCAAGGAGCTCAAAGAACAAAAATCACACAAAAAGTAAAGGGAAATATTGCAACCCCATAGGTCATATATATACTTGTGGTGCATCTTCAACGACTCCTTGTGTATTAATAAGTCTGCATTACTGACAAAACGGTCCCAAATCTGGTAAAATCCCTTCATTAAATGCATCATAGACGCTCCCAAAAATAGTAATAAATCTGTCATCTCCAGTTTAGTTGTTCCAACGGCTATTTTTTGACACCTCTATGACCCAGTCAACCTCCTCGCGTAGCTACCACGCGCGTGTCGCTCCTTATTGCGCATATATTCCATAGCTAATGACAACCCCCTATAGATTGTCCCCCCCAACACAGGCTTATTGACCAGGTAATTCAAAGCATATTGAGTAGTCTCTGTCGCATCTCTTAATAACTACAAACTTCTCTGAAATTCGTCATCTCAATGGAATGTCATAGCTCTTTCAAGTAATATAGTCATGGGTGTAGTTATCAACTCATAATTTGGAATGTGCTTCCTGTAATATCCAACAAGGCTCATCATGGAGTGCACTTGTCTAACATTCATAAGTGAGGGGATCAGGGCCTCAATGACCTTGCAGTTTCGTAGATTCCATAATTGCCAATTTTTTGTTGTTCACAGTTTCCATTATCGGCGCATTAATAATTTATGGAATCAAAGCTTGGACAACCGTATCAAATTCACTCACAAAGCTAAATGTAAGAATAAAACTCTCTGTCAGCGCAGACCATTCACTAGTGCCTTTGCGCAACTATGTCTCCAAATACCATTCAGTAGGCACCTTTTCCAATGTATGAATAAACATATGGACCCATTCAGGTCTTGGATCTATACCCCATACATGATTCCATCTTGTCAAATGTTTGCGCGGATGCTCTTTTCCAGAGTACACATCTTCCATTTTAATGACTAGACATTCAAACCGCAACCTCATAATGTGTGCACATTCCTCCCAGTTGCGCATATACTCCTTATGAGTTTCCCACCTGTTGTGCTATGAAACAACCCCCCCATTTATTTTAATGTTGATTAAGGTTGTGAATAATAAATGGAGACCCTTTCAAAAAAAACAAACAGAGTTCAGGAAATAGTACTTCACTTTACTTTAACATTTAAAACTTTAGGAATAAAAGTCATGAAACTTTTTTCGCTTTTATTTTATTCCGCTTAGCGCAAATTTCAAAACTGCCAAGCTAAAAAAGTTAGAACACATATATAACTTGTGAAATTGCGATAGCACTAAGACCTTTTCGAGTTATATGCAAATTCCCATGAAAAAGGTAAGCAACCCTTATAACTATAAATCGCATTGCGCCTCCCTAAAAGATAAGCAAATAGAGATATCATTAGAAAAGAAATGAAGTCAGGCCCGATCGAACAATAAACAAACGTTGAAACATATAAGAAAATTCAATAAAGTGCAATGCTTTGATTTTTAGCGCTTATCGCATCGTGCAGCATCAACCAGAATAAAAGTCACTCCCAGTCTGATAAAGTGCGATATGCAATTTGCGCAGATCGCATTTCGCATACACTCGTGGTCAAGATACATAATATGTATGCTTGCAAAATATGTAATTTGAGATATAACATTTATTACAAAAGCGCTTGAAACGATGCTTAAGCAATTGGTTCATTAAAAAGATCTAATGATATAAATCTCTTGATTGGACATATATGGTAAAATACATAGAAGATTTGATAATCGTTTAAAGAAATGTTAACGGCATTCAATGATTTCGAGGATAAAAAAGATTGATATCTTTCTAAAGCATGTTTCAAATAAAAGTGCAAGGTTTATGATTTATGGTAATTAAACTCTATTTCTTCGCTCCTCTTTTCTCTTCATCTCAATTCTGATTTCCTGGTTTTCTTGAATTCAGGAAACTACCCCAAAAAGCGATATGAGCAGAAATGACAAAGAAAAATAAATAAGTTTCCCAATCATCCACCTCTGAAGTCACAGATATGCCTCCACTCTTCTTAGATACTATTTGCAATAAGGACAATGGAAACCCTTCCTGGGAAGCAATGTATAATTTGTCTGAAGGAGAGAATCCAAGGGGATTAAAGAAAATAGAAACGGCGGATGCAGATGACTCATCAGAGCCTTCCTATTTTGAAGCTGCATGTTCATTTCTACATAGGATAGCTGCAAGACCAAATATCTTGCCATACACTGACATGGTGAGATGGTTCATCGACAATCTCAATGTAGCGGATAGGACTTTCAAGGATTCGAGACAGGAAGACATGGGTTCTATTGATCATTTAGTTAACATCAGTCATTTTTGAAGATAACCCTTAAGTAGCCATGTATCGAATGTTATGACTCGTGGTGAAACATTTAAATGATGGTTGGAAAGAAACGATGTTAAGATAAGTCACGTGGCTGAAAAACTAAGCACATGTTCGAAAAGGGGAGGAAGACGTAAAGGCTTCAAACATAAAGCAAAAAGGAAAAGGTATGGTATAAAGGACCTAAAACAAAAATATCATAATACTTGCCGCTTTTATATTATGCACGTGAAGTGACTCTCCGTATGTGTAATTCCGGGGGGGTCAATGAGCGGAAGGGGGAAGAGACCCATACCCCTGCGGAATTATGTTGACGTGTCACGGGGGTGGACCCAAGGTAAGAGTGATATGGCAGAATGAAGTGCGGGCCCTAGAGGTCTGTATGATATGTATTTCACAAATTCCACAAGGAATACGTTTCAAGAGCCAGATCGCCAGCTCATCAGCAAACGTTCCACCACCTGTGTCAGCGACCGCCTCTACTCCATCTCGTCAGTGAATACTGTAATTCATGATTTGGCCCTAGTGGCCTTTTTATTTTTACTTTAGCTAATTAATTTTAAGTTTCGAGTGGAATTCACATTCCACTCTAGCATTTTACTTTTTGTCAAAACTGTTGTTTACTATTTTGTTTAAAAATGGCCAAGTGCCTAGCTGTAAATGATGAGATGCCTCTATTCTTCATCATAAATTTTGGTTATTTTTGATGGAGACCTCCAACTGATTACTAGCACGCGAGGAAGATATTTTTCCCAAAAATATCTTCTCCCTCATATTTTTGAGGCTTCTATATAAGCAATAACTGAAGAGAAAAACAGGTTCCAGATTTTCTGAAGAATTTGTTGTGAAAGAGTTTTGTATGCATTTTGTTGAAATCTTAATACAAATGTGAAGAGCTTGTTGGGTCTCAATGAGAAGGAGTTTTATCTTTAATGAGGATTCTTGTCTTAGTGTTTTATAGTCTGTAACTCTGCCTTATGTGATATTGTTTAGCTTTTCATTTCACTATTTCCATTTCTCTTATATCATGCTCTGGAATGCGAGTGGCTCACTGGTTCTAGTATAAATTTATCACAATTGATACTTATACTAAACTTGTCTAACGCTTTAAATATGGCTCAGTCATGATATGTTGTTTCATTTTCCACTTCATTCATGTTTCTTCTATATTAAGTGCTATGGGATGTTATTCTTTGAAAGCTATGGACATGTATGGATTCTTATTATCTTAAGCCCATCTCATGTTTAGATATGTTTATGGAATTTCATCTCATTAGTAGTTAGTATTCCTTCTATGTTTCTTACACAGCAAATTTCGTCTGATTTTCAATCTCTGTAAAGCATTTTAGAATTCAGCTCTCCTTACAGAAAATTGTCTTTGAGTTGTCTGATGCATTTATATTGAGGATTCACTCCTTGCCTCTACAGTGTCTTTTCATTATGCTAAGTCTGTGAGTATTCTGGTTCCACCTACATTACACCTTCCTGTTAAAATTGAAGTAGTAAAGAGCCTTGTTCTGATAATTGTCTTATATTATATCTTATGCTCCTTACTATATAAGATGTCCTAGGCACTGGTCTTTCACAACTCAAGGTTCTCTCTAGGAATGACAACATCTTTTTGGCGCCGTTGCCGGGGACTCGAAGTTGAGAGAAGTTGAATCCCTGGGCCTCGACAAAACCTTATTCACTCTTCAAATAGGTGAGCATGGAGAGTTGAGATTTGTAGATCCCTCACCTTAGCGACTCCACATTCATTTATCAGATAAATTTACTTGCAGTCCTGCTCCTCGTAAGCCACACCTAAGGTCAGATACGTCTCATCCAAAGACACCTTTTGTGTCTGACCCAGAAAAGATCCTACATAGAAGGAGTTGGAGGGAAAGACAATCATTCCATACTGAGATCCCTAAATTCTCCTTAGAATACTTTCCCTCCTCTCAAGTTTCCCAAGTGCAAGGTCCCGACTCCACTGTGGGAGATACCAATTACTACTCAGATAGTCCACCCCGGGGAGGTTTCCAAATCAAAGACGAAGCTAAGTCAAGGGATACCACATATTACACCTTCCACCCTACTCCTGAAGTCGAAGAGGTCAAGGAGGTCACTAAAGTATCTACTATTCATAGCTCGTTGTTCCCATCAACACCTCAAGTTGTTGTCCAATACATTCCTATTTTTATTCATACTTCACTTCCACCTCCCCCTCCTCCTTTTACACATCAAACCCTTGCACTACCTCCACCTCCTCCAATGGCCAATGTTCTTGGCTTCTTGTTGAATAAATATGCCCCCCTGGAATTACCTCAAGTGTTGAATGATATGCCACAGGACTATCTGAAGATCTTACCCCGATTCAATGGGGAAAATGAGATTGAAGCTCAAAAACATCTTGAGGTCTTCTGCTCTTTTGTAGAAAATTTTAATGTGGAACACCTAGACGTAGTCCTAAGACTGTTTGTGCAATCTCTTTATGGTGAAGCCAGAAAATGGTTTAAGACATTAGGAGATCGTTCCATCACCACTTGGGAAGGAATGGAAGATACTTTTCTCAGAAAATGGGGAGAGAAGAAAGATCATGGACATTGTCTTACTGAGTTTAACACACTCAAGAAAATACATACTGAAGGGGTGTCAGAATTTATCAAGAGATTTAACAAGTTTTATCTGAGCCTCCCTGCTGATATGAAACCTCATCAAACCACTGCTAAATTTGTTTTCGTGGCAGCTTTTGACTCATAATTTGGTTTCTCTCTGAGAGAAAGAAAGCCAGCCACCCTAGATGATGCTCAGACAGATGCACTAGAGCTGGAGGCAAATTTTGCCTCCACTGGTAAATCAAAGGGAAAACCTAAACAAGATACTAGAAGAAAGGGAAAAGAAGAGGTATCCACCTCGAGCCAAGATAGAGATTCAGCTAATGACAGGATTGAGGAAATGAAAAAAATGATTAAGAATATTTCAATTAAGCTGGTCAAACTTGAACTAGAGGCCGAGAATTCACCCTCCAAGAATTTCCAGAATTCTCCAAACTGGGGTTACAACCCTCAGTACAGAAAACCACCCTTTCAGATACTGCAAAGGGAACGGAAGGAGCAGCAAGATCAGGTACCACACCCTCTGTACTTGGAAGGTCAAGTAGATGGTCCTACTGAAGACACCACTTATGAGCAAGAGGAGGCATAACTTGCTTTTTCAAAAAGTGATGAAGTTGAATGCCCCCTACATGAAAGTGACGAAGTAGAAATTTCGTCACATGCAGAAGAAAAATCTAATGAAAGCACCGAAGATCCTGAGATCGATGACTACTGCAAGCAATTCGTCGATTTCATGCAAGCACAGTTTGATAGAAGATATGACCTCAGATCTTCGAGTAAGAGAACTCGCACTCAGGATCAAGAGGAAGACACACCTCAAGAGGAAGCATCTGCTCAGAAGGAGACAACAGCTCAAAGGACCCCAGACAAAGGTAAGAGACCTCTTAATGAATCTTTGCAGTCTGCTGATCAAATTCCTTCCTCTTCACAAATGGCTACACCCCCTAATTGTTGGGTGTGGAGCCTGATTATCTTGTTTACTTTGTATCACAGCATTGGACCCCTGTACCTTAAAAGGGGCGGCAACGCCACCCGAAATTTAATCGCTGCCGTGGGGGGTCCAGGGGAGGGCGGTAGCGCTTTTCAGAGCCCCCCCCTGGCGGGGGTTCAGGGGCAGCGCCCCCGAAGCTAAAAATAGATGTAAAATTGCCTTGTAAAAGTATAGTAATTTCTAGTCAATCTGGGCCGTTCATTAGGCAAATGATCTGACGATAGAAGTTATGTTTAGATTAGGGTTTTTTGCCCTAGAAGGCAACCCCTTGTATATATGGGGGCATTGTATTGCGGCTGTGTATTATGAGTGTATTCTCGGAGCGAGAAACAGAGAGGGAGACTGTGAGAGAGAACAGAGGATATTACAGCGGATCTGCTGTAGGTTTTGTCTCTTCATTTTTGCTGGATAATAGAAAGGAAGGACTGGCTGTTCGGGGTGGACGTAGTCCAAACTGGGTGAACCACGTATATCTGTGTCTCTCTGGTTTTATGTGTTTTGTGTGCTTGTATTTTCCGCATATTTTATGTGTTTCATTGCTCTGTAATATTTAATTTTCTAACACTAATGTCAAGTTAGTCATAAAGGAAGTCAAACCTCTTGTCCAAAACAAAGAATCAAAATAAATGTCAGTAGATAAGTCCTCCTCTGCCTTCATTTTACAAAAGGAGCTTGAGAAGGTCAAAATCCCAGTTCCCTTGATCGAATTGTTAAAGCAGCCTGCATATCAGTCCCAGGTCACATCCTTTATGCTCCCCCCAGAAGTAGTACATATTTCGGACAGTCTGAACCTTCAAGAAGAAAGACCCATGGTTGTATTTGGCCCACATGTTGAGGAATTAGATGCTTCCACTCCCCCATTTTATGTGTCCTTAGTAATACATGACCTGTTGTTGCATAACTGTATGTTAGATTCAGGAGCCTCCCATAACCTATTGCCCCTCTCGGTCATGGAACAACTAGGACTACAAATTACCCGTCCATACAAGGACCTCTATTCATTTGACTCTAAAAGAGTTAAATGTTTGGGTATGATCAAGGATTTGGTGGTCAATTTGGCCCAGATCCCCGCAAAAAGTGTGGTAATGGACATCGTGGTGGCTGACATCCCAACTCGCTTCGGCATGTTGCTGTCAAGGTCCTGGGGGACTAAAATTGGTGGGTCAATCAAGTTGGACCTGACCTATGCTAATATCCCGGTTTTTGGTGGCCAAGAGAGGAGGCTATACTGGGAAACTAGATTTGTCATGACAGTTACCAAGGCGGACAACTCAGTCAATTCTCCAGTTTATAGTAAGGAGAGAGATTTCTCATGTTTGATGCTGGAGGAAGATGAAGATTATGTTTATGAACCATCATTCTACCAGATCAAGACCGAGCAGTCCATAGAGAGTCATGAAGCAGAAATCTGGACACTTCATTTTGATGGAGCAAACTCCAGAGAAGGTAATGGGGCTGGGGTATTATTGATTTCTCCTACAGGCCAATGGGTCCCATTGTCTTCCAAGCTAGAGTATGAAGCCACTAATAATGTGGTTGAGTATGAAGCACTTATGTTAGGGTTATAGACAGCCAGGAGCATGAACATACAGAGTTTAAAATTTATGGGAGATTCGGAACTAGTGGTTAGACAAGTGAATAATCAGTGCCAAACCAAACATCCTAGGCTAAGGGCTTATAGGAACGAAGTTTGGGATCTGGTGGAGAATTTTTTCTTGGAATTTAATATTCAGTTCATGCCCCGGGAGTAGAATAGGATGGAAGACTCCCTTGCAGTGGCTACCAGTACCTTCCGCCCACCTCAGAACCCTCTATTAAGATATGAAATTGAGGTACGTTATCGACCATCAATCCCAGATAACATCAAAAATTGGCAGGTGTTTGAGGATGAAGAACAGGTGAAAATATTCCTGGAAATAGTTGGGGAATTCTCCAACATGGAGATTGATACTTGTGAAGAAGAAGAGGTTGAAAACACTTCAGAAGATAAATGGGAAGAAAAGGTGGCTGGCCATAAAGTTCTGCAACTAAAAGGGAATGTTATTCCCCGAGGACTAGTGCCCTTAGAAATGTTTTTTAACAAGAATGATGTCCCACTGCAGCCAAACAAAGTTGTGGAGGAGAATCAGGTAGAAGAGCTTAATCTTGGCACTGATGCTGACCCCAAAATCGTGAAGTTGTCCAAGAAGGTCCCGGAGGAATATAAAGAGCTCTACCAGAAATTATTCCAGTCATACAAATATTTGTTTGCATGGTCTTATGAGGACCTAAAAACCTTTGATATCAGCATCATGCAGCATAAAATTCCACTAAAGGGAGATGCAAAACTGCATAAACAGAAGCTTAGACAGATAAATCCCATGTTGCTTCCTTCTATTGAGAAAGAAATTCAGAAACTGTTGAAGGCCAAAATCATTGTGCCATTGAGATATTCTGAGTGGGTGGCAAACTTAGTCCCTGCACAGAAAAAGAATGGAGAAATAAGGCTATGTGTTGATTTTCAAAATTTAAACCGAGCATCCGTAAAGGATAATTATCCCCTTCCTAAGATGGATCACATACTGCAGAAAGTGGTAGGAGCTTCTCAGATGTCGAAGATGGATGGATTATCTGGTTACAATCAAGTGGCTGTACTACTAGAAGATCAGAAGAAGATTGCCTTTACCACTCCATGGGATATGTTTATGTATGCCAGGATGCCTTTTGGGTTGATTAACGTAGGGGCCACTTTTCAAAGGGCCATAGACATTTCCTTTGTTGGGGAGAAAGATAAGTTTGTGGTGGTATATCTGGATGACATTACTGTGTTTTCAAAAGATGATGTAGAGCACATTGAGCATTTGCGTAGAAATTTCGAGAAGTGCAGAAGGTATGGCCTCTCCCTCAACCCACAGAAGTCTTTGTTTGCATTGGAAGAGGGCAAGCTTTTGGGACATATTGTAACCAAGGACGGGGTAAAGATAGATCCTAAGAGAGTAGAAGTTATAAATGGCATTTCCCTTCCCATAAATAAAAAAGAGGTGCAGGTGTTCCTAGGGCACATTAACTTTCTGATGAGGTTTATCCCTAACTATGCTGAGATATTTAGACATATAACTGACATGTTGAAGAAGAATAATGAGGTAAAGTGGTCACAGGAATCACGAGAGGCATTTTCTGGGATAAAAAATGCCTTTGCTGAAGCCCCTGTGCTAGCTGGACCAGATTATGCCAAACCTTTCATGATCTTTTCCTTTGCATCACCACACACAGTGGTAGGAGTTGTAATGCAGAAAAATGAAGAAGGGTATGAGCAGCCCATCACCTTCTTCATTCAGGTGCTCTGTGATGCTGAGCTGAAATATAACATATTAGAAAAGCAGGCATATGCTCTGGTGAAATCTCTTAAAGAATTTCGTATGTATGTCTTTCAGTCCCATATCACTGTGTTTGTGCCTACAATAGCTGTAAAAGATATTCTTATCTAGGGAGATAGCGAAGGAAAGAGAGGGAAATGGATTTCCAAAATACAAGAGTATGAGCTAGACATCTGCCCTACCAAACTGATCAAGGGACAAGGGTTAGCCAAAATCTTGTCTGAATTAAACTGTCAGGCTCTGGGTATAAATCTGTCCATGATAGCAAATGAGGGGTTTGAAAAGAAAGAAGAGCAACAGGGAGTAGAGATAGCTTCTCAGAAGACACATATGAAGTACCTCATCAGCCCATGGTACAAAGAGATAGTGGAATATCTTCTAACACTCAGCTTCCCTCCTAGTTGTGACAAAGCTAAATACATAACACTCAGGTTGAGATCACAGAAGTACGTTGTTGCAAATGGTCGGTTGTACTGGCGAGATCCCTCAGTCATCCTGCTCCTGTGTCTCACAGAGGACAAGGTAGAGGGTATAATGGCTGAATTTCATGAAGGAATCTGTGGAGGTCATTATAGTTGGAGGGCTACTGCTCACAAAATCCTGAAGGCTGGATTCTTCTGGCCCAAACTATTTGGAGATGTGTTTGCCCGGGTTAGAGCTTGTGAGAAATGCCAAAGGTTTGCTGAAAGACAAAAGTTAGCACCTATGCCCATGATTCCTGTTCACGTGGATGAACCATTTCAGCAATGGGGAATCGACTTTATAGGTGAAATACACCCACCATCAAGTGGTCAACATAAGTGGATATTAACTGCCACAGATTATTTCACAAAGTGGGTGGAAGCTATACCTGCCAGGAATGCAACAAATGTTGTGGTAATAAAATTTATGGAAGAAAATATCATATCCAGATTTGGCTGCCCTGCCAAGATAGTGACCGACAATGCACAGGCCTTTAAATATGCAAATTTTGTCAGTTTTTTCCAGCAGTATAACATCACATTAGGTCACTCTACGGCCTATTACCCACAAGGAAACGGCTTGGCAGAGTCCTCAAATAAAACCCTTGTGAGAGCACTGAAGAAGGCTATCAACGAAAATCAGAAAAATTGGGATTCCCAGCTGAAATTTGCTCTGTGGGCCAACAGGATTACCAGCAAGAGAGCAACCAGGAAGTCCCCATATGAATTAGTATATGGTAGGGCAGCAGTATTCCCTGTACAGTGAGCCTTACCAGTAGCTCGATTCATGCAAGAAAGCCAAGAAGAACCCGATGATGTGGCCAGGAGAATCAATCAGCTGGTGGAGTTAGAAGAAACGTGGAACCAGGTAAGTCAAAGGCTAATTGAATATCAAGAGAAAATGAAGTACCTTTTTTATCAGCATGCCAAGGACAGGAAGTTGCAGATTGGGGATTTAGTGCTCAGATGAGATATTCTAAGAGCTAAAAAGGGGAAACACAGTAAATTCGACCCCCTCTAGTTTGACCCCTTTAAAATTGTGGAACAAGGGGGCAACAACACTTTCAGGTTGGAAAATTTATAGGGAGACTTGCTCTATGCCCCTGTAAATGGTCAGTTCCTCAAACCTTACTTCTAGTTCTGATTCAGGCCGAGAGAGCTTGATGTATTATACTGTATATTAGTTTCTATTTTCATCTTTGTTTGAATGATGTGTGTGTCGTGATGAATCATGAAGAGGAAAATTAAAAAGTGCTGAAGAGTGGTGTCCACACAAAATATTAACAGGTGGTCTGTGAAGTTCTCGACACGCCCAAGGATGAACGTGTCGTCCCCAAGTGGAGCCAATGTTGATAATTTAGTTAACATTAGTGATTTTTGAAGATAACCCTTAAGTAGCCATGTATTGAATGTTATGACTCGTGGTGAAACATTTAAATGATGGTTGGAAAGAAACGATGTTAAGATAAGTCACGTGGCTGAAAAACTAAGCACATGTTCGAAAAGGGGAGGAAGACGTAAAGGCTTCAAACATAAAGCAAAAAGGAAAAGGTATGGTATAAAGGACCTAAAACAAAAATATCATAATACTTGCCGCTTTTATATTATGCACGTGAAGTGACTCTCCGTATGTGTAATTCCGGGGGGGTCAAGGAGCGGAAGGGGGAAGAGACCCATACCCCTGTGGAATTATGTTGACGTGTCATGGGGGTGGACCCAAGGTAAGAGTGATATGGCAAAATGAAGTGCGGGCCCTAGAGGTCTGTATGATATGTATTTCACAAATTCCACAAGGAATACGTTTCAAGAGCCAGATCGCCAGCTCATCAGCAAACGTTCCACCACCTGTGTCAGCGACCGCCTCTACTCCATCTCGTCAGTGAATACTGTAATTCATGATTCGGCCCTAATGGCCTTTTTATTTTTACTTTAGCTAATTAATTTTAAGTTTCGAGTGGAATTCACATTCCACTCTAGCATTTTACTTTTTGTCAAAACTGTTGTTTACTATTTTGTTTAAAAATGGCCAAGTGCCTAGCTGTAAATGATGAGATGCCTCTATTCCTCATCATAAATTTTGGTTATTTTTTATGGAGACCTCCAACTGATTACTGGCACGCGAGGAAGATATTTTTCCCAAAAATATCTTCTCGCTCATGTTTTTGAGGCTTCTATATAAGCAATAACTGAAGAGAAAAACAGGTTCCAGATTTTCTGAAGAATTTGCTGTGAAAGAGTTTTGTATGCATTTTGTTGAAATCTTAATACAAATGTGAAGAGCTCGTTGGGTCTCAATGAGAAGGAGTTTTATCTTTAATGAGGATTCTTGTCTTAGTGTTTTATAGTCTGTAACTCTGCCTTATGTGATATTGTTTAGCTTTTCATTTCACTATTTCCATTTCTCTTATATCATGCTCTGGAATGCGAGTGGCTCACTGGTTCTAGTATAAATTTATCACAATTGATACTTATACTAAACTTGTCTAACGCTTTAAATATGGCTCAGTCATGATATGTTGTTTCATTTTCCACTTCATTCATGTTTCTTCTATATTAAGTGCTATGGGATGTTATTCTTTGAAAGCTATGGACATGTATGGATTCTTATTATCTTAAGCCCATCTCATGTTTAGATATGTTTATGGAATTTCATCTCATTAGTAGTTAGTATTCCTTCTATGTTTCTTACACAGCAAATGTCGTCTGATTTTCAATCTCTGTAAAGCATTTTAGAATCCAGCTCTCCTTACAGAAAACTGTCTTTGAGTTGTCTAATGCATTTATATTGAGGATTCACTCCTTGCCTCTACAGTGTCTTTTCATTATGCTAAGTCTGTGAGTATTCTGGTTTCACCTACATTACACCTTCCTGTTAAAATTGAAGTAGTAAAGAGCCTTGTTCTGATAATTGTCTTATATTATATCTTATGCTCCTTACTATATAAGATGTCCTAGGCACTGGTCTTTCACAACTCAAGGCTGTCTCTTGGAATGACAAGAGGTTCATTCACACCCGAATATTTACGTGCAATGTACCATTTTCCAATGCCACGGAAGGCTTATGATAAATCTTTCTTGGAAAACTTTGCAAAATAAAATCAAGACCCAATGAAGGTAGTGAAAGAATGGAAGGTTGATCAAGGAAAACTAAAACGATACAAACTTGGTATGTATCCAATAGCACAATTACCATCACTCCACTTTTTTATAGCAACAATGATGTGTAGGTTGTTTTCCAAACCTGACACCACCAAATTTTCCATCGAATGGGTTCCCTTAATAGACGCCGTCGTCAATTCTACTATTATATTGGGCCAATATCTTATCTAATAATTTAGCCAAAACTATTATGGAATAGAGAACAAATAGGGTATTTTCTAGTAGAACAAACCCTCCTTTTTACATGAGTGCATACACTATGGACGACATATGTTTCTGCTCAATTTTTCCTATTATGGGTTGGAAATAGACCAATCAAGACTCTATCCCTATTCATATTTATCACAAAGCCTTGTGGGAGTCTGAATTTCGTTCTCATTTTTCAGATTTTCCATGGAGTAATGTTTCACATTCACCAAACCATTTTTAATGAGAAAGCCCCCAAGATTTCTAAAGAGGCCAATGCAGATATTATGCTTGTGGCGAGATGGTTCGGAGAAGAGAATTTTATTTATGTCAGAGTTTTCAGGAGTCTTGTGCCTCCTCATGTTTTGCCATATTATGTCCTAGACAAACTTTTGGTCAGGGAGATTGCATACCAAACACTTGGAAATGGTATAACCAAGCAGCTCAGGGATTCAAAGAAATCTATTTGGCCTACAATTCCAATACAGTGTGGTACCTTTTCTCTTTTTTCTATAGGTCATACAACAAAGGAAATTCCAAATATTACCTCTTTGAATCTGTATTTTATGCCAAGAAGACAGTATGATCCCAAACATGTGGTCCAAAATTTTATTGTTTCTCTTAAAATTAGACCTTTCATGCATGAAAAAGATGATTTTGATGATATGTTTAAAGGAATAGAGAAATTTATAGATGTATTAAATATGGCATCCAATAAACTCAGTGTAGCAGACATCAAATCATTTCATGAATACAGAAATAAGAGATTGGAAATAGTTCCATTGGACCTGTTATGAATATAAGAAGTCTGAGAGCCAACTCCTAGTATTAGTTTAGATGTTGCAGCAAAATATATGTCTTAAGATTAGTCCCAGGAAAAATCAGTTCAGGATTCAGAATATTCCCAACATAAATCCCAAGATTTAGATCATTATGAAAATGAATCTGAAAGTAAAGATGCATTAGGGGAATTTTGAGGTTTAAAATGGGCCTCCTAAGGAAATTATAAAATAATAATGGAAATAATAAAATAAGATTTGATTACATCATGAAAATTTAGGGGGGGGAAAAAAACTAGTTTTTCAACTCGTATTTTCAACTTAGCACCCAAATTTTTTACTATCATCCAAAAATCAGTATCGCTCGAAATTTAAGTAAAGACTTTGGGAGATAAGTTGAAAATACGAGTTGAAAAAGTAGTCTTATTATTTTATAATTTTTTAATGTTTTTACCCTTTTACTTAAAAAATGGTGAATCATCCCCCATGGTTGACATCATCATCTTGAATCCTATTGTTTCTTATAAAGTTTATTTTGGTTGTACATTTTTCCTGGGAGGCCCATTTTAGACCTCAAAATTACCCTAATTGAAAGCCCTGATAAAATAATTAAATATGCAATCAAAGGAATCGATACACACTCCAAGGAAACAATTAATGAAGCTGAATTATTAAAGGCATCTTCTAAAGAATTTCAGCAAGTTCAAACTACACCTAAGTAGACAGAAAAATCTCAAGTAGAGAATTTGGGAAAAGAATGGCAGAAATTTACTAAAGAACTTAAGATACCACCTAATCCTAACCCAGAAGGGTCAACAATTTTTCACACTCTTGAACAGACTCAGAGGCTACCAGAAACAACAATAGCACTTCAACAAACCCCAGAGGTTCAAGAACAGAAAATCATCCTGGCCTTCCCTACTGAAGAAATTATTTTGAATATTGAAGAGATACCACCATTGTATGTTTTCTACAGTCCAAATCACAAAGTTTTAGTAAAGAGGAGGAAAAGAAAAAGAATTGATGAAACAGTAACAACCCTCAATAATGAATTAGTGGATATTGTTTGGAAAGACACTTTTGTCAATCCAACTTAAGATCTTACCAAACTTTCACAGTTTGAAGGAGCTTATGCAAATTCTACAATTGATAAAGAAGCAGAAGTGCAACTTTTGCTTAGACAGAAAGAGGAAAGAGTCCAAGCACTGGAAATACAACTGGAACAAGAGAAACACAATGCCAATAAGCAAGCTGAAATGAAAATGGCATAGTTCCAGAAGGAATTTGAAAGGTTGAAGTTGCAGCATCAAGTGCACATCTCAAAAAACTATGCACAGATAGAAACAATAATGGACAAGCTTAAAATTCAACCTCAAACAGAACAGTTCATAAAAGAATCACTTGAATTGAATTCACACTTGAAATATTATCAAGAGAGTTTCTTCCAAAAAATCTCTGCTACTAATTCATACTTTGAAATAAGTAAAATCTTGTCTCAATAGGTGGCAAACAAAATATTGGAGTGTGAAAATATTCATAAGAAAATTTTTGAATTTATTTTATGGAAAGAATATGACAAAGGGAAGAAGGTTGATCTCGAGAAGATTGACAAGTTTCATAAAGATATTTTATTCAAATACTGGGAGATGCAATTAAAACAAGCAAAAAAAGCATCTTCAAAGGCATCCAACTTAGCAAACAAAATCATTGAGTCTGTCAATGAACAGCTTCAAAATGCCAAACTTATTAAAGAATGTATAGCTGAAGCAATTCCATAGGTCAAGCTATTGGAGACACAGTGGAAAGAAAGCATTGAAACACGGGAAGAATATCTCAAGCAGATAACTAGATTGGATCAAGAAAATTATTGGAATTTCTTGATTAGACCACATCACCAGTGCATGACTCTGCAATATTTAACAGATTCCACGAGAAAGGAATCTCTAGCACTCTCAAATGTTGTATTCAAAGTACAAGTAATATTTGGGATCACTCAACCATATCAACGTAAACCAATGATGGACATTTTCCAGCTTAAAGATCAAGTGACGAAAGGAAATCAACCCACTTAAGCACTCTTATTATCATTAATTTCTAGATTGTAGTTTACTTTACTTATTATGAGGAATTTTGTTTGAAAAATCCTCAAATTTTTATGTAATAATCTATTTTTGAATTATTTATTTTATTATTTAAACCCCTCTCATGCATTTAGAGAAGGGTCCAGAATTTTATCAAAGAACAATTTGCGAAAGCTTGCACTTATGTACTTTTGTGAATGCTTTTGATAAAATATATGGAACAGGATCTACTTTGAAAAATTGAAGTATGCTTTACGGAAATTTCACTTTTGTACTCTTAAAGTATATTTTGATTGAGAAGAAGCGGTCAATATTGTGGATTTCATGAGCAGAACTTATCATATCTAGTACTATTATCTTATGATTAAGTTTTGATTATGAATTTACAATAATTTTTCTTTATATTGTGATATGTATGCAGTCTGACTTATATTTTATCATTCATGCACTTTTGTACAATGTTTCAAGTGTAATTCCTTACCAAATACATAAAGCAATCGATATATGTGATATATTTCACATAATTTTTTTGATTAACTATTTAGTCAAAATAATCATTTTACAAAATTTTCATCTCTTTTAGTAATTGAATAATCTTTATTACCTTTTACTGTAAGACATCTTTCTAGATCGCATAAATGGTTATTCTACCCAGGTTATATATTAAGTTAAATAATTAGATTAAATAGATGCATGTGTTTTGTTACTTAGATAATTTTTTTCCATTATTTTAAAGTCATTCTTCATTTCATCTTGTATCAAACGCACCATTACCTTATCAATTTATCTATTGGGAAACTGGTCCCATTATCCCTAGTCAGAACCACCACACCAAACGAAAAATAATTTTCCTTAAGGTCTGGACCAGGTGGTTATCCCCCATGTTGTTGCAACGGAATTACGAGGCTTCAAAATTTTGGCGCTATAAGGAGGGCCAATTGTGAATGGAAAGGAATACCAATAAAAAATCTAGAAGCCATCCTAATAGTTGTTCTCCATCTAGATCCCCTCCAACTTATGGATCCCCATCTAGAATTACAATTTTAAGATCAGAAGCTGAACAATTTCTCCAAAATCCCCTATTAGATCTCAGAAATTACTTTCTTCAGACTATAAATCTAAATCACCAGAAGTTCAAACTCTAATAGAGAAGTTAGAACAAATCTCGATTTCAACTGAAAATCCTGCAATATCACAACCATCTGAGGAAAGTGTTTCATTTGTGTTACAACCTAGAAGAATCTTGACTCATTCTTTAAGTGAGAAAATTGGAGTTCCTCCTTTGGAATTTCCCATTACTTCTTCCCAAAATAATACCAAGAAATCTAAATCACAAACACCTATTAGTGATATTTTGTCCAATTTCTCATCCCAAATCCATTCACTTCCCCCACACGTTACAACACATCTCATTCATACTACCAGTGCTAGTTCTTCTATTTCAAGTAGTCAAACTTCCTCTTCTTCCACTTACATCTCATTCATATCTTCATCCACCCAAACTCCTACAATCATGGCAGGACAACAACCACCACCTCCTGTACAACCATGGAATAATCTAGGTGTTGTATAAATGACAACTCGTCTACACCCACTTCCTAAATATGTTGAAAGATGGTTGCCCATATTTAATCCTGATGATGTTCTACCAGAAGAAGAACATATTCACAATTATATGTTATCCATCAATTTAAAAGAGGTAACTGGAGAAGACTGTGTGGTTATATTATTCCCATATACTCTTATAGGATCTGCAGGATCTTGGTATTTTTCATTACCTGCTCTCTCTATAATTAGTTGGGATATGTTTGAAGAACAATTCTTAGCTAAGTTTGGAGATGATAGAACCATTACAACGCTTACCAATGACTTATCAAATCTAAATGCTAAAACAGGGGAGAAAATCAAAGACTTCTATTATAGATTCAATAAATTACTCAATAAAATCCCTGCTACATCAGTTCCTAGTGTTGATGTTCAAATTGAGTGGTATATCTCCTCTCTTCCCTCTAATATAGCCATTTTTGTCGATAGAGTGAAATTAGCTACATTAGAAGAAAATATGAAAGAATCTTTTTCTATAGAGAAACATATAATTTCTCTCGAAAAGGAAAACTCTCAAGAAGACAGAAATTCCAAGAAAGTTTCTTTCAAAGATGATTCAAAAAAAAAGCCATCAAAAGATCCTTTTGATGTAGAAGTCCTCCAAAAAGTACTGTAAAGCATTACAAATGAAATGGTAGATATCAAAAATCAAGTTGTTGAAAACTCCAATTCTAAGAAAACTTTCAGATCTTTCAAGAGAAATCAGTCTTCTAGTTATCAGCCACCCAACACTATATGTAATGTTGAGTCTAACCTAGAAACAGAAGATGAAGAAACTGAGGAAGAAGAAACCGAAGAAGAGGAAGTAGTTGAACTAAATGGCATGTGGGACTTCGTCATTCCAAATTAAGAACAACAAGAAGCTTTTCCTGTTACTACTAGAAGTAAAGGACCTGCTGAAGTAATCCAGCCAAGTCAAAAACAAAAAACTTCAACATCAGCTTCAAAGGATAAATCAATTAATAAGAAATCTACTTCTAAGGTTTCATATTCTAGTCCACCTTCAAAAAATTATCCATCTACATCGAAAACCTTGGTAGTATCTGACACCATGGAATATAATATTGTGGAAGACATGAAGAAAGTAAAGGCAAACATCTCACTTCATGAACTTACCAAATTGAAACAACATCAAAAGATATTGCTTAGAGAACTAAATGCAGTTCTTGCTTCACCACTACCTGTTGTTGTTATATTGCAGGTTGCAAACAGTTCAAGAAAACCTCCTACTTCTTAAAATAAGGTTGATCCTTCATATGAAATCTTTATAGGTGATAGGTCTAATTCACACACACCTCCTTTTCTTCTAACATATGAAATTTACAATAGGAATCGTCACAATTGTTTGATTGACTCAGGATATTTTTCTAATATAATTCCAACGACAGTTTGTGCTAAGTTGAATATCACTCCTCAAAAATATGTTGTTCACATAGTACAACTTGATAGAACCAAATTCAAAGTCATAGGGGACATTAATTCTGTCAGTATCCAATTTTCTTTGAATCCCAAAGTTAGTCAAATTATTGATATTTTAGTGGTTGATATTCCAAAATTATATGGCTTAATTTTGAGTAGAGATTGGTCTGAAAAAATACATGGATATTTTTCTATAGATTGGTCTCACATGTGGTTACCTTATAATGGAAAGCCAGATCAAATTCGATTTGATCATGAAAAACACATGAAACACAGAGTAACTGAATTTGAAGGTGACAATGAGCTAGTAGTATTTACCAACAATATTTTTGGAAATTACTCAAGTGAATCATTTTTAAGGAATTTCAATGCTCAAAAATCTCCCTTCTTGGATGATGTTGTCATTTCACAAATTGAAACTTCTCATAAACAGATCTTTCCAAATGTACAAATTTTGTAAATAAGCCAGTAGTCAAAACTCAGTTTTGGACTTTGTACTTTGATGGTTCCAATTATAACGATGGTGCAGGAGCTGGTTGTATTCTAATTAACCCAAAAGGAGAGAAGATCATGTTATCTTTCATATTAAAATTCGAGTGTACAAACAATATTGTAGAATATGAAGCATTGTTACAAGGATTGTATAAAGTAATTATTCTTGATGTGAAATATTTGCAGGTATCTGGAGACTTAGAAATCATTATTAAACAGGTAAGAAACACTATCCACTTCCTTTATGGAAATCTTAAACATTATCAAACATTAGTTCAAGACCTCACAAATCATTTTTTGGCATTCAATATTTCCCCTATTCCCATATTGCAAAATGCTAGTGTTGATCTATTAGCTAATGTCGCATCAAAACTCATACCATCTAAAGATTTTACTCCTAACAGATTCTCTATTGAATTAATTTTTAGACCATCCATTCCTGAAAATTTCACCAATTGGAGAGTATTTAATGATGATTATGATATTGTTGATTTCTTAACATCAAAAGGGTCATATGATGATCAAATATTAGATGAAAATGAGCATGACCTTTAGTTAAAGTAAAACATTGAAGAAAATCCAATACCCAAATATGTGGTTAAGTTGGAAGATCTTTATGATCTCAAAGATAGATTTAAGAAGATAACCAATGCCAAAATTCAAAGTTAAACTTTGAATTTTGAATTAGTAAATCTCGATACTGATCACAAACCGCAGAACATCAACCTTGGTCTTGTTTTACCTTCTCATGAAAGATCATCATTCATTGAGTTGTTGAATAAATACAAAGGAATATTCGCCTGGGATTATACTAATCTCAAGACTTATGATACGTCTATCATACAACACACCATACCTATAATCTCAAATGAGAAACCAGTGCAGCAGAAACTAAGGAAAATCCACCCGAACCTTGAAATCCAGATAAAATCTAAATTGAACAAAATTCTCAAGGCTAAGATAATTTTCCCGGTTAGACATTCAAAATGGGTTTCCAATCTAGTGCCTGATAGAAAAAAAGAATGGTGATATTCGCATATTCATAGATTTTAGAAATCTAAAAAAAGCTTGTCTGAAGGATAATTCCCCACTGCCAACCATGGAACAAGTACTGCAATCAGTAGGTGGTTCTGAACTTATGTCTTTTCTTGATGGAATTTCAGGATATAACCAAATCCTAGTACATCCAGATGATAGATTAAAAACTATATTTAGAACTAAATGGGGAACTTACGCTTATCAAAAAATGAATTTTGGTTTGATTAATGCATGTGCCACATTTCAAAGAGATATGGATATAGCCTTTAAAGGACTCATAAAAAAATCTGTTGCCATTTACTTGGATGATATAACTGTTTATTCCAAGAAAATAAGCAGCCATTTGAATGACCTTAAACAGATCTTTGAAAGATGTATGAAATAAGGGATTTCATTAAATCCAAAGAAGTCTCATTTTGCTTTGAGAGAAGGTAAGATTTTAGGATTTTTCGTATCAAAAAATGGTATTTATATTGATCCGAAAAGAATTAGAGAAATTGAGAAAATCCCTTTTCCACACAAGAAGAAATCAATGCAGTCTTTCTTAGGCCAAATAAATTTTGTAAAAAGGTTTGTTCCTGACTTTTCAAAAATAGTTTTTCCTTACAATCCATTATCAAGAAAAATTCAATCTTTAAATGGGGTCACATTGAAATGGAATTATTTAAATTAATCAAGCAAGCTATCATCAATGCTCCTTCTTTGGTCACTCTTGACTTTTCAAAACACTTTGTATTATATATATTCACCTCAGAAACATCATATGCAGTTGTTTTAACACAGCGTAATGAATAACGGATTGAAGCACCTATTGATTTCTTGAGTTCAAATTTACAAGGTGTTGAATTAAACTATTCTGTTGTTGAAAAACAGGCATTTGCTGTCTTCAAAGCAGTAAAATATTTTAGGCCATTTCTCCTCAAAACTCACACCAAAATCATAGTTCCATTTTCAGCAGTAGGACAATTATTGATGCAAAGGGAAGTGGGAGAAAAAGATCCAACTGGGTAACTGCTTTATAAGAATATGATGTATAAATTAAACTAGCTAAAATTATTAGAGGTCAAGGTTTTTGCAGAATGTCTACTGGAGCATCTGATTCACCAATAGAAGAAGAACCAGGTAATGATATACAGATTTCTGAGGTAAGCCTCAACAATACAGAATCTCAATATGTTGATCTCATCTTTTACTTAAAAATGGATATGCTCCTCTGCAACTCAATTACAAAAAGAAAATATCCTTGAGATTAAAATCAAAACAATATCAGATCATCAATAATGTCTTATTCAGAAAAAACTATGACTCTATCCTATTAAGATGTCTAGAAAAATCTGAGTCAGAAAAGGTTTTGCAGGAACTCCATGATGGCTTAGCTGGTGGACACTTTGGAAAAGATGCAATGGCACACAAAAATTTTCATGCTGGCTATTACTGGCCAAATTTGTTTAAAGATGCACATCAATTATAAGAAAATTTAAAACATGTCAAAGTGTTGCTGGAAGACAAAGGAAACCTACAATACCATTAAAACCAGTCAATATTGAACAACCATTCAAACAATGGGGACTGGACATAATAGGTGAGATCATTCCTCACTCTTAAAAGCAACATAGGTATATTCTTAAAACAATATATTATCTTACAAAACGGGTGGAAGCAATACCACTAAAGGTAACTAACTATGAGAACACCATTGAATTCATTGACCAATTTATTATAACCAGATTTGGTTTACCAACTGCCTTAATGTTTGGTAATGCATCGTATCTCTTGGGAAATACAATGACAAAATTTTCTCTTAAATGAGGTTTAAAAATTAAATATTCTGCCAACTATTATCCTCAGGGAAATGGTTTAACAGAATTAACCAACAAAAATGTCATTAGAATTATAAAACGAACTGTTGATCAGATTCGGAAGAATTGGCATAAATATTTTACATTTTCTCTATGGGTAGACCGGATTACACAGAAGGCCTCAATAGGCACTTCTCCATTTGATCTAGTTTATGGGAAAGAAGTTTTTCTTCCCACCAACATAGCTATTCCTTATCTAGCCCTAGTCTATTTTATCGAAGAAACTCCTTCTTCTTCCTTTCAATTAGGGCAAACACAGATTCTCAAATTGGAAGAAGAAAGAAATAAAGCCAAAATCACACATGCTCATCATCAGCAGTTCAAGTTAAGACTTCCTTTGATACACATTATGTTAGCCCAAAATCATTTCAACTAGGAGATCTAGTATTGAAGTGGGACAAAGCACATGAGGAAAAAGGTAAGCATACCAAATTCCAAAGAATGTGGCTTGGACCATTTTAGATTGTTGAGTTAATCAACCCATCAACATTTTTATTGCAAGATTTATCAGGTAGGAGAGAATCCTTTCCTGTAAATGGGCAGATTTTGAAGAAATACTTTTCATAGAAGATAACCTCTTCTATCCCTTGTACATTATTGTTTTTACTTTTCATAAGAAAATAAAGTTGAAATAGAATAACTATTGACTTCACAAAATAAAGTTTCTTTGAATATTTTATTATTTCTACTTTTATAAATAGTGATTGTTAAAGAAATATTTATAAAATTTGAATAATAAAAAGGTTTTGGATCTCTGAAAAATTTCTTGTTTTTCACAAATTTATTTGTTCTTTGAGAAGCCTCCAACTTTATAAAATACTTTTGATATATTATCAGTCCAGAAAAGTATCTTTAACCAAGTAAAGGACTCTTTGCAGATAGGCATTTTTAAATCTAAAACGGTCATCCAGAAACTCTTAAGGAGTCAATGATTCTCCCCATCCAATAAAATTTTCTCTTTTTAAGGCCTGATCTTATGAAATAAATTTTCAAAAAATCTTAAAATATAAGAGTTCTCATCACGAGCCTGCTTACGATATTCATAGGGGAATAATTAACTGACATTACCAAAACAGGGTAAGGGCTTAAGATTATTTTAATTAAAAGACAAGGGGTATCATCACGATCCAAATTTTTCAGTTAAGTTATAACAAATGAATGGAATTGTTATTATTTGGCCACCAAACCAAGACAATGACTTTTAAGTAGCAAAAAAATAAATGAAAGAAAAAAAATATATATGACTTAGGCATCTTTAAAAACTAAATTATTATTTGGATGGGATACTGAATCATTGACTGGTTAAAAGGTAACCATGTCAAAGGTTATTTATACCTAATAGCAGCAGAGGCTCTACCTGTGACAAATGAGGATTTTTTAAACTAATCTACAAAGAGAATATTCTACTTTATCTTTTAACCTAGTAAAGACTAATTTAGACAAAATAATTTTCATCTTTAAGAGGATATCAAGTGGATAATAATGAAGTGATTTTCTTTTTATGACTCAGAGAAATATTACTTATTTTAAATTTCATGTTATTTACATCTCTTCAACTATTTTTATTTTGAAAAAGACAAAAAATTTAAAATTATTAGAGATAATTGGTTCTCCTAGTGAATTGCCAATTGTTGTGCTATGAAACAACCCCCCATTTATCTGAACATTGACTAAGGTTGTGAATAATAAATGGGGACCCTTTAAAAAAAAAAAAAATAGACTTTATGAAACATTACTTTGCTTTACTTTAACTTTTAAAACTTTAGGAATAAAAGGCATAAACCTTTTTTCGCTTTCATTTTATTCCGCTTAGCGCAAATCGCAAAACTGCCAAGCTAACAAAGTTAGAACACATATATAACTTGCAAAATTTCGATAGCGCTAAGACCTTTTTGAGTTATATTCAAATTCCCGTTGAAAAGGTAAGAAACCCTTATAATTATAAATTTCATCGTGCCTCCCTAAAAGATAAGAAAATAGAGATATCATTCAAAAATAAAATGCGATGAAGTCGGACCCGATAGAAAAATAAACAAACGTTGAAACATATAAGCAAATCCAATAAAGTGAAATGCTTTGAGTTATAGCGCTTATCGCATACCACAGCATCAACCCAACTAAAATTCACGCCCACTCCAATAAAGTGTGATATGTGATTTGCGCAAATTGCATTTTGCATACACTCGCAATCAAAGATACATAATATGGATTCTAGAAAAATATGTTATTTGTGATATAACATTTATTACCAAAGCGCTTGAAACGATGCTTAATCAATTGGTCCGTTAAAAATATCTAACAATATAAATATCCTGATTGGACATATATAGTAAAATACGTAAAATATTTTATAATTGTTTAAATAAATGTTAACGACATTCAATGATTTCAGGGCTCAAAAAGATTGATATCTTTCTAAATCATGTTTCAAATAAAAGTGTCGGGTTTATGATTTATGGTAATTAAACTTAGTTTCTCCGTTCCTCTTTTCTCTTCATCTCAACTCGGATTTCCTTGTTTGCTTGAATTTAGGAAACTACCCCAGAAAGTGATATCAGCAAAAATGACAAATAAAATTAAATCAGTTGCCCAATAATCCACCTATGAAATTACAGATATGCCTCCACTCTTCTCAGATACTACTTGCAATAAGGATAGTGGAACCCCTTCCTGGGAAGAAATGTATAATTTGTTTGAAGGAGAGAATCCAAGGAAATTAAAGAAAATAGCAACGACATATGCAACTGACTCATCAGAGCCTTCCTATTTCGAAGATGCATGTTCATTTTTACATAGGATAGCTGCAAGACCAAATATTTTACCATACACTGACATGGTGATATGGGTCATCGAAAATCTCAATGTTGCAAATAGGACTTTCAAGAATTTGAGACAAGAAGACATGGGTTCATTCACCCCTGAAGATTTGTGTGCAATGTACCATTTGCCAATGCCACAAAAGGCTTATGATAAATCTTTCCTGGGAAAGTTTGCAAAAGAAAATCAAGACCAAATGAAGGTAGTGAAAGAATGGAAGGTTGATCAAGGAAAATTAAAATGGGACAAACTCGGTATGTATCGAATAGCACAATTACCATCACCCCACTAATTTATAGCAGCAATGATGTGTAGGTTGTTTTACAAAACTCATACCACCAAATTTTCCATTGAATGGGTTCCCTTAATAGACGTCATCGCCAATTCTACTATTATGAATTGGGCCAATATCTTATCTAATGATTTAGCCAAAACTATTAGGGAATACATAACAAATAAGTTATTTTCTACTAGAACAATCCATGCTTCTTACATGAGTGTATACATTATGGATGCCATACATTTCTGCTCAAATTTTCCTATTATGGGTTGGAAATAGACCAGTCAAGAGCCTAGCCCTATTCATATTTACAAAAAAGCCTTGATGGAGTCTGAATTTTGTTCTCATTTTTATAAGATTTTCCATGGATTCATGTTGCCCATTCACCGAACCACTTTTAATGAGAAAGCCCCTAGGATTTCTAAAGAGGCTAATTCAGATATTATGCATGTGGCCAGATGGTTCGAAGAAGAGAATTTTACTTATGTCAGAGTTCTCGGGAGTCTTACGCATCCTCATGTTTTTCCCTATTATGTCCCAGACAAACTTTTGGCCAAGGAGACTACATACCAAACACTTGGAAATGGTATAACCAAGTAGCTCAGGGATTCAAATAAAGCTATTTGGAATACATTTCCAGTATAGTGTGGTACCTTTGCTCTTTTTTATATAGGTCATACAGCAAAGGAAATTCCAAATATTACCTCTTTGAATGTGGCTTTTATGCCAGGAAGACAATATGATCCCAACAATGTGGTCCAAAATTTTACTATTTCTCTTAAAATTAGATGTTTCATGCATGAAAAGATGTTTTTGATGATTTGTTTGAAGGAACAGAGAAATTTACAGATGTATTAAATATGGAATACAATAAAATCAGTGTAGCAGACATCAAATCATTTCATGAATACATAAACAAGAGATTGGAAACATTTCCATTGGACCTGTTACGAATAGAAGAAGTTAGAGAGACAACTCCTAGTATCAGTTTAGATGATGAAGCAAAAGATATGTCTGAAGATGAGTCCCAGGAAAAATCAGTTCATGATTCAGAACATTCCCAACATAAATCCCAAGATTCATATAATTCTAAAAATGAATCTGAAAGTAAAGATGAAAGCCCTGATAAAATAATTAAAGATGTAATCAAAGGAATTGATACACACTCTGAGGAAACAACTAATGAAGTTGAATTATTAAAGGCATCTTCTAAATAATTTCAGCAAGTTCAAACTACACCTGAGCAGACAGAAAAATATCAAGTAGATAATTTGGGCAAATAATGGCAGAATTTTACTAAAGAGCTTTCGATACGACCTAATCCTAATCCAGAAGGATCAACCAGTTTTCACAATCCTGAATAGACTCATAAGCTACCAGAAACAGCAAGAGCACTTCAACAAACCCCATAGGTTCAAGAATAGGAAATCATCTTGGCCTTCCCTACTGAAGAAATTATTTTGAATATTAAAGAGATACCTCCATTGGACGTTTTCTACAGTCCAAATCATAAAGTTGTAGTAAAGAGGAGGAAAATAAGAAGAATTGATGAAACAATAATAGGCCTCAGTAATGAATAAGTGGATATTGTTTGGAAAGACACTTTTGTCAATCCAACTGAACATCTTACCAAACTTTCACAGTTTGAAGGAGCTTATGCAAATGCTACGATTGATAAAGCACCAGAAGTGAAACTTCTTCTTCGACAGAAAGAGGAAAGAGTCCAAGCACTGGAAAGACAACTGGAACAACATAAACACAATGCCAATAAGCAAGCTGAAATGAAAATAGCACAGTTCCAAAAGGAATTTGAAAGGTTGAAGTTGCAGCATCAAGTGCACATCTCTGAAAAATATGCACAGATAGAAACAATAATGGACAAGCTTAAAATTCAACACCAAACAGAACAGTTCATAAAATAAGCACTTGAATGGAATTCACAGTTGAAACAACGGCAAGAGAGTTTCTGCCAACAAATCTCTGCTACTAATTCATACTGTGAAATAAGTAAAATCTTGACTCAACATGTGGCAAACAAAAGATTGGAATGTGAAAAGATTCATAAGAAAATTTCTGAATTTATTTTATGGCAAGAATTTGAAAAAGGGAAGAAGGTTGATCTCCTGGGATATTCAATTAAAACAAGCAGAGAAAGAAGCTTCAAAGGCAGCCAACTTAGCAAACAAAATCATTGAGTTTGTCAATGAACAACTTCAGAATGCCAAACTTATTAAAGAATGTATAGTTGAATCAATTTTAGAGTTCAATATATTGGAGACACAGTGGAAAGAAAGCATTGAAACACAGGCAGAATCTATCAAGCAGATAATTAAATTGGATCAATAAAATTACTGGAATTTCTTGATCATACCACATCACCAATACATGACTCTACAATATTTAACTGATTACACGAGAAAGGAATTGCCAGCACTCTCAAATTTTGTATTCAAAGGTGATCCACGTGGATATTGGTGGCCACCTACCTATTCTACTTAGGGCCCCACCATTGTTTCTTTCAGTTTTTCAGTTTCCTTAATTAAAGCACAGTTTACTATTTTTAGCAGTTT
Organism: Pinus albicaulis; assembly: GCA_034641835.2. NCBI lineage: Eukaryota > Viridiplantae > Streptophyta > Pinopsida > Pinales > Pinaceae > Pinus > Pinus albicaulis. The sequence continues at coordinate 655,348,092 of CM076569.1, forward strand.
TTTGGGTCTTGAACTTCCAGAGCCGTTTTGAGGCCCTAAATGACGTTTTTTAAGAAAAAATTTGTATTCCTCGAAGAGATATTTCTAACGAGGTATTGAGCACGTCAAAAGGAGATCGTATGCCAAAGTTATGTCCCTGGGAAGTTGATGTACCAATTTACCCAAACCGGGCCCATAATTTTGGTGCTTCATCTCTTAGGGTTAGGTTTTTGGATGTTTAAGGTTTTCCATTGTTTCTCAATAATAAATAGGCCCTTGAGCCTCATTGTAACACAGTTTAGAGGCCTGCAGCCACCACATTTCTTATCAGAGATAAGCTACCAATGCCCTAGCTAGTTTATTTCCATTTTATCTGTAAACAAATTTCAGTTCTTTGATATTAATGAAATGAAGTGTTATTTCCACTACATATTTGTATTTATTGTTATATTTTTATTCTATTGTGTTACTGCATAAATCTGGATCAGTGGTATTAGAGCGGTCTTCTCTTTCTAGATCCTTATTTGCATGTACCCAACAAGGTCTGGGTATAAGAAGGTAGGGCTCGATCTGGTTGAACCTTTGCAAGATCAGCCTCACAAACCCCGACGGCTTCCCATGGGGGATGAAAAGAAAGATGAGGGAGCAGGATATCCTATCAAAATATTTCTCAAGGAAGCCCTCAAAAAACAAAGGAATGCGATGATGGATAACTTTGCCCAGATACTTCAACAACTACCCATCGGCGGCGCATATACATCCAATAGCCACTCTGGAGGCGCAACACCCTTTAAGGTACAAGTAAACTTTGACATTCCCATATTTGAGGGCCAAATAGATGTAGATGCCATAGATAGATGGTTGAATCCATTAGAAGGATATTTCTCGGTTCATGACTTTCCCGACAGGGAGAAGATTATTTTTGCACTCCTCAAAGCTACCCCCGTGTTAAGCACTGGTGGGAAACCTACTATGAGAAAAAGGATGAGATGGAACCCTCTCTGTTCTCGATTTTACCCACTTATAATTCTTTCTGAGACGCCATCAAGGAACGATATTATCCCTAGGGAGCTATGAGGACAAGTACATACAATGGACTACGTTGTGGCAGCAAAGGGATCAAGATGTGCATGAGCTGATGAATCTGTTCCATACCCTGTGCACAAAGTTGGGTATCAAAGATTTGAAGAAACATTTGGTGCTGAAGTATCGCACTTGTATGCAGAGATAAATTTAGGAGGAAATGGATTTCCTCAACATCTCCTCACTTGGTACGGCATATCGATATGCTACCAAGATTGAGTAGAAATTCAAACAGAAGAAACGAGACTTTGGATCTGCGAATCAAAAGCAAGTTAAAGGTGTCCCCAAACCGCAGAACAAAGGACAAAGCCAAGGCATGATGGCCCAAGACAACCTGCCGAAGCCACAAGCAAATAACAACACCGCGAAGCCAAATAAGGACATGGGAAACTGGTGTGAGTTCCATAAGAGCTCCACTCACAACACAAGTGACTGTCGGGCCAAGCAGTCGTTGGTGGCCGAGATGAGGGCTTTTGAATCAGATGCATGCTCTGACTCTGAATCAAAACCTGACAAGGGGAATGACAAAGGGAAGCAGATTATTGATGTGGAGCCCAATGCCACCGTTGCCACTGAGAAGATCTAGAAGGAGGAACCGAAAGATCCAAAGGAAAAGGAGCATCTCTTCCACTCCCAAATGTAGGTAAAGGGTTCCCCACTATAGTTCATTATCGACAGTGGGAGCCAAAAGAACCTCATTTCAGCAAAGGTCATGAAGCAGTTGGGCTTGTTGACCACAACACACCCACATCCGTACACCATCAGGTGGCTTCACCAAGGATGGGATCTCCGCGTCAGTTAGCAGTGCCGCCTTCCCTATAGCATCAAACCCTTCACGGATGAGGTATTATGTGACATTGCTCCTCTTTATGTTTGTGATGTATTATTAGGCCAACCATACTTATGGAAGCGACATGTTGTGTATGAGTCTTGGCCTCGCGCTGTCATTGTTACTTTGGGCAATAAGTTATATAGGATACCAGAGGTACCACTATCTCTTTGGTTACTGTAAAATAATGAAGTAAGCTCATTTCCAAAACCGGGAAATTTGTTTTCCTGATGATCTGCCCCTAGGGCAAGAAGAAGACTGTGGCCACGACCTCTAGAGAGGGCTCCTCCGCATGACAACAACAAATGGACAAGGCCGTGGAGGAGTACAAGGACATATTCACCTCACCCATAGGGGTGCCTCTGCACTGTCAGGTCAATTAGCCCATTGATCTGACCCCAAGTTTGTCGCTACCCAATGGAAAGATCTATCAATGCAATGAAATCAAGAGGCATATTTAGGAGTTGCTGCAGAAAGGTCACATCTGGCTGAGTTCATTGCCCTATGGGAGCCCGATCGTGTTGGTATAGAAGAAGGATGGGACTTGGAGAATCTGTATTGAATATTGGGTGTTGAACAAGATTACTTTCCAAAATAGGTACCTGATCCCACGGATTGATGACCTTCTGGACCAACTCAAAGGAGCGAAATATTTCACCAAGATCAACTTGAAGTTTGGGTATCACCAGGTACCAATCAAACCCTCTTATGTGTGGAAGACTTCCTTCAAAGCTAGGGAGCGCCTTTTTGAATGGCCGGTCATGCCTCTCGGGTTTACGAATGCTCCTGCAACCTTCATGAGGTTGATGGATGAAATATTGTGGCCATTCACCAACTCATTTGTAGTAGTGTACTTGGATGAAATTCTGATCTTTAGCCAGACTTGAGAAGAGCACCTTCACCACATCCGATAGGTCCTCCAAACATTGTGGCAACACAAGTTGTGTGCCAATTTGGAGAAGTGCACTTTTGGCATGACTGTAATATTCCCAAATGGGAAAATTAGGAATATAGTGCAAAATGTTGGAACAATAGTGCAAATCATCATATAAAAGAAAGATGCCAATATGGAGACCTTTCATATGTTATAATAGCAGCAAAATATGCATAAGAAATGGCCCATGAGTTATACAATAAGAAAGTACGAGCCTCCAATGAAAAAAAATTTCAAGATGAGGTGCTGCAACTATATATAAAATTTGGAAGACCCTTACAGTGTTATTTTATTAGCTCTACTACAACAATTGATTATACATCAGATCTAGGGTTGATATGTGCCTCAAAAGATAGATCTATATCATATCTAAGCACTATACAAGCTCCTGTAAAGAACCCCTTAAGGGTTTTCAGCAAAACACCAAGTACAAGTTGTAGATCTAAGATCTAAGACTGCAAATCTACTGCGAAATACAAATCTGGAAAGTGTGGTCAATCTAATTTGATCAATACAATAGCTTCCTCCAATAGACCCTCTAAGTGAAAGGCATATCCCCTTCACTAGAAAATCAGCTCTCCAAGTGGTGTGCTAAACCACCCTACAACTCCTCCTACAGAAATAATGCAGATCTGGAAGAAAACTATGTTGTAGGGATGAATATATGGTTGGTCTAATGTCAAGATCTGAAAATAAGCTCAATAGCCTTCAATATTGTCCTCCCAATGGAAAGGAAGCATCCTCCACTGAAAATAAGCATTGAAATGATCTAGATCTAGAGATCTAATCACCACTTGCTGCAACCTGCAAAAACAACCAAACCCTCAACAAGATCTATGTTGTAGTTGAAAGAAGAAGCTTGGCCTTACACCTGATAGTAGAAAATTTTGTACAAGACTCCTCCAAGAGCTCCTCAGTGGAACAGGTGGTATTCCCAATCAAGAACAACCTGTGCTAAACAACACTCTATCTCAGCTAAACATCAAGAGAAAGATATATGTCTAAACAGACCATATATTCAGAAATATCAAATACCCAAACATAATGAATATGGCTTCCATCCTCTTGCTTAAATAATATATGAGTTTGCAAACCCTAAGCCCCATCCAAAAATATCACTACATTCACACAAATCATCTCCATCTAAAACTTTGTTGTCCCTCATTGATGACCACTCCTCCATGACAGTGTTGTTGATTTGGTCAAGGTTGACCTAGTCAAAGTTATCCAGCCCCTTTCACACCAAGGGTGCTTTAATTAAGCTACTAATATTTGTCTCTTTCACATTTGGCATTGATTTATTCATTATTAAGGAGAATTATGGACCTCCTTTTCCCTCTTATTATTTAAACAAAGAAACAAAACAAAATTGAATATTCCAACTATCTCATGGCTAATTTGGAATATTACAGTCCTCCCTTCCCAAATGTTGCTTGTCCTCAAGCAACTGACAAGGTGAGTGTTGCAACTCTTCTCCTCCTCCATTGGTGACACCAACATGTGACAAGCTTCCCTCATAAGCTAAGTGTTCACCAATCCATCCCTCGATGATTTTCTCCTCCAAAGTTCTCATGAGATGTAAATAATCGATCCCATAAGGAGACAATAGTTCAAATGAAACAAACATGGTTTGCCCAATGTTCTCCCTAAAACATGTAGCATAGTGAACATGGAGAATCTCTCTCCCATAGAGCACATACATACCTCCCATCCTCCCTCCAAAAATTCCAATAAAATTATAAGTACATACAAACAGAATTTTGCATAAATAGAGGTGGGTCATAGTCCCACATATGGAACCAGCGCAGTAAATCTCCTGACCGCCTCAGATAATGATGTGGTAAGTAGTTTCCCCACCACTTACTTGCTGCCCAAGTCATCTCACCATGGTTGAAAGAGTGAGATATATTTGGTGCCTTAGGAATGCACCCACAATGATATAAAATCTCCCTTTGATCTCCAAGGGAGTGGCCATGTTCAAAAAAAATTGTGGCCCAAAGTTGGCCATGAATTTTATATGGAATTGTTGGTCGATTTAATTGTCGGATTAAACCTCTCAATATTAATTATCAATCCGAGAGTCGTAAACGCGAGTTGTACTGCGTATTGGCTCAGCTTAATGGTCAGAGTATAAATATGTTCCTTTGTAATGATAAACTAAACACTGGAATGAAACACACATTTTCTCGCAAATAAAAAATCTTTAAAATGAAACTTACTGAACTAATTCCTATCAAGCAAACTCCATACTGCAATTAAACTATAAGGAAATTCAAAGCAATTCTAAATCATATGATATTCTCGCAATTGCATTCTACTTTTAAATCTCCTATGATAACTTGAAAACTTTAATCTATTAACTCCTCTCACTAACTTGAAACTAAACTGGAGATAGCAAAAAGAACACACATTATCCTAATAATAAATTCAAACCTTAAACTACTAGAACTACTCTTTGTAACAAGTTTAAGATTCCAAAATAACAAAAGAAACAATCCTAACTATTGCTAAAAGAAAAATATTTCACTTCATGTAAAATAACACTTAAAAATCCTATTAAAAATCACATTACAAATAATCTATAATAAACCTTCTATTTAAATATTTTAATCTAAATGAAATAAATTATTCAAAAACAAACCTACTTCAAAATCAAATCATCACACTGCATTTAAAATTGATATCTCTACCTAATCAAATCCACACTCAAACTTGCTCACATAAGGAAATTATTACACTACGAAAAAAAGAATAAAAAAATTAAACCTAATTATTAACATTAAATCAAATGAATAAATAAATTAAATGAACATTAAATCTGCAACATTCAAAGAAATCAGATTATGGAAAATTTGAATTAGTATTCTAAAATGACCGTATTAACACACTGAAATCCAAAGCATCTAAAATCTGTTCTTATTCAGAAGTCATTATAATAAACACTTGCACATTCCACTCATGATCATCGTTGTCTTATTTTTAACAAATTTGTTTATCAGTGAAAACTCACTTAACAATTATAAAACCATATTCTATTCGAGCTTACGGAAGTGAAAAGTTTAAGTATAGAATGAAATGATGACTCTGAAATCAATCTCGCAACCTTCGAACTAAAATTATATTTATAATTTCAAATCTATGAGATCTATGATTCTATTCAGCTACAGGGCTTGTTTATGATTCTATTCAGAAATCGTAGCAAACCATAATAGGTAAAAAAGGCTGGAGAAAATTATATATTAGAATTCAAAATTCAAATGGAAATACAAAATTAGCAACTGCTCCTATTACAATCCATTCGCTCAGCAAATTCGATGTTGTGGTCCTACATCTGAACAATTAGATCGGAGTACTTCAAACTTGCATCTGACAAATTCCCCTCCGTTCTACATCTGGGCAAATCGACTCTGCTTTTTGTCCAATTGAAGGATGGACTACCTATCCATCTAATTGATCGACTCTCCCTATCACTCTATCTATCCTCCATCGACTCCAATCGATTCTTATATATACATTCAAGTTACCAAACTGGCCTTTTAATTTAGCTAATTAAAATATAGAATATTATTTTGTCGGAATAGGAAACAGTTTTACAACAGAATGTGAATTCAGGAGATCGCTCCCCTTTTTGTGGGATTTTGCTATTGCTGGAAGGTGCAGTTGGTTTCTGGAAGAATGTGACCTCACACACTGCTGGCAGAGGTATCATACAGCTAACTAGGGCATCGTAAGGTAGCTTCAACAACGATTTTCATTCTCGTTTGCCATATCATGAGGATCGCAACCTGTTTATTGATAAGAGCTCGACGAAGGCTGCGATTCTCCTTTTGCACCTCTCATAATGCCATTTAAGCTTGGCTTATCCCCAATCAATAATGTATGGTTGAAAACGATGCTTGCTATGGGTGCCACAACCAGTAGCCATGATCCTCAATCAGCAATTCCCCAAAGCACACCACTAGAGAGGACACCTCAGATGGCTTCCCATTCTTTTCATCTTCACTCACATATTATAAAAATACTAATATCATATTTATATCAACACAGTTACTTCGCAAGGAAGCATTAGACAATATTGCATGACTACCATCATGTCTCATTAATCTTAGTTCCCGCTTAAGAGGATAATAATCTAGCGGCACATGAAACACACTGAAACACATTGAAAAGGCATAAATGTGGAGCTACATGAGAATTACAACTTAGAATCCGTGAATCTTTATATTTTCCTTTTTCACAATGCTATCTTGTATAAGGAAATTTGAAACATTTTTACGTTGATCACCCTATAGCTGAATCACCCGCCCAAGTTCAGGGTCCTGCACAACAGGACCATTACAACAAAATTCTTTCTTCGGGTCTTTGAGAATTTCGTTGTAGCTGAATTCCTTCTTTAAACCTTGCATAGTTGTCAGACTCTTTCTATCGTTGCGTTGTTGTATGCGCACATGCACATATTCTTTAGATACAGCACTTGAATCTTCAGCATTTGCATTAGCAAAAAGATCATAGGCACCAGGAATCTAAACGTCTAGATCTAACATGAACCTTAGTTGTTAGAGAGCACAAGAGGATGGAAAAATTTGTTTGTGCTTTTCTTTCTTGCTCCAAGATTAACCTCTCCAAGCTTAACCTCAAAAGGCGATGCGTTGTTGCAGATCCTAAGCGAGGTCACGAAATTTAGAAAACCTTCACACATCGAGGAGGCAGAAGAACAGAAAGACACCAATACGATATTCTTCTATTCTTCCGCACACAGACTTCTCACCTGCATGTTAGCTAAAGCTCAACCAAAAATATGAAGTGCGCATATGAGTTTGTTTCCGAGGTATCACAAATGCAACAAAGCGTAAATAGATTCATTCAAGGACTTCCCATCCAACTGGCATTTTATTGAATCTTTGCTTGGCATTAATTTGTTAATCGAGAATTTTGTTGCATGAACCTGTACTCATATTTATGAAGCATTCCAACACTTTTGGTGCTCGACTTATTCTCCTGCTGCCAACATGAAAACCTATTATTAACGATGTTATTACAGAAACACTTATTCAAATTAATTAATAACAAGAATTTACAATGTCAAATTAATTATATAAAACAGATTAAAACACTAGGTACAATCATCTACTTATGCAATAAATATCGTGAAAATTCGGGCAAAAGTGCGGCTCAACAGGCATGATACTCCTTCTTGGAGCTATGGACTGCATGTACATGGTAAAAGAATGCATATGTTCATCAAATAAGACATTAGGTACACAAGCATATTGTTCAAAAAAATTCCTCCTCAAACAAATGGAATGGTGCATAAATCTATCTCCTCTCATTCCAAAAGAGGAAAGAGGTGGCTGAATTAACTCCTTAATAGAGTTATGTTGCTCTCCCAACTCCACATCGTTCATGAATCTTTGAAAATTCTGATACAGTTCCTCTTCAAAGCCCTTCCAAGTGTAGCTTTCCATGATAGTGTCATAGGCCTTCATGGAATAAGTGTGGCTGAAAAAGAAATCTTCATAAGCTCTTTGTAGCAATTTCTCCTTGAGCTTGGAGGCTCTAGATAAGAATATCATACCATGATAGTAGATGACTCCTTGGACTGAATAGCCCTCTTCATGTAGTTGGTCATCAAGTATCATGCATGTGTAAAGATCCTTGGAATAATCGACCAATAGTTTGGATTTCCAATATGGATCAATCTCCCATAGTGACAGTGTTGATGATCTATCAAAAGGAATGTATGTCATATGGCCATTCTTCTCCTTGACATCTCCCATGTCAACGGTATATGTTGGAAGGTCATTCCTTCCATGCTTCTCCTCCCTAACATCTTCCATGCCAAAGATACTTCTTGGGATGTTGATATCCCCTCTTTGCTGCTCTTCTTGCATATTCACATGCTCAAGTGAAGATTGAAACCTTTGGAAGTTAGTTTCCCATGGAAATATATCATCTATCCAACACTTCCTAGTTTTATTCAAAGTATGAATGTGTGGCCGCAATCTTCTATCATGTGTGGAAGATTTCTCTCCATGGGATATCATCTTTTGAGTCTCCATAGCCAAGGAATGGTCTCCTTGACCCATGATGGTGTCATCCTCCAATCTTGCAGCATTTCCTCTCAGCGCAGTATGAGATGAGAGAGTGGGTAATGGTGATAGTGGAAGAATATCTCCCTCCTCTTTGAGCCTACCCAAGACTCTCAACGTTGTATCATGGCCCTCTAATGCTCCCATCCTTCCTGGATCTATGAATGGAGCATCAATATGTGAGACATATTTCACCAAATCTGAATCAAGCGGTCTCCCAAGTGGTTTACCACAAGATAATGATATCTCATGGACCATCCTCATGTGCATAATATATGGGATCAGCTTATCCCTGCTTCCACTGCGCAAATTCAACTTTGTTTCTTGTGTGGAAGTTTTATGATAGTTAGGTATCACTATTAATGATGCAAGAGTGCATCTAATTGGATAAATTGCTCCACCCTCACCTCCAGGTGGTGGTGGATCATCTCCTGCTATCCCAATGTTGTGACCCTTTCCTTGTTCATCTTCTTCTTCCTCCTTATCATCTGAGAAGACCTCTATGTAATGTGATTTTCCAGCTACACATCTATGTCCGGGTGCCCAAGCTTCTTGGCATGTGAAGCAAAGCTTCCTCCTCCTCAAATCTCTTCGGACATCATCATCAAGAGGTTTTTTATATTAGCTCTCCTTTGAAGGACGATCCTTTTCCTCTTTTCCCTTTGATGAAAAAGAGGGCTTATGCTGAAATTTTGCCTTTGCTTTTGGCGAGGCATCTTGAAGGTCTCTAGCCCTTTCAATGGCATCTTGTAGGTTAGTGGGCTTGGTATACTTAACCAACCATTGAAGAGGTTCATCTAACCCATCAGTGAACATATACACCCTTCTTGTTGCAGATAAATCAGGAACCATAACAGAAAGTCTTAAAAATTTAGAGGTGTAAGTTTCTGCATTACCGGATTGTTTTAGCTTTGCAAGCCCCATGAATGGTGCTTCAGGATCTCTTCTATGAAACCTTTCCACCAGCCTTCTAGTGAACTTTGAATATGCAGTTACATTGGGATGACCCAATGTAGACAATTCATGGAACCACAAGTCATGTGCTTCACCCTCAAGGAGTAGTGTTGCAATATTAATGGCCTCCATTTTTGGAACCTTGCTCAATTGAAAGTATATGTCAAGTTTCTATACCCATGATTTGGCAGTGCACTTGGATAAACCATCAAAATTGGGTAAAAATAATATGCCCATAGTGTGGTGTCAATCATGATTCTGAATGAATCCACCACCTCTATGATCATGCCTTGGTCTTCTATCGTCCTTGATTTGATAAAACTCCTGAAAACTCAAGTGGTCCTTGAATCTATGAGTTTGAGATTCATACTCCATAAAATAGTATTCAAGGGATTCTTTCTCTTGAAACCCTTCATTTCCCACAGCAAAAAATGTAGGCATAGTAGAGCATTGGGAAACTTGTGGTTGATGCACTGGTTGATCATTCCAGGGGTGAGATATGCCAGAGCCTTCACCATGATGAAATATTTTAGGGGATTCCTTGTATCTATCCATCCTCATTTATTTTATCTCTCTAGAAATATATTTCATGGCTCTAATAAGGATCTTAGGTAACTCCTTCTCTTCATCTTCACCTCCAGATAAAGGGGTTTTACCCTTGTCTTCTTTGTCATTTGTATAATCAAATTTATGATGTCTTCTTCTTTGATACCTCCTCTCTCTATCAGTAAGAGGTTCTCCTTCTTTAGATGACTTATTTGATTTTAGAATGCACAGGTTGTGCCAAGATTATGCTCGGATACCACTGTAATATTCCCAAATGGGAAAAGAAGGAATATAGTGCAAAATTTTGGAACAATAATGCAGATCATTATATAAAAGCAAGAGGCCAATATGGAGACCTTTCATATGTTATAATAGCAGCAAAATATGCATAAGAAATGGCCCATGAGTTATACAAAAAGAAATTACAAGCCTCCAATGAACAAAATCCTCAAAATGAGGTGTTGCAACTATATATAAAAGCTGGAAGACCCTTACAACGTTATTTTATTAGCTCTACTATAGCAGTTGATTATACATCAGATCTAGGGCTGATATGTGCCTCAAAAGATAGATCTATATCAGATCTGAGCACAATACAAGCTCCTTTAAAGAACCCCTTAAGGGTTTTCAGCAAAACACCAAGTACAAGTTGTAGATTTGAGATCTAAGACTGTATATCTACTGCAAAATACAGATCTGGAAAGTGTGGTTGATCTGATTTGATCAATACAATAGCCTCCTCCAATATATCCTCTAAGTTAAAGGTATATCCCCTTCACTAGAAAATCAACTCTCCAAATGGTGTGTTAAACCACCCTGTAACTCCTCCTACACAAATAACGCAGATCTGGAAGAAAACTGCGTTGTAGGGATGAATATATGGTTGGCCTGATGCCAAGATCTGAAAATAAGCTCAATAGCCTTCAATATTGTCCTCCCAATGGAAAGGAAGCCTTCTCCACTGAAAATAAGCACTGAAATGGCCTAGATCTAGAGATCTAATCACCACTTGCTGCAACCTGCAAAAACAACCAAACCCTCAACAAGATATGTGTTGTAGTTGAAAGAAGAAGATTGGCCTTAATCCTGATAGTGGGCAATGTAGTACAAGACTCCTCCAAGATCTCCTCAATGGAAGAGGTGGGATTCCCGATTAGGAACACCCTGTGCTAAACATCACTCTATCTCAGCTAAACAGCAAGAGAAATATATATGTCTAAATAAACCATATATTCAGAAATATCAAATCCCAAACATAATGAATATGGCTTCCATCCTCTTCCTTAAATAAGATATGAGCTTGTGAACCCTAAGCCCCATCTAAAAATATCACTACATTCACACAAAGCATCTCCATCTAAAACAGTGTTGTCCCTCATTGATGACCACTCCTCCATGACAACGTTGTTGATTTGGTCAAATTTGAGCTAGTTAAAGTGATCCAGCCCCTTTCACACCAAGGGCGCTTTAATTAAGCTGCCAAGATTTGTCTCTTTCACATTTTTCATTGATTTATTCATTATTTAGGAGAATTATGGACCTCCTTTGCCCTCTTATTCTTTAAAAAAAGAAACAAAACAAAATTGAATATTCCAACTAGCTCATGGCTAATTAGAAATATTACAATGACCCAGGTTCAGTATCTGGGATACATTATTGATGAACTGGGGGTGCATGTGGATCCAACCAAGATCCAATTCATTCGGGATTCGCTAGCCCCAATCACCCTAACAGAGCTTCGCAGCTTTGTATGTCTTTCTAATTTCTAACGTAGGTTCATGTTGGGATTCTCTCATGTCACTTGGCCCTTGAGTTAAGTCACCAAGGGAGGAGTGAAAGAAAAATTATTTTGGTCGAAATCTCAACAGAAGGCATTCATATAATTGAAACATCGCCTCTGCCCTGCTCTAGTGCTCACATTACCAGACTTGCAACAACCATTTGAGATCGAGAAAAATGCCTTTGACTATGCTACTGGGGCATTTCTTACTCAACAGCGGCATCCAGTGGCATATCATAGTGATACATTGTCCGACACATTCCGCAAATATCCCACTTATGAAAAATAAATGTATTCCATTGTGTAGGCTTGTCGACAATGGAAGCATTACTTTTTGGGGAAGGAAACGGTCATCCACACAGACCACTGACCCCTGTAGTTCATACAGAAATAAGGGAAGTTACAGAATGATCACCATCAGAAGTGGGCCACATATCTGCAATAGTTTCATTTGAACATCAAGTACAAGAAGGGCAGCACCAATAATGTTACAGACTGCCTCATTCGACTACCAATCGTAGCGCTAACCACCATTCTCAACTCTTTTGGGCACGAGACTTCTGATTGGCCACTTCTCTACAAGAGTGATCCATAATTCGGCCACACATACAAGACACTCTTGGAGGGTACGCAAGTTCCAAATTTTCACCTCCAATATGCATTTTTATGTCACCTTGGACACCTTTGTGTTCCTTCAAGTGAGCATGCCAAGATTATTTGGGATGCACACTACAGTCGAGTCGCAGGGCATTTCAGGGTCAAGAAAATAGTGGAAGTATTGCAGAAGTATTTCTATTGGAAAAACCTTCAAGGGGATGTCGAGAAGTAAATTAGATCCTGAACTCATTGTGCCATTGCCAAACCGACCATCAAGAAGCAAGGCCTCTATACTCCGGTACCTACCCCCACTCAACCTTGGGAATCCATTTCCATGGATTACATGTCGGGCCTTCCTTCTACTAAGCATGGAAACGATTGTGTTTTCGTTGTCGTCGATATATTCTCGAAGATGGCCATTATGGCGGCCTGCAAGAATAATATCACAGCAAAAGCCACTATTAAACTCTTCTTTGAACGAGTGTGGGTGATGTTAGTGTTAGAATATTCATTTTTCCATCAGTGATCAAAATTACTCTTTTTTTATTCAGTGTAGAGGCCCCACTCAGAAATTTTTTATCATTCCATTAGGTCATGCAAAAAATCGATTCACTGATGGTAGCCCTAGTCATAAAACCTCACTCTCCCTCAAAATTTCACATTTTTTGGCCCACCTTCATGTCTTGCTGAGCATTAAAACACTTTTGAAAAGTTCATTTCACTATGTGTTATGTTAGTCAAAAACAGCCATGGAGTCGGGTCATTCAAGGTCCCATTAGATCATTAGGTTTCATTTTCAAGGTCCAAAATGCACCATTTCATCTCAATAAGGTCAACAAAAGTGTGAGAGTGACTCAAATAAAACATTTCATTATCATCTGCAGAGGATTATCAGCATGTAAACGTCCTTTTTAAAGTTGTAATTTTGGTTTTAAACTATGATTTTCATACTCAAATGTAATTTTATTCAAAAATAGAGTTTTTGAATTGTTTCATTTTTTATGTAATTTTATGATTTCTATATGTAATAAGTTATGTCCCTAGCTGCCAACTCAAATCAAATATGAAAAAATGAAATAGAAAAGTGTCAAACACCAGCAACATCACCCTGCAAGGAAGAAAAATCAGATGAAACGGTAATCAGCAAAAGTTTTCAAAAAGTGAAATGAGACATTCATTGACATCAATTCAAATTCAATTTCCTCCTCCAAACATCAAGCAAGCACTGTAAGAGACCAAATTTTCGAATTTCTGAGCGAAATTGGCAAAAGAGCAAAATTGAGGGCACAAATGTTGAAGGCAGGGCGCAAATGTGTAGGCAAGGGCGCAAATGTGTAAGTGAGGCTGCAAATAACCAGTAAAGGGCGCAAATGCTCTGTCCATGGCGCAAATGAACTGCAAGATCTACAAAGTGTCCAAGTGATGAGAAATTTCCTTCAAAGCTCCACGAACTCACTCATTTGACCTCCAGCAAACCAGTAAGATGCTCATGCCATGAAAAACCATTTTCATAAGTTTATGTGTTGAAGTCTTGTAAATTGAAGTTGTAATTTGGTGTTTAAATTGAGGAAAAACCATATTATCCCATTTTACTTGTGAAAACTCTCAAAATTCACTCCCTTACCCTTTGCATCATTCCCATTGTTATAAACACCCATTCCCAAACCCCTCATTTGAAAAATTCCCTTTTCCTACAACTTTCTCCCAAAACCCTAAGCCCTAGGTGTTACATCTACCTAGGCTCCCAATTCCTAAATCCCTACTCTAAATCTATCATATCATTACTCCCTATCCCCTCCCCATTTCACATATCCCTGTCAAACATCTCCCTCATTTTCCCTTGTTTCCCTTTCCTATTTCCCTTTCCTAATCCCTAGGGTTTTGACAAAAACACCATGGCAACACAGGAAGAAAACACATCATTCAGTGAAGGAGAGAAAATAGAGGTGAGTAGGCCACATAAAGGGGGAAGAGTGCTCAAAATTGAACCCACCAACACTAGGGAACTCTTGGCCTCTCCATTGACTGTGACATGCTTCAAACATGTGGGTTGTTATGATTTTTGTGAGAAAATTCAGAGGGTCCAACACCATCCCATGTTGACTATACTTTTCATATACAGGCTCCATCACAACCAAGTTACATTAGTTGGTGTCACTTTTACTCTATCCACTGCTAGTATTTCAGCGACTATAGGGATCCCAAATGTTGGGGAGAAGTGGTTCAAGAAAGGTAAGTTGAAGAAATAGGATTTTGACTTCTTCCTAAAACCAGGACACCAAAATCAAACAAAGAAGTTATTTCCTTTTTCTCACCTCCTAGATAGATATTCCCCAATGATTAAGATGATCATGAAATACTTTTCATGTGAAGGCGTATTTTCAAGGCTCTATTCCTATCACATCAAGCTCTTAATGCATTTCACTAGGGTAAGGATGCTTAACATACCTTATTATATTTTCCAGAGTATAGAGAAGATGGCATACATTTCCCATAAGAACGAGTAGTAATAGTCAAAGGTATTCAACAATTTCATGTTCCAAACTATCATTTCCAAGTAAGTGGTTTTTCGTTTACCATATTTGTCTCTCATTTGTGCTTGGAAAGCTCATTTCCCTCTCCTAGGGTTTTGAGGACATTTTTCTTGGTTTCATGACTGCCATGGTTAAAATCATCAACAAGACTTGTATCCTAATGCTCTTACACCTACCCCTATCCTTAATATACCTTCCTAAAAACTTCCCATCACTCCTATCCCTAAATCATCATTTTTCCGCAAGCCCTAGCCTATTGCTACAAGAGGTTTGCTGCACTTCTGGAGTGACCTTAGGAAAATAAATTTTTATTCATGATGGAGTGTCCAAATGACTTGTTTGATGAGTCAAATGATAACTAGATAGAGATATATTTCTAATGAGCTATCTTGAGCTTAATTTGGAGTTGAGGAAGGTCCCCAAAATTTTCCTACAATAGCACACTGCATTTTTGCACCCTCATTCTGCACTTTTTGACCAGTCTTGGGAGAATAATTTTTTTACAGGTCAAATAAAATCTATTCTAAAAAATAAATGCATATTTTGAAATTAGACAGGATAATATTTCCAACAAGCTATCCTGGGCCCAATTTGGACATTGGGAAGGCCTCCAAAAGTGGTCTGCAAAAAGTGGCTTCGCAAATGCTTAAGAGAGGGCGCAAATGCTCTGGTGAGGGTGAAAATGACCAGGACACCCCAGAAATGTGTTCAAGTGGCGAAAAATAATTTCCAAAGCTTCACCAACCCACTCATTGACCTCCAGAAAATGAGTGAGAGCTCATGCCATTAAAATATCATTTTCATCAAGTGCATATATTGAGTATTGTGAATTTTAGGGTAGAATTTGGTGTTTGAAAATTTCTTTAAACCCTAGTGTCCCTATTGAATTTTTTAAATCTCAAAAATTTCACTCCCTTACACTTTATACCCTTCCCAAAATTACAAATACTCATTCGCAAAACCCTGATTTGCAAAATCCCCTTTTCCTAAACCTTTCTCCCAAAATCCTAAGCCCTAGGTGTTACATCTACCTAGGCTCCCAATCCCCAAATCCATATCCTAAATATCATTATAATACTACTCCATATCCCCCCCCCTAATTTCATAGATACCTAACACCATTTCCTTCATTCTCCCTTTCCCATTCCACATTCCTAAAAACATATTCTCACACCATCCACTTCCCTAGGGTTTTGATAAAAACACCATCGCAGAAGAGGAAGAGAACAAATCATACAGAGAGGGAGAAGAAGCAGAGGATAGAAAACCACATAGAGGGGGTATAATACTCAAACTTGAGCCAACAAGTACTCGAGAAATTTTTCCATCTCCTATGGCAGTGACATGTTTCAAACATGTGGGCTGCTTTGATTTCTGTGAATTGGTTCATAACTACAAACCCTAATCAAGCAGAAAGAGAAGGTTAAGTTGGATTTGCTCATTTATGCATCCATGATAGCATATAATACCATATCAGGTCTCCATGAAGTCTGAAGCAATTTTGAGGAAATTTGATGAAAATTTGGGAAAATTTGAAAAACTATTTGAAGGCACATTTTCTAGAAATGTCTTGTTTGGTCACCTTTTTGCAGAACATATTATGGCCACAAAAAAATAATTTTTTGAAACTGGAGGAAGTTTTTGTTCCTAATATATCAAATTACAAAAACCTATCTCAATTTTTACACAGATATTATAGAATGAGATATCCATTCACATCTTCACACCCTATTTTTCTACCTGTGCAAAATCTTGTTTGAGACACCTTTTTGAAGAGACGATTGTGGTCAAAAAAAAATGAATTTTGCAAAAACGGAGGAGGTTTTTGTTCAAAAAATTCCAAATAACAAAATAATCTCTCAGTGTTCCAAAAAAACTCATGGTTAGTTATATATTACTACATATTGGAGGCCAATATTTCCAGAAAATTTAGAATTTTTACACAGTTTGACTGTTATTTGCGCAGCACCCTAGGCACTACGCAAATGTTTTGGGCACGTTTTGAGGAAAATAATACTACCATTGGATTCCTAACGACAAATGAATTCCATAAAACCATGTTTCCAGCCTTGGTTTTCAGATTTTACTTGTGAAAATATCAAAAAACTACCTAAAAATCACATTTCTGCCCCTATTTTGGCCTAGGCGCTGCGCAAATACAAGTCTTGGAAGATTGAAATTTTGAAGGGGGGGTGGTGGGTGACCTTAATTTTGTAAACTTAAGGTATATATAGAAACTATACTTGAATGGTTTTCCAAAGAGCTATCATGGGCCCAATTTGGACATCGGGAAGGCACCCAAAATCAGGCTGCAACATGGAGGGCGCAAATGACCATTTTTCTCAATTTTTTCCAGTTTGACCATGGTCAATGAGATTTTTACCAATTTAAATCATGAATTTAAAATTTATTATGATGTGTATAAGTTACCTAGGGGTAGATTCATTAGGTAAAATTTATCATTGAGTCAAATGAATCAGTTTGAATGTATTTAGGGAGGAGTCACTTAGAGCTCCCTACACTCTAGGTATTAGTTCAGATTATTGTGGATTAGCTCCTCAACTTAGGTATTCGACCCCTGAGGTTGGGAGAGGTTGTTTGAGGCCTATATCATGTAATTTTTTACTCATTTTCAAATTTTGGAATCAGTTTTGATGTTATCTTATTGATCAAGGAACTATTGTACTTAGTTTGGCCAGTTAATAAAGAAGACTTGCAGCTATTTTTTGAAATACTTGTGGTATGATGTTTATCATTGTTTTTTCTTCAGTTTCATATGTTAGAATGCATTTTATTAATTTTCATTACATCTCTATGGTATGATATCTTTCAAGTTTGATAGGCAGAACACATGCTTGCTCATGCTCTGTTTTGAGAAATCTATCATAGTTTGTCCATTTTCCTCTGTTTAGGAAGAATACATCTCCCATGTTATTCATAGCTTCTCCTCAGTCTCAAAACCATCTTATCACCATCATCTTTAAGTGATAAGACTTATGCCTACTGTTATCACCAAATTGAGTCTTGTTGGGCTGCTTCAATGGTCAACTTGGAGTAACTATTTCAAACCATTTGTAACTGGAAATTAGCCTTTCCGGTCTAAGAGGGCTCTCTCAAAAGGATAATGGATATTCAATGAACAACTTGAAAGCATATGGCTAACTCTAAATTGGATTGAATGTGTTTTTGTGTAGGTGAAAGATGTATAAGGTTTACTACCATTGGGCTTATGGAGTCAATATGAAAACTAATTCACATGACAATCTATATCATGGAAGCTGAGGCAATTATGTTCTTATAAAACCACACATGAAGGATATAACAGAAATCTATATGCATACAGGAAGTTGGAGCATGTCACCATTAATTCCAAGTGATTATACATAAGAAAACTAATAAAACATGACAAAACATCAGACTAGGTGTATAAATGGAAGTTGGAGCATGTAATCATGAATTCCAAGTGACCATACAACTAGAAAAATGGAGAGAAAGTAAAAGGCTTATATAAGAAACATACATAAGAACACATAGATGAATCTCAGGTCTGAAATAAGCTGTTGCAATTGTATATTACTGAAAGACAAAGATTACAAGAGTAGTGCCTTCATAAAATCTCCCAACAACCCATTCTAACTCTAAAACTCAGTCCCATATATAATTAGGACTCATAAAAATTATATGCCACCTTTCTAGCTTCGAATTCCCACCTCAAAGACCTATTTCAAACATGATTCTATCACTTGGATACTTCATAGGGATATTTCTATTTTGCAGAGTTTGAATACAAAAAGGACTCTTCTTTCATTAATAATTAAACAAATAAATTTAATAACCCTTATAAACTGCAACCAACTAATTTTTTGAGTGTACTAGAGTGACGATATGTCATTATGCCACGTGGATGCTGAGCTGGACCTCCTCCAAATCGAATTTTTACAATTTTTTCACAAATTTGGTTAGTGAAAATTCTGAAACAATAGGCTTCAAATATGAGTGTATAATTTCCAAACCCTGATGGATTTGCAGAAAAAGAGAGAGGTTTTTGTAGAGGTACCTGTGTTGAAGAAAAACCTCTTTCCGATTTCCAAAATACTTTTTCATTTTCTCAAAAACCTTTAACTAAAAATCACTATGAAAACAGGGTAGTTTCGTAGCGTGATTTTGTAGCGTCCAAAAATGACCTTTGCAATCAAAATTTCTACTTATTTATTCTTGAATTGTGTTCATCATGCCCTGACACATATTCCATATCATTTACACCTCTTGAAAGCTTCCCAATATGGTTTTAAATGTAAAAATCAAGCTACAGGTGGTTTCGTAGAGTTTTCCTGGCTTCAAGCCTAGGAAACGATACGAAACTACTGAAAACTGTGTTTTTTCCAGATTTTTGCCTTGTTTCAAAAAGGAACATTCCAGCTGTAAAAATTTAATATTCAACATGCCATTTACCTTTCAAAACATAAACCAACTCAACCTAAGTGTATTTAGGTGTTTCTTCCTAAAAAAACATCCTTTTCACCTTTAGCAAGTTTTTTCATCACTAAAATGACTCTGTTTTTTTCTTAAAACATAGGGTTCAGAGATAAGATATTTTCTCCCTATCCTTGATAGATATTTTAAAAATGAAGGAAATTTTTGTAGGTAAGTATGTCTTACAAGAAAACCTCTCTTGGTTTTTTGAAACACATCTCTAGGTGTCCAAAATCTGCATTCTAAAAACATGTATAAAATAGGAAAACTTTGCATTCTGAATATAGGGTTGAAAGACATCCCTTTATCTCCCAATTTGTAGCACCTTTGAGAAAAGTAAAAGAGGTTATTGTTATATGATATTTTATTGAAAATAACCTCTCTCAGTTTCTTAAATTAAAAATTTTTTTTCCCATAAACAGCCCTTGAATTTGACTTCTCAAAGTCAGAAAACAGAGAAATGCTTCATATTCGCTACGAAACTTTCAGCAGTTTCGTAGCGTTTTCTGCCTATTTTACACTGAATTTTCTATGAAAGTAGGGATTCTTGGCTAAAATGACCTTTTCAGATTTTTAATATTGGGAAATTAAATATGTCAGCAAATGATGACTGATGGAACATGATGTGACCTATATGGAGGTGGTTTTGAGATGAAATGAGGGTGGTCTTGAAACTTAGGATAGGTTAAATATGAAAAAATGAAATTTCCTATGCCAACTTGAAAAATATTTAAGGATACCTTACCCTTTTGAAGGAGTGAACTGTATGACCATGTTAAATAATGACTCACAAAATTATGAGTGATAACACCTACTTTGCCCCATTGAATCCCTACAACCCTATCTCATTTTCCCTGACCTAGCTCCCTTGACCTAATTTCTTCATCTAGTGATAACCCAACCCAAATCAAATCAAAACAACCCCTACACTCATTATCTAGCCTAAAAACCCTAATTCTTTTAGCCCTCCTGGCTGTGACCTTTTGGAGAGATCCCTCTCCAACTTGGTAAGGCTAGCTACTAAGACAAAAGCCTGGTCTATGGTTACCTCTGTTGGGATTCCTTCTTCAGCCTTAGGAATCTGGCGGAGTGCTAACAGGTGCACTTTGGGATCCCACAGTCTATCATCTCAGATTGGGACAGCAGGTTCCTCAGCACACTTTAGTCCAGCCTCTGGTAAATACTGGACACCAAGCTCACGAAGTCCATAGCTCTCCATCCCCAAAATGATGGCCAGACAGAGGTCATCAACAAGATGATTGTACACATTTTGCGCATGTACGATTCCAAGCATCCACGCACATGGGATGAGAGTCTCCCCTATGTACAACACAGTTATAACCAGGCTCTCCATAGCTCAACTGGCCACAACCCCTTTCAGCTGGGCTTGGGATTCCAACCACTATGTCCCATTGACGTAGCCATGTCATTTGCAGCTACGCAGGCTGATTCGGCTCATGTCTAGTCTGAAGTTGACAAATAAAACAACTTCATCGATCACATTCATCACATCTGCCAATAGGTTCATGACATATTGGAAAAATCCAATGCTAAGTACAAGCAACTAGATGATCAACATCGGGTGCCACACAACTTCCAGGTGGGCGACAAATTGTGGCTACATTTGTAGAAGAAGCGCCTCACTGGACCTCACTGCAAGCTTTGTCCACTCTGATATGGGCCATACACCATCGCCAAGGCTGTAGGGACCAATGCCTTTGAGCTCAGTATTCCACCATTCGCTGGTCTGCACCCAGTATTCAATGTGGACCGCCTTCGGCCCTACTTCCCACCTCTATTGGACACCTCCAACATTACAGAACAACTCACACCAATAGAGTTAAACCTAGACTGCATGGAACAGACCACCACAGATTGTATCATGAAAATGTAAATCAATAACACTCGCCAGCAGAAGATCCAACTATATCAGGTTGTCAAAGTTGGCCAACTCTTGCACCAAGGCAAGTGGTTCACCAGGGACCAAGTTTAGCATAAGTTTTTTGATCTCATGGAGGAACTCAACGCAATGGGGACCATTGCTTCCTAAGGGGGGAGGAATGATCCAAGTGGATATTGGTGGCCACCTGCCTATTCCACTTGGGGTCCCACCACTGTTTCTTTCATTTTTACAGTTTCCTTAATTATAACACACTTTACTATTTTTAGCAATTTTTTGGGTCCTGAACTTTTGGAGCCGTTTTGAGGCCCTAAACGAATTTTTTTGGGGAAAATTGGGAGAAACATGCGTCCACCCATGGACCCATCTTTCTCTCTCCAAATTTGTAGTCCTCGTATATATATTTCTAACGAGGTATTGAGCACGTCAAACAGAGATCGTATGCCAAAGTTACGTCCTCGGGAAGTTGATGTACCAATTTACCCAAACGGGGCCCATAGTTTTGGCGCTTCATCTCCTAGGGTTATTTTTTTGGATGTTTAGGGGTTTCCATTGTTTCTCAATAATAAATAGGCCCTCAAGCCTGATTGTAACACATTTCAAAGGCCTGTAGCTACAACATCTCTTCTCAAAGATAAGCTATGAGTGACCTAGCTAGTTTATTTCCATTATTTTTTGGTTTTTTAAACTCCTGTGGTGATCATTTTTTAAGAAACTTCCTGGATTATCCACAGTATTAAGGATCCCAGTTGGGATTCGAAACATCGACACATGTTCCTTAATACTGTGGATAATTCGGGAAGCTTCTTAAAAAATATTTCCATTATGTCTGTAAACAAATTTCAGTTCTTTGATATTAATGAAATGAAGTGTTATCTCCGCTGCATATTTGTATTTATGGTTATATGTGTATTATGTTGTGTTCCTGCATAAATACGGATCAAAAGGACAAGTAAGATCCGGGATCACTTAGCCAACTCAACTGAAACCAATGATGGAAATTTTCCAGCTTAAAGGTCAAGTGACGAAAGGAAGTCAACCCACTTAAGCAACCTTGTTATCTTTAATTTCTAGATTGTAGTTTAGTTTAGTTATTATGAGGAAGGTTGTTTGAAACCTCCTCAACTTTTTATGTAATAATCTATTTTTGAATTATTTAGTTTAGTATTTAAACCCCTCTCATGCATTTAGAGAAGGGTCCAGAATTTTATCATAGAAATATTTGTGAAATCTTGCACTTATGTACTTTTGTGAATGCTTTTGGTAACATATATGGAACACGATCTACTTTGAAAAATTGAAGTATGATTTACTAAAATTTCACTTTTGTACTCTTAAAGTATATTTTGATTGAGAAGAAGCAGGTCAATATAGTGGATTTCATGAGCATAACTTATCATACCTAGCATTGTTATCTTATGATTAAGTCTTGATTATGAATTTACAGTAATTTCTCTTTATATTGTGATATGTATGCAGTCTGACTTACAGTTTATCATTCATGCACTTTTGTACAATGTTCAGTTGTAATTCCTTACCAAATACATAAAGCAATCGATATATGCGATATATTTCACATAATTGTTTTAATTAACTATTTAGTCAAAATAATCATTTTACATAATTTTCATCTCTTTCAGTAATTGAATGATCTTTATTACCTTTTACTGTAAGACATTTGTCTAGATCACATAAATTGTTATTCTACCCGGGTTATAGATTAAGTTAAATAATTAGATTAAATGTTTTGTTACTTAGATAAATAATTTACATTAGTTTAAATTCATTCTTCATTTCATATTGTATCAAACCCACCATTACCATGTAATATTATTTTCTAGGAAACTGGTCCCATTATCCCTAGTCGGAGCCACCACACCAAACCGAAAATCAGATGCTTTAAGGTTCGGACCAAGTGGTTATCCCCCATGTTGTTGCAACAGAATTATGGGGCTTTAACACCACCATCTTGCTAGATTAGAATGCAAGCCAAGATCCAAAGTTTGTAATATCTATCCTTCAGGCATCGTCCTTTCAAGCTCTCCTATAAACATGTTTTTATCAGTTGATCCATCATAGTGCGGTAAATCACGTACCTCAGATGTTATACATCGTAGAGATCGGGTCACGTAATTACAGTGGCAGACACCTCATGCAATCGGTTTTTCCAATTTTCTAGTTCTTCATAAGAGTCTAAAAAACAAGAGCTATCCTTATCCCACTTAAGTTTTCCATCTGTTTTTGGATTAATCTAGTCTTCTTCACGCAGGGTTAGCTTATATATTTTTTCGATCTCATCCTCAACACGCAATGGTTTATTATATCATTGTCCTTCTGCAGGACCTAGAGGAATGATTACCCTTACTCTATTGATTTCAAATTCCATCCTCCTTTTCTTTAGATTGATAACACCATCCATGTCAATGGCCCAATCCAATCCTAACAGTGTAGGATAGGGATCAGTATAATCATCTACAATTTGAATGACCTCAAATTCTGCCATCACCTTAGCACCCTCTATACTGACCATAACTTGTGACAGCCTCCCTAAAGGAATGATCTTCTACTTATTGGCCATGCACAGTTGAATGGTAAACCACTATAGCTTTGGCTCTCCCATGCGCTGCCATGTTTCCTTAGGTAGAACATTAGCATCCAATCCCAGATCTAGGATAACTTGGTCCATTTCATAAGCACCAATCTGCGTAGTCATACACATCTCCCTACCCATTCTCTTCTTGTTCTTGTATATTTTATCAACCACTCGTTGTTCTACCATGGGTTGTTCCTTCTCTGCCCAATTATCGATCAACGCCTGCATATTTTTTACTACCTTCTTGTTGCGCAACAACTTTATACATGCTTGCATAAATGGTTTAATCTCCTCTTCTCCTCCTGCGTCCTTTATTGTTATTCCTGAGGTTGATGTACTTGCTTCTATAAACTCTTTTCACGCTTCAATAAAGGTCTCTTTTGCGCATTGAATATTAAAGCCTTCTTTTGTTTCCAGTGATTTATGGATCCATACATTAGTGGATGGTTGCTTTCCTTTATCTTCATTGGTGGCTACACCACTCCTAGTAACCACATTCACACTGGGATCTTCTTCACAAGTTTTTTCTTGAGCCATCTGAAAATTTTGTGTTGAAGTCTGCGTCTTCTTTTCCTGCATTTTAGCAATCAAGACAGGAAAATATTCTATGACATGATAAGATTGTCTACAATACCTACAGGACTATCGTGATGGATTCAAATAGTCGCATGCATAATGGCTAGTATCTCCATAGTTATAGAAAATGGCTTGTCCTCTTCCTCGGCCAGCTAATCCACCTCCTCGGCCTCTTCCTCTACCTTGGAATCCTTCACGCCTAGAAGGGGATGTTAGTGATGTAGGCTCAACCTACATCCTATATATTTCCACTTTATCTAACATCATATCAAAAGTGCGACAATGCTACTCATCATGCCCTAATGACAAACAGAATTTTCAAAACAACTACTTCAAGTCAGGCTGATATTTTATGATCCTTGGGCAAGAATCTGTCTCATGTAATCCAGTAATTTGATAGATAGTGCACCACACAATATTCTTCAATGGAATAGGGCCTCCAACATTCAGATAATTTTTTAAGACAGGACACTGATCTTTATGGTGCCTAGAAGCTTTACATTTTATACACCAAACCTCAGCGCAGACCTCCTTGCCTTTATCCTTGCGCTAAATTTGAATTTCTAGATGCATGGCTACCAAATGATTCTAAATTTGTTGAGTTCCCAATGAAATAGGTGTTGGGGTTGCCTCCAACTTCATTGCAACCTCCACAACCTTATCTTGTGTGGAAATATTTCGCTGACCTAAGGGTTGTCGCAGGTGTGGGAGAAACATAGCAATGAACCATTCCTTATGTTGAGTATCATCAATAACAAATTCACCATCTCTGATGGTGTGCTTCAACCTTTGATCGGCCTCCCATATGGATTCATTAGCCTCCTGATGAATCTCCTTCATTTTTTTCACCAGTTGCGTATATGCCTTAGACTTCTTAAACTGCTCTTTTAGGGTTGCTTTGATTTTTTCCAAGGTAGCATTAGGGTTTGCTTGAGCGTACCTCATGTACCAATCTAATGTGCGATCTTGGAAAGCAGTATCCAACTACGCCTTCCTAATATTAATGTTGTTAATCTGTTGAGCCTTCCATACAGCCTTAGTCACAAACCAGAAGTGATCAGTGTCCTAATTTCTAACGCCTCTGAAATTAGGTAAACTTAATCGATGCATCCATATCTACTTCAGGGGGAGGTGGAGGTGGTCGTGGATGTTATCACTCAGAAAAAAATGAAGCATCATTTGACAAATTCATATAGGTTCATGTGTCAAAGGTAGGGTTATAGGATTCATTTTTCATTACTTGTCCAAGGAAAAAAATTTATTTTTCTTATTTAGTCTATCCTAAGGTCTAAACCCACCCTCATTCAAATCCCCTCAAGTCACATCAATCATAATTTTCTGAAATTTTTCAATTCCCAAGGTTATAGCACCGAAAGTGTCATTTTAGCCAAGAAACCACACTTTCATAGCGAAATACATAGATAAATTGCACTTTTCACTACGAAACCGCTAATACTTTCGTAGTGAAAATGCCCAGAATTACACTAGATATGCTACGAAAGTAAGGTTTCCTGTCTGTCATGTAAAATTAGTTGTTAGGTGTTAGAAAATGATTTGAAAAGGATAAGTTAGATACCATTCGAGTCAGTTAGGGTAAATATCAAGGTACATGGTAAGGGCTGAAGTCATCATCACCATTTTCAGCATGTGTGAGTCATCATTATGTTATGAGTGGTCATCGAACTTCAAAATATTTCCAAATTGAGTCATTTGTCATTCACCATTTCTTCTTTGCGTGTTTTTGAGCTCTGTAGATCTATTTCATTGAGGCCAAGCTATGGCTAGTTCCTTTCAAAGGATTGCAAGTACCACTGATCAAGCGAGGCAGAGAAGACTTCAAATAACCATGGTTGCAAAAAGGAAGACAAATAAAGGTGGCCACTGTCTTAGGTATGAGCCATCAGATATGAACCTGATAAATGAAGACCCACCAGCTGTAGAAATATTCAGAAGGACAAGATGTTTACAGTTTTTTGAAACACTACAAGGCTTCCGTGTACAATTTTCCAAAGGATTTTCCCTAAACTTCAGTGGAACAGCTACTAAAGTGGGGATGCTAAATCTCAACATTACAATAGAGATCATTGCAGCAGCAACAGGGATTCCAAGAGGACAAGAAAAATGGTTCAAAGGGTTCAAATTCAACATGGAGGAATGCAAAGATTTTATCAAACCAGAAAACAGCGAAATGGAACTTACAAATGCCATTCCAAGGAGCTGCATGAAGGATAATTTCTCAAATTTTTTGCTTATCATCCAGAAATATTTCACTTGTGAAGGGAGATACCATAAAGTCTATTCTTACCATTTCAAGCTTCTCCTACACTTTTCTGGTAAGATATCTCTTGATCTACCTTTCTACTTACATAGAAGTTTAGCAAAAATGGCAGACAAAGTTCAACCAAAATCTGAAGGAAGTGAAACCTCATTGTTTCATCATGGTTTAATAAAATTTCTAGTTTTAGATGAGCTACAAAGACTAGGCAGAGATTGTTCTTCTTTCTTATTTGTTAGTGGTTTTGAAATGGATACCCTTACCCCTACAAGAACTCCTAAACCTAGGGGTATGCCATCACCTTTAGTGGCAGAGAAAAGTGAACCAGTCATGATGGAAACAGAGCAGTTGCAGAGATTTGATACACCCATTGCTTCACCTTCAAAACAAAAGTCAACAATGAGAAAACCTGCAAAACAAGAACAAGTTATGAGTAAACAAGGAAGCAAAAGGATTATAAGGAGTCAAACAGTGGCTTTAGAAGACAAAAAAAAAATGGCTAAAGTAAATTTAGAAGACATACTACATGCCATTGATATTGAAGAGACTCCTGTAGTTCAGGCTCAGGATATAGATGAAGGTGGACAAAAACTCAAGAAAGCTAAATCTGCAAAGAAGCTAGAATTTGAAGGTGAGGATGCAGGTTTTATGTTTCAGGCTAGGAAGCCCATGACAAGGCACACCATAAAACTGTTGGAAAGTAGCAAAGAATTTCATCCAGCCACTAACATTGTCCAGCCACCACAAGACATTATTGATCTTTCATCACTTGCAGAAAAAGATCCAGTCAACAAGCCAAAGAAAGGAAAGGAGAAAGTTATTGAAAAAACAGAGTTTGAACTCCTTGAAGAACAGTTGAAGTTGGCTAATCATGAGATAGCAGTCATGAAGAAGGAGGCAAGGAAACATAATGTCCAGAATATTCAGTTTGAAAAGATGAAAGAGGTTTGGGAAAAGCAGGTTGACATTGTATCAAAGACCCTAGACAACAAACAGCAGTTAATCAAATGGACTATGCCATTGAGGAAAGGAGTGAAACATGTCAGAAGAATGAACCTGCACTTAAAATCTACCAACAGGAAGCTAAAGGATCAAGTTAAATACCTCCAAGAACAGCTAGAACTACTCCATGAGGAGCTGGAGAAGAAAGGCCTAAAAATGATAGTAGTTTAGGAGCCAATAGCTCAACTCATCATAAATGAGGAAGAAACACCTCAAGACTCATAATTTGAGTTGGTTTATGTTTTGGATCGTAAATTTCATGTTGAAAACCAAATTAGCACAGTTGGAAGGTTCATTTTTTAAGCTAGGTAAAAATCTGGAATTTACACTATTTTCAGCAGTTTCATAGCGTTTCCTAGGCTTTAAGCCAGGAAAACGCTATGAAACCACTTGTAGCTTTATTTTTGCATTTAAAACCATTTTTGGAATATTCCAAGGGTGAAAATGATATGGAATATGTGTCAAGGCATGATGAGGACCATGCAAGAGAAAAGAAGAAAAAATTCTGATGGCAGAGGTCATTTTTTGTATGCTACGAAAGTACGCTATGAAACTGTCATACTTTCACAGTGTGTTGTGTTGAAGGTTTATAAGAAGGTTTTTGGGAATTTT
Source organism: Pinus albicaulis (assembly GCA_034641835.2). Taxonomy (NCBI): domain Eukaryota; kingdom Viridiplantae; phylum Streptophyta; class Pinopsida; order Pinales; family Pinaceae; genus Pinus; species Pinus albicaulis. The sequence continues at coordinate 655,376,848 of CM076569.1, forward strand.
TGGATAGGTGGATACCTTCAAAGGGTCAAAGGACTATGCCAACAATCATCCAAGACTTGAAGACCATTATATGAAGACAAATCATCAGCCAAACCATTCGTTGAAGATAAGGACCAGTTTACCTTAAAAATAGGGTTTGTTTCCATATTTGGAGGAGGCTAATTAAGATTCCATGTAGTGATGAGTTCTATCACAGCCTATTTGAACATGTGAAGGACTAGTTTTCAAAGATGTAATTTGTTTTAGGAGATAGGGTAGTTGATGTAATAAGTAGGAGTTTGAGTCCTATTAGGAAAAGGACTGTTTCATAGTGTAGCTGTAATTTTAACATTAAAGAACATGTTTTCTTCTTATGCAAGGTGGTATTAGGAATATTTCAATGAATCTAGCCAAGAGGCAGATCATCTCTCATGGAACAAGTCTATTAAAGGGAAGATATTCAAATTTGTAAAGGGTTGGATATTTTTTGGCAATATTGCAGCTTTATGTAATTTGACTGTTTTCAGTCATACATAGGACTTTTACTTGACCAACCTGAGATTCTCATGGAATTTTTAGTGCTTAATTGATCTATACTTTCTATGTGTATCATTTGCAGTGGTTTTCATCTTTAATACTCATAATTCATAGGTGTATGCTCTAACTTCCTTTATTCATGAATTGGATGTGTTATTTCATGTTTCATGAGTGATTTACCTTTGTTAAAAACTTTTACCTGCCTCAGCTTCCATGTCAATTGAATTTACCACTAAGCTACAAAATTTTTTGACTCCATAAGCCTAATGATTGCATACTTATACTCTTTTCAACCTACACACATCACAAGCAATTTATTTTCCAAGTAGAGTTTGCCATCTAGTTTCATCATAATCAAATATCATTAACCCCTTTTGAGAGAGCCCTCTCATACTTAAGAGGCTAAGCTTCAGTCACAATATGGTTTGAAATAGTTTTTGAAAATGCAACAAGATGCCGGAGCTTAGTGAAATGAAGTCGCCTTCACTAAGTGGGCTCGCAGGCTATTTTTGGCGCAAAGTCTATTTTTAGACTATGTCTATTTTTAGACATATGGATCATGGTCTATGAGTTGCAGGATGATATTTATGGATGATTGGTCGATTTGGTAAAAATAGATGGACATATATTTTTAGATGGCTAAAAATAGAACAGTCAAATATTATTAACCCTTAATAATATTTAGACTATAAACATTATTTTATCCTCTTGGAGCACTTCAGTTTGATGCTTGGATGTGGCACATGCAGCTAACAGAAGGAAATACACTTTTCCTAAGGGTTAGTTGAGCTATTGCATGGTTGACTTCAGTTAGAACTCATGTGGCAGAGTTTGGTGGAGTTGATGAGACAGTTGGTGGAGTTGTGTTATGTTTAACTTAGTTGAACTAGTTGTATTTAGTCTAACTGACAAATACACTAGTGATGAGTGGTGTGAATTAATTAATAATTAATTCACTAATTATTAACTCATAAATCAACTAAAGAACACATCAGTTAACTGCAATGCATGGACATTTCAGTGGAGACCAGTGTTAGAGGTGGGTGAAAGGGTGAGTCTACTATCAGTTGTGACTATTGGCTGTGCATGAGATTTGCACACACATTGATGGAGATTGCCAATGAGGATTGCGCAGTTGGAGCTAGTGGGATTAGAACTTGGATCTCATTCATTACTCACTTGGATTGCGCAGTAGAGGCAGGCAGACTTGTGGAGAAGATTTGAACCCATGACTTGTTCAAATCTCAGTTAGTTTGTGTGTAACTTTTGGAGATAGTACTGAGTACTTGTGAGGAGTATTGTGCTATGTATTGTTACATGTTCTCTATCATTATACTATACAGATAGTTGGGGGTTTTCAGCTATTGCTTTCCCCATTACATACTGTGTTGATATGTGTGCTTAATTATTGTTTTATGAGCGCATGCGACTGTTTCTATTTCTGCATATTGATGATAAATTGTAGAAGAGGTTATGTATTATGCATGAAGCTTAAATAGTGTATAATCAGGATAATCTTGGTGAATAATTCATCAAATTATTCAAATTTCTACATGGTATCGGAGCGAAGAATTGATCATCGGGATCTATTACAGTGATTGCAATTATTTTTGTAGACAGAGTCTGTAACGGGCCAGGTAGCCTCTGGATCCATCCTTTCCTTGAAAGGTGATATATCCAGTAAATTCCCTTACAGTCGATCTCTGTGCTAGAAATAATTTTTTCTCACAGGTCCAGAAGCAATTGAGTTTTGAGCTTGGAATTCGAATTTTGCAACAGTTTGTTTTCTTGGTGCCGAAGTTGAAATGTATTTCAACGGTTTGCGACTGGAATATGCCCTTGAGGGCAGTTCAAATTATGTTGCATGGAAGGACAGAATGGAGGTGGTATTAGATGATAAAGGGTTGAAGGAGTTCATAGATGCTGAGATCCCAAAGCCTACTAATGTTGCTCAAGTTTAGGCTTGGCAAAAGAAGATGGCGAAATGTCGAAGGATTCTGTTGGAGGGCGTGAAGGATCACATTGTATCCAGCCTGCATGGAAAATCTTCTCCATACTTGATGTGGAAAGCGTTGACAGATCTACTTCAGAGCAAGAGCGACCAGAGGAAGTTGGCGCTCAAGGATAAACTCAGAAACATTAAGATGGAGAAAGGTGACAGTATCGCCAAGTACCTCACGAAGTTCACTCAATGCAGATATGAGCTGGGAAGTGTGGGGGTGACTGTCGATGTTGAGGACTTGGTGGACCTGGCTCTCCTTGGTCTTCCAAAGAGTTGGCATTCCTATCAGGACTTTTTCAATGGTCGGGAGAAGTTGTCGGGATGGGAGCGACTTTGGTCGGATCTCATGCAAGAGGAGATAAGGCGGACTACCAGGGACGGATCTTCATCAAAGGCATCTGATGAAGAAAATTTCGCTTTGGCTTCCAAAGCAAAGAAGGGGAAGAGCAAGAAAGCTTCTCAGTCTGGTGCGAAAGGAAAGAAGCAAGACATGTCCAAGGTGAAGTGCTTTCACTATCACCAGCATGAACATTATGCCACAAACTGTCCGCAAAAGAAGAAAAATAAGCATGCTGCTAGATCTGCAGCGGGAGAGGCATTGGCCTCCCAGTTCGAGCTGGATTTTTCGCTGATCGCATGCTTGGTTTCAAGTGTGATGGGATCAGTATGGTTCTTGGACAGTGGTGCGTCATTTCACATGACTGGAGTGTAGAAATTTGCTGAATAATGATCAATTATTCACCGAGACTATCCTGATCACATACAATTCGAATTTATATGCAACACATAATCTCTTCCACTCTAATCATCAAACATGCGGAAATAAAATCAAGCGATAACACATCAAATCATCATACACATTAACACAGTATGTATGGGGAAAGCTTATAGCTGAAAACCCCGCAGCTATTTTTTATATTATAATCGAGAAATCAAGTAACAAACTCAGTACAATACTCGTCACAAGTACTCAGTACTTTCTCATAAAGTTACTCACAATCTAGCTCAGTTTTGAACAGGTTACTGGTTCAAAACTCACCGCCAATTGCCTTGCCTCTATTGCGCAATCCAAGCCTGTCTATATAGAGATCCAAGGTTCGAATCTCCTTGGCTTGACTGCGCAATTGTCATGGAAAAATCCTCCAAGTGTGGTGCAAATCTCATGCACAACTGATGTCGCCACTAATAGCTAACTCCACCCTTTCATCTACCTCTTTCACTGGTCTCCACTGAACTGATCATGCACTGTAGTGAACTGATGTTTTCTTGAGTTGAATAATGAGTTACTAATTAATGAATTAAATAATATTTAATTCACGTCACTCATAACTAATTGATTAGCTAGTTAAACTAATCTCAACTAGTTCAACTAAAATAAACAGAACACAACTCCACTATCTGTCTCATTAACTCCTCCAAACTTCTGCCACTGAAGTCCTAACTGAAGTCAACCATGCATGAGCTCAATACCCCATAAGAAAAGCGTATTTCCTTCTGGCAGTTGCATGTACCACATCCGTAGCTCAAATTGAAGTGCTCCAAGAGAGTAAACTGCTGTTTAGAGTCCAAATATTATTAAGGGTAAATAATATTTGACTTCCCTATTTTTAGGATAGGCAGTCTAAAAATAGCCTTCGACCTCTTTTGACCTAAAAATAGAGTCTCATCTATTTTTAACAACAAGACACATACTTCAAGAATCTCAAACTGGAATCCCCGAACCATGCTCCATATGTCTAGAAATAGACATAGTCTAAAAATAGACTTTGCGCCAGAATTTGCCTGCGGGCCCACTTAGTGAAGGCGACTTCATTTCACTAAGCTCCATCATCTTGCTGCATTCTCAACACTCCCTCTCCGCAAGATATGGATTATCTGCAATCCCTATCCTGCCTCTGTGGAATTCGAACTTGCTCCTGGTGAGCGCCTTCGTCAGGATGTCGGCATCCTGATCCTCCGTGGGAACATATGAAAACATCATGATTCTCCGCTGAACATAATCTCTGATATGATGATACCAATCCGTGAATCCATGCCGCCTCAACTGATCCTCCTGTCTGTACCATGAACCATATCTCGATGTGCCTCTGATATAACGCAATACATGCTTGCCTGCCTTCCAAAAGAGCTTGGTAGGCTTAACCATAGCTTGCGAAAGTTGGTTAACTGCATAGCATATATCGGGTCGTGTATTGACCAGATACATAAGCGACCCCACAAACTGTCGATAGACAGTGGCATCCACTACCTCCGCTGAAGTAGCATCCTCCTTCCTCCAACCACCAGGAAGAGGAGTGTCAACAGGCTTGCAGCCTTGCATGTTGAACCTCTCCATAATCTCCCGGGCATACTTGCCCTGAGAAACAAACAGTCCTCCGCTGCGCTGCCAAATCTCCAATCCCAGGAAATAATGAAGGATGCCCAAGTCCTTCATCTCAAACTCTCGTGCAAGATCCTCCTTTCATGAAAGTATCAACTGCTCATCGCCAGTCAAAATCAGATCATCTACATACAATACGATGATCAACAGCTTCCCCTCCACCACAATCTGGTACAGGTTTGGATCTTCCTCACTCTTGGAGAATCCAAGCCCGGTGAAGTAGCTGTCTATCCGAGTGTACCAAGCACGAGGTGCTTGCTTCAGCCCGTACAGTGCTCTCTTGAGTCGGCACACATGCGACTCACTGCTGAAGATCTCCAAACCTTCAGGCTGCTCTATGTACACCTCTTCCTCAATAACTCCATTGAGGAACGCAGTCTTCACATCCATCTGATGAATGTGCCACCCCATCTGCGCTGAGAGAGCAAGGATCGTCCGTATGGAAGAGTACCTTGCGACAGTTGCAAAAGTCTCCTCATAGTCAATCCCCTCGATCTGTGAGAAGCCACGGGCGACAAATCTCGCCTTGTACTTCTCCACACTCCCGTCAGCCGCCTGCTTCACCTTGTAGATCCATCGCGAACCCACCACTGATTTCCCCACCGGTCTTGGGACAATCTCCCATGCACTGTTCCTGACGATCAAATCATATTCTTCGATCATGGCATCAACCCATGCGGGTTCCTCCACAGCTTCCTCAAAAGAGGATGTCTCCGTCACAACACATTGACTCACAAGATCCATGTATCCAGTGTACCGATCCGGTGACTGTCTCTGTCTGCACTGTGCTATAGGTGGTCCTACAACCTTCTCTACATCCCGAGCCAGTCGCTCAGCTTATGTAGTGCGCATGTGCCCTCTGATGGTTGGCGCTGCCTGGGTGGTTTCTTCCACCTCCTGAACTTCCTCTTGTGGTTGATCCACATCCGGAAGCTCCTCCTTAGGAACTAACAGCTCCTCATCTGCATGCAAGTGTAGCTCCCTCTCAAGCGAACACTGCATGGCTTTCTCCTCCTGAAATTTTATATCTTGTCGCACAATAGTCTTTCGACTGTCTGACAAATACACCCGATAGTTGTGAGGTGTATCAATGTACCCCACAAATATTCCAACCTCAGCAGTTGGATCCAGCTTCCTTCTCGCATCCTTCGTCACATGCATGTAGACAGGAGAACCAAAGATCCGTAAATGGGAAATATCAGGCCTCTTGCCAGAATAAGCCTCCTCCGGTGTACTCATGCCAAGAACCTTGTGAGGACAACGGTTCTGCACATACACTGCTGTATTGCATGCCTCAGCCCACAAGTGAAGGGGTAGGCCCTGATCATGCAACATCGCCCGTGCAGCACCCACGATCGTTATGTTCTTCCGCTCATCCACCCCGTTCTGCTGTGGGTTATGGGGTGCGATGAGCTCTCTCCGAATCCCTTCTGCGCTGCAGAACTCCTTGAATTCAGCCGAGATTAATTCACCACCGTTATCACTCCTTAGAGCAATCACCTTCTTCCCCGACTCCTTCTCGACCAGTGCTTTAAACTCACAGAACTTCGCGAATGTATCGCTCTTCTTCGACATGAAGAAGATCCAGGACTTTCGAGAGAAATCATCAACAAAGATCACATAATACTTGTGCTTTGCTGTCGAAGCAACTGAGAAAGGACCACACACGTCTGTGTGAACTCTCTCAAGGATCGTCGTGGTGTGACTATCCTTCTCGTGAAAGGTGGCTTTCACATACTTCCCTAAAGTACACCCCTTGCACTGATCTGACTGCGCAAGGGTGCCCTTAGGAAGCCCAGTAGAAATCTGCTGCAGAATCTTCAAAGCTCCATGTTGAAGGTGGCCCAATCTCCTGTGCCACAGTTCGCCCTCATCATCCCGGCTCACCACTTCTCCCGCCTTGCATGCCATAGCTGCGCAGCCATCTACCTGCAACTGATAAAGGTTCTTGGTTCGAACCCCTATCTTCCGGGTCTCTCCAGTAGTCTTACTGCGCAGGAAGGATTTTCCTTCGCCGAAGACCACATCATACCCCTTATCCTCCAACATCGCCACAGAGATCAAGTTCTTCTTCAATCCAGGTACATGCATGACATCCCTCAATACAAAGGGTTTACCAGACTCCCTCCGAAAGGATATGGTACCGATACCAGTCGCACTGTATCTACCATCATCGCCCATCTCGATGTGCACACCCAAATCTTTGTCCTCCAGATCTGAGAACAACTCCCGATCTCCCGTCATATGAAATGACGCACCGCTGTCCAAGAACCATACCGATCCCAGCACACTTGAAACCAAGCATGCGATCGGTGAAAAGTCAAGCTCGAACTATGAAGCCAAAGCTTCTCCATCTGCAGATCTTCCCGCTTGCTTGTTCTTCTTCTTCTTTGGACAATTGGTAGCATAATGTTCGTGATCATGGCAGTGAAAACACTTCACTTTCGCCATATCCTGCTTCTTTCCCTTTGCACCGGAATGAGAAGTTTTCTTACCCTTCCCCTTATTTGCTTTGGCAACCAAAGCGCAATTTTCTTCATCAGCTCCCTTTGATGAAGATCCGTCCCTGGTAGTCCTCCTTATCTCCTCCTGCATGAGATCCGCCTAAAGGCGCTCCCATCCCGGCAACTTCTCCTGACCATTGACACTATCTTGATATGAATGCCAAGCCTTCGGAAGACCAAGGAGAGCCAGGTCCACCATGTCCTCATCTTCGACAGTCACCCCCACACTTCCCAGCTCATCTCTGCATTGAGTGAACTTCGTGAGGTATTTGGCGATATTGTCTCCCTTCTCCATCTTGATGTTCCCGAGCTTATCTTTGAGCGCCAGCTTCCTTTGGTCGCTCTTACTCTGGAATAGATCAGTCAAAGCTTTCCACATTAAATATGGAGTAGCCTTTCCATGCAGGCTGGATACAATATGATCCTCGACGCCCTCCAACAGGATCCTTCGACACTTCGCCATCTTCTTTTGCCATGCTTCGACTTCAGCAGGATCAGTGGGCTTTTGGACATCCGTATCTACGAACTCCTTCAGACCATTATCTTCTAATACTGCCTCCATGCGATCCTTCCATGCAACATAATTCGAACTGCCTTCGAGAGCATATTCGAGTCGCAAACCGTTGAAAGACATTTTCAACACCGGCACCAAGAAAACAAAACTGCTGCAAAATTCGAATTCCACTTCAAAGCTCAACCGCTCTAGATCTGTGAGAACAAATTATTTCTAGCACAAAGATCGACTGCAAGGGGCATTTACTGGATATATCACCTTTCAAAGGAAAGGATGGATCTAGAGGCTACCTGGCCCGCATGCAGACTCTGTCTACCGAAATAAGTTTGTAATCACTGTGATGATCAATCTCTGCTTCAATAGCTCTGATACCATGTAGAAATTTGCTGAATAATGATCAATTATTCACCGAGACTATCCTGATCACATACAATTCGAATTTATATGCAACACATAATCTCTTCCACTCAGATCATCAAACATGCGGAAATAAAATCAAGCAATAACACATCAAATCATCATACACATTAACACAGTATGTATGGGGAAAGCTTATAGCTGAAAACCCCGTATCTATTGTGTATATTATAATGGAGAAATCAAGTAACAAACTCAGTACAATACTCCTCACAAGTACTCAGTACTTTCTCATAAAGTTACTCACAATCTAGCTCAGTTTTGAACAGGTTACTGGTTCAAAACTCACCGCCAATTGCCTTGCCTCTATTACGCAATCCAAGCCTGTCTATATAGAGATCCAAGGTTCGAATCTCCTTGGCTTGACTATGCAATTTTCATGGACAAATCCTCCAAGTGTGGTGCAAATCTCATGCACAACTGATGTCGCCACTGATAGCTAACTCCACCCTTTCATCTACCTCTTTCACTGGTCTCCACTGAACTGATCATGTACTGTAGTGAACTGATGTGTTCTTGAGTTGAATAATGAGTTACTAATTAATGAATTAAATAATATTTAATTCACTCCACTCATAGCTAATTGATTAGCTAGTTAAACTAATCTCAACTAGTTCAACTAAAATAAACAGAACACAACTCCACTATCTGTCTCATTAACTCCACCAAACTTCTGCCACTGAAGTCCTAACTGAAGTCAACCATGCATGAGCTCAATACCCCATAAGAAAAGCGTATTTCCTTCTGGCAGTTGCATGTGCCACATCCGTAGCTCAAACCGAAGTGCTCCAAGAGTGTAAACTGTTGTTTAGAGTCCAAATATTATTAAGGGTAAATAATATTTGACTTCCCTATTTTTAGGAGAGGCAGTCTAAAAATAGCCTTCGACCTCTTCGACCTAAAAAATAGAGTCTCATCTATTTTTACCAACATTACCAATGCTCCAAGAATCTCAAACTGGAATCCCCGAACCATGCTCCATATGTCTAAAAATAGACTTTGCGCCAGAATTCGCCTGCGGGCCCACTTGGTGAAGGCGACTTCATTTCACCAAGCTCCATCATCTTGCTGCATTCTCAACATGGAGATCTGGATTTTTTTTCAAATCTGGAGGAGAAAGATCTTGGAGTGCACATCGATATGGGCGATGAAGGTAGATATAGTGCGACCGGTATCAGTACCATTTCCTTTGAGAGGGAGTCTGGTAAACCCTTCATATTGAAGGAAGTATTGCATGTTCCAGGATTGATGAAGAATATTATCTCTGTGGCGATGTTGGAAGACAAGGGGTATGATGTGGTCTTCAGCGAAGGAAAATATTTCCTGTGTAGTAAGACAACTGGAGAAACCCGGAAGATAGGGGTTCGAGTCAAGAACCTTTATCAGTTGCAAGTAGATGGTTGCACAGCAATGGCATGCAAGGCGGAAGGAGTGGTGAGCCGGGATGATGGCGAGTTGTGGCACAGGAGATTGGGCCACCTTCACCATGGAGCTTTGAAGATACTGCAGCAAATTTCTACTGGGCTTCCTAAGGGCACTCTTGCGCAGTCAGACCAATGCAAGGGGTGTACCTTAGGAAAATTTGTGAAAGCCACCTTTCACGAGAAGGATAGTTGCACCACGACGATCCTTGAGAGAATCCACACAGACGTGTGTGGACCTTTCTCAGTAGCTTCGACAACAAAGCACAAGTACTATGTGATATTTTTTGATGATTTCTCTCGGAAGTGCTGGATCTTCTTCATGCAGAAGAAGAGCGAGACATACTCAAAGTTCTGTGAGTTCAAGGTGCTGGTTGAGAAGGAATCGGGGAAGCATGTGAAGGCTCTTAGGAGCGACAATGGTGGTGAATTCATCTCTGCCGAATTCAAGGACTTTTGCAGCGCAGAAGGAATTCGGAGAGAGCTCATAGCACCCCATAACCCACAGCAGAATGGGGTTGCTGAGCGGAAGAACAGAACAATCATGGGTGCTGCACGGGCGATGTTGCATGATCAGGGCCTACCCATTCACTTGTGGGCAGAGGCATGCAATACTGCAGTATATGTGCAAAACCGTTGTCCTCACAAGATACTTGGCATGAGTACACCGGAGGAGGCATTTTTTGGCAAGAGGCCTGATATTTCCCATTTGAGGATTTTTGGTTCACCTGTCTACATGCATGTGACGAAGGATGCCAGGAAGAAGCTGGAGCCGATCACAGAGGTTGGGATATTTGTGGGGTACACTGATATGCCCCACAACTATCGTGTGTATTTGCCAGATAGTCGCAAGACTGTTGTGCGAGGGGATATCAAATTTCAGGAGGAGAAAGCCATGAAGTGTTCGCTTGAGAGGGAGCCACACTTGCATGCAGATGAGGAGCTATTAGTTCCTAAGGATGAGTCTCAGGATGTGGATCAGCCACAAGATGAGGTTCATGGAGTGGAAGAGACCACTCATGTAGCGCCAACCATCAGAGGGCGGAAGCGCACTACAGAAGCTGAGCGACTGGCTCAAGATGCAGAGAAGGTTGTAGGAGCACCTACATCACAGCGCAGACAGAGACAGTCACCTGATCGGTACACTGGATACATGGCTCTTGTGAGCAAGTGTATTGTGACAGAGCCATCCACTTTCGAGGAAGCCGTGGAGGATCCCGCATGGGTAGATGCCATGGTGGAAGAGTATGATTCGATTGTCAGAAACAGTGCATGGGAGATTGTCCCGAGACTGGAGGGGAAATCAGTGGTGGGTTCGAGATGGATCTACAAAGTGAAGCAGGCAGCTGACGGGAGTGTGGAGAAGTACAAGGAAAGATTTGTTGCCCGAGGCTTCTCACAGATAGAGGGGATCGATTATGAGGAGACCTTTGCACCTGTCGCAAGGTACTCTTCCATACGGACGATCCTAGCTCTCTCAGCGCAGATGGGGTGGCACATCCATCAGATGGATGTGAAGACTGTGTTCCTCAATGGAGTCATTGAGGAGGAGGTGTACATAGACCAGCCCAAAGGTTTCGAGATCTTCAGCAGTGAGTCGCATGTGTGTAGACTCAAGAGAGCACTCTACGGGTTGAAGCAAGCACCTCGTGGTTGGTACACACGGATAGACAGTTACTTCACCGGACTTAGATTCTCCAAGAGTGAGGCGGATCCTAACCTGTACCAGATTGTGGTGGAGGGGAAGTTGCTGATCATTGTACTGTATGTAGATGATCTGATTTTGACGGGAGATGAGTTGTTGATACTTTCATGCAAGGAGGATCTTGCTAGAGAGTTTGAGATGAAGGACTTGGGCCTCCTTCATTATTTCCTGGGATTGGAAATCTGGCAGCGCAGTGGTGGACTATTTGTTTCTCAGGGTAAGTATGCCCGGGAGATACTGGAGAATTTCAACATGCATGACTGCAAGCCTGTTGATACTCCTCTTCCTGGAGGCTGGAGGAAGGAGGATGCTACTTCAGCGAAGGTAGTGGATGCCACTGTTTATCGACAGTTGGTGGGGTCGCTTATGTATCTGGTCAATACACGAACCGATATATGCTATGCTGTTAACCAGCTTTCGCAAGCTATAGTTAAGCCTACCAAGCTCTTCTGGAAGGCAGGCAAGCATGTATTGCGTTATCTTAGAGGCACATCGGGATATGGTCTGTGGTACAGACAAGAGGATAGGGTGAAGCTATGTGGCTTCACAGATGCAGATTGGGCAGGGAACCCAACGGACCGAAAGAGCACATCTGGAGGGATCTTCAGTATCGGGTCGACAGCAGTTTCCTAGTACAGCAGGAAGCAGAGATCCGTGGCACTCAGTTCCGCGGAGGCCGAGTACATGGTAGCAAGCTTGGCTGCATGCGAGGCTATTTGGATGAGGAAGATTCTGGTCAGGTTGTTCGGGTCGCATTTGGAGCCTACTGTGATTTATTGTGATAACCAGAGTTGCATTAAACTCTCAGCTAATCCAGTATTTCATGATAGATCCAAACACATCAACATCAGGTACCATCATATCAGAGATTGTGTGCAGCGGAGAATCATGTTACTTTCATATGTTCCCACGGAGGATCAGGATGCTGACATCTTGACGAAGGCGCTCACCAGGAGCAAATTCGAATTCCACAGAGGCAAGATAGGGGTTGCAGATAATCCATATCTTGTTGAGAGGGAGTGTTGAAAATGCAACAAGATGATGGATCTTAGTGAAATGAAGTCGCCTTCACTAAGTGGGCCCGCAGGCTATTTTTGGCGCAAAGTCTATTTTTAGACTATGTCTATTTTTAGACATAGGGATCATGGTCTATGAGTTGCGTGATGCTATTTATGGATGATTGGTCGAGTTGGTAAAAATAGATGGACCTCTATTTTTAGACATTGGGCGGTTTCTATTTTTAGACTGTCGGGCTAAAAATAGAACAGTTAAATATTATTAACCCTTAATAATATTTAGACTATAAACATTATCTTATCCTCTTGGAGCACTTCAGTTTGATGCTTGGATGTGGCACATGCAGCTGACAGAATGAAATACGCTTTTCCTAAGGGTTAGTTGAGCTATTGCATGGTTGACTTCAGTTAGAACTCAAGTGGCAGAGTTTGGTGGAGTTGATGAGACAGTTGGTGGAGTTGTGTTCGGTTTAACTTAGTTGAACTAGCTGTATTTAGTCTAACTGAAAAATACACTAGTGATGAGTGGTGTGAATTAATTATTAATTAATTCACTAATTATTAACTCATAATTCAACTAAAGAACACATCACTTAACTGCAATGCATGGACAGTTCAGTGGAGACCAGTGTTAGAGGTGGGTGAAAGGGTGAGTTTGCTATCAGTTGTGACTATTGGCTGTGCATGAGATTTGCACACACATTGATGGATATTTCCAATGAGGATTGCGCAGTTGGAGCTAGTGGGATTCGAACTTGGATCTCATTCATTACTCACTTGGATTGCGCAGTAGAGGCAGGCAGACTTGTGGAGAAAATTTGAACTCATGACTTGTTCAAATCTCAGTTAGTTTGTGTGTAACTTTTTGGAGATAGTACTGAGTACTTGTGAGGAGTATTATGCTATGTATTGTTACATGTTCTCTATCATTATACTATACAGATAGTTGGAGTTTTTCAGCTATTTCTTTCCCCATTACATACTGTGTTGATATGTGTGCTTGATTATTGTTTTATGATCGCATGCGACTGTTTCTATTTCCGCATATTGATGATCAATTGTAGAAGAGGTTATGTATTATGCATGAAGCTTAAATAGTGTATATCATGATAATATCGGTGAATAATTCAGCAAATTATTCAAATTTCTACAATAGTTACATGAATTTGTTTTATTAGCAGCCAATCAAGTGCAATTTTGTGATAATAGTGGATATGGACTGCGCGGTGGAGTAGGTGATCTATGATGTGAGTGTAGAAGTGGAGCGGATGGGATTGGAAACAGACTCAAAGGAATCTGTTGTGATGAGCTTTTTTCTTCAGAATCACTTGAGCTAGCAGTTTCTGGTTCACCTTCACTATCAGATCTAGGCTTCAGAGGGATATAGATAAAATATTCAGAATCTTTGCAGTAAAATTTTCCACTGTGCGTAGTTCGACCTCTTTGATGCATTCAAGCAGTATATTCACACAGACAACCCCATTCACATAATAGCATTTTCAGCAACAATTTCAATGAGCACAGGAACTTACCTCTAGGGCCTTTGAAAAACCTTCTTTCTCCTTTAGAATAGGACAAAAATTGATTGACGCAAAATTCAATCACAAATCATCCCAAAAGGTGATCGATCCAATGATCTACCACATTCCGGGTGATATTATTATCAAAATTCTCTACTTTTTGGATCAATTTAAGAGTTCATTCAGTGACTATGCCATCTTTTATGCAGTGATGGAATTCAGCTAAGTGCGACAACCACTCCTATAGCTCGTGCGCAAAATAACAAAAGAACATTCATGCACTTCTATATAAATATATTTCTGCACCCACTGTTCGTTAGACAATTTAGTGCTTCGATTCTCTTGGAGTGTGAATTCAAGGATCTTTCTATCCAGCCAATCTTTCAATTCATTTCATGAAGGATGCCACAACATCAAATCTCCCTCAAAATGGTTCTATTGTGAGTTCATTCAATGACTACGTCGTCTTTTATGCAGTGATGGAATTCAGATAAGCACGACAACCACTCTTGTAGCTCGTGCGCAAAGGAACAAAAGCATCTTTCATGCACTTTTGTGTAAATATATTTACGCACCCATTGTTCGTCAGACAATTTAGTTCTTCAATTATATTGGAGTGTGAATTCAAGGATCTTTCTATCCAACCAATCTTGAATTTTGTTTCATGAAGGATGCCACAACATCAAATCTCCCTCAAAATGATCCCGGTCCCAGCAATGGAACCATTTCTTGGCTTGAGGGGTCCTGACCCAAGTTCAGAGTTTATGGATAAGCCAAAAAAACCCTCCAACTACTGGCCCTTTCGGCAATGACTTGCTTGCGTAGATCAAAATCTCACCCGAAGCAGTATGGGGGGGTGTTGGAACCAGGTTTTCGCACCCTAAGGGAGAAAATAATGAATTGATCCTCAACCAACCAAATGCAAACTTGTATCAATCATAAACATATGTGCTCAATAGTATAAAGAGGAATCACAGATATTGCACAATCCTTAACGGAATAAATCAGAGTTCACAGATCCTTTAGCACAGATAAATTATAACATAACCATATCTAGATCTAAACAATGTTCAGTTACTTAAGCAAATCTATCATTCATCATTGTAATTATAACAGATATCTTCATGTAGTAATCAACGAGAAATACAAATAATGTGATCTTATTAGAACATAAATAGTAAACAACTCAGATTCATAACACATTAAGCTTACCAAAATCTGTCCTTTCTATTAATCTTCAGAACCTTTCAATATATCGAACTTTCCCTTACAAAACTCTTCTGCACACACAGCCAGCAAAGTCTGCACACAACTAGGACTAGGTCTTCACACACACATCCAGCAGTAGCCTTTCAACCCAACCCAGACAAACCCTTACAACGTATTACATATGCATATACTTATCAAACATCAACAATTCATGACCCACTAAACTTGGACTCGATCTATCTATTTATATTCACCTAGCACGCAGATACTGTGGCCTCAAACCATGGTTTGAGGACCACGGTTTACCCTTAAACTCATTTACATAAAAATTAGGGACTTTGACCCACCGCAAAGCCCCTTGACTCAATCACGCAGCATGCACATAAAAAATTACATCAAAAGTTGTGCCTAAGGGGACCCTGCTCCAACAAGGCTTGAACTAGTTGAACCTTTGCAAGACCAACCTCGCAAACCCCGACGACCTCCCATGGTGAAAGAAAATAAATATGAGGGAGTAGGAGATACTTTCAAAATATTGCTCAATAAATCCCTCAAGCAACAGAGGAATGGGGTGATGGAAAACTTTGCCCATATTGTTTGGTGGCTACCCACAGGTGACGCAGATTCTTTCAGAAACCACTATGTAAGTGTCACTCCCTTTAAGGTACAAGTTAACATTGAAACCCCCATATTTGAAGGTCAGATAGATGCGGATGTCATAGATAAATGGTTAAATATACTAGAAGGATATTTTTCGGTCCATGATCTTTCCAACCGGGAAAAGATTACTTTTTCACTCCTTAGAGTTGCCCCCCACATCAAGGACTGGTGGGAAACCTACTATGAGAAGAGGAACGAGAGTGGAACCTCATTATTTTTAGCCGCACTCACTTGGAATTATTTCTGGGATTCCATCAAGAAATAGTATTACCCTTTCGGGAGCTATGAGAATAAATACATAATGTGGACCAAGCTACGACAAGGAAGGGACAAAGACATGTCAGAGTTCACAAATGTTTTTCATACCCTTTGCATGAAGTTGGGTATCAAGGATTTTGATCGAAATTTGGTACTCAAGTACTATAATTGTCTACAGAAGTACATCCAAGATGAGATGGACTTCCTGGACATCTACTCACTTAACAATGTATATCGATACACTGTCAAGATGAAGCAAGGGAAAGGCACCCCCAAACCACAAAATAAAGGACAAAGCCAAGGTGGGGTGACCAAGGAAAACCTACCAAAGCCATAAGAAAAAAAAAAAAACACCCCAAATACAAAGAAGAGCATGGGAAAATGGTGTGAGTTCCATAAGAGCCCCACTCACAACACAAGTGAGTGTCGGGCCAAGTAGTCATTGGTGTCTGAGTTGAAGGCTTTCGAATAAGATGCATGTTTCGACTATGAGTCAGAACCTCACAAGGGGAATGACAAACGGAAGCATATTATTGAAGTGGAGCCCATTGCCACTATTTTCACCACCAAGATCTAGGAGGATGAGCCCGAAGATCCAGAGGAGGGGGAGCACCTCTTCCACTCACATATGTGGGTGAAGGGTTCTCCGCTGCGGTTAATTGTCGACAACGGGAGCCAAAAGAAACTCATTTCAGTATAGGTCGTGAAGTGGTTGGGCCTACCGACCACAACACACCCACAATCGTACACCATTAGGTGGCTTCATCAAGGACGAAATCTTTGGTTCAACCAGTAGTGTTGCCTTCTCTACAACATCAAGCCCTTTATAGATGAAGTATTTTATGATGTTGCTCCTCTTGAAGTTTGTGATATATTATTAGGCCAACCATACTTTTGGAAGCGACATGTTGTGTAGGATTCTAGGCCTCACATTGTTATTATTACTTTCGGCAATAAGTTGTACAAAATACCGGAGGTAGCACCGCCAACCACCATCTCTTTGATCACTACAAAGCAATGCGGTAAGGTCATTTCCTAAACAAGAAAATTCTTTTCCTTGTGATTTATTCTCAGGGAAAGAATAATATTATGGCCACGACCTCCAGACAGGGCTTCTCTGCTCGGAAACAGTAGATGGACAAGGTTGTGGAGGAGTACACGTACATATTCACCTCACCCACGGGGGTAATTCTACACTGTCAGGTCAAGCACTCCATTGATCTAACCTCAGGCGTGCTGCGACCCAATGGATTGATCTATCGATTCTCTCTTCTTAAGAATGATGAAATAAAGAGGCAGATTCAGGAGTTTCTGTAGAACGTGCACATCAAGCCAAGTTCATCACCTTGTGGGATCTCAATCATGTTGGTACAGAATAAGGACGAGACCTAGAGACTTTGTATCGACTATTGGGTGATAAACAAGATCATTGTCCGAAAAAGGTATCCAATCCCATGGATTCATGACCTTATGGACTAGCTAAAGGGGGCCAAATATTTTAGCAAGATTGACTTGAAGTCTGGTTATCATTAGGTACCAATCGAACCCTCTGATGTGTGGAGTATTGCCTTCAAATCTAAGGAGGGCCTTTTTGAATGGCTAGTCATGGATTTTGGGTTGACAAATGCCCCTACTACCTTCATCAGGATGATGGATGACATCTTGCAACCCTTTACCAACCCATTTGTGGTGGTTTATTTGGATGACATCATGATCTTTAGTCGGAGTTGGGAATATCACCTCCACTATATTCAATAGGTACTCCAAACACCGAGGCGCCACAAGTTGTACGCCAATTTGGAGAAATGTATTTTTGGTATGACCCAAGTTCAATATCAAGGGTACATCATTGATGAGCGGGGTGTGCATGTGGACCCAACCAAGATACAAGTCATTCGGATTGGCCAGCACCAACCACTCTAACAGAGCTTCACATCTTTCTGGGTCTTTCCATTTACCATCGCGGGTTTGCGTTAGGGTTCTCTCATATCACTTGGACTTTAAGTCAAGTAACCAAGGGCAGAGTGAAAGTAAAGTTATTTTGGTCTGAATCCCAACAGAAGTTGTTTTCAAAGTTGAAGCATCGCCACTGCTCTGTACTAGTGCTCACATTACCATACATGCATCAAGCATTTGAGATTGAGATAGATGCCTCTGATTATGCTATTGGTGTAGTTCTTACTCAACAGGAGCATCCCGTGGCATATCACAAGAATACACTTTTAGACACAATCTGAAAGTATCCCACCTATGACAAAGAGATGTATTATATTGTGTAGGCCTGTCTGCAATGGAAGAATTATATTTTGGGGAAAGAAATGGTCATCCACACAGACCATAGACCCCTGTAGTTCATACAAACACAAGGATAGTTTCAGAACAATCACCATCATAAATGGTCCAAATACCTGCAACAGTGCTATTTGAACATTAAGTAAAACAAGGGAAGCACCAATAATGCTGCAAACTGTCTCGGTCGACCACCTGTCATGGAGCTGAAAACTATGCTCGACTCTTGTGGGCATGAGACTATGGGGTGGCCGCATCTTTACAAGAGCGATCCAGAATTCAGCAACACCTACGAGATGCTCCTAGAAGGTAAGAAAGTTCTAAATTTTCACCTCCAACATTAATTTTTAAGCCACTTGGGACACCTATGTGTTCCTTCAAGTGAGCATGCTAAGATGATTTGGGAGGCACACTACATTTGGGTCATTGGAAATTTCAAAGTAGAGAAAACAATGGCAGTATTGTAAAAGTATTTTTATTAGCCAAACCTTTGACAGGATGTTGGGAAGTACATCAAATCCTACATAGCCTATGTCATTTCCAAACGAACCATCAAGAAGAAAGGCCTCTGTACTCCTCTGCCTACCCCTAGCTGACCTTTGGAATCCATCGCCATGGATTACATGTTGGGCCTTCCTTCTAATAAGCATGTCAACGACTATGTTTTCGTGGTCATCGACAAATTCTCTAAGATGGCCATTCTAGCGGCCTGCAAGAAGAGTATCATAGTAGAAGCCACTGTTAATCTCTTCTTTGAATGAGTGTAGTTACACTTTGGGAAACCATAGTCCATTATCTCAGATAAGGTAGCAGGTTCCTAAGTACATTTTGGTCAAGTCTTTGTTTGATGTTGAACACCAAGATCACTAAGTCCACGACTTTCCACTCCCAAATTTATGGCCAAACAAAGGTCGTCAACATGATGATCATACACATTTTTCGCATGTAAAACTTGAAGCATCCACACACATGGGATGAAATCCTCCCTTATGTCAAACACAACTACAATAGAGATCTTCATAGCTCAACTGGCCTCAACCCCTTTCAGGTGGGGTTGGGATTACAACCACTATGTCCCATTGATGTGGTGATACCATTTGTAGCTACTTAGGCAGATTCAACTCATGTCTAGTCCAAAAATAACAAGTTAATAGCTTCATTGAGCACATTCATCACATCCGCTAGGAGGTCCATGACATACTAGACAGAGCCAATGCTAATTACAAGAAGTGACATGATCAACATCAGGTGCCACACAAGTTCCAGGTAGGCGACAAAGTTTG
The DNA here is from genome assembly GCA_034641835.2 of Pinus albicaulis. NCBI lineage: Eukaryota > Viridiplantae > Streptophyta > Pinopsida > Pinales > Pinaceae > Pinus > Pinus albicaulis. The sequence goes on from CM076569.1 coordinate 655,396,542, forward strand.
GCTACATTTGCAAAAGGAGTGCCTTACTCGACCCCACCGCAAGCTTTTCCCACTACGGTAGGGGGAAATTTCTTCGAGGTCATAATTCCACTGTTCCTTGTCCTGCACCCAGTTTTCAATGTGGACCACCTTCGGCAATACTTTCCACCATTACTAGACACATCCCACATTGCAGATCAACTCACACCAACAGAGTTAAACCTAGAATCCATGAAACATGCAACAATTGATCGGATCATGGACACATAGATCAATAAAAATTTCCAACAGAGGATCCAACTATATCAAGTTGTCAAAGCAAACCAACTCCTTCACCAGGGCAAGTGGTTCACCAGGGATCGGGGTCAATAGAAATTTCCTCACCTCATGGAGGCTCTGCATGAAATGGGGACTGTTACACAGCAATTTGTCACCGTCCCTGAAATTCCCCATCCTGCACATTAGAGGGCTCATTCTGTGACCTGTGAGCAGTGAAATAACCTGAAAAAACTTTCATGGAATTCCCCTAAACATGGAATTTCATTTCCCTGAAGACATCTCCTTGTGAAAAACCCTAAAAATAGCCTTTCCATCCTTGGCGCGACTAGCTTGTGTTATACCCGCGCCAATGGGGGAAATTCTTCAAAGAGGGCGTGCCAATTGGCGCTCTGTCTCAGAGTCGCACTCGTGCTAGGCTTAATAAAGGGTGTTTTTTAAAATAAATGGCGGAAGATTGACTTTAACCAACTCTTGAACTGGTCTCTAAATTGATTTGGGACGTTTGGCTCCGAATTTCCATGTATAGGAAGTAGTTTTCCACCTCCCATGGAAGCTTCCTTGAGGATAGGGCCAATCCCATGATTGTAGGGATCCCAACTCCCCTTCCACCATCTATATAAGCTTGCCATTTCCCTTTGCAAGCTAATATCCAAGAGCCTTCATAGCCTAAAGAATGCTGCAAGAGCTTTGATAGTCCTCATAGTGCCAAATCCATAGCAAGGAGATTGATGATCGAAGAGAGAGGTTTGTCCCTATTCCCGAAAAGCTTTACTGAGACGTATTCCGCTGACGACCCGCCGAAGGAGGATTTCAGCGTCAGAGTCAGGTTGTATCATCCTTTGTTTCATTAATATAAGCGACTACGATTATAGATCCACTCGTATTGTTCATGCTTGTTTATGAGTTGTGTCCTCTCTGACTGACACATAATTGCAAATATTTGGTTTTACACTCGTATGTTCATCGTGTTTCTTGTGCGTGCAGGTGTTCGATCGCGTCAAGTGGTGGAATTGTGACCTGTCGAAGCAAGGGATCGAGAGCACTATCCTCTCCGCAACGACAACCGCGTTGGACCTGAGGTAGGCCTTCTATCATGCTTTTATTTTTGCAATTAGGAGCTTGCGTTGTAGCGTGGTTGATTGTTGCTAGACCCGATCTGGGTTAGTAGGGATCGCCTCTGTCCGCAAAGGGGATTTACCTCTACAACAGGGACCATTGCTTCCCAAGGAGGGAGGACTGATCCAAGTGGATATTAGTGGCCACCCACCTATTCCATGTAGACCTCCAGTTGGTTTCATCAGAACAAGTATGAAATATTATTATAGCCCACATTGTTCCAGGGAATGAGTTTTAACCAATTGATGAAGCGGTGCTTTAGAGAAAAAGGATGGAGGAAGGATGACAATTTCACTTAAGTTCTACCTCACTACTGGGACTCTATGCTGCAAAGTAATTACATTAGGGTTCACCCGGAGCACTATCCACCACCTTTTCCTTATTTATAATAACATTTACTATTTTTAGCAGTTTTTCAGCTCCTAAGCTTCTAGAGACGTTTTGACCCCTCTGCTGCAAATATTGTAGTACTTGGAGAGATCTTTCCAATGATGTATTGTATGCACCAAATGGAGATAATATGACCAAGTTAGGACTTGGGGAAGTTGGCTTCCCAACTAACCCCAACGGGGCTCATAAAGTCTTGGCGTTCCATCGATCAGGATCATGGTTTTGTTTGTTCAGGTTTTTCCCTTATTGTTCAAAAATAAAAAGGCACTTGAGCCTCATTGTAACATAGTTCAAAGGCATGTAGTCATCCAATCTCTTCTCAATTATAAGCTACCATCATCCGATATAGTTTATTTCCATTTTGTATGTACGCATATTTTAGTTATTTGATATCAATGAAATGAAGTATTATTTCTGTTGCATCATTATATTTATGGTTATATCTATCTTCTGTTGCATTCTTGTTTGAGTTTGGATTAGTGGTTTCATAGTGGTCTTATCTTTCTTTGTTTTTCTTTGCATGTCCCTAATGTCGTCAAGATAAAAGGAGTTAGGGTTCAAACTGGTTGAACCTTTGCAAGACCAGCCTCGCAAACCTAGACAGCCTTCCATGGTGGAAGAAAAGAAAGATGAGGGACCAGGAGATCCTTTCAAAATATTGGTCGAAGAAGCCCTCAAGCGACAGAGGAATGCGATGGGAAAACTTTGCCCAGATCCTTCAGAAACTACCCACAAGCGACGCATATTCATCCAGTAACCACTTTGGAGGCCCCACTCACTTTAAGGTACAAGTTAACTTTTACATCCCCATATTTGAAGGTCAGATATATTCAGATGTCGTAGATAAATGGTTTAATGTGCTATAAGGATATTTTTCATTCCATGATTTTTCGAACCAGGAAAATATTAATTTTCCCCTCCTCAAAGTCGCCCCCCATGTCAAGGACTTATGCAAAATTTACTATGAGAAGAGGGACGAGAGTGGACCCTCACTATTTTTAGTCACACCCATTTGGAATTCTTTCTGGGACGCCATCAAGGAGAAGTATTACCATGTTGGGAGCTATGAGGATAAATACATAAAGTGGACCACACTGCGGAAAGGAAGGGACCAAGACGTGCCAGATTTCATAAATAGTTTTCATACCCTTTAGACGAAGTTGGGTATCAAGGATTTTGAGCGACATTTGGTACTTAAGTACCACGGTTGTCTACATAAGTACATCCAGGATGAGATGGAATTCCTGGACATCTCCTCCCTCAGCGTCGCTTATCGATATGCTGTCAAGATCAAAAAAAAATTAAACAGAAGAAGCGATACTTTGGATCTACGAATCCGAGCAAGGGAAAGACGCCCCCAAACCGCAGAACCGTTAGGCGGATAAATCGTTCTTGCGAACAAGAATGATCTCCCTAGTATCACAAGGATAGCTAGAAACAAACAGGACAAATGTAAACTACTTTCTCTAGATTATATATTATTTATAATTTTCTATGATGAAGAAAGGACCTACATGTGATCCAATGCTAGTTGAATTCTTATTTCCCGTTGCTCCAAGAAGTCACCTCTTAAGATCTGCAAACAAAGACATAGAAGAGAATCAAAAGAACCTGCAACATATAATAATTCAGAAATCACAAATATATCTTAAGGATCAAGGAGTTTAAGAAATAAGTCATTCAAGTAAACACATAAACAACTTATTGAGAAAACAGGATCCAATTGTATTATCTTTAAATAAAAGAAGGAGTCTTACAACCGTGTTTGACTTGATGTCGTACAAGTCCTTCCAGGGTACGAAACAAGTGTTTTCCTTTGGTCTAACAAGCCCTTCCACTCTTTGAACCAACCTAACTACGAGTATGCTATCGTTCTCGCAGTTAGAAAAAAGATTATGTTTCTTCAGCATCCCTTCTCTATCGCAGCTAACAAGTACAAAGAAAGTACTAAGTGTATACAAAATGCATAGAGAAGTTTTACATATGTGAGCATGTACCCTTGAGACTAAACCAAAGCTTCAATTTATAGGAGAAGGAAAGTGGTTTCAGCTCCAAAATGGAAGGGATAGAGTCCCCTTATCAAGGGATTAAGTTCCAAAGACCAAGGAATAGGCTCCTTTTATGAAGGAATGAATGTTCATGATAATGGAGGGAGTAAGGCTTCGACTGGATAACGCCTTCTAGAAGCTTCCAGCTGGGATAATATTCGACCAGCTAGTGCTTCTAGAATTTACTTTCACCTTCAATTTACCTTTTACAGGGGTTCGCACTTTTAATGAAGAAAACGTGCGGTCGGTTCCACAGTTTTTGGAGAAAAATGGTGCGGTGCCGCAGGTAAGGCTAAGGAAAAGTGTGGTACAAGTTATTTTATGATTTTTACAAGCTTCTCTCCAAATTCAGGACATGGTTTAGGAACTTTAGGGTTGTATACTTTTAAAGGAGCATTATATAGGTATTGATGAACCCATATAGACAGTAAAATGTCATGGTGACAAAATAATGTGTAACAAATTTCCCTCTAAAGCACGAAGTCTGAGATAATTCGAAGAGTGAAGTGCTTTATCATTCCAAGGATTGGCTCGTGGACGCCAGTTGGAACTTGTAAAAACATTAAATGCAAACATATATGTATATATATATATATATATCATCACTGAGGTAGGCATTCCCATACTCAGAGCAAAAACTAACTAAATCAAAACTTAACTAAAATGTTCTGATATAGAAATGATTCTAATATTACATCAATAGTAGACACAGTATGGACACAGCCATCTGTCATGAATAGTCTACTGCATAATGAACAATAAAACTCCTTGCAACCTGGATGGTGGAAACTAGATCTAGGGTCTTGATTTCTGCTTCCTGAACTAGTACGATTCTATCCATGCGATTGATTGTGTCGAAGTCGAACATGGTAGAAACCACCTGATTACCAGTCAATGATGTGAACTATTAATAAGTGTGAGAGAAACCACCAATAATGAAAATGGCTCTCAAAATACTCAGTACAATCCATGAAGTGTGAATAAATGATTTGAAGTTGAACACTTCATAGAATCATCTGATCGGATTTCAATGATGTAACCTGTCATTGAAGGCGAGAAATTTTCCATTAGGGCATGCAGATTCCAAGGTACTGAAGGATTCTAGATCAACTTCCTAGATGATATGTTGTTGTCGATATAAAGTGATCCATTGTAGGAAAGCCCACGACACGAAACCATTAGATCAAGTTTTGTAGAAATATTTTGCAAGGACTGACTCAGGGATGGTCAACACGAATGGAGACATATGTTTGCAGATGAATGGTTTGTTTGAACTGTCCTCTTGAACACATAACGACACTTCAGATGATTTGGTGAAAATTGACCTAAAGCTAATACCCAGAAACCGACTGAATACTTTCAATATGGTTTGATTAACTAATAGGCAAAGGATTTTCCCAACCCAAGTAGAAGTGTGACAAAAAGTGTCGTGTTCAAGAGTGTTATACTGCTTTTAAACAAGGTATGACAACTAGATCCATTTTCTCTCTTTTTCGCCCACCATTTCTGGCAAGTACCTCTTCATTTTTGACAAGCTTGAGGATAACATTTGCTTGTTATATAAGCTCATCCTTCGGATGAGTCCAACTTAGTCTAAAATTGAACCCCAAGAAGGAGTGATTCGTTCCTGTTTGTAATTTACAGGTCCTTTACTGTTAAATTTTAACGAGTCCAGTATAGGAGAAACTCGATGTTTTTCAATTTTAGGGAGTCAGAAGAAAAACTTAAGGAAACTCCTTGGGTGTAATTTTTCGTAAATTTAGTCTCTCAAGCCCGAAAAAGGATAAAATAATACAGGAGAGAACTCTATTGACTATGATTAGTCAACGTATACCTTTTTCGTAAATATTCCATTTCAGTCCGAAAAAGGGGTAAACTTATACTGAAAGGACGACTGTTCATTTCCTTTAACGAGTTCGAATAGTCAAGTACTCGGCAATATTTTCATGTTTAGAGAGTCTAAAAAGGGCTTAAAAGAGAACTAAATATTTCACTTTTTCGTAAGTTTTAACGAGTTTGAAAAAGGGATAAAAATGTACTCATGATTTTCTCTTTTTCGTAAGTTTTAACGAGTTCGAAAAAGGGATAAAAATGTACTCATAAGTTTCACTTTTTCATATTTTTTTACCAAGTTCGAAAAAGGGATAAAAAGTATACTCCTTTGTCAAAAATGATCATTTTACCCAAAAAATCTTGTATTCTGCACAAGGAACTCAAAAATTAAACATACCTATTTATGATTAATAAAAATAATTCAGAAAATAACTTTTGAAAGTGGAAAATAAACAAAATTATATTTCATTTATTCAAAAAATCTTATAAAAAAGAGTTTTCTAAATCATTTTTACCATTTGATTCCAGAGTGAAAGTTGAGAGATTTTTGTGAAAAACGTTCCAGAGGAGATTACGAAAAATTCAACTGTCGAAATCAAAAATCGTCAGCTCCAGGTAATCCACATCATCCTCGCCTTCATTTTTGTCTGTTCACTTCCTCAATTTAGGTTTTAAATTTATCTTTTGGGGAAAAAATATGTTCAAAATTTCGCCCACGGGGATCCGCAGGTAAAAGACATGACACCTACGGACCCCGACAATTTTTCAAAAAGAAAATTGTCGTGGTCCCGCACTTTTTGTACAGGACGCGTGCGAACCCTCACACTGTCTTTGTGTAAAAGGTGCGGAGGTGCCATAAAGAAAATAAAATGATAGATTCTCCCAAAATAAACCAAATTTTTCACTCAAATTGTTCCTAATCTTCCAATTTTCCCATTGCAGAATATCTACAATGCTTGAGTGGAGGGAACGCGAACATGAAGAGGTTGATGAGGCCGCAATGGTACATGTGCCCACATTGTGTGTGTTGAGGGAATGTGGTTTATATAAATTCTGGGCTATTCAGGGTATGAAGGCCCAAGTAGACTTACTCACCTGGCTAGTAAACAAATGGGACGTCCAGGAACATTGCTTCATAATTGGAGATCACCGGCTCGAAATTGAGCTGGAAGATATATATTTTCTTACTGGTTTATCAAAGAGAGGAGAACCAATCTCTTTGTTTGGGGCTAGAGCAAGTGGCCAATCTGTCACTAGCCTTCAGCAAGAGTTTTTTAATGAGGAAGCGGATCCCAAAGATAAACGCATTGATATAAAAACAATCATCTGTCCTAAACTTAAATTGGTTGCGTTTACTGTAACTTGGTTGTGTGGGAGCGCAGCTCCGAACGTTGCTACTAGATCCCAGATGCAGACTGTTGTTGATTGTTTCAGAGGCACCATTTTCAATTGTGTGAGGCAGTATTGGCCAACGTAAAAGGCCAAGTACCAGGGAAAAGAACTCAAAGTTGAAAAAATTTGGGTATGGAGCTATTTTTGTCACATTTTCTCTAGAGAGAATTCCTTCACTTGCCCCGCAGCTTATCTCAGTTGATCATGGTAGAGTCAAGGAGCCTCGGATGGTCCGATGGGTTGCACTGATGGCCCGTCATAGTGAGGGTGGTGAGATTGTTTGTTTTACTCCAGCTTATTTCCATTGGTTGGAGAATCAAATCTTCGCCATAGAAGATTTCCCATATGCCGGGATAGACTTTCGTGGTTATCGATAGATTTCCTTTCCTCTGGGAACACAGTGGGATGACTCAGGTAAGAATAATTTTAACATGTTCTAAATTCTAATTTTTATTTTTTTTTGTTTAAATCGTCCAATACTGATGAAAAAAATTTTTAAAATGCATATGTTGGTCCATGCAGGCTAGCCACGCTCCGTCGCTTCGACAGGAAGCAAAGAGAGCCCATTGCAACACCACAGTATCAGGCAGCTGAGATTCTTACTGATCTAGAACACAACCTAGAGCGGTTGACCTTGGATATCCTGGAGACTTTGATAGATGATGTCCCTCTCTGTCTTCATAGACATGTTATTGGAGTTCCTGGTCAATTCAGGAGATTCCTGAATACAGTAGCGCAAGCTGTCGTGTACTATCATGATCACCAGCATGGATAGTGGATGATTGTGCAGACTATGACATTTTTTTGTGTATCGTTATTTTTTCCGATTATAAGGTGTTTTAAACCTATAATCGAGGACGATGTAATATTTTTTGAAAACATTACTCTACTCTATGATATTACTACTATTTCTGGCTATTTGTTCAACATGTTTATCGAATGTTGCTTTGATTTATTGCTTTAATGTTGCAAATGTCTGTTTATAACACTAGTAGCTAATGCATCAGCCAATGTGTTTAAATTTCTTGGAATGTGTTGATATTCAATGTAATCAAACTCTCGTTCCAAGAGACGTACCTTCAAAAATAATCTCAATAATACTGGGTTTTAAATTGCGTATACTCGATTTAAATGTAATACAATGAGTTTAGAATCTAACCTAACGATCAAACATCAAATTCAAAATGAAACGGATTCAGATAATAACTCAATCACTATGCTATATTCTGCAAAATTATTCGTTGTTTTACCGAGGCTTACCCCATGCATAGATATTAACTCATCAGTGGGTGAATAAATAACCCATGCTGCAGAATAAATGTTCTGTGTACTACGACAAGCACCATCAACAAAACCAATATACGTTTGAAGGGATGTCGACATCTGCAATATCAAGAGTAATCCAGATAAGTAGGGATAAAAACAAACTTAAACTAGACACACTCTTCTAATCTAAGGCACACTAGCTACGAAAAGAACTAATATACAAATAAGATCTCCACACAAGATTTAAGCATAATATCTCTTCAGATAAAGCCCATTTCTGTTTTTTTCTAAAGAGACCCTATCATAATCAGTCAATTCATAGGCCCCTTTTGCAAGCACTCGCTTCAAAATATAAGGACCGTGCCACATGGGTTCGAATTTCCCAGTTCCTAGTTTATCATTAGCTTGGTCGTATACCAATACTAGGTTACCCTCTAAAAAAACACGAGGTGTAACATTCCTATCATACTGAACTTTCATTCGTATTTTATGAGCCTCGGTAGCTAATGCAGGGGTGCGCCGAGTCTCATCTAATTGAGCTAAGTGTAGCTTTTTTCCTCTTCAGAGGTAGTTGGTAGTAACTCTATGGCTAATTTGAGTGACGGTATTTTGCATTTAATCGGTAACACAGCTTCTAAACCGTAAACTAGTTGAAAAGGAGTGAAACCTGTTGCAATTTTTGTTGAGGTTCGACATGCCCAAAGTGCTGAGAAAAGCATAGTATGACAATTCTATTTATGAATTTCGATTATCCTTTTAATTGTAGTGGTTAAAACTTTATTTACAGCTTCAACTTGACCATTAGCCTGCGGGTAATATGGTGTAGAACTATCGCGGCATAGGCCAAGTTGGTTGGAAAGTTCGGTCATCATAATGTTTCAAAAATGGCTCCCATGATCAGTAATGATAGCTTGGGGTACACCAAATCGAGAAATCGCGTGATTGAATACAAAAGTAGCTGCAGTTTTTCCATCTACAACAAATGTAGGCATCGCCTCGGCCCATTTGGTAAAATAATCTACTGCAAGAATAATATGCCCATGCCCCCCAGCCGAGTGAGGGTTACATGTAATGAAGTCAATGCCCCATTTTGAAAAAGGACCGATAGCAATTATTGGGTGAAGAGGAGCTGGTGGTGCACGCATTTTACGATCAAATATCTGACAATTGTGGCATTTTTGGACTGCTAGAATGCAATCTTTAAATAACGAAGGCCAAAAATAACCAACGCGCAATATCTTTTGTGCTATGGCATACTCAGACATATGACCGCCACATGCTCTAGAGTGATAGTAATTTAAGGCTTTTTCATCTTCTTCATGGGTTAAACATCGTCGAAATACAGAATCTGCACCACGACGATAAAGCATGTCTCCAACAATATTGTACTATTGAGACTAGTAACAGATCTTTCCTCATTGTGAACGTGAAAGCTCAGGCCGAAAATTTTGGGTTTGGAGATAAATGATTATATCTCCATACCAAGGATCTAAAGTATTGATAAGAAACAAAGATTCATCGGTAATCGGATGTTCTACCACAGTTTTTATCTCAGTATTTGGGAAGTCACACATAAGTTCGGCAAACACTAGTGACTTCTTTGATTTAGATTTTTCAAATTCTAAATTAAACTCTTGAAGGATTACTATCCATTTAGAGTATTTGCCCCCTAATAATTTTTTGGTCAAAATATACATCATAGGGTTACAATCAGAGATCACTATTGTTTTTCGTAACAGTATGTAATGATGAAATATTTGGACAACTTGAACTGCTGCCAAGGCCAATTTCTCCACATGTGAGTATTTGATTTCAGTCGGATTTAAATTGCGACTGAGATAGTAAATCACATGTTCATTGTGAAATTCATCTTCTTAAACTAATACCATTCCGATCGTGGAATTAGACGCTGCTAAGTATAAAAAGTAATCTAGATTGTAATTGGGTGGATGCAATAACAGTGCATGGGTCAACGCGTGTTTTAGAGCATCAAAAGATCTATCATCGATCTCGTCCCAAATGAAAATAATATTCTGTTTCAACAACCTGGTAAAACCTTTAGTTAACTCAGCATAGTTAGGAATGAATCTACGTAGAAATTTTGCTTTCCCCTGCAAACTTTGGAGTTGGCGAAGTGTGGAAGGAGGAGGCAAATTGATAATAGCCTCAACCTTTGAAGGATCGACACGAATGCCTTGTTTCGAAATGATAAATTCTAGTAATCGACTAGATTGTACACAAAAAAAAAAACATTTTTGCGGATTCAGACGAATCTTATAATACCTACATCTCATAAAAACTGCTCGTAAGTGAGTTGGATGATCTTCTCTGTGTAAGGAATGAGCAGGTAGATCATCGAGATAAGGTTGCACAATGTGTTAAATGTCATGAAAAGCATAGGACATAGCCCTTTTAAAAGTTTCCCCAGCATTCTTTAGTCCAAATGGTAATTTACGGTAAGCGAAAGTTCCCCACGGACAAATAAATTTTGTTTTTGGTTGATCAGCAGGGAGTATTTTTATTTGATTATAACTGGAAAATCCATCCATAAATGAAAACATTTCGCTTCCGGCACAATCGTCAATGATTTGATCGATATAAGGGGAAGGATAATTTTCTTTGGGACACGCTCTGTTTATATCCCTATAATCGATACATACTCTGATTGTTCCTTGTTTTTTATTAACAGGAACAATATTAGATACCCAATCTGTTAAAGGGATTGGATAAATAAATCCTGCTCGAAGTAATTTTTCAACTTCAGCTTTGATTGCAGCAACTTTTCGTGGATGTATCTGATGTAATTTTTGTCTGATAGGTTTAGCATCTGGGTATGTTTTGATTTCATGAACAACAATTTGGGATCGATTCCTGGCATTTCTTCATAAGACCAGGAAAAAATGTCACGGAATTCTTGAAATAGGGCTTTGTCTATATCAATTTCATCTTTTGTACAAGAAGCGCCTATATGAATGTTTTCAAAAATTCTTGGTTTTACCGATATGTCAATAGGAATCGTGGAAGAAATATTCCCCAAATTCACTTCAGAATTTGAATTTGTGATTGATATCGGATTCTGGGGTTCCTTGACATAATCAATGGTGAAAATTGATGAAAAATTATCTTCAAATTTATCAAGCTTAGGTAAAAATGATGATCTATGATGGAGATCATCCCATGGTAAGTCATCTATGGACAAAAATTCACGAATGTTTTCGTCGGTATAAAATACTTCTTTAAAAATATCTATAATTAATGTTATAGCTAAGCTTGAAGGTGAAAATGATTTTTCATTAACCACATTCATAGGGTCAGAATCAATTGAAGGTGAATTGGAAAATGACTGTACTACTTGATATGCTAATTCAAACGGACTCAAAGACATCTTTCCTTCAAATGAATCCAGTTCTGACTCTAAAGGCACTATCCAAACGACATCAAATGGAATAGTGCTTGATGTAATCATATTGATATTAGCTATAGTACGCAGTACGTTAGGTGGAGGCAAAGAAAAAGTTCCCAACAAATCAGAATATTTAATTAAGCCTACTCCTACATCCTTATAAGGGATAGTTGTGTTTCCAACATGAAGAATACTATCCGTAGAAGATGGATCGGATGAATAGTATGAGAGCTGATTGAATTTCACAATATTTACTTGATGAGGAAACATGATTATTCGAAATATGGAAGACACGACAGCATTCATAGCATAATACCAATTTCGACCCAGGAGAAGGTTGTAATCTAGAGGGGCATCAAATACTTCCACATCTAGATTAATAGTTTTTCCTTCGACCTCTATAGGTAGATCCTGTAAAATACCATACGGATGGAATCCTCTTCCATCAAAAGCTTTGAGGATGGTCGGAGATCGGTTAAGCATCGGAGAACCAAGCAGTTTCCAGCAACTCAACGACATGATACACGTAGACGCCCCTTCATCAATCACAGTACGAAAGAAACGTGTGTTTATGACTAACACTGGAATCTGGAAAGCCATTTGATGGGGTAGGCGAGGTGTAAAAGTTTCTAGATCGAAGATCATAAGGTTCGAATCCTGCAAATCTACGGCTCCTAAAACTGACAATAGTAATTTCCTTTGTGCTGGACATGATTGCAGCACTTCCAAAGATGACATTGTCAAAGGGGAAATTGCCAAATCTTCAACAATTTTGTAATTCTGAGCAGCTCTCGCATGTGGATTGAAAGCTTATTTACGAAGGACACCTTTAGGAGGTGGTTTGATTACGAAATCGAGATTTGGTTTCTTGATGTGAAGCAGATCGTAAATCCAAGTAGATGCAGCTGGTGTAGAATTAGAATTTTCTACTTCTTTACCAGTAACAAGATTTTTACTACCATAGTCTTGCGATCGAGTCGCAACAATAAAAATATTTTCTAATGTATTAGATGAAGATCCAGTCATTTTAATATCTTGAATTGGAAAGGGATCCTTCAAGACAGTAGAAGTGGGTGAACCTTTGACGAACTTAGAAACTTCTTCCCTATACAGACATTCCTTGGTGAAATGATCCTCGTCGCAGATAAGAAAAGGATAATGAGGTTTCTGTTTGTCATCAGTTGATTCAGTTTTGTCAGTTTTTTCTTTAGGATGTGAGGTCTATTTATTCTTTTTCTTCCCCTTTTTATTTTTGCTGGATTTTGACTTAGTAGATGAATCTACAATGTGAATATCGGTAGTAGTTTCCAAGGAAGATTCTCCTTTTGGTGAATCAGGTAAAGCTATTATAGGAGAAGTAATCTTCGAAGATTTCTTCTTATTCTTAGTTGTAGTAACTAAACCGATTACACCATCAGCAGCATGAGAGCCTAAAGGAGTTTTAGTTAACTGACCAGGTTGTGGTAAATCGGGGATTTTCTCATACAAAGTTTCGGACTGGGCATATACCAAGTCTAGATATTGAGCTTGAGCAATAACTTGTTCTTTCATAACAACTCTTTCTTTGGCTACATATTCAGTGATTTTTGGTAGTAATTATTTAAAAAACCATTATGCCAATATTTGATCTGGGATAAAAGCTTTTACCAAACATCTTCTATGTCTCCATTCATGAATATGATCTGATATATATGTAGACGTAGATTGTTTTAGTGAAGTTAATAATTTTGTGCCATTGTCGTATCTGACTGCAAACTGAAAATGAGTTAAGAAGGCATTTTCTAGGGTGTTGAAATTGTTAAACGAGCCTCGTGGCACTTCAATGTACCACTTAGCAGCTAATCCTATTAACGTTCTCTAAAAAAGTCTAAGTCGAATAGAATCGTCAATTAATGAGTTAGATGCGCACCAAAGGTGGTAAGTCATAACATGGTTGGAAGGATCCTCTCCTATTTTTTCTTCAAATTTTGGGATATCACTGGGCAACTTATGAGGCATTGGTGGCCAATACGGATGATAATAGATGGGATCATTCGTAAGGCGAGATAAAACCGGTAAATCCAAAGTTGCTATGAACGGCAATCATTGGGTAGGGTCTTGTGGATAACCTTGTGAAACTAAACCAGTCCTAGGAGAAGGATATCCAGGATAACCTAGAATAGGATGTCAATTTGGAATCATATTACCCCCTGGATAACCAGGAATAACTGGACCATACTGAGGTTGAACAGGTGTTTGATATGTATATCCAGGGTACAGTTGTTGTGGGTAGACTAGAGTTTGTGAAACAGGTCCATATTGGTACAGCCCCTGATATAGTTTATAAGTAAATTTAGGTTGACTCGTTATAACTGTACTTGTACTAGATTGTCCTGCAGGTATTTGAACAGTAGTCTGAATTGTCGGTCCAGACTGCGAAATAGAAACCTGAGGAATATGTATCGACATTTGAGGGGCAGATGTTACAGGAACTGTAGACACTGCAGGAATAGGTGTGATAGGTAGAACAGAAGTCTGAACAACTGTTTGTGGTGGAGTACTAAGTGAACTCGGACCAGGTTGTTGAACAGGACCAGATGCAGATGTTGGAATTGAAGGTTGGACTGGTTGTTGGGGTTGATTATAACCAACAGGTTGTCATGGTTGATAATAAGGTACTTTCATATTTGGTTGTAAATTATGTTGGACTTAGGATGGATCCCACACCATTCCAGGATGTGAGGTTCCCATTGAAGGTTGTACATAAGACGGCCTATAACTGGGTTGAACAGATGGCTGATAATTAACTGGATAATTTCCACCTCCTTGTAACATTTGTTGCTCTGTATATAACTGTTGTGCTAAAGGAGGTTGCAATCCTTGAGCAGGATACTGCCCTTGAGGTTGATATTGACCTTGAGGCATGTACTGACTTTGGGGTTAATATTGACTTTGAGGTATGTACTGTCCCTGAGGTTGATATTGACCTTGAGGTATGTATCGTTCTTGGCGTTGAGATTGACCTTGAGGTATGTATTGTCCCTGGGGTTGATATTGACCTTGAGGTATGTACTATCCCTGGGGTTGATCTTGACCCTGAGGTATGTACTGTCCTTGGGGTTGCCCCCCAGGCTGTATACTACTACCTTGAGATGTGGGGTTCGAAATATTTCCAGACATCATATAAACTTGCTCATTGTTCAAAGTTCCAGTATTTGATTCATTCAGACAAGATGATGACATTGGTTTTCTTGGAAAAGGAGATGCTCCTGAGAACGTACTAGAGAGCGACTGATAGCCTGTAGGAATAGATGGACAACCATAGAGGAATGTTTCTGGCAATTTAGAAAACATAGATGACTCACCTAACATGTTTGATTGAGGTCTATGACCTATTAGTGTAGAGTAAAAAGGTATTCCGAGTGGTGAATACTGAAGACCTACATTTTTCAGAAACTCTGTCAATGAAGAATACCAAGCGACTTGTCTAAAAGGACCGTAAAAAATTTATTCACGTTGTCTAAGCTCTAAATTTTCCTTATTTGAAGGGAGAATGACTTCTTCTTCTGTATCAATGATTTCTTCAATACTAATAAGACCAGGAGGAATACCTTCTGTGATCCGATTCTTCACCCTGGGTGAATCAGGATAATCAAGAATTGGATTAGTGAATTCTAAAGTAAGTTCTGATGTAGCAGGTTCAGTTTCCGGTTCAGAAATTTCAGGTTCTTCAGGTGACAATTCACTTGTTGTAGAAGCAAATTCGGTTAATTCGGAAATTGAAACCGTTTGTGGAGGATGTTCTGCTACTTGCGATTGATTTACTTCAAAATCAGGATGAGGGATAATAGATGAGTTCTACTAATAATATTTGGTATCGGAGATTTAAGTCCTTCTAGCTGGCTAGGTGTGTACTCAGGGGGTTTCCCCTGAGTTCTGGGTGATCGTCTCGGTAATTCAGCCACGATTAAAAATTTTAACACACACAATAAAAGAAAATTTCAAAAAAAATTCCTAAAGTCGCTAAGAAACAAACAAATGATCACACGCCTATAAAATATAAGAGATCAAACCACACACAAACAGTAGATTCTCGCACTAAAAACACTAGTTGGTGATGAAATCCAACATCGTAGTAATTGAATGCAGAAATGGCGGTTGGAACAGTTACCTCGAAAACCTGCTTAATGAAACAGACCGGTGCAAGTTTCTCCACTTAACCCATCTCGAGTGAAGATAACCCTCCGAAGAGTCCAAGTGAGTCTAGCCGACATCTGCTCCAGGTACAGTGGGATCTTCCCTCCACTTTCACCTTGGGAAAGAATCCTAGAATTTATGGCCACTAAGGTCACCAACAGGAACAAATATACCTGGGGGAACAGTCTACGATCCGATACACACGCAAGGGCAGAGTAACAAAGCTCAATCCCCTTGAAGGCTCCTTGACATAATCCAAGGTTTGACGACAAGTGACCCTAGGCTCCTCGACAATGGTCAATCTGAGGTTTACCATTGTTAATACATGTATATCTGCTATTGTTCCCAATGAGGAAGGATTGATTACCTCACTGGTTCGGATATGATCTCGTGCTTGACTCCTTTAAGAGGAGCTTCCTAGAGCATACATGCTACTATTGGAATTTCCCTACTGCAAGATCGACTACTTGTTTGTTTTACTCTCTTGGAGAGTTAACTAAAACCTATTCCAAGACACGAGCCTAAGCTATGTTGGTGGAAAGAGCCCTAGAAAAATAAAAATTTGCTAGGTTGATTTTAATTAAGCGTTACTTTTAATTGGTTGTTTCTTAGGACAATGGGTCTGAAAGTGAAACTTCAATGGTGTATAATGACCCGACTCCAAAAAACACTAAAATGCATCTATATGAGAAACAATTGATTCCTTTTCAATGAAATCTATCTAAAAGAAAGAGTTGAGGGATGCAATTGCTTTTAAAACATCAATCCTTATTTTTAAAACAAGAATATATGAAAAGAAATCTTTTTCATGAGAACTCAATGATTAATTGCTCAAAAATAAATCTCTTTTATCGTTCAAGTCTGAAACTACAAATAAAACAGTTTCCAAAAGAAAAGTATGATTACTTAGAAAACAAAATTCAAAACTAAAAACACTAATTTTGAACCTTAAAAACTCTAAAGATTTAAATTTTAAGACTAAAAACTCTAAAAATTTTGAGGATGTTTTGCTCAGTTTGTAATTTAACCAAGAAATCCTTTGCTTATCCTAGCAAGAAATCAAAATCATCCAATGGTGGTTTTGAAGTGAAATTCAAGGCTTATTGAACTAAAAGTCTCTTAAGAAGAAATTGTTGCCATAAAGTCAAAGGCTCAGCAAGAAAACAATGAAATACCAATGACCTAAGGTATATAAAGGTTTCCGATCTTTGAGCAACACAAAGACAAAGAAAAAAAATCACTTGTAAAATGCAAATCTTTAGAAAATCACTCAAAACTTAGGAATGCTAGAAGAAACTTTCACAAGAGGCTTTTGACGGTGAATACAAGTCTGGGTAATCACAGAGAATCTTGTAAGTTGGTACCAGAAAAGAGAATTTTGAGTTTTTCAAAAAATTTCTCAAGGTCCACAGGTTTCAGTATAAAAAGGTGTGGTACCGCACTGTTTACACAGAAACTGCGGAGGTGACCGCACTGTTTTCAAAGAAAAAATGCAGAGACCAGAAAACATAAAGAAAAATAAAAAATTCTAAATCTAATTTTCAGGGATTCTAAGGCTAATTTACCCAAACCAGTGCAGACTAATAAAAAATCAGAAAATTCTTTCAAAAGTCAAATTCAGAGAAAACTAAGTTCAAAATAAAATTCCCCAGTGGAATCGCCATTTTGTTAGGCAGATAAATCGTTCTTGTGGACAAGAATGATCTCCCTAGTATCACAAGGATAGCTAGAAACAAAAAGGACAAATGTAAACTACTTTCTCTAGATTATATATGATTTAGAATTTTCTATGATGAAGAAAGGACCTACCTGTGATCCAATGCTAGTTGAATTCTTCTTTCCCGTTGCTCCAAAAAGTCACCTCTTAAGATCTGCAAACAAAGACATAAAAGAGAATCAAAAGAACCTGCAACATATACTAATTCAGAAATCACAAATCTATCTTAATGATCAAGGAGTTTAAGATATAAGTCATTCAAGTAAACACATAAACAACTTATTGAGAAAACATGATCCAATTGTATTATCTTTAAATAAAAGGAGTCTTACAACCGTGTTTGCCTTGATGTCGTATAGGTCCTTCCGAGGTCCGGAACAAGCGTTTTCCTTTGGTCTGAAAAGCTCTTCCACTCTTTGAACCAACCTAACTACGAGTATGTTATTGTTCTCATAGTTAGCAAAAAGAGTATGTTTCTTCAGCAATTCCCTTCTCTATCGTAGCTAACAAGAACAAATCAAGTACTAAGTGTATACAAAATGCATAGAGAAGTTTTACATATGTGAGCATGTACCCTTGAGACTGAACCAAAGCTTCAATTTATAGGAGAAGGAAAGTGGTTGCAACTCCAAAATGGAAGGCAGAGAGTCCCCTTATCAAGGGATTAAGTTCCAAAGACCAAGGAATAGGCTCCTTTATGAAGGAATGAATGTTCATGATAATGGAGGGAGTAAGGCTTCGACTGGATAACGCCTTCTAGAAGCTTACAACTAGGAGAATATTCGACCAGTTGGTGCTTCTAGAATTTAATTTTGCCTTCAATTTACCTTTTATAGGGGTCCACACTTTTAATGAAGAAAACGTGTTGTCGGCTTCGCAGTTTTTGGAGCAAAAGGGTGCGGTGCCGCAAGTAAGGCTAAGGAAAAGTGCGGTACAAGTGTTTTTATGATTTTTACAAGATTTTATCCAAATTCAGGACTTGGTTTAGGAACTTTATGGTTGTAGACTTCTAAAGGAGAATTATATAGGTATTGATGAACCCATATAGACAATAAAATGTCATGGTGACAAAATAATGTGTAACAAATTATTGACTTTAAGCCTAGTGCCAGCGTTGCCACCACCAAGATCTAGAAGGATGAGCTCGAAGATCCAGAGGAGGTGGAGCGCCTCTTCCACTCACCAATGTGGGTGAAGGGTTCTCCATTTTAGTTCATTGTCGATAGCAGGAGCCAAAAAAACATAATTTCAGCAGAGCTCGTGAAATGGTTGGGCCTACTGACCACAACACACCCACAACTGTACACCCTCGGGTGGCTTCACCAAGGACGAGATCTCTGCGTCAACTAGTGGTGCCACCTTCCCTACAATATCAAGCCCTTCACAGATGAGGTATTGTGTGATGTTTATCCTCTTGAATTTTGTGATGTATTATTAAGCCAAACATACTTTTGGAAGCGACATGTTGTGTATGAGTCTAGGCCTCGCAATATTATTATTACTTTAGGAAATATGTTGTATAGGATACCAGAGGTAGCACCGCCTACCACCATCTCTTTGATCATTGTGAAGCAATTCAGTAAGATCATTTCCCAAAATACGAAGTTTTTTTACCTTATGATTCACCCTTGGGGAAAGAATAATATTGTGGCCATGACCTCTAGATAGGGCTCCTCCTCACGGTAGCAGTAGATGTATAAGGTCGTGGAGGGGTACAGGGGCATCTTCACCCCACCCATAGGGGTACCTCTATGCTATCAGGTCAAGCACTTCATTGATATAACCTCAGGTACGTCTCTACCCAATGGACCGATATATCGACACTCTGTTATGGATAACGAGGAAATCAAGAGGCAGATTTAGGATTGTTGCAGAAAAGGAACATCAGGCCAAGTTCATCACCCTGTGGGAGCCTGATCGTGTTGGTACAAAAGAAGGATGGGACCTCGAGACTCTGTATCAACTATCACATGCTAAACAAAATCAATGTCTGAAATAGGTATCAAATCCCATATATTGATGGCCTTTTGGACAAGTTCAAGGGGGCCAAATATTTCAGCAAGATTGACTTGAAGTTCAGTTATCACCATGTACCAATCGAACCCTTCGATGTGTGGAATATTTCCTTCAAATCCAAGGAGGGCCTTTCCGAATGGCTGGTTGTAGAAAATATAACCAAAGGATTTAATTTGATCTTCTAATGTACTAAAACAAGATATTGAATCATTCGTACAATTTGCGGAAACAAAACACGATCGCACAATCACATAACAAGGAAGAGAAAAAAATAAATCAATTGCACAACACAAGATGTATTTAGGGAAAGAAACTACTCAAAACCACACAATCTATATATTGCATAAAGTCAAGACCATGAAACAATACAATGATATTTCCCTTCCTGAGAAACCTCTGCACTCTGCTAATTGTCTCACTACCAGCTTGTGCACAAGCTTCTCTAGGCACACCTTTCTCTCACAAGCTCCACGCACAAACTTGTGCTTATGATTGCTTGGTCTCACCAACTCGTGCTCACAAAAACAATGATTAAACTTATGCCTTAATTCTTCCTTTTAAAGATAATGTTCTCTAATTAAGGAATGATTTAATTCAGGCCTTCTTCTGACTACATGCACCATCTGTACAATTTTCTAATTATACAGATGATAGTCTTCTTCCCTTTAATCCAATCTCAACTAGGCCTTCCTTAGAACTGACATGCAACAACTATTTATAGCAAATTATCAGTTAACTAATTGATCACTCATTGTGAATTAAATAAAATTTAATTGACTGGACCTATCACTAGCTCATCTCTCAGCCAGAACTAGTTAAACTGATTTTAACTCAATTAATTGAGTTCACTCATTAAAACTCACAAATAAATGTAACTGGAACCCCTTAAAATCATGGCATAAATTTACATGCCTTCTCTTTGGCCCTCAAATCGAATTCCATAAGATAACTCAGTCTTTCTCACTTAGTTAACTAATACAAGTTGTCATGTGATGGAATTATAATTTCTCTTCCAATTTAATTAAGGTAAAATTAAATGAGAAGCCCATATGGCGCCATTTTCTGGGTGCCATTTTCAATATTTCTTGTTGCTAATTTCAACACCGGTCATGCCTTTAGGGTTAAAGAATGCCCCTGCAACCTTCATGAGGTTGATGGATGACATCTTGCGACACTTCACCAACTCATTCGTGGTGGTGTATTTGGATGACATTCTGATCTTCAGCCAGAGTTGGTAAAATCACCTCCACCATATTCGACAAGTCCTCCAAACACTCAAACAACACAAGTTGTGCACCAATTTGGAGAAATGCACTTTTGGTATGATAAAGAAGGTGTTTTTCGAGTTGAAGCATCACCTATGATTTGCACCAGTGCTCATATTTCCAGACCTGCAAAAATCATTTGAGATTGAGACAGATGCCTCCAACTATGTTATTGGTGCAGTTCTTACTTAGCATGGGGCATCTAGTGGCATATCAGAGCGAGACACTTTCAGACACAGTCTGAAAGTATCCCACCTATGAAAAAGAGATGTATTCCATTGTGCAGGTATGGTGACAATGGAAGCATTATATTATGGGGAAGGAAACGGTCATACACACAAACCACCAACCCCTACAGTTCATACAGACACAGAGGAAGTTGCAGAACGATCACCATCAGAAATGGTCCACATACCTGCAAAAGTTCCATTTGAACATTAAGTACAAGAAGGGAAACACCAATAATGTTTCATATTTCCTCAGCCGACTTCCAATCATGGCACTGACTATTGTTCTTGACTCTTTTTGGCATGAGACTTCAAGGTGGCTACATGTTTACAAGAGTGATCCAGAATTCAGCATCACATACCAGACGCTCCTGGAATGCAAGCAAGTTCCAAATTTTCATCTCTAGGATGCATTGTTATGCCACCTGGGACACATTTGTGTTCCTTCAAGTGAGCATGCCAATATGATTTGGGATGTGCACTGCAGTTGGGTCACTGGAAATTTTGAAGTAGAGAAAATAGTGGCAGTGTTGCAAAAGTATTTTTATTCGCCGCACCTTCGACATGATGTTGGGAAGTAATTCAGATCTTGCATTGCCTGCGCCATTACCAAATCGACCATCAAGAAGCAAGGCCTATATAATCCTATGCCTACTCCTATTTGACCTTAGGATTACATGTTAGGCTTTCCTTCTACTAAGCATGGAAACGACTACTTTTTCATGGTTGTCGACAAAGTCTCTAATATGGTCATTCTGGTGGCTTGCAAGAAGAGTATCATAGTATAAGACACTACTAAGCTCTTCTTTGAACAAGTTTTGGTACACTTTTGGATCCCACAATTCATTACTTCATATCAGGACAATAGGTTCCTAAGTACATTTTTTTCAAGTCTCTAGTCGATGTTGGACACGAAGCTCACTAAGTCCATGACTTTCCACCTCCAAACTAATGGAAAAACAGAGGTCATCAATAGGATGATCGGACACATTTTCGCATGTACAACTAGAAGAATCCATGCACATGGGATGAAAGCCTCCCCTATGTCCAACACAACTACAACATAGCTCTCCATATCTCAACTGGACACAACCCCTTGCAAGTTGGGTTGGGATTCCAGCCACTATGTCGCATTGATATAGCCATACCATTTTCTTCTACTTAGGGATTCGGCTCAAGTCCAATCTGAAACTGAGAGGGCTAACAGCTTCATTGAGCCCATTCAGCACATCCACCAGCAGGTCCATGACATAGTGGATAGAGCCAATGCTAAGTACAAGCAGCACCATTATCAACATTGGGTACCACACAAGTTCTAGGTGGGTGACAAAGTTTGGCTACGTTTGCAAAAGGAGTGCCTTGCTGGGCCCCATCGCAAGCTTTGCCCACTATGATATGCGTCATACAACTTCACCAAGGTTGTAGGGGACAATGCCTTAGAGCTCAGAATTCCACTGTGTTAGTGTCAATATTTGCATCCTGCCATCAGTGATCAAAATCCTCTTTTCATATCATTTTAGGAGTCCCACTCAGAATTTTTGTATCATTCCATTAGGTCATGCAAAAAATTTACTCACTGATGGTAGCCCTATTCAAAAAACGATTCTCTTCCTCAAAAATTCATACGTGCTGGCCTGCCTTCATGTCATGCAGAGCATACTTCAGTCATGAAAGTCCATTTCATCATGTCATTGATGAGGTCAAATTCATCAAAGCTCAAAGAGAGGTAGAAAAAACCAAAATTCTACTTGAAGAGATGCTAGAAACATATGGTGTGACAGATGAGGTATTAGAACAAGTGCTAAGGAGAAATCCTAAGACTAGAGGGCTGAAAAGAGCTCTAGCACTAGAAAGGCAAAAAGAGGTTGAGCTTGCTAATCAGCTCACTCTTAATGAAAAACTTGCAGTGGTAGTTAATGAGAACTGGGAGCCATGGCTTGACAGATCTAACCAGCACTTGGAGAAGGAAAATAGAGATAATTATGTATTGAGAAACAAATTCAAGCACTATGCCCAAAGAGACAAAATTGCAAAGGCCAACCTCAAAAGAGCCAATGAAAAAATTGAGGCTTTGACCATGAAAGAAGAGGAAAGGAGGCTTGACATGTTTTTTGAAGCCTCACTTCATGCCTAACCACATCATCAGCAAAAAATTATCAAAATTTGAGAATTTTTCGAGTAAAATTTTGAAGTTTTTGTGATTTTTTTCAAACCTAGACAGTCTTATGACAGCTAGACTGTCAAGGGCACATCGCCCTAGGCGTTGCGCCCTTTGAAGAAATTTTTGGCCAAAAGGATACCACCACAAGATTCACAATGACAAGTAAATTCCATAAAACAATGTTTTGAAACTTGGTTTGGAAAACTAGCAAGTGAAAAGATGAAAAAACCCTCAAAAAATCAATGTTCTGCCTCTTTTTCAGCCTTGGCACTGCGCCCTTGACCAGTTGTGGGAGAATCAGTTTTTGACAGGAAAAATCATCTCAATTAAAAAAAAAAAGGTATATTTGGAAAGTAGACAAGATAGGATTTCCAACAAGCCATCCTGAGCCCAATTTGGACACCGGGAAGGCCTAGAAAAATGGTCTGCAAAATGGTGTTGTGCCCTTGGAACTGGCTCTGCGCCCTTGGCAAATCTCTGAGTTTTTCAGTTTTTACTACAAATTTGATTTTCACTTGAGAAAATGAGGATTTACCTATGTAATTGATGGAATTAAATATAAATATTATGTTTTTACTATTACCTATGGTAAATACATTAAATTAAAACTCATGATGAGGTGTAGTGAATCAGTTCACTTAAGTTAGGGATGAGTCATTTTGACCACCCTATACTTTAGGCATTAAACTCAGTTTTGGTGGAACTACTTACCATCTCATGGATTCGACTCCTGAGGCTAGGAGGAGTTTTTTTTAGCCCTATATCATGTATTTTTTTAGTCATTTCATAGGTTGGAATCAGTTGGATGTTGGCATATTGATCAGAGACTCTATTGTAATCATTTTGGCAGGAGCTTAATAAAAGTGTTGCAGCTATTTCTTTGGGATACTTGTGGTATGGTTGTCTAGTATTGTTTCTTCTTATGTCTCATTATGTTTGAATGTATCGTCTTCATAATTCATTGCACTTCTATTGTATGATCACTTTCAAGTTGATAAACTTAATTCATCTTACATGCTCTGTTTTGGGAAAGTTTTCATAGTCTATTCATCTTTATTTTAGTTTAGGAAGAATTCATCTTTCATGCTCTTCCTAGCTCCCCACCTATCTAAATAATTCCATCCCAAGAACCCTAATGTGTTAGATTTCCTACCTACCTTTCCCCATTTAATGGACTGTAACCCTAATCCTATTTGACCTAATATCCTCATCCAACAACCCAATCAAATCAAATCAAAACCCCTTCTGCATTTCATACCTATCCTAAAACCCTAAATTTATCCAGCTGATCCAAATTTATGTAGGAACACAATAAAACACAGAAATAGACATAAACACAGAGACGCAGCAGAAACAATACTTCATTTTATTAAAATCAAATGACAGAAATATGTTTACAGACATAATGGAAATAAAAATAGCTAGGGTGCTGGTAGTGTATCTCTGAGAAGAGATGTGGCGGCTATAGACCTCTGAACTATGTTACAATGAGGCTCGAGGGCCTATTTATTATTGAGAAACAATGGATAACTCTAAACGTCCAAAAACCTAACCCTAGGAGATGAAGCGCCAAAACTATGGGCCTCGTTTGGGTAAATTGGTGTTTCAACTTCCCGGGGACGTAACTTCAGCATACGATCTATGTTTGACATGTATCATACCTCGTTAGAAATATCTATCCTAGTAAAAATTTTGGTGTGAGCAACATCAGTCCGTTGCTTAATCCATGAACCCATGTTGCTCCCGATTTTCCCAAAAAAACGTCGTTTAGGGCCTCAAAACGGCTCCAGAAGTTCAGGACTCGAAAAACTCCTAAAAATAGTAAGTTGTTCTGCAACTTAAAAACTGAAAGAACAGGTGGTTGGGGTTCAAATGGAATAGGTGGGTGGCCACCAATATCCACCTGGATCATTAAGGCCCCAAAATGGCTCCGGGACTGCAGGACTCGAAAACCTGCTAAAAATAGTAAGTTGTGCTAAATGTGAAAAGCTGCAAGAATTGATGGTTCGAGTCCAAATGGAATAGGTGGGTGGCCACCGATATCCACCTAGATCATTACTCCCTCCTTAAGAAGCAATGGTCCCCATTATGTTGAGATCCTCCATGAGATGAGGCAAATTCTGTTGAACTGGGTATTAGATTTGTCGAGCATGTAATGGACATGCGGGCAGACATGCTGGATGCGTTTAGTAATTTTGGTTTCTTTATCAGCCTGAGACAATACATGTGTGGATTCTGTATGTGTAGTTGTAGGAGGTATGGCAACATCAGGCGTCGGGGGTCAGATCAATGGAGTGCTTGTCCTGACAGTGTAGAGGAACCTCTATGAGTGAGGAGAAATTTTCCTCGTGTTCCTCCATGACTTTGTCCATCTGCTATAGCCATGCAGGGGAGTCCTGTTTCGAGTTTGTGGCCACAATATTCTTCTTTCACTATGAGTGAGTTGTAAGGAAAATAAATTTCCTGGTTTGGGAAACAATCTTACTGTGTTGTTTTGTAGTAGTCAAAGAGATGACAAGAGGTATTACTACCTCCGGTATCCTGTACAAGTTATTTCCCAAAGTAATAATAATAGCACAAGGCCTAGACTCATACACAGCATGTCGCCTCCACAAGTATGGTTATCCCAATAACACATCAGCTACATCAAGAGGAGCAACATCACACAATACCTCATTCGTGAATGGCTTGATGTTGTACGAAAGGTGGCACTGTTGGCGGATGCGGATATCTCTCCCTGGGTGAAGCCACCCGATGGTATACGGCTGCGGGTGTGCTATGGTCGATAGGCCAAGCCGCTTCACAACCTCTACTAAAATGAGGTTATTTTGGATTCCGCTATCAACAAGGAATTGCAGTGGAGAACCCTTCACCCACATCTGCGAATGGAAAAGGCGCTCCCCCTCCTCTGGATCCTCAGGATCCTCCATCTGGATCTTGGTGGTGGAAACAATGGTATTAGGATCCGCATCAATGATTTTCTTCCCTTTGTCATTTCCTTTGTCTAGTTCTGACTCAGGGTCTGAAAATGCATCTGATTTGGGAGCCTTTATTTCAGCCACCAACGACTGTTTGGCCTGACACTCGTTTGTGCTATGAGTGGGGTTGTTATGAAATTCACACCACTTCCTCGTTTCCTTCTTTAGATTTTTGGTGTTGTTCTGATTCACCCCACTTTGGCCTTTCCCCTTGTTCTGTGGTTCAAGGGCACCTTTCCCTAGCTTCGGATTCGCAGATCCAAAGTCTCGCTTCTTCTGCTTAAATTTCTGCTCGATCTTAGTGGCATAGTGATATGTCGTGCTAAGCTATGTAATGTCGAGGAACTCCATTTCCTCCTGAATGTGTTTGTGCAGACAGGCGCGGTACTTGAGCACCAAATGTCTCTCTGAATCTTTAATACCCAACTTTGTGCTAAGGGTATGGAACAAATTCGTTAGTTCATGCACATCTTGATCCCTTTGTTGCCGCACCGTGGTTCATTGAATGTATTTTTCATCATAGCTCCCCACGGGGTAATATTCTTCCTTGATGCCATCTTGGAACGAATTCCAAGTGGGTGTGGCAGAGAACAGAGAGGGTTCCCCTTCGTCCTCTTGCTCACAGTAGGTTTCCAACTAGTCTTTGACATGGGGAGTGGCTTTAAAGAGTGCAAAAATAATTTGTTCTCAGTCGGAGAAATCATGGACAAAGAAATACCCTTCCAGCAAATTTAACCATCTATCTACTGCATCTGCATCTATCTAGCCTTCAAATACAGGAATGTCAAAGTTTACCTATACCTTGAAGGGAATGGCGCCTCTAGAGTGGTTGTTGGATGCAGATGCGCCGTAGGTGAGTAGTCGTTGAAGGATCTGAGCAAAGTTATCCATCATCGCGTTCCTTTGTTTCTCGAGGGCCTCCTCGAGAAATATTTTGATAGGATCTCTTGCTCCCTCGTCTTTATTTTCTTCGACCATGGGAGGTCATCGGGGTTTGTGAGGCTGATCTTACAAGTGTTCAACCAGATTGAGCCCTAACTCCTTATACCCTGACCGCGTTGGGGACATGCAAAGAAAAAATAGAGAAAGAGCAGACTCGCTCTGATAGCACTAATCCGGATTGATGTAGGAACGCAATAAAACACAGAAATAGACATAAACACAGAGATGCAGCAGAAACAATACTTCATTTTATTAAAATCAAATGACTGAAATATGGTTATAGACATAATGGAAATAAAAATAACTAGGGTGCTGGTAGTGTATCTCTGAGAAGAGATGTGGCAGCTACAGACCTCTGAACTATGTTACAATGAGGCTTGAGGGCATATTTATTATTGAGAAACAATGGAGAACTCTAAACGTCCAAAAACCTAACCCTAGGAGATGAAGCGCCAAAACTATGGCCCCGTTTGGGTAAATTGGTGTTTCAAATTCACGGGGACATAACTTTGGCATATGATCTCCGTTTGACGCATATCATACCTCGTTAGAAATATCTATCTAAGGAGTACAACTGTTAGTGTGAGCAACATTAATAATCAACCCCATGTTGCTCCTGATTTTTCCAAAAACGTCGTTTAGGGCCACAAAACGGCTCCGGAAGTTCAAGACCCGAAAACCTGCTAAAAATAGTAAGTTGTGCTGAAAATTAAAAACTGAAAGAACTGATGGTGGGGGTTCAAATGGAATAGGTGGGTGGCCACCAATATCCACCTGGATCATTAAGGCCCCAAAACAGCTCCGGGAGTGCAGGACCCGAAAACCTGCTAAAAATAGTAAGTTGTGATGAATGTGAAAAGATGCAAGAATTTATGGTGCAGGTCAAAATGGAATAGGTGGGTGGCCACTGATATCCACCTGGATCATTCCTCCCTCCTTAGGAATCAATGGTCCCCATTGCGTTGAGATTCTCCATGAGATGAGGAAAATTCTGTTGAACTAGGTATTATATTTGTCGAAGATGTCATGGACCTGCGGGCGGACATGCTGGATGTGTTTAGTAATTTTGGTTTCTTTATCAGTCTCAGACAATACATGTGTGGATTTTGCATGTGTATTTTCAATAGGTATGGCAACATCAGGTGGTAGTGCGTTGGGGGTCATATCAATGGAGTGCTTGTCCTAACAGTGTAGAGGAACCTCTGTGAGTGAGGAGAAAATTTCCTCGTATTCCTCCATGACTTTGTCCATCTGCTGCAGCCGTGCAGGGGAGCCCTGTTTCGAGGTTTTGGCCACAATATTCTTCTTTCCCTCTGAGCGAGTTGTAAGGAAAATAAATTTCCTGGTTTGGGAAAATATCTTACTGCGTTTTTTTGCAGTATTCAAATAGATGACAGGAGGCGGTACTACCTCCGGTATCCTATACAAGTTATTTTCCAAAGTAATAATAATAGCAAGAGGCCTAGACTCATACACAGCATGTCACCTCCACAAGTATGGTTGTCCCAATAACACATTAGCTACATCAAGAGGAGAAACATCACACAATACCTCATCCGTGAATGGCTTGATGTTGTACTGATGCAGGGGCATTAGACACTAGCCAGCAATGTAGGAGGTTTTGTCCACATGTTGTGGCTAGGAGGGTTCAAAATCACTTGAATTTGTAACAGCAAGGT
This sequence comes from Pinus albicaulis, assembly GCA_034641835.2. Lineage (NCBI taxonomy): Eukaryota > Viridiplantae > Streptophyta > Pinopsida > Pinales > Pinaceae > Pinus > Pinus albicaulis. The sequence goes on from CM076569.1 coordinate 655,425,409, forward strand.
GTCAACACCTTAGCTGTCTGTTGCATTAGATCAGTTAGAGTCAGTAGAAGTCGAATAGTTTAGTTCAGTCCATCTGTCATGTTTCAGTTATTTGAATAAATTGTAATTAGGCCTTTGATCTTCTAAAATGGCCCTCACAGAGGAACCGAAGAGACAAATGTTGATGTATAAATGTAACCCTCGGATGCATCGAAGGGGGAGGATATTTTCGCAGTGAAGTTGGTGTGCTAAGATTTTGCTTTAGTTCGAATAAAAGCCAATATTTTATTGCCTATCTGTGATTGAATTAGTCTCTGTGTGAATTTGTTTGGTCCCAAGCATATTGAATCTTTTGTCCTGTGATTAATTCAATGAAGAAAATTGTTGTATAAATCTCCACAAAAGTCCGGTCTATGGTTGATGGGGGATTCCCTGGAATTGTCGAAATACTTTACGTAGGAAGTCGGGAATGATATATATATACACCTCATCGCAAACGTTGAAATCTGTAGGAGTTATTTGTCCTCAGAACAGTGATTCTGGTCATAGTGGAAAACCCACCTAATAAATAAATAGCCTTGCTTTGCTGTCAATTGGAATTCTTGTCCCGAGGTTAGACCTTGAGTTGTGAACCAGAGTGTATAGAAAGGATAGCGTAACCCCGACTTAAACCTGGGTCAATCACTGTTCAAGGGCTGGAAGCGGTTTTGATCGCACCACCTTTGCGGGACGAGCGGTATTCAAGAAATCGGAGCGATTCCATAGAGTGGCTGACACGTGGCATAAGGCGGGACCCCAAAAACCACCCCCATCGTGCGTTAACCTTCGACCGAAGACTCAATGTGATATTGCTACAAACCATCCAATCTAGGGATGGGCCATCGAACGGCGATCGCATGTAAAGGTGCACGGCAGATAAGCCAAGGTATGGCCTTTTCAAAATGTCAAATCTGCATCGTATGGTGGGCCCGAGGCCTGAGCATATTTAGTAAAAAAGCGTCGATATAGTAATACAAAGTTTCGAAGGGTGGTAACCTTGTTTATAGGGTTCGATGATAGAATTAAAGTTCGGGAGATATATTTAAATTTCCAAAGTGGGCTGAGTATATTTCTTTGTTAGTTTCTTCGAAATTAATAAATAAAATTACAAGAAAGTTGTGGAAGACCACGTGGAGATGAACTTAGTTAATTGAGTGAAAATGTTGACAGAGCTACGATAGTAGACCAGCTCTCCTTAGGAGGCCCGGATTCAATTTTGTTGCTGTCATGTACGGAAGGAGACACTATTGGTGGATGCAGATCTCTCCCTGGATGAAGCCACCCAATGGTATATGGCTGCGGGTGTGTTATGGTTAGTAGGCAAAGCCACTTCACAGCCTCTGCTGAAATGAGGCTCATTTGGCTTCCGTTATCGACAAGGAATTGCAGTGGAGAACCCTTCACCCACATCTGTGAATGGAAGAGGCGCTCCCCCTCCTCTGGATCCTCTAGATCCTCCATCTGGATCTTGGTGGTGGAAACTATGGCACTAGGATCCGCATCAATGATTTTCTTCCCTTTGTCGTTGCTTTTGTCTGGTTCTGACTCAAGGTCCGAAAATGCATCTGATTCGGGTGTCTTTAGTTCAGCCACCAAGGACTGTTTGGCTCGACACTCATTTGTGCTATGAGAGGGGCTGTTATGAAATTCATGCCACTTCCCCATGTCCTTCTTTGGATTTTTGGTGTTGTTCTGAGTCGCCCCGCTTTGGCCTTTCCCTTATTTTGCGGTTTGGGGGCACCTTTCCCTGGCTTCAAATTCGCAGATCCAAAGTCTCGATTCTTCTACTTAAATTTCTACTCGATCTTGGTGGCATAGCGATATGCCATGCCAAGCGATGTAATTTCGAGGAACTCAATTTCCTCCTGAATGTGTTTATGTAGACAACCGCGGTACTTGAGCACCAAATGCCTCTCTGAATCTACCATACCCAACTTTGTGCGCAGGGTATGGAACAAATTCGTCAATTAATGGACATCTTGATCCCTTTTCTGCCGCAGCGTGGTCCATTGAATGTATTTGTCATCGTAGCTCCCCATGGGGTAATATTCTTCCTTGATGCCATCTCGAAACGAATTACAAGTGGGTGTGGCTGAGAATAGAGAGGGTTTCTCTTCGTCCTCTTGCTCACAGTAGGTTTCCCACCAGTATTTGACATGGGGAGCGGCTTTAAGGAGTGAAAAAATAATCTTTTCTCGGTCCGAGAAATCATGGACCGAGAAATACCCTTCAAGAAAATTTAACCATCTATCTACAGCATATGCATCTATCTGGCCTTCAAATACAGGAATGTCAAAGTTTACCTGTACCTTGAAGGGAGTGGCAAAGTTATCCATCATTACATTCCTTTGTTTCTCGAGGGCCTCCTCGAGCAATATTTTGATAGGATCTCCTGCTCCCTCGTATTTTGTTTTCTTCCTCCATGGGAGGTCGTCAGGGTTTGTGAGACTGATCTTGCAAGGGTTCAACCAAATTGAGCCCTAACTCCTTATACCCTAACCGCATTAGGGACAGGCAAAGAAAAAACAGAGAAAGAGCAGACCCACTCTGATACCAATTATCTAGATTTATGCAGGAACGCAATAAAACACAAAAATAGACAGAAACACAAATATGCAGCGGAAACAATACTTCATTTTATTAAAATCAAATGACTGAAATATGCTTACAGTAATGGAAATAAAAATAGCTAGGGTGTTGGTAGCATATCTCTAAGAAGATATGTGGCAGCTATAGACCTTTGAACTGTGTTACAATGAGGCTCGAAGGCCTATTTATTATTGACAAACAATGAAGAACTCTAAACGTCTAAAAACCTAACCCTAGGAGATGAAGCACCAAAACTATGGGCCCCGTTTCGGTAAATTGGTGTTTCAACTTCTTTGGGACGTAACTTCGGCATATGACCTCCATTTGACACGTATCATACCTTGTTAGAAAGATATATCTGAGGAGTACAACTTTCAGTGTTAGCAACACCAGTCCTTGATGTTGCTCCTGGTTTTCCCAAAAAAAACGTCGTTTTAGGGCCTCAAAACGACTCCAGAAATTCAAGACCCGAAAAACTGCTAAAAATAGTAAGTTGTGCTGTAACTTAAAAACAAAAATAAATGATGGTGGGGGTTCAAATGGAATAATTGGGTGACCACCAATATCCACCTGCATCATTAAGGCCCCAAAACGGCTCCGGGAGTGCAGGTTCCAAAAACTTGCTAAAAATAGTAAGTTGTGTTGAATGTGAAAAGTTGGAAGAATTGATGGTGCAAGTCTAAATGGAATAGGTGGGTGGCCACCGATATCCACCTGGATCATTCTTTCCTCCTTAGGAAGCAATGGTCCCCATTACGTTGAGATCCTCCATGAGGTGAGGCAAATTCTGATGAACTGGGTATTAGATTTTTCGAATATGTCATGGACCTGTGGGCGGACATGCTGGATGCGTTTTGTAATTTTTGTTTCTTTATCAGCCTCAGACAGTACATGTGTGGATTTTGTATGTGTAGTTGCAGGAGGTATGGCAACATCAGGCGGCGATGCGTCGGTGGTCAGATCAATGGAGTGCTTGTTCTGATAGTGTAGAGGAACCTCTATGAGTGAGGAGAAAATTTCCTCGTATTCCTCCATGACTTTGTCCATCTGCTGCAGTTGTGCAAGGGAGCCCTGTTTTGAGGTTGTGGCCACAATATTCTTCTTTTCCTATGAGCGATTTGTAAGGAAAATAAATTTCCTGGTTTGGGAAAGAATCTTACTACGTTGTTTTGCAGTAGTCAAAGAGATGACAGGAGGCGGTACTACCTCCGGTATCCTATACAAGTTATTTCCCAAAGTAATAATAACAGCACGAGGCCTAGACTCATACACATCATGTCGCCTCCACAAGTATGGTTTTCCCAGTAACACATTAGCTACATCAAGATGAGCAACATCACATAATACCTCATCCGTGAATAGCTTGATGTTGTACGAAAGGTGGCACTGTTGGCAGATGCGGATCTCTCCTTAAGTGAAACCACTCGATGGTATACGGTTGCGGGTGTGCTATGGTCGGTAGGTCGACCCGCTTCACGACCTCTGCTGAAATGAGCTTCTTTTGGCTTCTACTATCGACAAGGAATTGGAGTGGAGAACCCTTCACCCACATCTGCGAATGGAAGAGGCACTCCCCCTCCTCTAGATCCTCCATTTAGATCTTGGTGGTGGCAACAATGGCACTGGGATCCGCATCAATGATTTTCTTCCCTTTGTCATTGCCTTTGTCTGGTTCTGACTCAGGGCCCGAAAATGCATCTGGTTCGAGTACGTTCGACCACCAACGATTTTTTGGCCCGACACTCGTTTGTGCTATGAGTGGGCCTGTTATGAAATTCACACCACTTCCCCGTGTCATTCTTTGGATTTGTGATGTTGTTTTGAGTTGCCCCACTTTGGCCTTTCCCCTTTTTCTCTGGTTCGGGGACACCTTTCCCTGGCTTTGGATTCGCAGATCCAAAGTCTCGCTTCTTCTAATTAAATTTCTACTCGATCTTGGCAGAATAGCGATATGTCGTGCCAAGCGATGTAATGTCAAGGAACTCCATTTCCTCTCAAATGTGTTTGTGCAGACAGCCATGGTACTTGAGCACTAAATGTCTCTCTGAATCTTTAATACCCAACTTTGTGCATAGGGTATGGAACAAATTTGTCTGTTCATGGACATCTTGATCCTTTTTCTACCGCAGCGTGGTCCACTGAATGTATTTGTCATCATAGCTCCCCACAGGGTAATATTGTTCCTTGATGCCATCTTAGAACGAATTCTAAGTGGGTGTGGCCGAGAACATAGAGGGTTCCCCTTCATCCTCTTGCTCACAGTAGGTTTCCCACCAGTCTTTGACATGGGGAGTGGCTTTAAGGAGTGCAAAAATAATTTTTTCTCGGTCGGAGAAATCATGGACCTGGAAATACCCTTACAACAAATTTAACCATCTATCTACGGCATCTTCATCTATATGGCCTTCAAATATAGGAATGTCAAATTTTACCTGTACCTCGAGGGGAGTGGAGCCTCCAGAGTGGTTATTGGATGCAGATGCGCCATAGGTGGGCAGTCGTTGAAGGGTCTGAGCAAAGTTATCCATCATCGCATTCCTTTGTTTCTCGAGGGCCTCCTCGAGCAATATTTTGATAAGATCTCCTGCTCCCTCGACTTTCTTTTCTTTCGCCATGGGAGGTCGTCGGGGTTTTCAAGGCTGATCTTGCAAGGGTTCAACCAGATCGAGCCCTAACTCCTTATACCCTGACCGCATTGGGGACATGCAAAGAAAAAATAGAGAAAGAGAAGACCAGCTCTGATACCACTAATCCGGATTTATGCAGGAATGCAATAAAACACAAAAATATACATAAACACAAAGATGCATCGGAAACAATACTTCATTTTATTAAAATCAAATGACTAAAATATGCTTACAGACATAATGGAAATAAAAATAGCTAGGGTGCTGGTACCGTATCTCTGAGAAGAGATGTGGCGGCTACAGACCTTTGAACTGTGTTACAATGAGGATCGAGGGACTATTTATTATTGAGAAACAATGGAGAACTCTAAACGTCCAAAAACCTAACCATAGGATATGAAGCGCCAAAACTATAGGCCCTGTTGGGGTAAATTGGTGTTCCAACTTCCCGGGGACGTAACTTCGGCATACGATCTTCGTTTGACGCATATCATATCTCATTAGAAAGATCTATTCGAGGAGTAAAACTTTTAGTGTGAGAAGCATTAGTCAAAGGACGTGTGTTGCTCCCGATTTTCTCAAAAAACATCGTTTAGGGCCTCAAAATGGCTTCAAAAATTCAGGACCCGAAAAACTGCTCAAAATAGTAAGTTGTGTTGCAACTTAAAAACTGAAAGAATTGATGGTGGGGGTTCAAATGGAATAGGTTGGTGTCCACCAATATCCACCTAGATCATTAAGGCCCTAAAACAGCTTCGGGAGTGCAGGACCCGAAAACCTGCTAAAAATAGTAAGTTGTGCTGAATGTGAAAAGCTGCAAGAATTGATGGTGCGAGTCCAAATGGAATAGGTGGGTGGCCACCGATATCCACCTAGATCATGTGCCCTCTTAGTTGTGACCTTGTGGAGAGAGCCCTCTCCAGTTTGGTAGGGCTATATTCCAAGCCAAAAGATTGGTTTGTGGTTACCTCTATTGGGATTTCTTCTTTAGGCTTAGAAATTTGGCGGAGTGATAAGAGACCGTTCCTTGGCCTGCACCCAGTGTTCATTATGCACTGCCTTTGGTCATACTTTCCACCATTACTATACACATCCAACAATGTAGAACAACTCACACCAACAAAGTTAAACCCAGATTGCATTGAACATGCCACAACTAATCATATCAATAACACTCGCCAACAGAGGATCAAACTATATCGAGTTGTCAAAGTAGGCTAACTCCTTCACCAATGAAAGTGGTTCACTAGGGACTAGGTTCAACGGGAATTTCCTCATCTCATGGAGACTCTGCACGCAATGGAAACCATTGCTTCCTAAGGAGGGAGGACTGATCTAGGTGGATATTGGTGGAAACCTAGACCTATTCCACCTAGACCTCCATTCAATTTCATCAGTTTCATTTTTATAGCAGCATTTACTATTTTTAGCAGATTTTCGGTTCCTAAACTTTTGGAGCAGTTTTTACCCCTTAAATGACGTTTTTTTGAGATCCACAACAGGCCCATAATTATGGGAAAAGGATTGTTGCAAATCCTGTAATACTCAAAGACATATTTCCAATGAGGTATCGTACCCGCTAAATGGAGATAATATGACCAAGTTACGACCCCGAGAAGTTGGCTGCCCAACTAACCCCAACGGGGCCCACAAACTCTTGGATTTCCATCTCTTGGGGTTAGGTTTTTGGTTGTTTATGATTTTCCCTTGTTTTTCAAAAATAAAAAGGGCCCTTGAGCCTCTTTGTAACATAGTTCATATGCATGTAGTTGTCACATATCTTCTCAGAGATAATCTACCATTGCCTGAGCTAGTTTATTTCCCTTTTGTATGTAGGCATATTTCAGTTCTTTGATATTAATGAAATTAAGTGTTATTTATGTTGCATCGTTGTATTTATGGTTATATTTTTATTCTATTTCATTTCTGTCTAAGTTAGATCATATGATAGTCTGATTTTGCATAATATTTTATTTTCCACTGGTGATTTCTATAGTTTGATATGAGCAATGCATAGGTTGGTTTGTATTGGCATGGAAATTATTTTAATTTATTCTAATATAGAGCACTTGTGGGTTTATTATGGCACGGTGTGTTGTGGATATGCTCTGGCATGGTGCTTTGTGGGTTTGATTTGGCTCAACTGCCTCTTGTCTTTGTTTCGAGGGATTACAACTCTAGGTATTAATTTTTTTGTCCAAGAGTAATTAGTAATATCTCTTATCTGGCTATGACTAAGTACATATAGTGATCTAGTTCGATCTGGTGCATAGCTTCAACTTGTGGTTGAACTCCCTTTTCTGATGGTAAGGGATCAAATTGATCTCTCTATGTCTAATCACATGTCTCTGGTGATTTCCTAATGTGCATGCATTCTAAATTTTTGTCTAAAGTTTTGAGTGTTATGCCTTAGGGTTATATTTTTCTGAAGTTTTCATATGTAGATTTTCTTTCTATTATAATTGTATGATAGGGGAGTAGTAACTTTTGACAGAGATATATGTGTATTTTCTTGGGTATATAAAGTTGTATGCCAAGCTTGTGTATTGTGCATGGCCAACGAGATATATTGATTTAGAATTGACCATATGATTGTTGATGAGCTGCCATAGAGATACTACAAGCATGGAATTCTTCTAATGACCGAGTATTGTTGTGAGGGATGCATTTTTATGCCACTACTGTGTCTTTAGAATTTTAATTATATGACTAGTGTTTTGAAGTGTATGTTTGTTGATCTAACCTCATATTTGATGAATGAGGTTGCTAGTGACAATATGAAAATGTTATGTTGAGCTTGTGGTGATCATGATTTTGACAAATAGTTTGTGAATGAAGTGTTTGAATTGTAAGAATAATAATAGAAAGGCTTAGGCAAGGATTATTTTTTATTGATTATATTATTGCTCAGATTGTATGATTGCGTATAATGTGTTGTAGATAACAATACTACAATGATATTGCATATCTAGTGATAATATGACCAGAGTTCAGAGTTTAAAACATAGAGTATTGGTAGTGTTGTGATGCTAAGAAAACTTGATATTATAAATATCTTATTATTATTGCTGGAAAAATAATGGTTCTTTTATATTGAAGCTATAATACTACTATAATAATGATAATTGTGGTTGTTGAATAGTGAATTCTGTATTGATTTTTGAATTTATTGTAAAAAGGAGTGGATCCAATTTGAAAATGGATGAAAGGGTGGTACACAATTCATTAAGGGGGTTGATGCCTCCAACTAGTTTGTGCCAACAAACTAATCCAAGGGAGTGGATACTTCTTGGTTGTGGGTGCCAGAGAAACAAAGGATGGAGTGGGTGCTTCCTGGTTGTGGGTGCCAGTGAAATAAAGAAGGGAGTGTGTGCTTCCTACTAGTGGGTGCCAGTGAATCAGAGAAGGGAGCGGATGCTTCCTATTGGTGGGTGCCACCAAAATTATGTAAAGAATAATTGAGAAGAGAAGATGAAGAATGGTGGTTTTCTCCCTTTATGGGTTTCTACCTTAAAAAAAAATCTTTGTCCTCTGTGTTGCTGATGTGATATGCTTCATGATTGATCTCATGCATAGTATTGATGATTTATTAAGTATCGATTTCCAAAGAAGTTGAAAAAATTTAACAAGTAGTTGTATATTGATCCATCCTCGTCCCCTCTTACTATAAACAACATATCTACATGGACATCTCGAACTCCTTCTACATTTTTTTTACAAATTTTTGACCCATTTGATCCACATCACTTCTAAAAATGATATCATCCACATACACAACAATCATCAATAAATTCTTATTATTAGCTTTAATATAAAGATTATTGTCTATTGTGTGCCTTTTGAATCCTAGTTGTTGTATATATCTATCAAGTCTTTAATATCGGGTTCTTAGAGCTTGATTTAATCCATAGAGTGCCTTATTTAGTCTGTGAACTTTATCTACATCTTCAAATAGTCAAAATCCCTGTTGTGTGCTAAGTGCACACTTCCTCTTCTAGGTCACAATTCAGAAATGAAAACTTGACATCCATGTGATATAATTTTAATTTTATGAAACATGTGAATGTTACGAACATTTGTATTGCTTCTAGCTTAGCTATAGAAGTAAAATTTTCTTCAAAATCAATGCCTTCTACATCTGCATGCCCTTTGTAGACCAGTCTAGATTTATTCCTCACTACTTGTTAATCTTCATTTAGCTTGTTTCTAAAGACCCACTTGGTTCCAATAACATTTTTGCCTTCTATTCTAGGCACAATTTCCAATGTGTCATTTTTCTTTATCTAATATAATTCTTCATTCATATCCTTGGCCCAAAGGTTATCTTCATTGGCTTGGTAAAAATGTTTGGGTTCTATTTTGGACAATAGTGCTAGATTTGCATGTCTAGGGGTGTTTATTAATTCTCTTTTTTTCTCAACTCTTGATTCTCTATTTCTAAGTATTTGATTTTCAAGATGAAATTTTTACACATACCTAGATGGAAATTTATGTTGTTGGTGTGGCATCTCTTCTTATTCTTTGTCTTGCTCTTCTTTTTCTTCCTTTTCTAGATATACGCTTGTTCTCTCGACTAATTCTTCATTGCTTTATGGCTTTGTTGTTTGTGGAAACGCTTCATCTACCCTTACATCAATGCATTCCACTATCTTTCTTAGTGTTACACTAAAAATTGTCATCCTGACATTCTGCTATGGGTATGAGCTCATTATAACTCATATTTCCTCCTTTTGCAAGTCTAACATATCAGTTCTTCATATCAAGCCTTGAAAATTAGAGAAAAGTTCCTAAAAATCTCTTAAACTTTGGTATCGCACTTTCTCTATACATTTCCTATGGTCCCGCACCTAATTTTCAGCTCTACTGCGGATTTAAAACACACTTTCTATGTGTTATAGGTGCGGACTCCTGTAAAACTCAAAAAGGCGAGAAAGTAAAGTTAAAAATTTGATTTGAGATTAATTCTAGAAGATTCTAGACGAGAATTTGCGGGGATGAGTACGCTTTGATAAGGTGCATGTATCCCTTACCTTATGGAGCTAACCCCTTGATGTGAGGAGCTTATCCCTTTGAAGGAGGATTCTATCCCTTCATATTTGGAACAGAAAAACCTCCTCTTTTCCACTATAAAAAGAGGCATTGGGTAGCCTCAAAGGTAGTTGAAGCTTTAGAATATTTGAGGATAAGTGATGTTGAGATTTAGACTTAGTTAAACAAGACTTTTGTGAGGAGAGATTACATACCTCTATTTGTCTTGGTTGAAAGAGTGTAGAGCTTGTCAAAGTAGAGGAAACTCCTGCTTCGGACCCCGGGAAGATCTGTGCAACATCAAGGCTCAAGTTGTAAGGTTTTCTTTCTTTTGAAATTAATACAAATATACTCATTTTTCTCAATAAGCTGTCTATTAATGGTTTATTTCATAGATTACTTGATCACTATGATAAGCATGGTTTATTATGATTTCTATACAGGTGCTATGTAATATTTTGCTTGTTTGTGACTGCAGGTTTATGAAGAAAACTCCTTCAAGTGCACGAGGGACAACAACGACTTCAAACAAGCGCTGGACATAAGGTAGGTCTTTTACACCTCTATAGAACTATTTGAAAATAATATATGCTTAGAGACGGATTAGTTTATTTGGCTATTTGTTGGTAGATACTTTTAGTAATAGGGAGATCGGTCTTGTCCGCAAGAACGATTTATCCGTCCAACAAATTGGCGACTCCGCTGGGGAATCACTTGTTGTTTTTGGTTCTCTTTTATTTGATTTGAAGAAACGTTTTTTCTTAGTTTTTGATTGATAGACATCTGCCTGGGTAGCTTAGGTTTTCTCTGTTTTAGAAAATTTTCAAATATTTAGTGTTTTTCTCTAATTTTTCCTGGGACCGCACTCTGTCTTCTTTTGATAGTGCGGGCAGTTTCGCATCTTCTTTAATTAAACAGTGCGGTACCTCACCTGGTACTTATGGAAGCCTGCGGACCCTGTTTAAATTTTAGAAAAAATCTAAATTTCTTTCTTTAGTTTATCTTTATTTTGATTTAGTATTTTTGATTTCTGCCCAGATTGATTACTCTTTCTGTCAAAAACTTTCTATGAATGAATTCCAACAGTGTTGATGTTTTGATGATTTTCTAGAAGACTTTGCATTTTGGATTGCATTTCACTTGGTCTTTGTAGCGATTTGAAGCATTTGACATTTTGAAATATGTCATATTACATCGGTTTTCTTGTCTTTTTGCTGAATCTGATCTTCTTGTGAAATCATCCTTTATTGAGAAATAGAGCTACTTGTTTCTTTGCAAATCTTTGAAAAAACTCTGTTATTGGTTTTTTGAATTTCATTTTTTGTAAAAAACATAATTGAGTGTTTTTTATCTGTTTGTTATTTTGAACGAATAGATCCTTAGTTTGCTCAATAACTAAGTAAAACATTCTTCAAAAAATCTTAAAGCTTTTATTCTTTTAGATTGTTAAAAATTAGTTAGACCTTAAGATTAGTTTTGTAGTTTTGAGTGTTTTTTAAAATTTCTAGCTTTCTTTTGAAGGAAAATTGTTTTGTAGCTTCAAGTTTTTGGAAAGTGAAAGGGTTTTTATTGTGAGCTTTGATAATTTATTGGAAAAGACAAAAATATTTTCTTTCAAGTATTCTTTATGTTTAAAGAAGGAATTGTTTATTAAAAGAGTTGCATTCTCTAAATTTTCCATAATTAGAATTTCATTGAAAGAAAACAATTTGATTATCATTTTTAGATGCATTTTTAGTGTCTTTTGGAAATCGAGTCTTCACACCACCAAAGTTTCATTTCCGCACCCATTGACTTAAGAAACATCTTTTAAAAGTAACGCTTAATTAAAATTCATCTGGCAATATTTTATTTTCTAGGGCTCTTATCACCAACATAGCTTAGGCTAGTATCTTGGAGTAGGGAGTAATTAACTCTCCAAGATAGTAAAAACAAACAAGTAGACAAATCTTGCGGTAGGAAGAAATTCCAATTGTTGCATATATGCTCTGGGAAGCTCCTCTTAAAGGAGTCAAGCACGAGATCATATCTGAACCAGTGAGGTAATCAATCCTTCCTCATTGGGAACGATAGAAGATATACACGTATTAACAATGGTAAACCTCGGATAGACCATTGTCGAGGAGCCTGGGGTCACTTGTTGGCATAGCTTGGATTATTTCAAGGAGCCTTCAAGGGGATTGAGATTTGTTACTCTGCCCTTGCGTGTGTGTCGGATCGTATACTGTTCCCCCAGGTATATTTGTTTCTGTTGGTAACCTTAGAGGCCATAATCTTTAGGATTCTTTCCTAAGGTGACGATGGAGGGAAGATCCCACTGTACCTGGAGCAGACGTCGGCTAGACTCACTTGGACTCTCTGGAGGGTTATCTTCACTCGAGATGGTATAGTGGAGAAACTTGCACCGGTCTGTTTCATTAAGCAGGTTTTCGGGGTAACTGTTCCAACCGCCCTTTTCGTATTAAATTTCTACTAAGTTGGATTTCATCACCAACTAGTGTTTTTAGTACGTAAAGTTATTGTTTGTGTGTGGTTTGAACTCTTAGATTTTTTAAGCGTATGATTCAACTATTTGTTTCTTAGAGACTTTAGGTGTTTTCATTGAAATTTTCTTTGTTTGCGTGTGATTAATTAATTTTTTAATCGTGGCAGACTTGCCAAGACAATCCCGAAGACTACAAGGGAAACCCCCTGAATATACACCAAGTCAAATTGAAGGGCTACATGCTCTGGTATTATCTAGCAGCGGTAGGATTAAATCAACAGAAATTGGAACTTCATCCATTGTAGTTCATCCTGATTATCAAACACCCACAACATAATACATTCAAGAACCGATTTCAGTTTCTGAAGTTACTGGTTATATTTCTCCTTCCAGTGAACTAGTTGATGAACCTAAAATCTCTGAACTTGAAACTGAATTTTCTATTTTGAAAACATCCTCAGGATTTATTTCACCAACTTCTAGCGATCTTGGTTCACCTAGGGTAAGAAATATCGTCACTGAAGATCTTCCAGCTGGTCTTATTTCTATTGAAGAACTTACTAATCCAGACGAATATATATCTCTTCCCGACTCTCCTCAATCTTTAAATATTAGGGAGCGTGAATCTATTTTCTACAGCCCTATTCAAACTAGTGCTTGGTATCTATCTTTAACAAATTTTTTAGAGAATCTGGGTCTTGCTTTTCATCCACCTCGAATTCCATTTCATCCTACACCCAGAGGTTACTATCCACCATCCATTATGGCAAGAGAGTCATCCATGTTTTCCCAGACTCCAGAATCATTTTTACACGGTGGTCCTTCTGTTCCTTCGGGATACCAGGCTCTATCTGGTACTTTCTCGGGAGCAGCTCCTCAACCCATTGAAAACGTGTTATCATCTGGTCTTAATGGTCTTAAAATTGAAACGTCGAACGCAGAGCAAATTTTTATGATGTATGGTAATGTTCCCAATCCTCAAACACAAGGCAGACAGTTACCGCCTGGGGGGCAACCTCAAGGAAATCCGTTACCGCCTGGGGGGCAACCTCAGGGTAGTCAGTTACCACCTGGGGGGCAACCTTCAAGTATTCAGTTACCACCTGGAGGGCAACCTCAAGGTAGTCAGTTACCACCCGGGGCACAACCTCAAGGTAGCTTTTTCCCAGGACAAACTATGGAATCATATTATTTTGGGGGACAACCCCAAGGACAGTACATACCTCAAGGGTATCAACCTTCAGGACAGTACATACCTCAAGGTCAACCCCAAACTCAATATCCTACTCAGGGTCCTTATCAACCCCAGCTTTAGTACGCGCCTCAAGGTTATCAACCTCAAGGTCAGTACCCAATTCAAGGTTTCCAACAGCCTTCTGATCAACCGTCTATTCAAGGAGCCGGAAATGTGCCACTTAATTATCAACCCTACGTTCAACCAGGTTATGGTCCTTATGCTCAACCTTATACGGGACAATACCCTGGAATTATGGTGTGGGATCCATCCCAATATCAACAGCCTATGCAGTCTAATGTGCAGATGCCTTATCAACCTAGACAGCCATTGGTTTTTGGTCCAACCCAGCCACCTGTCCAGCCAACTATTCAAATTCCTGCACCTATTTCTGTTCAGCAGGCTGGGCCTAGTTCACCTCAGACTCTGCCTCAAACTGCTGCAACCACTACAACGACTGTCCAACCTGTAACACCTATTTCTGGAGTATCTGTAACCCCGAGTTCGACTATCCCTATATCCGTGCAAATTCCTCAAGTCTCTGTACCCCAGTCAGGACCTTCAGTTCAGACTTCGGTTCAGATACCTGTAGGACAAACTGGTACAAATACAGTTGTCACAAGTCAACCGCAATTCACGTATCAACCATACCAGGGACAACCACAATTCGGTCCCTATACACAAAATCCAAACTATCAGTATCAACCGTACCCTGGCTATATTTATCAACAGCCTCAACAACCCCAGTTTGGTACGATTAATCCTGGCTATCCGGGAGGTTACACAATTCCTAATGCAAATCCAATTCCCAGCTATCCTAGGTATCCACCTCCTGGAACTGCTTTGGCTACTCAAGGTTTTTTTTATCCTAACCGTCAATTACCATTTATAGCAACTTTAGATTTACCCGATTTCACGCGCCTTACGAATGATCCAATTTTCTATTATCAAAATTGGCCGCCAATGCCACATAAGTTGCCCAGTGATATACCAAAATTCGAAGGTAAGTCAGGAGAGGATCCATCAAATCACGTCATGAATTATCACCTCTGGTGTGCATCTAATTCAATCATTGATGATTCGATTCGCTTACGTCTTTTCCAAAGAACTCTTATTGTTCTTGCAGCCAAATGGTACATTGAGTTACCACGAGGCTCGTTTCATAATTTCAGTCAGTTAGCAACTTCCTTCTTGACTCATTTTTAGTTGCCAGTCAGATACGACAATGGCACGGAATTATTAACTTCACTGAAACAATCCACGTCTACGTATATTTCTGACCATATTCATGAATGGCGACATAGGAGACGTTTGGTGAAAGTTTATATTCCGGATCAAATTTTGGCGGAATGGTTTGTTAAATCATTGTTACCCAAGATTACTGAAGATGTAGCTAAGGCTGTTGTTGTTACTGAAGAGCAAGTAATTGCTCAAGCTCAGTACCTTGACCTCGTTTATACGCAGTCAGGTACTTTACATGAAAAAATCCCAGACCTTCCAAAACAAGGTCAAATAGTTGCTGCTCCTTCAGGGTCTCATGCCGCTGACGGTATGATTGGTACGGTCAATTCTAAAAGCAAGAAGAAATCTTCAAATAATTCTTCTCCTATTATAACTTTACTTGATTCCCCGAAAGGAGAATCTTCCCCCGAAGTTTCTGCCGATATTCACGTCGTAGAGACATCTACGACCAAATCTAAATCCGATGGTAAAAATAAAGGGAAGAATAAAAATAAAAAGAATTCGAAAGAGAAAACTGATAAAAATGAATCCAATGACGAAAAAAGTAAACCTCGCTATCCTTGTTTCATTTGTGAAGAGGATCATTTCACAAAAGAATGTCCATATCGAGCCGAAGTTACGAAATTCGTTAAAGGATCGCAACAACCTGCTGTCTTGAAGGATCCTTTTCCAATTCAAGATAGTAAGATGGTTGGTTCTACCTCGACTACTTTTGAAGAACCTATTATGATGATGTCTCATGCAAGGATTGCGACGCGATCGCAAGATTACGGTAGTAAGAATCCTGTTGATGGTAAAGAAGCAGAATCTTCTAATGCAAACGCATCAACTACACCTCCTCCTTTTTCTGGTCCGCTACAGATCGAGAAACAAAATCCAGAATTAATAACCAAACCGCCTGCTAAAGGTGTTCTTCGTAAATCAGCTTTCAATCCACATGCGAGAGCTGCTCAGAATTACAACATTGTTGAAGACTTAGCTATTTCTCCTTCAGCAATGTCGGCTTTGGAAGTGCTGCAATCATGCCCAGCACAGCGTAAATTGCTTTTGCCTGCTATAGGAGATGTTTATATTCAGGATTCCAATCTTATAATCTTCGATTTAGAAAATAGTACACCTCGTCTACCTCACCAAATGGCTTTCCAAATTCCAATGTTAGTCAAAAACGGACCAATCTTTCGGACTGTGATTGATGAGGGAGCTTCAACGTGTATTATGTCGATTCAGTGTTCGAAATCACTTGGTTCTCCTACACTTAACCAATCTCCGACGATTATTAAGGCTTTTGATGGTCGAGGTTTTCAACCTTTTGGTATTTTGCAGGATTTACCCATAGGGATCGAAGGTAAAATAGTAAATCTAGATGTGGAAGTGGTTGATGCCCCTTTAGATTACAACCTTCTCCTAGGTCGTAGTTGGTCTTATGCTATGACTGCTGTTGTTTCTTCGGTCTTTCGACTCATAAAATTTCCATATCAAGGAAATATCGTTACAATAGATCAGTTAACTTATTTTTCTTCCGACCCAGCCTTTACAGAAACAATCCAGCATGTTGGAAAAATAGCTATCCCTTACAAGGATGTTGGAGTAGGTTTGATTAAAGATTATGGTTTACTAGGAAATTTTTCCTTTCCTCCTCCTAACGTATCGCCTTCTATTGCAAATACTCACATGATTTCGTCAGACACTGTTACGTTTGATGATCCTTGGAACGTACCTTCCGACTCCGAGTTAAATTAATTTGATGGCATGATGCCTTTGAGTCCATTTGAAATTGCGTATCAAGCTGTACAGTCACTTTCCAACCCCTCTTCAACCGAAACTGATCCAATGAATGGGATCCATGAGGAATCACTTTCTATATCTAGTTCAGCCACATCGACATTTCCTGAACTTGTTCATACTAATGAGAAAATTTGTGAGTTTTTGTCTATTGACGATTTACCATGGGAAGATCTACATCACAGATCTTCATTTTTAGCTGAGCTAGATCATTTTGAAAATGATTTCGCTTCAATTTTTACTGCTGAATATGTCAAAGAACCACAGAATCCTTTGCAAAATCCTGATTCTGAGTTAAATTTGGAAAATATATCTTGAACGGTTCCCATTGACATTTCAGTAAAACCAGGAATAATTGAAAACATTCATATAGGTGCTTGCTGTAAGGAAGATGAAATTCAAACTTATAAAGCCCTATTTCAAGAATTTCGTGATGTGTTTGCCTGGTCCTATGAAGAAATGCCAGGAATCAATCCGTCAATCGTCATACATGAAATCAAGACTTACCTGGATGCTAAACATGTTCGTCAACGTTTACATCAAATTCATCCTAGAAAAGCTGCTGCTATCGAAGCAGAAGTTGAAAAATTACTTCATGTAGGATTCATTTATCCAATCCCCTTAACGGATTGGGTATCAAATATTGTTCCTGTGACTAAAAAACAAGGAAAAATAAGAGTATGTATCGATTATAGGGATATTAATCGAGCTTGTCCTAAGGAAAATTATCCAACCCCCTATATCGATCAAATAATCGATGATTGTGTTGGCAGTGAAATGTTTTCCTTTATGGATGGCTTTTCCGGTTACAATCAAATAAACATACTCCCTGCTGATCAACCGAAAACATCTTTTATTTGTCTGTGGCGTACGTTTTCTTACTGTAAACTACCTTTTGGATTAAAGAACGCTAGAGCAAATTTTCAACGGGCAATGTCTTACGCATTTCATGACATTAAGCACATTGTGCAGCCTTATCTCGATGATTTACCTGCTCATTCATCGCATAGGGCCGATCATCTCACTCACTTACGAGCTATCTTTATGAGATGTCGGCATTATCGAATTAGGCTGAATCCACACAAATGTGTTTTCTATGTAGAATCGGGTCGATTACTAGGATTTATTGTTTTGAAAGCAGGCATTCGCGTCGATCCGTCGAAGGTTAAAGCTATTGTTAAATTGCCTCCTCCTTCGACTTTACGCCAACTCCAAAGTTTGCAGGGGAAAGCAAACTTTTTACGTCGATTCATTCCCAATTATGCCAAGCTTACAAAGGGTTTTACCCGATTGTTAAAACAGAACATTCCATTCTTTTGGGATGAGATCGCTGATCGATCTTTTGATGCACTTAAACACACGTTGACCCATGCACCGTTATTGCATCCTCCCAATTACAATCAGGATTACTTTTTGTACCTCGCCGCTTCTCATTCCACTATCGGGATGGTGTTAGTTCAGAAAGATGAATCTCACAATGAACATGTGATTTACTATCTTAGTCAAAATCTGCATCCGACTGAGATCAAATACACACATGTGGAGAAATTGGCCTTGGTAGCTGTACAAGTTGTCCAAAGATTTAGACATTATATTTTGTTACGCAAAACCACAGTAATTTCTGATTGCAACCCTATGATGTACATTTTAACCAAAAAATTGCTAGGGGGCAAGTATTCCAAATGGATAGTTATCCTCCAGGAATTTGACTTGGAATTTGAAAAATCCAAGGCAAAGAAATCTTCGGTCTTTGTGGAACTAATGTGTGATTTCCCCTCTACTGATACTGAAACAGTGGCAGAGGAGTCCATCGCGGATGAATCTTTGTTTCTTATCAGTACTCTTGATCCATGGTATGGAGATATTATTGTTTATCTCCAAACCCAATCTTTTCGGCCAGAAATTTCACGATCTCAGCGACGGAAAATACGCTTCCAATCCCAACAGTATAATATTATTGGTGATACACTTTATCGTCATGGGGCGGATTCAATTTTTCGACGTTGTCTTGTTCATGAAGAAGCTGAAAAGGTTTTAAATGACTGCCATTCTGGAGCATGTGGCGGTCATATGTCTGGGTATGCCACAGCCCAAAAGATATTACGCGCTGGTTATTTATGGCCATCGTTATTCAAAGATTGTATTTATGCCATCCGGAAATGCCATAATTGTCAACTTTTTGATCGTAAAATTCGCGCACCGCCCGCTCCTCTTCACCCTATAATTGTTGTTGGTCCATTCGCAAAGTGGGGTATCGACTTTATTACATTTAACCCTCACTCGGCCGGGGGGCATGCATATATTATCTTAGCAGTATATTATTTTACTAAGTGGGCCGAGGCAATGCCTACATTTTCAGCTGACGGCAAGACTGCTGCAACTTTCGTATTTAATCACATAATTGCTAGGTTCGGTGTTCCTCAATCCATTATTACAGATCATGGAATTCATTTTAGGAATGTTATGATGACTAAACTAATAGATCAACTTGGCCTACGCCACGATAGTTCCACTCCGTCTTATCCGCAAGCCAATGGTCTGGTTGAAGCCATAAATAATTTTTTAGTCACCATGATTAGGCGAATTATTGGTATTCACAAAACGAATTGGCATTCCATGTTATTTTCAGCACTTTGGGCATATCGAACCTCAGTTAAAACATCAACAGGTTTCACTCCCTTTCAACTCGTTTACAGTTTGGAAGTTGTGTTACCAATTGAATGCGAAATTTCGTCCTTAAAATTAGCCATAGAATGACTCCCAGCTACTTCTGAAGAGGAGAAACGTTTCTTATACTTGGCTCAGCTAGATGAGAATCGACGAAACGCTGCAATAGCAAACAAGGCTCATGTTAAACGAATTAAAGCTCAGTATGATAGAAGCGTGACCCCTCGAAATTTTTCAGAAGGAGACCTAGTCTTACTTTATGATCAAGCCAAAGATAAGCTAGGAGCTGGGAAATTCGTGCCTATGTGGCATGGTCCTTTCATTATTAAACGAAAACTAGCAAAAGGGGCCTATGATTTGATAGATTTTGACGGTGTCCCTTTGGATAAACCTAGAAATGGGCTTTATCTAAAGCGATATTATGCTTAAACTTAGTGTGGAGATTTTTTGTTAGATTATATTTCTTTACTGTTGGTGTGTTTTAGGTTAGAAAAGTGTGCCTAGTTTAGAAGTGTGTTTTTATAACTTTTCCTGCTTATTTGAGTTTTACTCTTGATATTGCAGATGTCGACGTCTCTTCAAACCTACATTGGTTTTGCTGATGGTGCTTGTCGTAGTACACAGAACATTTCTTCCGCAGCTTGGGTTATTTATTCACCCTCTGACGAGTTAGTTTCCATGCATGGGGTAAGCCTTGGTAAAAAACGAATAACATTGCCGAGTATAGTGCAGTGATTGAGTTATTGTCTGAATCCATATCATTTGGAATTCGGAGTTTGATTGTTAGGTTGGATTCTGAACTTGTTGTATTACAATTAAACAGAGTTTATACCATTAGAAATCCAAAGTTATTATGGTTATTTTTAAGAGTTCGTCTCTTGGAACGTGAATTTGATTACATTGAATATCAACATATTCCAAGACATTTAAATACATTAGCAGATGCAGTTGCTTCTAGTATGATAAATCGACATTTGCAATGATCAAAATAGTAAAACAAACAGCATCCATAACATGCACACAGATAGCCGGTAAATAGTGATATATCATAATATAGGAGTGTTTTCAAAAAATATACATCGTCTTCGATCATAGGTTGGAAACACCTTATGATCGGTAAAATGATAACACAAAAAGTCAAAATATGAGTCTACAAACGATCATCCCATCACTGATGGTGATCACGATAAGAGACCACTGCTCAGGCCACCCTACATAGGAACCTCCTAAAAGGTCCTGGAACACCAATCAAGTATCTCTGTAATCTGAGTGGAATCTCATCTATGTCCGTATCTGGAATATCTAGAGTCAGGCGCTCTAGATGATGCTCTAAGTCAGACAAGATTTCCGTTGATTGGCCTGCTGGGGCTGGGGCTGGTGCAACTGCAGCTGGTTGTCTTCTGTCATAAGGTTGGAGATGGGCTGGTCGTCGTGGGCCCACATCTGCATTCAAAACTTTTGGTTATTAGCTTCAAAGACGATCAAAAAATAAAAAATTAGAACTTAGAAATTGTTGAAAATGATTTTACCTGATTCATCCCACTGTTCCCCGGCCGGGAGAGTCATCTCTCGGTCACCGCAGAAATCTATCCCGGCATATGGAAAGTCCTCTATGATAAAAATTTGGCGATCCAGCCAACGAAAATATGAAGGAGGAAATCGAACAATTTTAGAACCCTCAATACTATGACGGGCCATCAGTGCGACCCAACGAGTCATCCTAGGTTCTCGAACTCGACCGGCATCAACAGAAATACTCTGCGGAGCTAGCATGGGGATCCTCTCTAGAGAAAAGGTAACGAAAATGGATCCATATCCAAATTTTTTTAGTTTACCATTCTTCCCTCTAGTCAAGTGGCCTTTTATATTGGCCAACACAGCTTCGCACCAGTTGAAAATGGTGCCGTGAAAACAGTCCACAGAAATACGCATTTGGGAACTGGTAGCCACATGCAGCGCAGCACTCCCACACAGTCTGGTAACAGTAAATGCAATAAATTTTAACTCGGGATGGATGATGTTTTTTTATGTCAATCCATTTGTCCCTAGGGTTTGCCTGATCATTACAGAATTCTAGTTGAAGACTAGCGACAGACTGGCCACCTGGCCTAGTCCCAAACAGAGAAACTTGTTCGCCCCTTTTGGACAAACCAGTCAGAAAATAAATATCCTCCAGCTCAATTTTGAGCCGGTGGCCACCAATAATGAAACACTGGTCCTGCACGTTCCACCTGTTTACCAGCCATGTCAGGAGGTCTACCTGTGCCCTCATGCCTTGGATGGCCCAGAATTTATATATACCGCATGCTTTTAATGCTTGCATTGTGGGAAAATGGAGCATTGCGGCGTCATCCACGTCCTCATGTTCGCGTTCTCTCCAAATCAACATCTTGTTACTCCTGCAATGCATAGAAACACAAGTTAGAACAATCTAATTTGGAAAATTTTGGGTGGCAAATGAGAAATTTGAGTTTTAAATTTAAACGCGTGGGTACCGCACTTAGCCTTTATACACAGTGCGTAGAAACGAACGCGCTTTGTGTGATGAGTGCGGACCCATGAATTTTTTCTATATAGAAAAAAGTCGGGGTCTGCAGGTCCCATGTGTCTTACTTGCGGACCCTCGCGGGCAAATTTTTAAAAACCATATTTTTCCCTAAAAATAAAATCTAAAGCCTAAAACTGAATTTTAAATGGATGAAATACAAGATTAAGAGGTCGTGGATTACCTGGGACTGACGGTTCTCGATTTCGCCGGATGGATTTTCCAGAATCTTCACAGGAACTTTCTTACCCAAAAGCTTTTTACTTTTCACTCTGAAACTGAACAGTAAAAATGAAATTGAAAAAGTCCTTTTTATAAGTTTTTTCGAATAGATGAATTTTTAATTTGTTTATTTTTTACTTTAAAAAGGGTATTTTTGAAAGCATTTGTACTTATCTTAAACAGGTATGTGTAATGTTTCAATTTTTTGTGCAGAAATTGGATTTTTCAGGAAAACTGATCATTTTTCAACAAAGAGCATACTTTTATCACTTTTTCGGACTCTTTCCAAAATTTACGAAAAAGAAAAACATTGGAGTCCTCTTTTAAGCCCTTTTCAGACTCTCTAAACATGAAAATATTGCTGAGTACTTGACTATTCAAACTCGTTAAAGTAAATGAACGGTCGTCCCTTCAGTATAAGTTTACCCCTTTTACGGACTGAAATGGACTATTTACGAAAAAGGTATACGTCGACTAATTACGGTCAATAGAGTTCTCTCCCGCATTATTTTATCCTTTTTCGGGCTCGAGAGACTAAATTTACGAAAAAGTACACCCATGGAGTTTTCTTAAGTTTTTTCTTCCGACTCCCTAAAATTGAAAAACACCGAGTTTCTCCTATACTGGACTCGTTAAAATTTAACAGTAAAGGAACTGTTCAATTTCAAACAGGAACGAACCACTCCTTCTTAGGGTTCGAATCTTAAACTAAGTTGGACTCATCCGAAGGATGAGCTTATAAACAAGCAAATGTTATCCTCCTCAAGCTTGTCAAAAATAAAGAGGTACTTGCCAGAAATGGTGGGGGAAAAAAGAGGAAAATGGGCGTGTTTGTTGTATTTTGATTTTTCGAAAATCCAGTCAACCACTCTTGAACACGACACTTTCATTCACCTGGGTTGGGAAATACTTTTCCTAACAGTTAATCAAACCACATTGAAAGTCTTCAGCCGGTTTCTGGGTATTAGCTTTGGGTCAATTGTCACCAAGCCATCTGCAGTGTCGTTATGTGTTCAAGAGGACAGTTCAAACAAACCATTCATCTGCAAAATATCTATCATCCATTTTTTACCATCCCTGAGTGAGTCCTTGCCAATATATTTTCAAAACTTGATCTATGATTTCATGTTGTGGGCTTGCCTACGACAGATCACTTTCTATTGACGACAGCTCATTATCTAGGAAGTTGATCCAGAAATCATCAGTACCTTGAAATCTGCATGCCTCAATGGTAGGTTTCTCGCCTTCGACGACAGGTTACATCATTGACCTTCGATCGAATGATTCCGTGACATTATCGACTTCAGCTCATTCATTCACATTTCATGGATTGTACTGAGTACTTTGAGAGCCATTGACATTACTGGTAGTTTCTCTCACACTTGTTAACAGTTTAGATCATTGACTGGTAATCAAGTGTTTTCTACCATGTTCGACTTCAACACATTTATTCACATGGATAGAATCGTACTAGTTCGAGATGCGGAAATCAAGACCCTGGATCTAGTTTCTACCATCCAGGCTGCGAGAAATTTTGTTATCATTCATACAGTAGACTATTTATAAACAGATGGCTGCGTCCATACTGTGTCTACACATGTCTATACTATGATGTATTCAAAATCATTCCTGTATCAGAACAATTTAAGTTAGTTATAGTTAGTTTTGATCTAAGTATGGGAATGCCTACCTCAGCAATGATATGTATACAAATATATTTTGCATTGAATGTTTTTACAGGTTCTGACTGGGGTGTCCACGGGATGATCCTTGAAATGATAAAGTACTACACTCTTCATATATGACAGACTTCAGTTTCATCTATTCCAGACTTTGCACTTTAGGGGGAAATCTGTTACACTAAAAATTGTCATCCTGACATTCTGCTATGGGTATGAGCTCATTATAACTCATATTTCCTCCTTTTGCAAGTCTAACATATCAGTTCTTCATATCAAGCCTTGAAAATCAGAGAAAAGTTCCTAAAAATCTCTTAAACTTTGGTATCGCACTTTTTCTATACATTTCCTTCGGTCCCGCACCTAATGTTCAGCTCTACCTCAGACCTAAAACGCACTTTCTATGTGTTATAGGTGCGGACTCCTGTAAAACTCAAAAAGGCGAGAAAGTAAAGTTAAAAATTTGACTTGAGATTAATTCTAGAAGATTCTAGACGAGAATTTTCGGGGATGAGTACGCTTTGATAAGGTGCATGTATCCCTTACCTTATGGAGCTAACCCCTTGATGTGAGGAGCTTATCCCTTTGAAGGAGGATTCTATCCCTTCATATTTGGAATAGAAAAACCTCCTCTTTTCCACTATAAAAAGAGGCATTGGGTAGCCTCAAAGGGAGTTAGAAGCTTTAGAATATTTGAGGATAAGTGCTGTTGAGATTCAGACTCAGTTAAACAAGACTTTTGTGAGGAGAGATTACATACCTCTATTTGTCTTGATTGAAAGAGTGTAGAGCTTGTCAAAGTAGAGGAGACTCCTACTTCGGACCCCGGGAAGACCTGTGCAACATCAAGGCTCAGGTTGTAAGGTTTTCTTTATTTTGAAATTAATACAAATATACTCATTTTTCTCAATAAGCTGTCTATTAATGGTTTATTTCATAGATTCCTTGATCACTATGATAAGCATGGTTTATGATGATGTCTATACAGGTGCTATGTAATATTTTGCTTGTTTGTGACTGCAGGTTTATGAAGAAAACTCCTTCAAGTGCACGAGGGACAACAATGACTTCAAACAAGCGCTGGACATAAGGTAGGTCTTTTACACCTCTATAGAACTATTTGTAAATCATATATGCTTAGAGAAATATTAGTTTATTTGGCTGTTTGTTGCTAGATACTTTTAGTACTAGGGAGATCGGTCTTGTCCGCAAGAACGATTTATCCGTCCAACACTTAGTCTTTTTTTGTATCACTTATCGCCTTTGCTTTTGGATGAGTAACCAAGAATGATTCCTTCATCAACTCTGCAGTCAAACTTTCCTAGTTTATCCTCATTTCTCTTGATATATCACTTACTTCCAAAGACTCTTATACGCTTGGATGAAACTGGTCACCTCTCCACAACTCATAGGGAGTCTTATCATTGTTTACTATGAGTTGAAATTTGTTTGATACGTCGATAATTGTTTGATTTTCTTCTCCCCAAAAGGTGTTTGGGACCTTTGCTTCCTCCATGATAGCTTTTTCCATATCCTATATTAATATATTATTTCTTTCAAATACTCCATTCTATTGAGGGGTTCTGGCTATTGTATATTGTCTTCTAATTCCATGTTTTCCATAAGATTCCTTGAACTCATTTAAGGTAAAATCTCCTCCTCTATCAGAACTCAAGCACTTGATTTTTAGAGCCATTTCATTTTCAACTTGAGCTTTGAATATATTGAACTTACTGAAGGCTTCTAAGTTTTCCTTAAGTAGCATGATCCATGTGTCCCTTGTATACTCATCAATAAAAATTATGAAGTGAATTACATTTGTATGAATTAGCTCCAGTGGTTTAGATGATGAATATTATTTCATCTTGAAGTGGGCCCTTGACTGCTTCCCAAACCGACATGGTTTGCATATGGAATCACTTGCCTTTGATGTCTTTGGAATGCCCCTCACTGCCTCTATATTGCTGATTATTACCATGTTGTAAAAATTGATATGTCCCATTCTTTTATGCCATAACCAACTTTCATCCACTTTGCTCATGTATCATTTTTATTTGGCTCCATAAAACACATATATAGTATTGGGAGTTCTAATTTCTTTGGCTATAAATTTCCCATATATTTCTTTCCTGATTTATGTGAGGTCATATCATTGGTCACACATTTGATTTGGCTAGAGTATTATGTGAGGTCATATCATTGGTCACACAATTCTGCTTCATACCATCAACATATAAAACATTTTAAGCCTTAGCCTTTTCATTAAGGCTAATAATATCTTAGTCAGTGCATTATTACCAAAGGCAACACTTCCTCCTTTTCTTCTTTTAGGGAAATGAATTTACTCTTATCTCCTGTCATGTTCTTTGAGCACCCACTATCAATGTACCATTGACCCTCTTGATTGTGAGTATAAAACAAAAATCCACATTCTTCAACTCTTTCTGGATTCTTTTTCCACCTCTTAGTATTTTCTTGTTGTTGTATCTACTTTAGAAATTTTTGTCTGAGAGAATTCATGACGTGCCCAAAATTATTGGAACCATAACATTCAACTTCATCCAAGAGAGGAGATAATGCAATTTTCTTTCCAGCATAAGAATTCCTAGATCTAAGAATTAACTAACTAGATTTAGCATTTTCATTTCTAAATTATTTATAAGCTCCAAAATTTATATCCTTATAACCAAAATTATGACATGAGAAACAATAGCCATAAAATAGATTTGGGTACTTGAAAGTGTATGACCTCCGTGGAGTGGTTCTGCTAAACCTTTTTTATCTTTCTTATTGGTTCTTTGATTTATCTCGAGTATCTTTTGTGTAGTTGATGGGATATTTTATTTGTTACTTCTTATTCTTTTTTAATGCCCATGTTTACCTTGCCCAACATTCCTTTGAGCACATTTGCATAGCTAATTAGCTTTCCATTTTCTAAGGACTTTTTGTGTTACCCTCCTTATGAGATCCCATGATACTCTTTGTAATCTAGAATTGTCTTATTTTTTGGCGATCTCTGATTACTATGGATATTGTTGAGGGTTTTAGAGCCCTTTAAAAATATTAAGTTCAGTTCCATTTGAGCTTTATATTTCTCTAGATATATTCTTAGCAAAATAAACTCTACTTCAAGGCTCTCACAATCTCTCTCCCATTTATTTAGCTGATTCGAAAAAAAATCTTCTCTCCTCTTCGCCTCTTCGAGTTGGGTATTTAAAAGGATGATTAATTACTCAGTTGTGTTTGAGTCTCTCTTTTCATATTTCTTTGATAATTCCTTTCTAAAAGGTGTGTTCTCATCTTCTAACCTTTTACAAGTCATGTGCTTATCCTTTAGTTGCTTTAATAGAATTTCTTTAGTTCTTTTTGCTTCTTATAATTGAACCTTTTGGAGATTAATTAATTCTTCATCAAAACAATGATTTTTTTTTTTTTCATTCAATAATTGTTCCTCTAACCTTTTGTTATTTCTTATATCCTCCTTATCTCATCTAGAGCACTAATCAATTATGTTTCAAGGTCAACTTCCCCTTCAACTTCTTCCTCAAGGTTTGAATTATCTTTGTAATTATATTTTAGTTTATATGGCCATGAGCACACATTCATCTAGCTCTTCTTCACATGTCTGACCATTTCTCTCTTTTGATGAGTAGATCTCTTCTCTATAATAGAAGCTCTTATTCTTCTCAAAATTTCCCTTCTTGTATTTATGAGATCTACTTCTATTCTTATACTCTCTTTCCTTTTCATGATATTCTACTTTAGGAATAGGGACATTGAGAAGAAAAATGCTTAATTCTACCACAATCAAAAAATTTAAGAGGACTTATATTTATACTTTACAGATCCCCTTTCTAATTTTCTCACAAATTGAGCTACCTTTAGATCTGACTCATGGGTGGAGAAATCTTGATGTTCTTTTGTTTTCTTTGAGACTTTGAATGGAACCTCTCTTGCTCCTAAATTCTCTTTTCCAATATGCATTTCACATGCCATGAAAATTTCGTGTAGCTCTTCCCTCTTCAACAAGTCTAGGTCCTTCATTTCCTTAATGGCTGAAATCTTGGCATTCAATCTCGTGGGAAGAGATCTTAATACTTTTTGAACAACAAATTCATCAACCTTTTCATTAAGACCTTTAATGGTGTTTACAAATTCATTAACTCCAAGAAATAAACCTTATAATATTTTCATCTTAATTCATCTTTAGACTTTCAAACCTCATTCTCTGTGTTTTAAGTTTAGTTTTCTCTACCTTATCATCTCCTTCAAGTTGAAATTCGAGAGAAATAGAGAATTTCTTATCATCGTAATTACTTGTGAGAGTTTATGTCCATAATTTTCATTTAGTTCTTACTCCATTTATTAGATCATCAAGCAATTACAAAAATACAATACAAAATACAAGAGACACCCAAGATTAGGTTCCAATCCAAGGCAAAACCCATCAATCCTTTCCTTATATATAGTCTTAGTCAACAAGATAAATCCAAGTCAAGCTAACTAGTAAACCAAGTGCCAAGTCAACCCTCCAAATTCTGTAAAGTTCGCATCATCATGGTAGTATATGTATTTGAAGCTTATATCTTTGAAAATCACATTAACCTTGGAAAATGTACCTCGGAAAGATTATATCAATAACTAAAGGTGTACCACAAATAACTCGCATCAATCACAGAGGTATGGGCTCAGAAAAAACCCATATTATCTTCTCAATAAACTTTCATCAACCAACAATCTAACCTCCACATGAACTCACATTAATTTAGATCATATGCCATAGGGAGATTGCATTCATGTGCCATAGGGAACTATGTACCAATATCGAAAATTAAGTTACAGGAACTTCACATTACTTCGAGAATATAAACCATAATAATTGTGTATCATTGTTAGAATATAAACCATAGGTAATTCGTATTAATGCTAAGATATAGAACACAGAAGATTTGTATCTCTATCACAATAAATTTCCTCAGACAACTTCATATATAGCTCGAAACTCATCACAGAAGAACCATAAATTACTTTCCTTTTGGTGGAGGATACATGCCAATATATAATCATTTTTCCATGTGAAGTGTCACATCCTTTGGGAAGGTCGACTTGACTTTTGGAGGGGCTGAATTGGCAACTTGGTAAGGTAAATTACAAAATTCATTTTTTTCTTATTTTCATAGGGTCATGAAGAACATGCCCTTGAATTTTTCTTTTGACCAAAATAAAGCATGAAGAACATGCTTGATATTAAAAATATAAATAATGATTTTTCTTCCTTTTGTTTTTACATAAAATACATATTTACACAAGTACAATGCAAATTACGAATACCAAACCTAGTTATTATTTCAACACTCCCTCTTAAATAGGGAGGTATTCATAATGACTCGTCAGGATATTATCAAGTTGAGAACTCCTATAAGAAAGGATTCAAATTTATAAGCATCTTCGTTACCAACATTGTTAAAATAAAAATCCCTTGAATAACAAGCTCTAACTCTCCACTTGATCATAGCACAATGCTAGGAGGCATAAATTTGGACACCAACCACCTCTCTCAAGAACATACCCCATCCGGATGTTCACCAGGTATGTCCTCAGAACTACTCTTATCTTGGGTACACCACATCCTCAAAAATTATCTATCCTCTAGAACTATTCTTACCTTAGATACAAATCTTTAAATAATATCGGTCCCCTAGGACTATTCTTGTCTTGGATACCAATCCTGTTAGGTCCCTATAATACTAGTGTATTCCCTTATTGTTATTGTTAGTATAGACCCCTTATTGTTATTTTTGTGCCCATGTATTCTCCATATTTTTTTTTATTGTGCCCCATATAATCCCACTAGTGTTATTGTTGTGCCCTTAAATTATTATTGTTAGGTTGACTCTGATTATATTGTGACCCCTTAGACTCCTATATATCGAAAGGAGGTTTTGTCATTTGAATCACCTAAGAATTTTTCATTTATGTAATGTAAAGTAGGTTCCCCCCTCAAAGTGGATAATTTTTAAGTCTTTGATCTATCTTTTATTCTATTTTGTGAGTTGGTTGCATAACAATTGGTATAAAAGCTTTGGATTCTAGGGTTTCCCTTCTTCAAACAGGCCATCTTGGAACTTTAGCTATAACGTTTTTTCTATGAGGTTTCATATGCTGAAATTTTGACCACGTGGAGCTGAAATCTTGGTTAACGTTGTGTAAAAATTTTAGATCTTGGTTCTCTATAGTTTCGGAGATATGATCTATGGAAGTTAGGGTTTTTGCAAACTCCAAAATTTAGTCTCAAATAGGTGACCTAGGGAAAATAATCATAACTTTCGTTTTACACATTGGATTTGAATTCTGTCAAAAGTGGCTGAAAGAGAACATACTATAGTATTTCGTGTAGAAATTTCAAGGCTGAAGGTAGAAACAGTGACACGTGGCACTTTGTACAAGTTCGCTCTACTAAACTAGTCTATAATCAGGTCATCGTGGCAGATCAAGCATAAATATTTGTTGATGATTCCAATATCAGTTTGACTTATGGGGTTGGAAAGTAGATTTAGAAGGATACAACATGACTGAATTTCAGACCTTGGAGATCTGAAATTATAGAATTACAACCGATTCAAGTTCGAGCTCCCAAAAGAAAGAAAAATGTGTGTATTTTTTTAAAATTGCATAAATTTTGTTTGAAAAATCAGTTTGGAGTGATTCCAAAGGCATATTGAAGCATAGATATCAGTATTGGGTTATAAAATTCCTCCCAAACAAAATAATTCCACACCCATTAATCCCTCATAAAGCTCTACTATGATGCATGAAGAGGAAGAATTGCAGCATGATATCTCAAAATTATTGGACCAAGTGCAACAAATTTCGCTCTCGCAAATAACAACCAAAAATGAACTAAAACGTTGCATGGGTGGTTTAAAAGTAGACATGGAAGCTAATATGGATGGTTTGAAGGATAGCGTGGAAGCTAAGATGGATGGTTTGAAGAATGGAATGGAAACTAAGATCGATGGTATAGAAGAAAAATTGAATGGAAACATGGAAGATTTGAAGAAAGACATTGAACATTTGAAGGAGGTTTGACAAAGTTGTTACAAGAAAAGCTTCCTAATGGAAAAAAGGTAGTAGAGGAAACTCCTGATGAGAACAAAATAAACATTAATCATGATTTCATAGACTCTAACATTGGATTGAAACCCCACCATATTCCAAATATCGATATGAGGAAGTTTGATGGCAAGGATCCCGTAACATGGATACTACAGATTGAAAAATATTTTGATCTCCATAATGTACAAAACACACAAAAGGTATGCATTGCAACTTTATATTTAGAACCCAATAAATTTGTATCGTATCGATGGCTTTACTCTTGTAAACAAATTGTTACTTGGTCATTTTTTACAGAGGAAATGATAGCACATTGTCAGGATACAAAGAGAAACACCTTCTTTATCCAATTAATAAATCTCAAACAAAAGGGTTCAATGGTGGAGCACATTGAGGACTTCCAAAAATTAAATATAAGGGTAAATGACATTCCACAGGAGCATAGGATTGATGTCTTCATAGGTACTTTAAAGGATAACATCCAACATGAGGTTCTCCTTTGGGAACCAGATTCATTGGAGAAGACATTCAGGTTGACAAGAAAAATTGAAAGAAAAATTATGGCGACAAGGAAGCCTACCACTCGCAACTATAAAGATGGAATTTTTGCTACTCTTATCCTTCCACAACCTGCATGGTTGACAACACAACAATTGGAAGAAAAAAGAGCAAAAGGGCTTTGCTACAATTCTGATTGCAAATACAATAAAGGTCATAAGTGTGCCGAGAAGAAATTATTTTACATAGATTGTGAAGAGGAGGAAGAAAAGGAACAAGAAATTTCAAAAGAAGAGGATATACACTAGGAACCAACCCTAGAGAAATAAGAAATGAGTCTGACCATATGTTGTAATGCATTGGCAGAAATTACCACTCCTCAAACAGTCAATATAAAAGGACATATCAAGAAGAAAAAGGTAATAGTGTTGATTGATTCAAGTAGTAACCATAATTTTATTCATTGTAAGGCAGCCAAGTAATTGAATTTCTCCATATACCTAGCACCAGAGTGTCAAGTGATGGTTGCAAATGGAGGAAATATAAATTTCTCTGGAAAATGCCATAATATCTAGATGACCATGGGGAAATATGTATTGAATAGTCCAATGCTCTCCATTCCAATGGTTACAATATTTGGGTATGATAGCTTTTAATTTTCAAGAACTTTTCTTGAATTTTTTTAGGGAAAGAAAGGAATTTGAATTAAGGGGTATTACAGGGAAACCATGAAAGATAATTAGCTCTAACGAAATAAAAAAGCTTCCAAAGAAATAACAATGTGGTGTAATTGCACAATTATGCTCACTAGATGTTTAAACATCGAAATCATCTATTTTTCCAGATCTCCAAAAAGTCTTGGACAATCATTCCAAGGTATTTGAGACTCCCAAAGGCCTCCCACCTATTTTTTATCATAATCATGCTACTTACTTGATTCCAGGAAGTGTTCCTCCAAAGATAAGGCCTTACAGATCTCCCTATGCCCAAAAGAGTGAAATTGAACGTATGTTTACAGAAATGCTAGAGGTCGGTATAATTCACACCACTCTCACTAGTGTATCAATCAGTTAGACTAGATACAACTAGCTCAACTATGTTTAACTCAGTTAAACTAAACACAACTCCACCAAACTCTGTCACATGAGTTCTAACTGAAGTATCCATGCAATAGCTCCACTTAACCCTCAAGAATAACGTAATTCCTTCTGTCAGCTCCTGTGCCACATCTGTGCACTTAGCTGAAGTGCTTTAAGAGAATAAGATAATGTTTATAGTCCAAATATTATTAAGAGCTAATAATATTCGACATATCTATTTTTAGACTGGCAATCTAAAAATAGATTCCGCTCAATATGTCTAAAAATATAAGTCCATCTATTTTTCCAACTTGACCAACCATCCACAAATAGCATCCTGCAACTCATAGAATATGATCGACATGTCTAAAAATAGACATAGTCTAAAAATAGACTTGCGCCAAAAATAGCTTGCAGGCCCACTTAGTGAAGGCGACTTCTTTCCACTAAGCTCATCATCTTGTTGCAATCTCAACTTTGACACCAAGAAAACACTCTTGTCAGCTGCTTGCTTCACTTTGTAGATCCATCTCGAACCCACCACTGATTTCCCTTCCGGACTTGGGACAATCTCCCATGCACTGTTTCTGACAATCGAATCATACTCTTCCACCATGGCATCTACCCATGCGGGATCCTCCATAGCTTCCTCGAAAGAGGATGGCTCTGTCACAATACACTTTCTCATAATAGCCATGTATCTAGTATACCGATCAGGTGATTGTCTCTGTCTGCACTGTGATGTAGGTGCTCCTACAATCCTCTCTGCATATTGAGCCAGTTGCTCAGCTTCTATAGTGCGCTTCCGCCCTCTGATGGTTGGCGCTGCATAGTGGTCTCTTCCACTCCATGAACCTCCTCTTGTGGCTGATCCACATCCTGAAGCTCATCCTTAGGAACTAATAGCTCCTCATATGCATGCAAGTGTGGCTCCCTCTCAAGTGAACACTTCATGGCTTTCTCCTCATGAAATTTGATATCCCGTTACACAACAGTCTTGTGACTATCTGGAAAATACACACGATAGTTGTGGGGTGTATCAGTGTACCCCAAAAATATCCCAACCTCTGCAATCGGCTCCAGCTTCTTCCTGGCATCCTTAGTCACATGAATGTAAACAGGTGAACCAAAAATCCTCAAATGGGAAATATCAGGCTTCTCACGAGAAAACGCCTCCTCGGGTGTACTCATGCCAAGTATCCTGTGAGGACAACGGTTCTGCACATATACTGCATTATTGCATGCCTCAGCCCACAAGTGTATGGGAAGGCCCTGATCATGCAACATCTCCCGTGCAGCACCCACGATCGTTATGTTCTTCCGCTCAGCCACCCCATTCTGTTGTGGGTTATGAGGCACTATGAGCTCTCTTCGAATTCCTTCTGCGCTGCAAAAGTCCTTGAATTCGCCATAGATAAATTCACCACCATTGTCGCTCCTAAGAGCCTTCACCTACTTCCCCGATTCTTTCTCAACTAGTGCCTTGAACTTTGAGTATGTCTCGCTCTTCTTCTGCATGAAGAAGATCCAGCACTTCCGAGAAAAATCATCAACAAATATCACATAGTACATGTGCTTTGCTGTCGAAGCTACTGAGAAAGGTCCACACATGTCTGTGTGAATTCTCTCAAGGATCATCGTGGCGCGACTAACCTTCTCGTGAAAGGTGGCTTTCACAAATATTCCCAAGGTACATCCCTTGAACTGATCTGATTGCGCAAGAGTACCCTTAGGAAGCCCAGTAGAAATCTGCTGCAGTATCTTCAAAGCTCCATGGTGAAGGTGGCCCAATCTCCGATGCCATAGCTCGCCATCATCCCGGCTCACCACTCCTTATGCCTTGCCTACCATTGCTGCACAGCCATCTACCTATAATTGATAAAGGTTCTTAACTCAAACCCCTATCCTCTGGGTTTCACCAGTTGCCTTACTGCGCAGGAAAGCCTTTCCCTCGCTAAAGACAACATCATATCCCTTGTCTTCTAACATGGCCACCGAGATCATATTCTTCTTCAATCCTGGAACATGCATCACTTTCATCAATACGAAGGTTTTACCAGACTCCCTCTAAAAGGAAATGGTACCGATACCAGTCGCACTGTATCTACCATCATCGCCCATCTCGATGTGCACTCCAAGATCTTTCTCATCTAGATCAATAAACAAATCTTTGTCTCCGGTCATATGAAAAGACGCACCACTGTTAAGAAACCACACTGAACCCATCATACTTGAGACCAAGCATGCGATCAGTGAAAAATCCAGCTCAAACTGCGAGGCTAAGGCCTCTCCAGCTGCAGATCCAACAACCTACTTATTTTTATTCTTCTGTGGACAATTAGTGGCGTAATGTCCGTGTTGGTGACAGTGAAATCACTTCACCTTGGACATGTCCTGCTTCTTGCCTTTCGCACCAGATTGAGAAGAATTATTCTTTCTCTTCCCCTTCCTTGCTTTGGCAGCCAAAGTGAAATTTTCTTCATCTGAGTTCTTTGATGAAGATCCATCCCTGGTACTTCACCTTATCTCCTCTTGCACAAGATCCGACCAAAGTCGCTCCCATCCTGGCAATTTCTCCCGACCATTGACAGAGTCCTGATAGGAATGCCAACTCTTCGAAAGCCCAAGGAGAGCCAAGCTCACCAAGTCCTCATCATCTATAGTTACCCCCACACTTCCCAACTCATCTCTGCATTGGATGAACTTCGTGAGGTACTTGGGCATACTGTCGCCTTTCTCCATTTTTATGTTCCTGAGTTTATCCTTGAGTGCCAACTTCCTTTGGTCGCTCTTACTTTGGAATAAGTTTGTCAACGCTTTCCACATCAAGAATGGAGAAGCCTTACCATGAAGGCTAGACACTATGTGATCCTTTACACCTTCCAACAGGATTCTTCGACACTTTTTTGTCTTCTTTTTCCATGCGTCAAGTGCGGCAACGTCGCTACAAGCAGGGTTTGGAATTTTTGCATCTATGAACTCCTTCAACCCATTGTCATCCAGCACTGCCTCCATCCTATCCTTCCACGCAATATAATTCGAGCTGCCCTCAAGGGCATACTCTAATCGCAATCCGTTGAAATACATCTCAACTTCGACACCAAGAAAACATTGCTGCAAACTCGAATTCCACCAGCTCAAAACTCAGCCGCTTCAATGTTTTGCAATTGCTCCAATGATCAATATCACTCCGATACCATGTAGAAATTTGAATAATTGATATATTATTCACCGAGATTCTCCTGATCACACACTATTTTAACTTCATGCACAATAAAGAATCTCATCTACCATTGATCATTAATTGCGGAAATAAAAACAATCGCATGCGCACATTAAAACCATAAACAATCACACATATGAACACAGTATTTTATGGGAAAGCTTAAAGATGAAAACCCCAAACTATCTGTATATTATATGTCATAGAGATCATGTAACAATCATTATACAAAGCTCCTCACAAGCTCTCAAAATATAATCTCCACCATACACACCAATCAAGCCCGATCTAGCAAATCACATGCTCCAATCTCTCGCCACCCGGGATAAATTTCGCTCTACCGCGCTCGTAGAAATTTGAATAATCGATATATTATTCTATTATTCACCGAGATTCTTCTGATCACACACTATTTTAACTTCATGCACAATACAAAATATCTTCTACCATTGATCATTAATTGTGGAAATAAAAACAAGCATGCGCACATTAAAACCATAAACAATCACAAATATGAACACAGTATTTCATGGGAAAGCTTAAAGCTGAAAAGCCCCAACTATCTGTATATTATATGTCATGGAGATCATGTAAAAATCATTGTACAAAGCTCCTCACAAGCTCTCAGCACAACCTCTAATTGCTACACACTAATCAAGCCCCGATCTAGCAAATCACATGCTCCAATCTCTGCCACCTGATAGCCCTCGCTCTAATCGCGCTATAGAAATATTCCTAATCGATATATTATCTACCTAAATTCTCCCGATCACACACTATTTTAACTTCATGCACAATACAGAATCTCATCTACCATTGATCATTAATTGTGGAAATAAAAACAATCGCATGCGCACATTAAAAC
The DNA here is from genome assembly GCA_034641835.2 of Pinus albicaulis. Taxonomy (NCBI): domain Eukaryota; kingdom Viridiplantae; phylum Streptophyta; class Pinopsida; order Pinales; family Pinaceae; genus Pinus; species Pinus albicaulis. Next base: position 655,462,308 of record CM076569.1, read on the forward strand.
CATAAACAATCACACATATGAACACAATATTTTATGGGAAAGCTTAAAGCTGAAAACCCCCAATTATCTATATATTATATGTCATAGATATCATGTAACAATCATTATACAAATCTCCTCACAAAGCTCTCAGTACAATCTCCAATTGTTACACACTAATCAAGTCCCGATCTAGCAAATCTCATGCTCCAATCTCTGCCACCTGATAGCCTGCCTCTACTGTGAAATCACTGCTGAAGAATGGCTCTGAATGAACTCGAATTGGTCCAGCATTGACTGTGCAATCCTCATTGGCATCTCCAACCACTATGTGTTGCAAATCATGCAACAGTATAGTCACAACTGATAGTCACACTGCTCTTTCACCTACCTCTTCACTGGTCTCCATTGAAACTGTCCATGCACTGTAGTTAACTGATGTATTCTTTAGTTGATTACCTAGTTAATAATTAGTGAATTAATTAATAATAATTCGTCACCACTCTCACTAGTGTATCAATCAGCTTAGACTAGATACAACTAGCCTAACTGAGTTTGACTCATTTAAACCGAACACAACTCCATCAACTACCTCATAACTCCACCAAACTCGTCACATGAGTCAAAATTTAAGTATCCATGCAATAGCTCCACTTAACCCTCAGGAATAGTGTAATTCCTTCTATCAGCTCCTATGCCACATTTGTGCACTTAACTGAAGTGCTCCAAGAGAATAAGATAATGTTTATAGTCAAAATATTATTAAGAGCTAATAATATTCGACATATCTATTTTTAGAATGGAAATCTAAAAATAGATTATGCCCAATATGTCTAAAAATAGAAGTCAATCTATTTTTTCCAACTTGACCAACCAGCAACAAATAACATCCTGCAACTCATATAATATGACCGACATGTCTAAAAATAAACATAGTCTAAAAATAGACTTGCGCCAAAAATAGTCTGCGGGCCCACTTAGTGAAGGTGAATTATTTCCACTAAGCTCATCATCTTGTTGCAATGTCAACACTCCCTCTCAACAAGATAGGGATTATCTTCCACCCCGATCCTGCCCCTGTGGTATTCGAATTTTCTCCTGGTGGGCGCCTTTGTCAAGATATCAGCATCCTGATCCTCCGTAGGAATGTAAGAAAGTAACATGATCTTCCACCACACAGAATCTCTGATATGATGATACCGGATGTCAATGTGTTTAGATCTATCGTGAAATAATAGATTAAACGAGAGTTTGATGCAACTCTGATTATCACAATATATCACAGTAGGATCTAAGTGTGAATCGAACAACCCGACCAGGATCTTCCTCATCCATATAGCCTCGCATGCAGCCAAACTCGCTGCCATATACTCGGCCTTTGCTGAAATGAGTGCCACGGATCTCTGCTTCCTGCTGTACCAAGAAACTGCTGTCGACCCGATACTGAAAATCCCTCCAGATGTGCTCTTTCTGTCCGTTGGGCTCCCTGCCCAATCTGAATCCATGAAGCCACACAGCTTCACCTCATCCGACTGTTTGTACCATAATCCATATCCTGATGTGCCTCTGAGATATCTCAATACATGCTTGCCTGCCTTCCAGTAGAGCTTGGTTGGCTTAACCATAGATTGTGAAAGCTGGTTAACAGCATATCATATGTCGGGTCGTGTATTGACCAGATACATGAGTGAACCAACCAACTGTCGATAAACAGTGGCATCCACTACCTCTGCCGATGTAGCATCCTATTTCCTCCAACCACCAGGAAGAGGAGTGTCGATAGGCTTGCAGCCTTTCATGTTGAACTTCTCCAGTACCTCTCGGGCATACTTACCTTGAGACACAAATAGTCCACCCTTCCGCTGCCAAATTTCCAATCCCAGGAAATAATGAAGGAGGCCCAAGTCCTTCATCTCAAACTCCTTTGCAAGATCTACCTTGCATGAGTGTATCAACAGTTCATCACCCGTCAAAATCAAATCATCTACATAAAGTACAATGATCGCAAGTTTCCCTCCACCAATCCGGTATAGGTTCAGATCCACCTCACTCTTGGAGAATCCAAGTCCGGTGAAATAACTGTCTATCTGTGTGTACCAAGCACGAGGTGCTTGTTTCAACCCATACAACGCTCTCTTGAGCCTGCACACATGCGACTCGCTGCTAAAGATCTCAAAACCTTTGGGCTGCTCTATGTACACCTCCTCCTCAATCACTCCGTTGAGGAACGTAGTCTTCACATCCATCTGATGAATGTGCCACCCCATCTGCACTGAGAGAGCAAGAATCATCCATATGGAATAATACCTTGCGACAGGTGCAAAGGTTTCCTCATAATCGATCCCCTCAATCTATGAGAAGCTTCGGGCAACAAATCTTGCCTTGTACTTCTCCACACTCCCGTCAGCTTCTTGCTTCACTTTGTAGATCCATCTCGAACCCACCACTGATTTCCCTTCCGGCCTTGGGACAATCTCCCATGCACTGTTTCTGACAATTGAATCATACTCTTCCACCATGGCATCTACCCATGCGGGATCCTCCACAACTTCCTCGAAAGAGGATGGCTCTATCATGATACACTTTCTCATAAGAGCCATGTATCCAGTATACCGATCAGGTGACTGTCTCTGTCTGCGTTGTGATGTAGGTGCTCCTACAATCCTCTCTGCATCTTGAGCCAGTCGCTCAGCTTTTGTAGTACGCTTCTGCCCTCTGATGGTTGGCACTGCATGAGTGGTCTCTTCCACTCCATGAACCTCCTCTTGTGGCTGATCCACATCCTGAAGCTCATCCTTAGGAACTAATAGCTCCTCATATGCATGCAAGTGTGGCTCCCTCTCAAGTGAACACTTCATGGCTTTCTCCTCATGAAATTTGATATCTCGTCGCACAACAGTCTTGCGACTTTCTGGCAAATACACACAATAGTTTTGGGGTGTATCAATGTACCCCAAAAATATCCCAACCTCTGCAGTCGGCTCCAGCTTCTTCCTGGCATCCTTAGTCACATGAATATAAACAGGTGAACCAAAAATCCTCAAATGGGAAATATGAGGCTTCTTACCAGAAAATGCCTCCTTGGGTGTACTCATGCCAAGTATCCTGTGAGGACAACGGTTCTGCACATATACTGCAGTATTGTATGCCTCAGCCCACAAGTGTATGGGAAGGCCCTGATCATGCAACATCACCCGTGCAGCACCCACGATCGTTTTGTTCTTCCGCTCAGCCACCTCATTTTGCTGTGGGTTATGAGGCGCTATGAGCTCTCTTCGAATTCCTTCTGCGCTGCAAAAGTCCTTGAATTTTCCAGAGATGAATTCACCACCATTTTCGCTCCTAAGAGCCTCCACGTGCTTCCCCAATTCTTTCTCAACTAGTGCCTTGAACTCACAGAACTTTGAGTATGTCTCGCTCTTCTTCTGCATGAAGAAGATCCAGCACTTTCAATAAAAATCATCAACAAATATCACATAGTACCTGTGCTTTGCTGTCGAAACTACTGAGAAAGGTCCACACACGTCTATGTGATTTCTCTCAAGGATCGTCGTGGCATGACTATCCTTCTCGTGAAAGTTCGATTTCACAAATTTTCCCAAGGTACATCCCTTGCACCGATCTGACTGCGCAAGAGTACCCTTAGGAATCCCAGTAGAAATCTGTTGCAGTATCTTCAAAGATCCATGGTGAAGGTGGCCCAATCTCTGGTGCCACAGCTCGCCATCATCCTGGCTCACCACTCCTGCCTTGCCTGCCATTCTTGCGCAGCCATCTACCTGCAATTGATCATGGTTCTTAACTTGAACCCCTATCCTCCAGGTTTCACCAGTTGCCTTACTACGCAGGAAAGCCTTTCCCTCGCTAAAGACAACATCATATCCCTTGTCTTCTAACATGGCCACCGAGATCATATTCTTCTTCAAACCTGGAACATGCATCACTTCCTTCAATACGAATGGTTTACCAGACTCCCTCTCAAAGGAAATGGTATCGATACCGGTTGCACTATATCTACCATCATCAGCCATCTCGATGTGCACTCCAAGATCTTTCTCATCCAGATTAGTAAACAAATATTTGTCTTTGGTCATATGAAAAGACTCACCACTGTCAAGAAACCACACTGAACCCATCATACTTGAGACCAAGCATGCGATCAGCAAAAAATCCAGCTCAAACTGCGAGGCTAAGGCCTCTCCAGCTGCAGATCCAGCAGCTTGCTTATTTCTCTTCTTCTGTGGACAATTAGTGGTGTAATGTCCGTGTTGGTGACAAAGTGAGCGACTTCAATTTTGATGATGTCCCCGCTTCTACCTTCTCGTAATCGACTGAGTTACCTTCTTGCTCTTCCTTTTCCTTGATTTGGCAAACAAAGCACAATTTTTTTCATCCGAGTTCTTTGGATGAAGATCCGTCCCCGGTACTTCACCTGATCTTCCTCTTGCACAAGATCCGACCAAAGTCGCTCCCATCCTTAGTACCTTCTACCAACCATCGACAGTGAGGTCCTTAGGAGAATGCCAACTCTTCAGAAGCCCAAGGAGAGCCAAGCTCACCAAGTCCTCATCATCTACAGTCACCCCCACACTTCCCAGCTCATCCCTGCATTGGACAGACTTTGTGAGGTACTTGGGTATACTATCGCCTTTCTCCATTTTTATGTTTCTGAGTCTATCCTTGAGCACCAACTTCCTCTGGTCGCTCTTACTTTGGAATAAATATATCAAAGCTTTCCACATCAAGAATGGAGAAGCTTTACCATGAAGGCCGGACACTATGTGATCCTTCACACCTTCCAACAGAATCCTTTGACACTTTGCTGTCTTCTTTTTCCATGCGTCAAGTGTGACAGCATCGCTAGAAGCAGGTTTTGGAATTTCTACATCTATGAACTCCTTCAACCCATTGTCTCCTGATCACACACTATTTTAACTTCATGCACAATACAGACCCTATTCCACCCTTCGCAATTTCGGAAATAAAAACAATCGCATGTGCACATTAAAACCATAAACAATCACACATATGAACACAGTATTTTATGGGAAAGCTTAAAGCTGAAAACCCCCAACTATCTGTATATTATATGTCATATATATCATGTAGCAATAATTATACAAATCTCCTCACAAAGCTCTCAGTACAATCTCCAATTGCTACACACTAAACAGGTCCGATCTAACAAAACACATGCTCCAATCTCTGCCACCTGATAGCCTGCCTCTACTGCGCAATCACTGCTGAAGAATGGCTCTGAATGAACTCAAATTGGTCCAGCCTTGCTCACGCAATCCTCATTGGCATCTCCAATCACTGTGTGTTGCAAATCATGCAACACTATAGTCACAACTGATAGTCACACTGCTCTTTCACCTACCTCTTCACTGGTCTCCACTGAAACTGTCCATGCACTGTAGTTAACTGATGTATTCTTTAGTTCATTAATGAGTTAATAATTAGTGAATTAATTAATAATTAATTCACACCACTCTCACTAGTGTATCAATCAGTTAGACTAGATACAACTAGCTCAACTATGTTTAACTCAGTTAAACTGAACACAACTCCATCAACTAGCTCCATAACTCCACCAAACTCTGTCACATGAGTTCTAACTGAAGTATCCATGCAATAGCTCCACTTAACCCTTAGGAATAGCGTAATTCCTTCTGTCAGCTCCTGTGCCACATCTGTGCACTTAACTGAAGTGCTCCAAGAAAATAAGATAATGTTTATAGTCCAAATATTATTAAGAGCTAATAATATTCGACATATCTATTTTTAGACTGGCAATCTAAAAATAGATTCCGCCCAATATGTCTTAAAATAGAAGTCCATCTATTTTTCCAACTTGACCAACCATCCACAAATAGCATCCTGCAACTCATAGAATATGATCGACATGTCTAAAAATAGACATAGTCTAAAAATAGACTTGCGCCAAAAATAGCCTGCGGGCCCACTTAGTGAAGGCGACTTCTTTCCACTAAGCTCATTATCTTGTTGCAATCTCAACAAGAGGTCGGTATAATTCAACCTAGTCAAAGTTATTTTTCAGCTCCAGTAGTATTGGTGCACAAGAAGGATGGATCATGGTGCATGTGTCCGAATTATAAGGAGCTAAAAAAACTCACTATTAAAGATAACATTCCCATTCTTGTTATTGATGAATTATTGGATGAATTACATGGAGAATTTTACTTCAACAATTTGAATCTTTGTTCAGGATATCATCAAATAAGAATGAAGACTCAAGATATTCCAAAAACAACATTTAGAACTCATGAGGGTCATTATGAATTGTTGGTCATGCATTTTGGCCTTACCAATGCACCTTCTACATTTCAAGGTTTGATGAATTCCATTTTCGAACCCTTCCTTAGAAAAAATTTGTTAGTATTTTTTGATGATATACTAATCTACAACAAGTCTTGGAATGATCATGTGCAACATGTTGACAGGGTGCTCAAACTATTGGAGGAGGAACAATTATATGCAAAAACCTCCAAATGTTTCTTTGGCGTACAAGAGGTGGAATATTTGGGTCATATTGCATCTCATGAGGGTGTTAAGGTATACACTAACAAAATTAAATCCATTCAGGAATGGAAAAACCTCACAATCATAAAGCATCTGTGAGAATTTCTCGGGTTGACAAGGTATTATTGCAAGTTTGTTAAGAATTATGGGAAAATAACAACACTTCTGACAACAATATTGAAGAAAGATGCATTTTATTGGATTCCAAAAATAACTAAGGCCTTTGAACATCTTAAAGAGGCAATGTATCAAGCACCGGTCTTAGCTATGCCAAACTTCACAGAAAATTTTATTGTGGAATGTGATGCATCGAGAAATGGAATTGGTGTTGTTTTAATGCAAGAAGGAAGACCCATTGCTTTTGAAAGTCGTCCAATCAAAAAAAGTATGTACACAAACCTATTTATGAGAAAGAAATGTTGGCAATACTACATGCACTTAAGCAATGGTGACCGTACCTAATGGGAAGACACTTAAAGGTAAAAACAGATCATGATAGTCTTAAATACTTTTTAAAACAAAGATTATCTTCAGAAGAGCAGCAAAAATTGGTCACAAAGATGTTGGGTTATGAATTTGAAATCATCTACAAAAAAGGGAAACAAAATGTTGTTGCAGATGCACTCTCAAGAAAGGATGAGGATATGGAAGCACTGCTTTGTGCCATTTCGATTATCCAACCAGATTGGATAACCGAAGCAAGGGATGAATGGAAGAATGATTAAGAAGTGTGGGAACTCATTCAAAAGTTGCAGCAATATCCTGGTACATCTAATACATTTAGCTAGAAAAATGATTCATTATGGTATAAAGATGACTTATACCTCTGTGAAAATTCCCAACTCAAACAAAAGATTCTTCTGGAATTGCACATCTCTCCCTTATGAGGGCACTCGGGATTTTTAAAAACTTACCATAGGTTTAAGAAGGAATTTTTTTGGGACGGACTTAAATCTAATATTCAAAAGTTTGTGGCATAATGTTTGGTTTGCCAACAAAATAAAGTTGAGATAATTGAGACCCGGAGTTTGTTACAACCCTTATCGATTCCAAGTCAATGTTGGGAGGAGGTTTCAATGGATTTTATCACGAGTTTACCCAAGTCCAAAGGAACGAGTGTCAACATGGTGGTAGTTGATAGACTTACGAAGTATGAACACTTTTGTCCATTATCTCATCCATTTAAAGCCAATACAATTTCTACTACATTTATGGAAACAACTCAAAAGCTACATGGAAACCCAAAGATTATTGTAAGTGACAGAGATCCCATTTTCACTGGAAATTTTTGGACGGAATTATTTTCTTGTTTTGGTACTCAATTAGCTCATAGTTCATCTTATCGTCCTCAATCTGATGGGAAAACTGAGATAGTGAACAAATGTTTGGAAGGATATCTCCATTGCTTTGTATCTGATAAACATGCACAATGGGTCAAGTGGCTACCTTTGGCTAAATGGTGGTATAACACTTCCTTCCATACTACAACAAAAATGGCCCCATTTATGGCACTTTGTGGATATCATCTGCCATCCATCACATAATATTTAAGAGAAATTATAAGGTTCAAGCAGTGGAAGATCACATCGAGCATCAACAACAAGTTCTCCAACTCTTAAAGGATAACCTCACTTTGGCCCATAATCGAATGAAACAAAAGGAAAATCAACATCACATCGAAAGAAGCTTTCATGTAGGTGAATTGGCATTTTTACAACTACAACTATACAAACAAATGTTCGTCAAGAAAGATAAGAAGGATAATAAATTATCACCAAAAAATTATGGTCCTTGCAAGGTGTTGCAAAAGATCGGTACTATGGCATACAAATTGGAGCTTCCTGCATCTTCCTGAGTGCATCCAATTTTCCATGTTTCATGCTTAAAGAAGGTTATAGGTCACAAGCTCCCAGTTCAAACAATATTTCAAGAACTTGATGAGGAAAGAAAAATCATATTGGAACCTGAAGCAATCATGAAAAAAAGAACTCAACAACTACGAAATCGATCAATTTCAGAGTATCTCATCAAGTGGAAGAACTTACCCGCTGAAGATTCCACATGGGAGGATGAAAATTTTATACGGAAGCATCTAGAACTATTCAAGCGTTGAGGAAAACTCTTTTTTTAAGGAGAGGGGCATGTTAGGTCCCTATAATACTAGTGTATTCCCTTATTATTATTGTTAGTGTATACCCCTTATTGTTATTGTTGTGCCCATGTAGTCCCCATATTGTTATTATTGTTCCCCATGTTAGCGCTCGAATCTACCTTAGGCTGAAATAAGGTAAAACTCAAGGCAACAACAAACCAAGCTCAGCCTCGTAGCTAGCCCTACGAGGACAGGAGAGGGCTCTCTCCGGGTCTATCTCGACAAAATATCTTCAAAGGGGCTGAGATGACTAATCAGGAATACTGATTTTAGGCTAGTAAACAGATAGGAAGGTTTGATTTAAATTTTTTGGGTTTTTGTTGGAAAATGGGAAAAACAATTTTGGGCTCGGGGATGAGGCCAGATCTTTGCAGAATTCGAATTGGGGCAAGGTAGGCAGTAGTCTTAATGCTTTTGATTATGTGTATGGATGGATCAGAATGACAAGGAGTTGAAGAGGGCAAAGGAGAACAAGGATCCTCTCCAAACTGGCGAAAACATATAAAACTAAACAAAAGCTTAAGGCAGAGCACTGGAAGCAATGGATTCTACCTCATTTACTCATTCATTTAGTTTTAGAAGCAAAAGAAGGGAATGGCATACATTAAACATGAAATAACTTACAAAATACTGAGAGAAAACACCATCAAGAACTGAAAGCCACAAGAATCCCAATAGGTGCTGCAAAACCTCTGATCTTTCCTTAGCCAAAATGCAGAAACTATGTACAATAGTGTGCCAAACTTTTCCCAAGAGTCCAACCCTGAAAGTGTCTCAGAAAATACAATAAATAGACAATTCTAACCCCTTCCCATGCCTCTAGGGGTCGAGCTCATGCTTCTAGGAGTAGTTTGAACCAATTCTAAACAAGGAGCTAAAATCTAGGCAGCCAAACAACTTGCCTCTAAAAGGAAGGAAACTGATTCATTCACTTGATTTTCACTTTTTTGTGAGTGAACCATCTAGAACAAGTAAATACATGCCAAAATTACATCATGTTTATCAAATTACATCAAGCTGGGTCAAAAATTACATCAAGAGGTGAAACTAGTCCAAACTGGCCGAATTTCTGAGTTGAAGAGTCAAAATTGGGCAAAATTCCTCTATGCGCCGCACCCAAATTCCCTATGCATCACGCCACTTTGGAGCTGATTTTGGGGCACTTCCTGGAGTCCAAATTGAGCTCATAATAGCTTGTTGGAAAGCCCTGGATGTCTGCTATCCAAAACAAGTAGAATTTTTCAATTTGGAGCTCATTTGCCCCTCCAAAAATTCATTCTCCCAAGAGTACTTCCTGCTGGTGCAAAAGGTGGCAGAAAGGTGACTTTAATGGTGTTTTTGGCCCTTTTTACCATCCAGAACTTCATGAAATGCTTTGGCCATTTCTGAGCATGCATAACTTACCATGAAAAATCCAAAAATATCAATTTTTCCTCCAGAAGGTGTCCCAATCATAAGCGCGCGTCGGGTGGCGCGACGCGTCGGGCAGAAAAACCTGTTTTGCAACAAAAATTTCAAAAATGACAAAATTTTCTCCAAATTTGCTGAAATTTGGAGTGAATGTCTCTCATCATGTCCAATGCTCGGCCAAGGAAGCTTCGGCCAAGATTATGCATTTTCACGCCTCCTCGATGCCTTTTTCATCTTTGCCCATTGGCAAGAGCATTCAATAACATGTAGTCCCATGGTTTTACCTAGGCCCTTGCTCAACATCCACTTTGATATCTGAATGATTCGTTTCCATTCCCTATCAGCCTGAAGTTTTCTCAAAGCCTTCTTTATTACAATAAGAGGAAACTCTACCTCCCACGCAATAAAAGAATCTAGAGCACTACATACTTCTTCCTTGACATTGGATAATGTTTGACATGTTCAACCAGCTTTTCTGATTTTGACACACTACCAATTTTTTTTCTTGTTTTCCATACTCTTGGATTCAAGGCCTTGGCCCTCCTGCAAAGCACACCAAAGAAGGAAACTTTTTCCTACTCATAGAAGCAACAAACTGATTCCTTTAAGTGACTCCAATGTATTAACTCCCCCCCTTGGGAAGCCCTGATTGTGGCAACCATGTGTCTGCATACTTTGTATCAACTTATGTTTGTTCATTTGATGTAAGAATTTTAAAACCACCATGTCCACACCATTATACAACAAGTTCTTTTATAGATTAGTTTACAAATAGTCTTTGTCTGCACATGCTAATGGAGAGATGTTTGTCTTTGTTGACACCTCTTAAGGCACGCAAGAAAATGCTTTTCAGCCACCACAGGATCAAAACATTTTATGCCCTCAATTTATATGACACCTTCCGGAAAACATTCTTGATCTGTTGTTTCGATAATTATATGATCGGATTTCACCACCTTTGTTCTCACCAATTCTGGAAGCATTTTCACAAGATCTCCTCTACAACATAGACAGTTATCACTAGACCTCACAACATCTCCAGCTTCGGTCATTTTGGAAGTAACTAAGGATCCATCAACATCTTCTTCACCAACTTGGAGCGAGAAGGACTGAGTGATTTGAATTTTTGTGGATGATATGGGAGATGGTAGGGTTTAGGGATAGGGATAAATGGGGACAAGTGAGTGTATGAAAGAATTGGGGAATGTGAACAAGTGATATGAGTGATATTTTAGGATATACGGAGAAAAGGGATTGACAATAATGAATGACAATATTTCGGTGATGGGAAAGGAGCCACATGTGTGAAATGGACTTTGAACTAATTGGCACCAAAATCAAACTTTAACAATCAAACTCCAACCCTATAAGAGACATTTTTAACAAGAGAGTAGGGTTTGTGTTCTTCAACATTCAAACTCTTACAACCAATCTTCAAACAACTCCAAACACTGACCAAAGATAATAGCAAGATGATTTAAACTTACATGGGGAAAAGGAGACTGAGAGAATTTGAATTTTGAAAGGAAGTGGCAAAAATTTTGTGTTCTGGCTCAATGCACCACGCATCAACCCAATGCGTCGCGCACAAACCCAATGCGCCGCGCCATTTTGCAGGAGGATTTTGGAGGCCTTCCCGATGTCCAAATTGGGCGTGTGATAGCTCGTTGGAAGTATCTTGGAGTCTAATTTCCAATAAAAGTAGATTTTTTCAATTTTGAGTTCATTTACCCTGTCAAAAATCAAATCTCCCAAGACTGGTCAAAATGAGAAGAATGAGGCTGCCTCAAGGCAGAGTGCTGTTGCAGTCAACTTTTGAAGGTCTTCCTCAACTCAAAATTGAGCTCATGATATTTCATTGGAAATATATTTGTGTCTAGTTATCATTTGACTCATTAAGCAAGTCATTTGGCCAACCAAGCTAGAAGAAATATTGATTTTCCCAAGGTCACTTCAGAGGTGCATCAATTCTCCCAAGGCGATTGTATTTTTGACATTTATCTAAAACCATGATACCTGTGTAAAAATTGAAGGACGTTTTTCTTTTTTGGCATGTTTTGGACAAAAACCTCTCTCAGTTTTCTAAAATTCATCTTTTATTGCTCAGAAACATCATTGGAGTAAAACCTATCCCGATGGGTGGAACAAAGGATTTGTCGAAATGAATCGAAATGAAGGGGATAAGGGGCTTCTAAATTCTTGGGAAAATTTTTCGAAGTAGGGAGGGATGTTAGGAAGTAGGGGAAAGTGAAATCTCAGAAATTGAGTGAGGGGAAGGGGTCCAAAAGGGCAAAACACAGGCCTAGCCTGGAAAATTGCCAAGTTGTAGCAAGAAACTATGGTTTGTGCAAAAATGAGGAATTTGGGGGATCTCAGTGATGGGAAGTGTTTAATCAGGTACATTAAGGATAGGGGAAGGTGTATGAACATCAGGATACATTTTTTGATGATGATTTGACCATCCAAGAGCAATTACCTCCAAAACCCTAGGAGAGGGAAATGAACCTTACCTAGGCACAACTGAAGCATGAACAAGGTGTAAAATGACCCTTTGGAATCTGGCATGATGATGAAAACCCTCTAAATTATGGTACACTCAGCTGAATGGTGACATGGACCGACATTTGGACAACTCTGGAAGGAGTGAAAGCAAACCCTAGACCTAGTACTTAGTGAGCAAATTTTGCTTGAAGGCTCACTGAAATGACAAAATTTGACCTTGAAACTTTAAGATCACTTTGTAAGAGCATGTTTGATCACTGGAGGAAGGTTGCAAAGGCTGACACTAACATTGGCTCCAATGGGGATGGTAGCTCCTTGGAGGTGCCAAGAACGGCAGATCTTTGGGAGAGCAGACCAGTGCCTTATCCATTGGGCAATGGAATCGATGACTTGGCAAATTAACAAAAAACTTTTGATTGATTTATTGACTGAAACTTGACTCAAACCGACTCAATTCTGCAACCAAAATGACAGAAAAACTGACTTGACAAACTCAAACCAAAACTGCAATGAAACTGGAACAAAGTGTTGCCTTTGGCTGCTTATTTATTTACAAATCTCCCTTACTTTGCTGCAGAGCCAATAGATCAAGTAATGCTGTAATGCCAGATCAACCATTCAAGTAATTGTGACAAGGATGTTGCTTGAGAGTGCTTCAATTAGGACACAGATGAAATTGCTGGCAGCCACACATGCACATAATGAGTCTGGTTATGTAAAATACAAGTTGATCTATCATTCAGACTGAAAAACATTTCCATGTACGTTGCAATAGGATCGCAAAAGCTAGACTTTGTTTGTTGCCCCAACTCTGCAATACATACTTCCAGCTGCACACTATCAATGCAAATATCCACGGGCAGCTCTATTGTTTCTTGTTTTGAAGGAGGGAGAGTTTCCAAGAACTTTTTGGGATCTCGGAATTCATATGATTGGATCTGATCATTTAAATACTGAATCTCCTTCTCAACTCTTTCAACAAGTAACTCACAAAAACCAGTTTTATCTTGAAGAGGAAACTTCGGAGATTTCAAACATTGAAGCACGACAAAGAAAAATTCTTCATCAATTTCAAAATCCACTAACTGATCTCTAACTTCTTTTAAAGCTTCACAAAACATAGGGTCTACCACATACCCTACCATTGCATGAATGGATCAGTGAGCACTGGAATCTCTGGATCGAGTTGGAGTCGCCAGGTGAATGTTTCAGCCTTCATATGTCTGATCGTTGTCCACCATCAACAATCAGATCTGAACTTGATACATATACTGGGGCGAGACAATCTACAAGTCGAGCGTTACGTTCACAAGCTAAACCGGAGATCGACTGAAGCAGCATTTATCTACTTCCGCTAATACAAGGCAAAAGCGTTTCGAAAGCTACCTGGCGTGACTTCAAACTCCATCTGTAACTTATGAAACAAATAACATCAACAAGCAAACCATTCTCTTTCCCGAGTATGGTCGCCAGTATGTTAGCGCTCGAATCTACCTTAGGTTGAAATAAGGTAAAACTCAAGGCAACATCAAACCAAGCTCAGCCTCGTAGCTAGCCCTACGAGGACAGGAGAGGGCTCTCTCTGGGTCTATCTCGAAAAAAGATCTTCAAAGGGGCTGAGATGACTAATAAGGAATACTGATTTTAGGCTAGTAAACAAATAGGAAGGTTTGATTTAAATTTTTTGGGTTTTTGTTGGGAAAATGGGAAAAACAATTTTGGGCTCGGGGATGAGGCCAGATCTTTGCAGAATTCGAATTGGGGCAAGGTAGGCAGTAGTCTTGATGCTTTTGATTATGTGTATAGATGGATCAGAATGACAAGGAGCTGAAGAGGGCAAAGGAGAACAAGGATCCTCTCCAAATTGGCGAAAACATATAAAACTAAACAAAAGCTTAAGGCAGAGCACTGGAAGCAATGGATTCTACCGCATTTACTCATTCATTTAGTTTCAGAAGCAAAAGAAGGGAATGGCATACATTAAAAATGAAAGAACTTACAAAAAACTGAGAGAAAACACCATCAAGAACTGAAAGCCACAAGAATCCAAATAGGTGCAGCAAAACCTCTGATCTTTCCTTAGCCAAAATGTAGAAAATATGTACAATAGTGTGCCAAACTTTTCCCAAGAGTCCAACCCTGAAAGTGTCTCAAAAAATACAATAAATAGACAATTCCAACCCCATCCCATGCCTCTAGGGGTCAAGCTCATGCTTCTAGGAGCAATTTGAACCAATTCTAAACAAGGAGCTAAAATCTAGGCAGCCAAACAACCTGCCTCTATAAGCTAGGAAACTAATCCATTCACTTGATTTTCACTTTTTTGTGAATGAATCATCTAGAACAAGTAAATACATGCCAAAATTACATCATGTTTATCAAATTACATCAAGCTGGGTCAAAAATTACATCAAGAGGTGAAACTAGTCCAAACTGGCCGAATTTCTGAGCTGAAGAGTCAAAATTGGGCAAAATTCCTCTATGCGCCGTGCCCAAATTCCCTATGCGTCGCGCCACTTTGGAGCTGATTTTGGGGCACTTCCTGGAGTCCAAATTAACATCATGATAGCTTGTTGGAAAGCCCTGGATGTCTGCTATCCAACCCAAGTAGAATTTTTCAATTTGGAGCTCATTTTCCCCTCCAAAACTTCATTCTCCCAAGAGTACTTCCTGCTGGTGCAAAAGGTGGCAGAAAGGTGACTTTAATGGTGTTTTTGGCCCTTTTTACCATCCAGAACTTGATGAAATGCTTTGGCCATTTCTGAGCATGCATAACTTACCATGAAAAATCAAAAAATATCAATTTTTCCCCCAGAAGGTGTCCCAATCATAAGCGCGCGTCGGGTGGCGCGACGCATCGGGCAGAAAAACCTGTTTTGCAACAAAAATTTCAAAAATGACAAAATTTTCTCCAAATTTGCTGAAATTTGGAGTGAATGTCTCTCATCATGTCCCATGCTCGGCCAAGGAAGCTTCGGCCAAGATTATGCCTTTTCACGCCTCCTCGATGCCTTTTTCATCTTTGCCCATTGGCAAGAGCATTCAATAACATGTAGTCCCATGGTTTTACCTAGGCCCTTGCTCAACATCCACTTTGATATCTGAATGATTCATTTCCATTCCCTATTAGCCTGAAGTTTTCTCAAAGCCTTCTTTATTACAATAAGAGGAAACTCTACCTCCCACGCAATAAAATAATCTAGAGCACTACATACTTCTTCCTTGACATTGGATAATGTTTGACATGTTCAACCAGCTTTTCTGATTTTGACACACTACCAATTTTTGTTCTTGTTTTCCATACTCTTTGATTCCTTGGCCTTGGCCCTCCTGCAAAGCACACCCAAGAAGGAAACTTAATCCTGCTCATAGAAGCAACAAACTGAATTCCTTTAAGTGGCTCCAATGTATCAACTCCCCCCCTTGGGAAGCCCTGATTGTGGCAACCATGTGTCTGCAGACTTTGTATCAACTTATGTTTGTTCATTTGATGTGAGAATTTTAAAACCACCATGTCCACACCATTATACAACAAGTTCTTTTATAGATTAGTTTACAAATAGTCTTTGTCTGCACATGCTAATGGAGAGGTGTTTGTCTTTGTTGACACCTCTTAAGGCACGCAAGAAAATGCTTTTCAGCCACCACAGGATCAAAAAAATTTATGCCCTCAATTTATATGACACCTTCCGGAAAACATTCTTGATTTGCTGTTTCAATAATTATATGATCGGATTTCACCACCTTTTTTCTCACCAATTCTGGAAGCATTTTCACAAGATCTCCTCTACAGTATAGACAGCTATCACTAGACCTCACAACATCTCCAGCTTCGGTCATTTTGGAAGTAACTAAGGATCCATCAACATCTTCTTCACCAACTTGGAGCGAGAAGGACTGAGTGATTTGAATTTTTGTGGATGATATGGGAGATGGTAGGGTTTAGGGATAGGGATAAATGGGGACAAGTGAGTGTATGAAAGAATTGGGGAATGTGAACAAGTGATATGAGTGGTATTTTAGGATATAAGGAGAAAAGGGATTGACAATAATGAATGACAATATTTCGGTGATGGGAAAGGAGCCACATGTGTGAAATGGACTTTGACCTAATTGGCACCAAAATCAACTTTAACAATCAAACTCCAACCCTATAAGAGCCATTTTTAACAAGAGAGTAGGGTTTGTGTTCTTCAACATTCAAACTCTTACAACCAATCTTCAAACAACTCCAAACACTGACCAAAGATAATAGAAAGATGATTTAAACTTACATGGGGCAAAGGAGACTGAGAGAATTTGAATTTTGAAGAGAAGTGGCAAAAATTTTGTGTTCTGGCCCAATGCGCCGCGCATCAACCCAATGCGTCGCTCCATTTTGCAGGAGGCTTTTGGAGGCCTTCCCGATGTCAAAATTGGGTGTGTGATAGCTCGTTGGAAAGATATTGGAGTCTAATTTCCAACAAAATTATAATTTTTCAATTTGGAGTTCATTTAATTTGTCAAAAATCAAATCTCCCAAGACTAGTCAAAATGAGCAGAATGAGGCTGCCTCAAGGCAGAGTGCTGTTGCAGTCAACTTTTGAAGGTCTTCCTCAACTCCAAATTGAGCTCATGATAGTTCATTGGAAATATATTTGTGTCTAGTTATCATTTGAATCATTAAGCAAGTCATTTGGTGATCCGAATGGAAAATGGCATCAACTCATGTTATTCATCTACCCATATTATCCATCTACCCATGGAATTTACCCATGGTATTGTAAATGGCATCGACTCATGGTATTCATCCACCCATGATATTTATTCACCCATGGTATTATAAGTGACCCATGGTATGTATCCACCCATGGTATTTATCCACACATGGGATTTACCCATGGTATTGTAAGTGGTATCTACCCATGGTATTGGCCCATGGTATCCACCTATGGTATTCTATCTCAAAAAAAGGCTATAAATAACAAGCCTCACTTTGTAAAAGGAGAGATTGTCTGCCACAATGTAGCTTCTACAGTTATTCTCTGTTTTAATAAAACAAGTTTCTTTGTGGTTTTATTTTCTTTGTGTTCTCTCTTTTTTTCTGGCATTATAATTTTGCAGATCTTGTCAGATCTATTTCAAATTTTTAGATCTTGGGGGTCTCCTCCCAAGATCTGGATCAGTGGTATCAGATTTAGGTTACGCCTCCATGGGAATGAGGGTTTGAAAAATATTTCAGCTTCAATGTTTTGCAGCAATCTTCAGCAAAATCCATGAATGTTTTTGGGCGGCGAGTTTTCAGATCAGATCTGAAACTTTTGGTAAAAAATTTGCAAAAAAAAAGACCAGATCTGGATTCCTTGCGAAAAAATACTCAAATTCAAAAAAAAATCGGCCAAATTGGAGTTCGGATGAGGGAGATATTGCTAATTCAAAATCAGCAATGTTGAAGCAATTTTTCTGACGACAATTCATGGACGGCGGCTATCCTGTCATTTTTCGCCATTTTTAGTACAAAATTTCAAATAAATGGAGATATATCTGAGCTCCTCTTGAAAAATCACCCAAGTTCAAAAAAAAAATTGGTTGAATCGGAGTCTGGATGTGGGAGTTATCGTTGATTTAAAATCAACTATTTTTTCAGAAATTTTGTGACGGCGTGCTAGTCTTAGCGCAAATTTGAGAGTCTAGAGTCTCCAGATAGTGGTTTCAAACACATGAAATGATGCAGAATGATCATTCCATTTCCAAAAACAGGTTATAATAAATATTCTGAGTTATATTGACCGAGTTATGCTCATTTTAAATCTGGAGCAGCATTCGGAGCGGGTTCCCTTTGGAGACGTGCCCTCCCACCTCGCTTTAGTAGGCACCTACTTCACATTCATCAGTTTGATCATAGTAGCATTCGGCTTGGGTTATTTGGAGACGTGCCCTCCCACCCCAAGCTATGTAGGCACCTGCTACTTCATCAACAATCAGCATCACAGTTATGGGTCAACTACACAAAATCATTTTCATCGAAGTCCATTTGCTAGGCCGCACACTGTTAGTCACACAGTTGGTCACAAGCATTATAGGGTATCTCTATCCTCGGATCTTCATTTGTCATGATTTTGGTTCATCCACAAACCCACACTTCATCGAAGTCCATTTGCTAGGCCACACACTGTCAATATCACAGTTGGTCACAAGCATTACAGGGTATCTCTATCCTCGGATCTTCGTTCATCATGGTTATGGGTTAACTACACAAGACCCTTCTCTTCAGTGGTTCTTCATATTCAACAAAGGATTCTTAGGAGGGAACTTCACGCAATGGAGACCATTGCTTCTTAAGGAGGGAGGAATGATCCGAATGGAAAATGGCATCAACTCATGTTATTCATCTACCCATATTATCCATCTACCCATGGAATTTACCCATGGTATTGTAAATGGCATCCACTCATGGTATTCATCCACCCATGATATTTATTCACCCATGGTATTATAAGTGACTCATGGTATGTATCCACCCATGGTATTCATCCACACATGGGATTTACCCATGGTATTGTAAGTGGTATCTACCCATGGTATTGGCCCATGGTATCCACCTATGGTATTGTATCTCAAAAAAGGCTATAAATAACAAGCCTCACTTTGTAAAAGGACAGATTGTTCGCCACAATGTAGCTTCTACAGTTATTCTCTGTTTTAATAAAACAAGTTTCTTTGTGGTTTTATTTTCTTGGTGTTCTCTCTTTTTTTGGCATTCTAATTTTGTAGATCTTGTCAGATATATTTCAACTTTTTAGATCTTGGGGGCCTCCCCCCCAAGATCCGGATCAGTATGATCCGAATGGAAAATGGCATCAACTCATGTTATTCATCTATCCATATTATCCATCTACCCATGGAATTTACCCATGGTATTGTAAATGGCATCGACTCATGGTATTCATCCACCCATGATATTTATTCACCCATGGTATTATAAGTGACCCATGGTATGCATCCACCCATGGTATTCATCCACACATGGGATTTACCCATGGTATTGTAAGTGGTATCTACCCATGGTATTGGCCCATGGTATTCACCTATGGTATTGTATCTCAAAAAAGGCTATAAATAACAAGCCTCACTTTGTAAAAGGACAGATTGTCCGCCACAATGTAGCTTCTACAATTATTCTCTGTTTTAATAAAACAAGTTTCTTTGTGGTTTTATTTTCTTTGTGTTCTCTCTTCTTTTCTGGCATTCTAATTTTGTAGATCTTGTCAGATACATTTCAACTTTTTAGATCTTGGGGGCCTCCCCCCCCAAGATCCGATCGTTGGTATCGTAGCGGCCCCGTTTTTCTCGATCCCTCTTTGCATGTCCCCAACGAGGTCGGGGTATAAGGAGCTAGGGCTTGATCTGGTGGAACCTTTGCAAGATCAGCCTCGTAAACCTCGACGGACGCCCATGGGGGACGAAAAGAAAGATGAGGGAGCAGGAGATCCTATCAAAATATTGCTCGAGGAGGCCCTCGAAAAACAAAGGAACGCGATGATGAATAGTTTTGCTCAGATCCTTCAACGGCTGCCCACCGGCGGCGCATCTGCATCCAGTAGCCACTCTGGAGTTGCGACTCCCTTTAAGGTACAAGTAAATTTTGACATTCCCATATTTGAGGGTCAAATAGACGCAGATGCCGTAGATAGATGGTTGAATCTATTAGAAGGATATTTCTCTATTCATGACTTTTCAGACCGGGAGAAGATTATTTTTGCACTCCTCAAAGCTACCCCCCATGTTAAGGACTGGTGGGAAACCTACCGTGAGAACAAGGACCAGACAGAACCCTCTCTGTTCTCGGCCGTACCAACTTGGAATTCTTTCCGAGACGCCGTCAAGGAACAGTACTATCCCGTGGGGAGCTATGAGGACAAGTACATACAATGGACCACGCTGCGACAACAAAGGGATCAAGATGTGCACGAGCCGACGAATCTGTTCCATACCCTGCGCACAAAGTTGGGTATCAAAGATTCAGAGAAACATTTGGTGCTAAAGTATCGCAGCTGTCTGCACAGATACATTCAGGAGGAAATGGAGTTCCTCGACATCTCCTCGCTTGGTACGGCATACCGGTATGCTGCCAAGATTGAGCAGAAATTCAAACAGAAGAAGCGAGACTTTGGATCCGTGAATCAAAAGCAAGGAAAAGGTGCTTCCAAACCGCAGAACAAAGGACAGAGCATGGCGGCTAAAGACAACCCGTCAAAGCCACAAGAAAAGAACAACACCGTAAAGCCAAAGAAGGACACGGGAAAGTGGTGTGAGTTCCATAAGATCTCCACTCACAACACAAGTGAGTGTCGGGCCAAGCAGTCGCTGGTGGCTGAGATGAGGGCTTCTGAGTCAGATGCATGCTCTGACTCCGAATCAGAACCTGAAAAGGGGAATGAAAAAGGGAAACAGATTATTGATGCGGAGCCCAACGCCACCGTTGCCACTACAAAGGTCCAGAAGGAGGAACCGGAAGATCCAGAGGAGGAGGAACGTCTCTTCCACTCCCAGATGTGGGTAAAGGGCTCCCCTGTACAGTCCATTGTCGACAATGGGAGCCAAAAGAACCTCATTTCAGCAGACGCCGTGAAGCGGTTGGGCTTGCCGACCACAGCTCACCCACATCCATACACCATCGGGTGGCTTCACCAAGGACGAGATCTTTGCGTCAGCCAACAGTGTCGCCTTCCCTATAGCATCAAGCCATTCACGGATGAGGTATTATGTGATGTTGCTCCTATTGATGTTTCTGATGTATTATTAGGACAACCATACTTGTGGAAGCGTCATGCTGTGTATGAGTCTCGACCTCGTGCTGTTATTATTACTTTGGGAAATAAGTTGTACAGGATACCATAGGTACCACCTCCTACGACTATCTCTTTGGTTACTGCAAAACAATGTAGTAAGCTCATTTCCCAAACCAGGAAATTCGTTTTCCTGATGATCCGCCCCCAGGGCAAGAAGAAGACTGTGGCCACGACCTTCAGACAGGGCCCCTCTGCACGACAACAACAAATGGATAAGGTCGTGGAGGAGTACGGGGACATCTTCACCTCACCCACAGGGGTTCCTCTGCACTGCCAGGTCAAGCACCCGATTGATCTGACCCCAGGTGCGCCACTACCCGATGGACCGATCTATCGACGCTCTGTTCTGGAAAATGATGAAATCAAGAGGCAGATTCAGGAGCTGTTGCAGAAAGGTCACATCAGACCAAGTTCATCGCCCTGTGGGAGCCCGATCGTGTTGGTACGGAAGAAGGATGGGACGTGGAGACTCTGTATTGACTATCGGGCGCTGAACAAGATCACTGTCCGGAATAGGTACCCAATCCCACGGATTGATGACCTTCTGGACCAACTCCAAGGTGCAAAATATTTCAATAAGATCGACCTGAAGTCTGGGTATCACCAGGTACCAATTGAACCCTCTGATGTGTGGAAGACTGCCTTCAAAGCTAAGGAAGGCCTTTTTGAATGGCTGGTCATGCCTTTCGGGTTGACGAATGCTCCCGCAACCTTCATGAGGATGATGGACGACATCTTGCGGCCATTCACCAACTCATTCGTAGTGGTGTACTTGAATAACATGAGTTGATGCCATTTTCCATTCGGATCATTTATTAAAACAGAGAATAACTGTAGAAGCTACATTGTGGCGGACAATCTGTCCTTTTACAAAGTGAGGCTTGTTATTTATAGCCTTTTTTGAGATACAATACCATAGGTGGATACCATGGGCCAATACCATGGGTATATACCACTTACAATACCATGGGTAAATCCCATGTGTGGATGAATACCATGGGTGGATACATACCATGGGTCACTTATAATACCATGGGTGAATAAATATCATGGGTGGATGAATACCATGGGTCGATGCCATTTACAATACCATGGGTAAATTCCATGGGTAGATGGATAATATGGGTAGATGAATAACATGAGTTGATGCCATTTTCCATTCGGATCATTTGGCCAACCACGCTAGAATAAATATTGATTTTCCCAAGGTCACTTCAGAGGTGCATCAATTCTCCCAAGGCGATTGTATTTTTGACATTTCTATAAAACCATGATACCTGTGTAAAAATTGAAGGAGGTTTTTCTTCTTTGTCATGTTCGGGACAAAAACCTCTCTCATTTTTCTAAAATTCATCTTGTATTTCTCAGAAACATCATTGGAGTAAAACCTATCTCGATGGGTGGAACAAGGGATTTGTCGAAATGAATCGAAATGAAGGGGATAAGGGGCTTCTAAATTCTTGGGGAAATTTTTCAAAGTAGGGAGGGATGTTAGTAATTAGGGGAAAGTGGAATCTCAGAAATTGAGTGAGGGGAAGGGGTCCAAAAGGGCAAAACACAAGCCTATCCTAGAAAATTGCCAAGTTGTAGCAAGAAACTAGGGTTTGTGCAAAAATGAGGAATTTGGGGGATCTCAGTGATGGGAAGTGTTTAATCAGGTACATTAAAGATAGGGGAAGGTGTATGAACATCAGGATACATGTTTTGATGATGATTTGACCATCCAAGAGCAATTACCTCCAAAACCCTAGGAGAGGGAAATGAACCTTACCTAGGCACAACTGAAGCATGAACAAGGTGTAAAATGACCTTTTGGAATCTGGCATGATGATGAAAACCCTCTGAATGATGGTACACTCAGCTGAATGGTGACATGGACCGACATTTGGACAACTCTGGAAGGAGTGAAAGCAAACCCTAAACCTAGTACTTAGTGAGCAAATTTTGCTTGAAGGCTCACTGAAATGACAAAATTTGACCTTGAAACTTTAAGATCACTTTGTAAGAGCATGTTTGATCACTGGAGGAAGGCTGCAAAGGCTGACACTAACACCCCATAGAAGCCCACTAGTGTTATTGTTGTGCCCTTACATTATTATTGTTAGGTCGGCTATGATTATATTGTGACCCCTTAGAATCCTATATATAGAAAGGAGGTTTTGTCATTTGAATCATTCAAGAATTGTTCATTTATGTAATGTAAAGGAGGTTTCCCCTATTGAGATTCAACAAGATGATGAGCTTAGTGAAAATGAGTCGCCTTCACTAAGTGGGCTTCCAAGCTATTTCTAGGTGTAAGTCTATTTTTAGACATGGTGATCATATTTCAGAAGTTGCGGGATGCTATTTGTGGATGGTTGGTCAAGTTGGAAGAATAGATGAAATTCTATTTTTAGAATATTGGGTGAAACTTATTTATAGATCTTTGATCTAAAAACAGAAGTATCGATTATTATTAGCTCTTAATAATAATCTAATAATAAACATCAACTTATTCTCTTGGATCACTTAATTTCAGTGTACAAATTTGGCAAATTAGTGGGTTGAAGGAATTACGCAATTCCTAGGGTTTACTGGTGGTTCATGCATGGAGGACCCGGTTAGAACTGAAGTGGAAAAGTTATGATAGAGTTGCAAGAGTAGTTCATGGAGTTGTTATTCAGTTTAACTCAGTTAATGGAGTTAAACTCAGTTGAGCTAGTTGTATCTAGTCTAACTGAATGATACACTAGTGAGAGTGGAGTGAATTAATTAGTCAATTAATTCACAAATAATAATTCATTAATCAACTGAACAAATACATCAGTTAACTACAGTGCTTGTCAGTTCTAGTGGAGACACAGTGGAGAGATAGGTGAAAGGGCAAGACAGACTATCTGTTGTGACTATAGTGATGCATTGATTACACCACACACACATTGGAGTTGCCAATGAGGATTGCACAGTCAAGGCAAAGGTAATTCGAATTCATTCAGAGGTATTCTTCAGTAGGGATTGCGCAATGGAGGCAGTCTATCAGGTGGCAAGAAATCAGTGCATGGATTTGCAAATTTCTTCTGATTAGTGTGTGACGATTGATTGTACTGAGAGCTTGATGTACTAAGCTTTTTATGAGATTGTTACATGATCTCCATGGTACATAATATATGATAGTTGGGGTTTTCAGCTTCAGGCTTTCCCGTTCAACAATTGTGTTATGTGCGATTGTTTTTATTGCTTCATGTGTTTGCAATTGATTTTAATTTCCGCAAAAGATTAACAGTGGAAGGATTCTGTCTTTAGCAAGAAGATAAATATTGTTCTATTAGGATAATCTGGATATATACATGAATCTTGTATATAATTTCTACATGGTATCAGAGCAGTGTTAATTCTGGAAGATTGCAATTGTGAAGAATTGTTGAGTTTGTGCTGGTGGACAATTCGAATTAGCTGCAGAAAATTCTTTGTGTGACAATTGAGTATACATTGAAATGTATTTCAATGGGTTTTGATTGGAGTATGCCATTGATGGGAGCTCGAATTACATAGCCTGGAAGGATAGGATGGAGGCGGTACTGGAGGATAATGGACTGAAGGAGTTCATCGATAGCGATGTTCCTAAGCCGGGATCTAGCGATGTTGCATTACTTGACGCATGGCAAAAGAAGATAGCAAAGACAAGAAGAATTGTGTTGGAAGGTGTGAAGGACCATATTGTGTCTAGCCTTCAAGGGAAAGCCACTCCATTTGCACTGTGGAAGGCTTTGACAGATTTGTTCCAAAGCAGCAGTGACCAGAGGAAGTTGGCGTTGAAAGATAAGCTCAGAAAAATAAAAATGGAAAAGGGTGACAGTATTCCAAAATATCTCACGAATTTTTTCCACTATAAGGATGAACTGGGAAGTGTGGGGATTATTTTTGATGATGAAGACTTGGTGAGCTTGGCTCTCCTTGGGCTTCCAAAGAGTTGGAAAAGCTACGAAGACTCTATCAATGGACGGGAGAAAATGCCAGGATGGGGGCGACTTTGGTTGGATCTTGTGCAGGAGGAGATAAGGCGAAGTACCAGGGATGGCTCTTCATCGAAGAATGAAGATGAAGAGAATTTCACTTTGGCTGCCAAAGCAAGGAAAGGGAAGGGGAAGAAATTTCCTTAAAAATCCAAAGCAAAATGCAAGAAGCAGGATTTTTCCAAGGTGAAGTGTTTTCACTGTCACGAACATGGCCATTTCGCCATTAAATGCCCACAGAAGAAGAAGAACAAGAAGGATGTTGGAGCTGCAGCTGGAGAGGTCTTAGCCTCACAATTTGAACTTGATTTATCTTTGATCGCATGCTTTGTTTCAAGCTATATCAGATCGGTGTGGTATCTTGATAGTGGTGCGTCTTTCCATATGACGAGAGACAAGGAGTTGTTTAGTGACTTGGAGGAGAAGGACCTTCAAATGCATATAGAGATGGGCGACGTTGGTCGATACAGTGTGACCAGCATTGGGACCATTACCTTTGAGAGGGAGTCAGGTAATACATTTATGTTGAAAGATGTTACGAATGTTCCAGGTCTGAAGAAGAACTTGGTCTCGGTCGCAATGTTGGAAGACAAAGGTTATGACGTTGTTTTTAGCGATGGAAAAGCTTTCCTGCGACATAAAACAATGGGTCAAACCAAGAGGATAGGGATTCGAGTTAAGAATCTCAATCATATAATTTCTACACGGTTTATGTGCAAAATGTTGTCCTCATAAAGTACTTGGCATGAGTACATCTAAAGAAGATTTTACTAGTAAGAGGCCTGATATTTCTCATTTGAAGGTTTTTGGCTCATCTGTTTACATTCATGTGACAAAGGACGCCAAGAAGAAGCTAGAGTTGACTGCAGAAGTTGGGATATTTGTGGGTTACATAGAAACACCCCATAATTATCGTGTGTATTTTCTAGACAGTCGAATGACTGTGGTGCGACGGGATATAAAATTCAATGAGATGAAAGCCATGAAGTTGTCATTTCAGAGGGAGCTACACTTGCATGCAGAGGAGGAACTTCTTGTTCCCAAAGATGAGCCTCTAGATGTGGATAAGCCACAAGAGGAGATTCATGGAGTGGAGGAATCCACTCATGCAGAACCAAACATCATACAAGGCAAAAAGCATGCCATAGAAGCTGAGAGACTGAAGCTTGATGCAGCACAGAATGTAGGAGTCCCTACATCACAGCATAAACAGAGACAGTCACTTGACAGATTTACTAGATACATGGCTCTGATGAGAAAGTGTATCGTGACAGAGCCATCTTCTTTTGAAGAAGCAGTGTAGGAGCCCACATGGGTAGATGCCATGGTGGAGGAGTATGACTCCATTGTCAGAAACAATGCTTGGGAGATTGTTCCAAGGTCGGTGGGAAAATCAGTTGTAGGATCAAGATGGATCTACAAGGTAAAGCAAGCTGCTGATGGAAGCGTCAAGAAGTATAAGGCAAGATTTTTTTCTCGAGGCTTCTCACAGATTGAGGGGATTGATTATGAAGAAACCTTTGCACATGTCACATGGTATTCTTCCACAAGGACCATCCTTGCTCTCTCAATGCGGATGGGTTGGCACATTCATCTGATGGATGTGAAGACTGTGTTCCTTAATGGGATCATTGAGGAAGAGGTGTACATTGAGCATCCTGAAGGATTTGAGATCTTTAGCAACGAGTCGCGTGTGTGCAGGCTCAAAAGAGTGTTATATGGCCTGAAACAAGCACCTCCTGCTTAGTACACACGGATCGACAACTATTTCATTGGACTTGGCTTCAACAAGAGTGAGGCGAATGCAAACCTGTACCAAATTGTGGTGGAGGGTAAGATTTTAATCATTGTTCTTTATGTTGATGATTTAATACTAACGGGTGATGAGCAGTTGATACACTCATGCAAGGCAGATCTTGCAAAGGAGTTTGAGATGAAGGATTTGGGCCTCCTTCATTATTTCCTTGGATTGGAAATATGGCAGTGGGAAGGTGAAGTGTTTGTGTCTCAAGGCAAGTATGTCCAGGAGATACTGGAGAAGTTTCACATGCAAGGCTGCAAGCCTATCGACACTCCTCTTCCAGGAAATTAGAGGAAAGAGGATGCTACATCGGCAGAGGTAGTGGATGCCACTATTTATCAACAGTTGGTGGGTTCGCTCATGTATTTAGTTAATGCAAGACCAGACATATGCTATGCGGTGAACCAGCTTTCATAAGCGATGGTTAAGCCTACCAAGCTCTTTTGGAAGGCACCAAGCATGTCCTGAGATATCTCAGGGGCACATCTGAGTATGGCTTATGGTATACACAAACGGATGAGGTGAAGTTGCATGGCTTCACGGATGCAGATTAGGTAGGCAGCCCAATAGACAAAAAGAGCACATCAAGAGGGGTTTTCAGTATCGAATCTACAGCAGTTTCTTGCTACAACAGGAAAGAAAGATCTGTGGCACTCAGTTCAGCGGAAGGAGAATACATGGCAACAAGTCAAGTTGCATGTGAGGCTATCTAGATGAGGAAGATCCTGGTTGGTTTGTTCAGTTCACATTTAGATCCTACAGTGATACATTGTGATAATCAAAGTTGCATTAAACTCTTGATTAATCCCGTGTTTCATGATAGATCTAAACATATTGATATCCGGTATCATCATATCAGAGATTGTGTGCAGCGGAAGATCATGTTGCTTCAATACATTCCTATGGAAGATCAGGATGCAGATATTCTGACGAAGGTGGTCACCGAGAGAAAATTCGAATACCATAGAGGCAGGATCGTGGTGAAGGATAATCCCTATCTTGTTGAGAGGGAGTGTTGAGATTCAACAAGATGATGAGCTTAGTGAAAATGATTCACCTTCACTAAGTGGGCCGACAGGCTATTTTTAGGTGAAAGTCTATTTTTAGACATGGTGATCATATTTCAAAAGTTGTAGGATGCTATTTGTGGATGGTTGGTCAAGTTGGAAAAAAATATGAAATTATTTTTTTAGAATATTGGGCGAAGTTTATTTATAGATCGTCGATCTAAAAATAGAAGTGTCGATTATTATTAGCTCTTAATAATAATCCGATAATAAACATCAAATTATTCTCGTAGAGCACTTAATTTTAGTGTACAGATTTGGAAAATCAGTGGGCTGAAGGAATTACGCAATTCCTAGGGTTTACTGATGGTTCATGCATGGAGGACTCAGTTAGAACAGAAGTGGCAAAGTTATGACAGAGTTGGAAGAGTAATTCATGGAGTTGTTATTCAGTTTAACTCAGTTAATGGAGTTAAACTCAATTGAGCTAGTTGTATCTAGTCTAATTAAATGATACACTAGTGAGAGTGGAGTGAATTAATTAGTTAATTAATTCACAAATAATAACTCATTAATCAACTAAACAAATACAACAGTTAACTACAATGCATGTCAGTTCCAGTGGCGACCCAGTGGAGAGATAGGTGAAAGGGAAATATGGACTATCTGTTGTGACTATAGTGATGCATTGATTGCACCACACACACATTGGAGTTTCCAATGAGGATTGCACAGTCAAGACAAGGGTAATTCGAATTCATTCAAATCTATTCTTCAGCAGGGATTACGCAGTGGAGGCAGGCTATCAAGTGGCAAGAAATCGATGCATGGATTTGCAAATTTCTTCTGATTAGGGTGTGACGATTGATTGTATTGAGAGCTTGTTGTACTAAGCTTTGTATGAGATTGTTACATGATCTCCATGATACATAATATATGATAGTTGGGGTTTTCAGCTTCAGGCTTTCCCTTTAAACAACTGTGTTATGTGTGATTGTTTTTATTGCTTCATGTGTTTGCAATTGATTTTAATTTCCGCAAAAGATTAACAGTGGAAGGATTCTGTATTTAGCAAGAAGATTAATATTGTTAGATCAGGAGAATATGGATATATATATGCATCTTGTATATAATTTCTACATCCCCCTCGAAGTGGATAATTTTTAAATCGTTGATTTATATTTTCTGAGATGGTCGCATAACAAATCCTCAAATAATATTGGTACCCAATACTTATCGAATCCACAAATTTCCCTACCAATTCCTTCACTAGGATTACGACTGTTATTCCTAGCCATAGTGAATGACACATGGAGAATACTATGTCCACCCTGACTCCCTCTCAACTAGGGAAGGGATCCATATGGAGAATATGGTGTTCACCCTCACTCCCTTTCAACTAGGGAGGAAACAAGCACAACCTTAATCTTGTCTCATTCTTCATCAATGCATCAATTACTTGTTCTTTCTTGGAGATTTGTTGTAGCTTCTTGGCTCCTTTCTAGATCACGTCAGAATGAGCTACAATATTCTGGGTTCTTTGACAATCTTCATGTCATTAAGTAGTTCATCAAGCACTTTATGGAGCCAAACCTTTTCACAATCCGTCTCATTTTCCTCCTTCATACTACAACATAACTCATCTTCATGATCATCCAAGGAATCATGTCAATTTACAATCATTATTGCATTAACATAAGTATTTTCATCCCAATCAATTTATTCTTGGATCAAATTAGATGTTGTTACAATGATATTAGAACTTTTCATCTTCTTACTAAAGGATATTGTCCTAGATTAGTCATATTATCCCAAAATCACAACCTTCTATGGGTTTTCTATTAGAATTGAATATGTCATCAAATATATTACAACTCCCTCTTTCTAGCTAGGATAAGTGAACTTATTTCTTTCATGTTGTCATCTAATCGACTTATTTGATACATACTTTACACTACTCCCTTCTTCTCAATCTCCATGATTTGCCACATTCTTTCTATTCGTTCATCTGCTAATCAGGTCTAGATGGGTCTTTTCTTGACCTGAAACTTGTATGGAAGAACAAAAAGGAAAATTACAAAGATAAAATAATCAACAATAACAATTAAAGAAAGGTGTAGAATACTTATCTAGTTGACGAGGGTTAGCTCCCTCTTAATCTAGAACCCGCTCACCAATCTTGTTCTTACTTTAAGATGAAGGATTAGATCTACTTCTTATATTGGAAATGATTAGATAAGGTTTTTCTTTTAGAGTTTCCTTTTAAACCAAATTTGATATGGTTTTAAAACCCTAGATGCCAAAAACTTCAAGACTAGCCATTCACAATTTTATAAATTTTGCATGCATACTAGCGGGTTAGTTGCCAAACCCTAATGACATTATTGACAAGCCTTCTAAGAATGAAGACTCAAGATATTCCAAAAACAATATTTAGAACTCATGAGGGTCATTATGAATTTTTGGTCATGCATTTTGGCCTTACCAATGCACCTTCTACATTTCAAGGTTTGATGAATTCCATTTTCGAACCCTTCCTTAGAAAATTTGTGATAGTATTTTTTGATGATATACTAATCTACAACAAGTCTTGGAAGGATCATGTTCAACATGTTGACATGGTGCTCAAACTGTTGGAGGAGAAACAATTATACGAAAAAACCTCCAAATGTTTCTTTGGAGTACAAGACATGGAATATTTGGGTCATATTGTATCTCATGAGGGTGTTAAGGTAGACCCTAACAAAATTAAATCCATTCAAGAATGGAAAATCCTCACAACCATAAAGAATCTGCGAGGATTTCTTGGGTTGACAAGGTATTATCGCAAGTTTGTTAAGAATTATGGCAGAATAGTAGCACCTCTGACAACATTAGTGAAGAAAGATGCATTTTATTGGATTCCAAAAGTAACTAAGGCCTTTGAACATCTTAAAGAGGCAATGTACCAAGCATTGGTCTTAGCTATGCCAAACTTCACAAAAAATTTTATTGTGGAATGTGATGCCCGGGGAAATGGAATTGGTGTTGTTTTAATGCAAGAAGGAAGACTCGTTGCTTTTGAAAGTCGTCCGATCAAGGGAAAGTATTTACACAAACCTATTTATGAGAAATAAATGTTGGAAATACTACATGCACTTAACCAATGGTGAATGTACCTAATGGGAAGACACTTCAAGGTAAAAATGGATCATGATAGTCTTAAATACTTTTCAGAACAAAGGTTATCTTCAGAAGAGTAGCAAAATTTGGTCACAATGATGTTGGGTTATGAATTTGAAATCATCTACAAAAGAGGGAAGCAAAATGGTGTTGCAAATGCACTCTCAAGAAAGGATGAGGATGTGGAAGCATTGTTTTGTGCCATTTCTATTATCCAACCAGATTGGATTAACCAAAGCAAGGGATGAATGGAATAATGATGAGGAAGTGTGGGAACTCATTCAAAAGTTGCAGCAATATCCCATTACATCTGATATATTTAACTAGAAAAATGATTCATTATGGTACAAAGATGACTTATACCTTTGTAAAAATTCCCAACTCAAACAAAAGATTCTTTTGGAATTGCACATCTCTCCCTTATGAGGGCACTCGAGATTTTTAAAAACTTACCACAGGGTTAAGAATGATTTTATTTTTGGATAGCCTTAAATTTGATATTCAAAAGTTTGTGGCATAATGTTTAGTTTTCCAACAAAATAAAGTTGAGACAATTAACACCTCGAGTTTGTTACAACCCTTATCCATTCTCAGTCAAAATTTGGAGGAGGTTTCAATGGATTTTATTACAGGTTTACCCAAGTCCAAAGGAAAGAGTGTCATCATGGTGGTAGTTGATAGACTTACCAAGTATGCATGTTTTTGTGCATTATCTCATCCATTTAAAGCCAATACAATTGCTACTGCATTTATGGAAAAAATTCAAAAGCTACATGGAAACCCAAAGATTATTATAAGTGACAGAGATCCCATTTTCATTGGAAATATTTGGACGGAATTATTTCTTGTATGGTACTCAATTATCTCATAGTTCATCTTATCATCCTCAATCTGATGGGAAAACTGAGATAATGAACAAATGTTTGGAAGGATATATTCGTTGCTTTGTATCTGATAAACATGCACAATGGGTCAAGTGGTTACCTTTAGTTGAATGGTGGTATAATATTTCCTTCCATACTACAACAAAAATGACCCCATTTATGGCGCTTTATGGATATCATCCGCCATGCATCCGCCATCCATCACATAATATTTAAGAGAAAATTCTAAGGTTCAAGCAGTGGAAGATCACATCAAGCATCAACAACAAGTTCCCCAACTCTTAAAGGATAACCTCACTTTGGCGCAGAATCGAATTAAACAACAAGCACATCAACATCACAGTGAAAGAAGTTTTGATGTAGGCAACTAGGTATTTTTACGGCTACTACTATACAAACAAATGTTCGTCAAGCAAGCTAAGAAGGATAATAAATCATCACCAAAAAATTATGTTTCTTACAAGGCATTGCAAAATATTGGTACTATGGCATAAAAATTGGAGCTTCCTGCATCTTCCCGAGTGCACCCAATTTTCCATGTTTCATGCTTAAAGAAGGTTATAGGTGACAAGCTCCGAGTTCAAACAATATTGCTAGAACTTGACGAGGAAAGAAAAATCATATTGGAACCTGAAGCAGTCACGGAAATAAGAACTCAACATATACAAAATCAATCAATTTGAGAGTATCTCATCAAGTGGAAGAACTTACCCGCTGAAGATTCCACATGGGAGGATGAGAATTTTATACAGAAGCGTCCAGAACTATTCAATCATTGAGGACAACACTTTTTTGAAGGAGAGGGGCATGTTAGTTCCCTATAATACTAGTGTATTCCCTTATTTTTATTATTAGTATAGACCCCTTATTGTTATTGTTGTGCCCATTTAGTCCCCATATTGTTATTATTGTGCCCCATAGAAGCCAACTAGTGTTATTGTTGTGCCCTTACATTATTGTTAGGTCGAATCTGATTATATTGTGACCCCTTGGACTCCTATATATATAAAGGAGGTTTTGTAATTTGAATCATCCAAGAATTGTTCATTTATGTAATGTAAAAGAGGTTTCCCCCTCGAAGTGGATAATTTTTAAATTTTTGATCTATATTTCCTTCTATTTTGTGAGATGGTTGCATAAAAAATGGTCAAAGAATATTGGTACTTGGTACTTATCAAATCCACCAATATCCCTACCAATGCCTTCACTAAGATTACGACTATTAGTCCTGGACATAGTGCATGACACATGGAGAATATTGTGTCCACACTGACTCCCTCTCAACTAGGGAAGGGATCCTTATGGAGAATATGGTGTTCACCCTCACTCCCTCTCAACTAGGGAGGAAACAACCTTAATCTTGTCTCATTCTTCATCAATGCATCTATTACTTGTTCTTTATTGGAGATTTGTTGTAGCTTCTTGGCTCCTTTCTGCATCATGTCATAACGAGTTACAATCTTCCAAGTTCTTTGACAATCTTCATGTCATTAAGTAGTTCATCAAGCACTTTATGGAGCCAAACCTTTTCACAACCCGCCACATTTTCCTCCTTCATACTGCAACATAATTCATCTTCATTTTCTTATGAGGAATCATATCAATTTACAATCATTAGTGCATTAACATGAATATTGTCATCCCAATCAATTTTTTCATGGATCAAATTAGATGTTGTTACAATGATATCAGAACTTTTCATCTTCTTGCTAAAGGATATCGTCCTAGATTAGTTATCTTCTCCCAAAATCACAACCTTCTATGGGTTTTATATTAAAATTGAATATTTCATCCAAGATCTTACAACTCCCTTTTTCTAGCTGGGATAAGTGAACTTCTTTCTTTCATGTTGCCATCTAATCGACTTCTTTGATACATACTTTAAACTTCTCCCTTCTTCCAAATCTCCATGTTTTGCCACATTCTTTCTATTCTTTCATGTGCTAATTAGGTCTAGATGGATCTTGTCTTGACCTGAAACTTTTATGCAAGGAAAAAAAGGAAAATTACAACGATAAAATAATCAACAATAACAATTACGGAAAGGTGTAGAATACTTATCCAGTTGAGGAGGGTTTGATCCCTCTTAATCTAGAACCCGCTCACCAGTCTTGTTCTTATATTAATATGAAGGATTAGATCTACTTCTTATAGTGGAAATGATTAGATAAGTTTTTGTTTTTAGAGTTTCCATTTAGTTAAAACTTGATATGGTTTACAAACCCTAGATACCAAAGTCTTCAAGACTAGCCATTCACAATTTTGTAAATTTTGCATGCATACTAGCGAATTAGTTGCCAAACCCTAATGATATTATTGATAAACCTTCTATGCATGAGATTTAATTTCCTAGCCTTCATATGCAAGGAGATATTTTAAATGTTAAGATGCCAATGATCTCTAAACAGTTCCTTTTATGATGCATTACTATTTTTACAAGAAATCATTAGATTATTATATATATGCATTAGACACACCTTCTCCAATCTTATATTATCCTTGCAAAGATTTCATCCTGTTGTATCTTAAGAGACATTCCCTTGGTTGTGAAAGGAATCAGTGTTTAAGACATTTTAAAAGTGTGTCACAAAAATGATTTCATCATGAGTTCTTTGTTCTATCCCTCTGGAAACTAGTTTTCTAAAACCCTTAATGATATGGAGTAATAAAAGATTTCACAATGCCATTCACTGTTGATATCTGAATGGAAAACAAGAATTGTAGGGGAAAATCAAATTAATATGCTGTAAACACAAAATCTAGTACTTTTTAAGTTTCATAGGAAATTCATGGAGAGAGAGGAAACTCAAAATAATATGCTGTAAACACAGAATCTTTTACTTTAAAGTTTCATCAGGAGTTTGTGAAGAGAGGGGAAACTCCAAATAATATGTTGTAAACACATAATCTATTACTTTTAAGTTTCAGAGAGAATTTGTGAAGAGAGAAGAGATGTAGTGAAGGAGCACAAATTAAGGTTATTTAACTCTTACTCATAGATGTAATTAAGAGATAAACTGCTACATTACTTCACTTCATTCAAATAATAAGGGACACAAAATGGTACAAGAAACACAAATCACCATCAACAGTTGCAGGAAACTTACTGCTTCTTTCATTTACCCATCATAAAAAGAAGTAAAAAATGTAATCCCCAAGAGGTCCAGAAATCTCCCCCACTTCCCTCTTTCTCTCTTCCTTAAATACAAACAAAAGTAGTTTCTAATTGCTCAAGCTTCTTAAAACTCCTAAACTGTTAAACTACTTATTACATTGCAATCAAGGACACCATTGTTGCTTCGATCTTAACAAAGAAAACAAAATACTCTTGAAATATAATCCTTTTGTTGAGTCTAATTTGTTTTTGATGTGTCTCCTTCTGTTTCGGCTGTGATGTCCTAACAGTCTGCATAAACACATCTCCACCCGACTCTACCCATGCTTTTGCGTTTCGAACGTTGTCATCATGTCACCTACTACCCAACTCTACCTCTTCTACGCGTGCCTGTTGTGTTTAGTTGTCTCTTCTCCTTTGCTCTGCGTCGGGTCACTTACCCGAGTCTCTCTGCCCACGTTCAGACTTTATTCCATTATCAAGGCGATTCACTGGCTTTACGTAATCCTCCTTTCTTCCTACGATGCGATTTAACACAAGAAATGATTTACCTCTGGATTTGAAAACCTTTGGAGTTCACTTTTGAAACCACATCGCATCCACCCGCGAATCGCAAATCAAGGATTTTGTTATGAAAGACAGGAGGTAAGTGTTAAATTTGCGATGTGCGAAGTGCAATGGGCGGAAGGTGATGTGGCAAGCGAAGGTGGGGCCAATCGCAAATCGTAAATTGGCAGATTTGTTATGAGAAATGGGAGGTAAGTGTTAAAAGTCAGGAAGTGCGATGTGCGATGTGCGGAAGGTGACGTGGCAAGCGAAGGTGGGTCCAATCGCAAATCCCAATCGGCGATATG
Organism: Pinus albicaulis; assembly: GCA_034641835.2. Lineage (NCBI taxonomy): Eukaryota > Viridiplantae > Streptophyta > Pinopsida > Pinales > Pinaceae > Pinus > Pinus albicaulis. The sequence goes on from CM076569.1 coordinate 655,498,540, forward strand.
AAACTTTATCGTACTTCGGCGATCATAACATATTCCTTTAGCGCCTTTCCTCCTTACCTTACGATGTGCGATATGTGATCGCATCGCATCACAATATCGAAATTTTAACCATATTTCAAACCTTTACTGAATGCGATATGAGATATGATCTCCGCCGTCTATCTCTCCATTTCAGTTTCGCGCTTTGATCCTGACCGTATATTTTTCCCTTTGCGCCTCCTCCAAAACTCTTAATTTTTTAAAGGAAATACGCCATTTCTCTACCTTCGGGAAATTAATTTGTTTCTCCACGATGTAACCCTCCCAAGCTTGCGAATAAACTTGACTCGACCCTGACCTGTATGTAATGTTCTGAACGTTTCAATCAGCCTGACTCTTGAACTATTCTACACGCGAATAAGCCCGACTTGACCCCTCCTGCATGCTTTTCTCTTTGCTGCTCCTTTGGCTTAGATTACACCTCCAATGTTGTTACTTCCTTGATTTTGGTTCTGGTGCACATGTGATGATGAATCCTCATTGAGCTTGTGGTTATCCTTTCGAGCATATTACAGGTCTTCTTGAAATTTTAATAAATGCTCCTCAATAACATTGAATTGCTAAAAACCTCTCTTGACTTTTAGCTGAGTCGAATTAAGCTACAACATCTGGCTCCAATTGGGGACAACATTTTGGTAGCGAAGTGTTGAGAACTTGTAGATCAGTAGCCTTTATTGGGCATGGATTCAAGGAGCACTTATAGATCAGTAGGGCCTTTATTGGGCATGGAGTTAATGAGCATTTTTAGATCAACAGAATTTATTGGGCATGGAGTCAATCCCAAATGGGAGATGATACAGTATGAAAACCTCCAGAAACTTGCTACATTTTGGACTCCTTCCTTTATTCTTAAACTGAAAATACTACAACTAAAAATGCTCAACTTCTGAGCTTATTTATGCACAACTTCTATCTATATACATGGTTGGACTTAATTAGGTGAAGTCAACCTTCCAATGGCACCAACCAAACATCTGTGTGTTAGAATTAATTCCCCCATACTATGGAAATTTGAAAATCAAAACAAGGATGTAAAATGAAAATTTTCCAAATACAGAGCTTTACACATACCCTTGCATAAATGCTTGTTGTTGACAAAATAAAGTTGTCATATATTTAGCCACTGGATCATAGAACTGATGAGACAAATTTTCGGCTGCCTCCTTTTCTTAAACATCTTGCTGATGTAGACTTCTTTGGATAGGGCAGCTTCCTTCACTGTTTGACTCCTCAATTTGAGCTTGTATGTGAAAATATTGATTGTTGTTTTCTGTTGATAACCATTTAGGCCGAAAAGATAAATCTAAGTTTTGTTCCTCATAATGTTGATGTTCTTCATATAATGCCAATTCTTGACAAAAAAATTCCCCCTCTTGCAAACACACTTGAGAAGCTCCACTAATTTCTCCTCTATTCACAAAATCATTAAAATTATGAAAATTGTAATGATCTTCTAGGTTTTCAGCGTGTAGTTCAGTTGTTGCAACGAATTTCTGACCAGAATCCTCAGAATGCTTGAATTCTTGTGTTTCAGCAATACAAGAATCCCCTAACCCCTTTTGAAAATCCTTGTTCATCTCTGAATTTTCATTCTCTTGTAAAGCAATTCCAATGTTTTCTTGACAGGCCCTCTTGTCTTCAACAAAAATTGTTCTTTCAACATGACTGGAGAAATTTCTACAAGCTCACACATTATCTTCGATTTCTAATGTATAAAGAAACATCATCTCTTGAGTGCAAGGCTTTCTCTCCTTGAGATAAAAAGCCAAGACAACATAAAGATCCCTCAAATAGTAAACCATAGCTGCAGCTTCAGGAGGCCAAATCCCTTTTGACATGCTGAAATAATTTTTTTGAAACCTCCTATTAAAATTAGTGATTGATTCATTGCTCTGCCTCTGAATAGAATATAATTCCAAAAGGTGTTTTTCATATGACTTACGCTCGCCCCAATATCTAATAAATATATCTTGAAAACCTTACTAGGAACTAATTGAACTTGCTTCCAAACACTAGAACCATTGTTGAGCACCCTGCTTTAATGAATGAAAAAACATCCTTAAAGCCACATCTTCATAAATAATTTGAAATTTGTCCAGAAATTACTCAAATTCCAAGACATTTTGTTCAGATGAAATATCTTCCTCATCTCCAAAAAAACTTGGCCAAAATTTGAATCCTTTTGAAGGATATTGATGGAGGATTGTGGGCAGCACCAACGGTTTGAAAATCACCTTGGTTCCAAGCTGGAAAGAAGTGGATTGCTTATGAGGTAGAATTTTATCACCCAAAGATGATGAATCCTCACCTTTATGCCCAGACTATGACAAATTACCTTCAGGAATAGTAATGCAACAATCATCTCTCCTTTCATATTTAGGAGATAAAGTTGTGTCAAGATCAATAATAAAATCAGAAGAAAAATCTTCGTTCTCCAATAAAGAATGTATATTTTGGGCCTTATAATCTTATGAGAAAATAAAGCAGGAAACAATCTTCTTGATATGTAAGGGAAAATAGACCGCCAAACTAATAGTGAAAAATAAAACTTCCTTTAAAGGATTCAAACTCTGATATCTATATTTTCCACGGTGCTTTCTTATTTTCTTGCCCGCATAATTCCTCGTCTAATGAAACCTTCATCAATGGAGTCGCTAGGTGAATAATACACAACCAAATTTGTATCTAAATATTGTTCACCATCAAGAAATAGAATTCAATACCCGTGGAAAAATAACTTTGTGCCTTCGTCCCCGGCAGCAGCGCCAAAAAATGTTGTATCTTAAGAGACAATCCCTCAGTTGTGAAAGGAATTAGTGCTTAAGACATTTTAAAAGTGTGTCACAAAAATGATTTTATCATGAGGTCTTTATCTAATCCCTATGGAAACTAGTTTTCTAAAACCCTTAATGATATGGAGTAATAAAAGATTTCACAATGCCATTCACTGCTGATATCTGAATGGAAAAGAAGAACTACAGGGGAAACTCAAAGTAATATGTTGTAAACACAAAATCTAGTACTTTTAAGTTTCATAGGAAATTCATGGAGAGAGAGGAAACTCAAAATAATATGTTGTAAACACAGAACCTATTACTTTATAGTTTCATCAGGAGTTTGTGAAGAGAGGGGAAACTCAAAATAATATGTTGTAAACACATACTATATTACTTTTAAGTTTCAGAGAGAATTTGTGAAGGGAGAATCGATGAAGTGAAGGAGCGCAAATTAAGATTATTTAACTCTGACTCACAGATGTAATTAAGAGATCGGTTGCTAAATTACTTCACTTCATTCAAAGAACAAGGGACAAAAAATGACACAAGAAACACTAATCACCTACTACCCGACTCTGCCTCTTCTACGCGTGCCTACTGTGTTTAGTCTTCTCTTCTCATTTGCTCTGCATCAGGTCACTTACCCGAGTCTCTTTGCCCGCGTTCAAACTTTCTTCCATTATCAAGGCGTTTCACCGAATTTACGTTATAATCCTCCTTTTTTCCTCTGATGCGATTTAACACAAGAAATGCCTTACCTTCATATTTGAAAAACCTTTGGAGTTCACTTTTGAAACCACATCGCATCCGCCAGAAAACGCAAATCGGGGATTTTGTTATGAAAGACGGGAGGTAAGTGTTAAACTTTGCGATGAGCGAAGTGCAACGGGCGGAAGGTAATGTGGCAGGCGGACGTGGGGCCAATCGCAAATCGACAGATTTGTTATGAGAAATGTAGTTAAGTGTTAAAAGTCGCGAAGTGCGATGTGCGATGGGCGGAAGGTGACATGGCAAGCGAAGGAGGGGCCAATCGCAAATCACAATCAGCGATATGAAACTTTACCGTACTTCGCACTTCAACGATCATAACATATTCCTTTAGCACCTTTCCTCCTAACCTTGTGATGTGCGATATGCGATCACATCGCATCACAAAATCGCAAGTATAATCATATTTCAAACTTGTATCCTTTACCGAATACGATATGCGATACAAACTCTATTGTCCATCTCTCCATTTCAATTCTGCGCTTTGATCATGACCATCTATTTTTCCCTTTGCGCTTCCTCCAAAAATCTTAAGTTTTTAAGGGAAATACGCCATTTCTCTGTCTTTTGGAAATTAATTTTTTTCTCCACGGTGTAACCCTTTTGAGCTTGCGAATACGCCCGACTCGACCCTAACCTGTATGTAATGTTTTGAATGCTTTAATCAGCCCGACTCTTGAACTGTTCTGCACGCAAATAAGCCCAACTTGACCCCTCCTGCACACTTTTCTCTTTGCTGCTCCTCTGGCTTAGATTACACCTCCAATGTTGTTGCTTCCTTGATTTTGGTTCTGGTGCACATGTGATTACAAATCCTCGTTGAGCTTGTGGTTATCCTTTCAAGCATATTACAGGTCTTCTTGAAATTTTAACAAATGTTTCTCAATAACCTTGAATTTCTCAGAACCTCTCTTGAATTTTAGCTGAGTCGAATTAGGCTGCAACACATCCCTTGATCATTTTCTTCATTTGACATGTGTCATCTTTCTCCAACATAGATGTTTCAGAACTTGCAAACTTCAGTGCATTAGATAGTTCGGTTTCACAGATGTAAATCATCCTTTTGTGTATCATATGGCTACCTCATATATCTTGCTTAATCTTGAGTAATGTGCTCTTCACATAACAAATATGTAGAAACTTGGAATAAGATAGTATCCAAACAAGATATATTTCCATAGAATTTTGGTCATTATACTCCCATAGACTTAGTGTTTTTCAAACACAAGGATGCAAATATGGATTAGGTCATATCATCCTCCATTTTAATTCCTTGCTTTACTGATATCATTTTTCATTCTTAGGTGACACGCCTTAGATGCCTCCTAATACTTGGATCATAAATTTAGACAAATCCACTTGCTCAGAGATCTTAGATACTTCTCCAAATGTAGAACCAACTTTTTAACACAGAATATAACTTAAATTTATTCTGCAAAACCTTTGACTTTTATCTGACTTTCCTTGAGCAAGAGTGAATTAGAGAGCTGATGGAGATGTACAGTGGCTCGAAATTGATACGGAGACAATTTTCATTATTATTGAATGATGTAATAGTTCTTCCATAGACTTTGAATTATCTTCAAGGATTGTAATCCTTTGAAGCTTAGATAAGGGCAAACTGTAGAATGGAAGACTTGGGATATTATGCCTCAAGTCAGATTTTGACATAGACCTTGTTACGATGCAAAGATTCGGACTATCTTCATCTTCTTCATGCCATGTAATCTAAGGTATGGTCATTTTATTTAACTATGGAGACGCTTTCTCTAATACTTCAACACTCTTGTGTATCAACCAGTCTATGAGGTTGCCTTGTTTAGATAGAATAGGCAAGACTTCCCCGCTCCAATTTGTATTCAAATCTTTTATGAATTTTAAGCTCCAAAATAGAAATGACTAAGATGAAATACTATATATTGTCAAGATGGCATCCCTCACCTCTCAGGTCTTTTCAAATGTTCTCTATGAGTTTGTTAAAGAAGTTGACAAATGGGTCTTAAAACCTATGTCGTTAAAGATTGGGTTCAAAATTTTCTTAGATTTATTTGATGTTTATCATAGTTAAGAAACTCTTACGTGAATTTCTCCTATACTATGCCTAAAGAAGCACCAATAATTTGGTCAACATACACTTTACACTAATGAACCTCAGTCCCGGCCACCTTTCAACAAAACATCGGACTTGCTCCTACAAAAAAAAGTTGTCTCGAGCCTATTATAGGATTTTCCTTTTGTAGTAATTCGAATGTCAACAGAGAGAAGATAGATCACAGAAATTTCTTCAACTTCGTCCTCTTGTAGTAGTATCTTCTTGAGATTACAGATCTTGGATGTGTCCCTCATACTTCGAATTCAGGTCCCTCACACTTCGAATTGATGTCTCTAAAGAAATTGTTGCTCTCCAAATTTCTTGAACCTTGCTCTGAAACTAAGTTGAAATTCTAGAGCAATAAGGAGTTTCTTTTCATGGTAAATTGGTAATTACTTGTGATAGTTTATGTGCATAATTTTCATTTAGTTCTTATTCGATTTATTAGATCATCAAACAATTACAAAAATACATTACAAAAGGCAAGAGATATTAAAGATTAGGTTCCAAATCAGGAGAAAACCCACAAGGGAAAACCATCAATCCAATCCTTTCCTTTCCTTATAAAGTCTTGGTCAACAAGAGAAATCCAAGTCAAACTAACCAGTAAACCAAATGCGAACCCTCCAAATTCTGTAAAACTCACATCATCATGGTAGTATATGTATTTGAAGCATGTATCTATAAAACCCACATTAACCTCATAAAATATACCTCAGAAATCTTATATCAGTCACTAAAAGGGTACCAGAAATAACTCACATCAATCACAAAGGTATGGGCTTAGGAAAAACTCATATTATATTCTCAAGAAGCTCACATCAACCAACAGTATAGCCTCCACAGAACTCGCATTAATTTAGATCATATGTCATAGCGAGCTTTCATTCATGTGCCATAGAGATCTGTATCAATCTCGGAACGTAAGTTACAGGAACTTCGCATTACTGCCAGAATATAGACCACGGGAATTTCGTATCATTGCTAGAATATAGACCACAGGTATTCGTATTACTGCCAGAATATAGACCACATGAGATTCATATCTCTGCAAGAAGAAACTGCCTGAGATAACTTTGTATATAGCTCAGAACTCATCATAGAAGAATCACAAAATACTTGCATTTTGGTGAAGGATACATGCCAATATATAGTTATTTGTCCATGCCAAGGGTCACCTCCTTTGGGCAGGGCCACTTGACTTCTGGAGGGTTGCTTGTCCATGCAAAGGGTCACCTCCTTTGGGCAGGGCCATTTTGACTTCTGGAGGGCTGACTTGGAAACTTGGTTGGTAAATTAGAAAATTCAAAATTTTCTTCTTGAACATGTCTTTGACTTTTTCTTTTGACCAAAATAAAATATAAAGAACATGTTAGATAATAAAAATAATAATAACGATTTATTTTTTTTACATAAAATACTTTCAATACTTCATAGCTGCTTTAAAGCTTATCCTATATCTTCTTGGCAGATTAACACTGTGTTACCTTAACAAATTCAAAGTCAGAAATACCACATATAATTGTATTATTTGCCTTTACATTGTTTGTAAAGGCCTTTCTTCCATATGGATCCGTTGGAGGAGTTTTTGGGGTTGTGTATCCATCTTCAATAGACATCCAAATGTCAACACTAGGAGACATTAAATAAGCACATTTATTACCTTCTAGAAAGTATAATTGATCCCATCAAAGATAGGCACTTTACTTGAAAATGATCCATCTTGACTAGCCATTGATTCCCTTAAGATTTACCTTTCAGTGATTAGACTATTCTTGAAGGAATCTGGTATGATACCAATTGTTGGATTAACAATTATACCAAGAGAGGGAGGGTGAATCAAAATTAAAAAAAATTCAACCACAATATAATACAACAATCAAATAAGAGCATTGAACACAATATTGTTAAATAATAACCATGTGATTTCTATATATCATTCATTGAACTAGATTACATTTATACTTGAGAAATTAGTTCAAAAATTAGTTATCACTAACTACTAACTTCCTAACTACCTAACTGAACAGAAACCCTAAGGATTCTCGTAGGATTACAACATTTCCCCCCTTAATTCGAAGGGACATCTGACATACCAAGTAAAGATCTAAAATTTTCAAACTTTTCACGTCCTAATGCTTTGGTAAAAATATCTGCAATTTGTTCAAAAGTTGGACAATGTGTCAGATGAGTTGTTTTGGCCTCTGCATGATGTCGAGTCAAATGATATTTGGTGTTGATATGTTTGGTTCAATCATGAAACTTTGGATCCTGGCCAACTGAATTGCAGAAGAGTTGTCGACAAATAGAGGAGTTGAAGCTCTTTGTTTCTCCTGTAAATCTTCGAGTATTTTTCGAAGCCAAATGATTTCCTTAGTGGCTTGAGCTGCTGCAACATATTCGGCTTCGGTGGTAGAATCAACAGGAACAGATTGCTTACGCGATCTCCAAATGATGGCTGTTGATCCAAGATTCATCGAATATCCAGAAGTTGAGACTCCATTTTCTTTATCTCCATCAAAATTTGAATCTGAATAACCAGCAAGATGGAAGTCTAAAAATTTGGAATATTTGATGTTGTAAGTTTGAGTTCCTTTTAAATACTTCAAAACTCTTTTTGCTGCTACCCAATGCCCCTCACAAGGATGATGCATAAACCTGGAAAGTATTCCGACAACAAAGGTTATATCAGGACGAGTAATAGACAAATAAATCAAACTTCCAATAAGTTGCATGTACTTTGTTGGATCTTCAAATGACTTTCCTTCTTCGGAAGTGAGTTTCAAATTCTGCTCCATTGGAGTAGCAACATGATTACATTTCGTCATACTATATCTATTCAATAATCTATCAACATATTTCTTCTAAGAGATGAAAATATGTTGTGGTTTTTTATCAACTTCAATTCCAAGATAATAATGAATTAAACCTAAATCTATCATATCAAAAACCTTTTTCAATTCCTTCTTTATAGATGATATATATTCATCATTTTTTCCTGTGATCATCAAATCATCAACATATACAACTAGATATATAACTGATCTGCCAACTTTCTTAATGAAAAGAGTTGCATCATTTAGGTCAAAATGTTTATAGTTTAATTTAAGAAGATGTTCAGTTAGCTTCTCATACCATGCTCATGGTGCTTGTTTCAAGCCGTACAAAGACTTCATTAGTTTGCAAACCTTTTGTTCTTTCCCTTTAACGGAAAAACCTTCTGGCTGAAACATGTAAACATCTTCTTTCAAATCTCCATTTAAAAAGGCAGTTTTGACATCCATATGATGAATTTTCCATTCTTTCTGAGCTGCAATAGAAAACAAAGATCTAGTAGTGCCCCATTTAGCTGTAGGAGCAAAAGTATTTTTATAGTCGATACTCTCTTTCTGTGCATATCCCTTCGCTACAAGTCTTGCTTTGTGCTTGTCTAGCAAACCATCAACTTTAAACTTAGTTTTATAAATCCATTTGCAACCAATAGGTTTGATGCTAACAGGAGGATCCACCAGCCTCCATGTGCCCTTTTTTATGAGAGCATCAAATTCCTTTTGCATTGCATCTTTCCACTGTTCATAACTGGCAGCTTCTTCAAAGCAAGTAGGTTCACAATCCATAGAAAAATTAAATTCACAATGAGAATAGTTACCTGAGGAACTTCCAGCCTTAAACTCATCATATTTCTTTGGAAATGTTCGAATACGAGTTGACCTTCGCAAAGGTTGTGTAGGAAGTTGTTCAGGAAGTTGCTCATCTCTTCATTTGGCTCAACTCTTTCCATTTTTGTCATTGTTTCTGTAGAAACACTTGCATTAACTAATTTCTCATCAGCAACAATGGAATTTTCATCATCAACCACAACTAATTTCTCATCATTGACAGAAGGAAACTCCACAGACTGATCTAATATAGGAATCCCCCCTTCAGGATGGGGAAGTATATTATCTGATTCATAATAAAACTTTTGAGGCACACAATTTTCTATTTGATTAAGTTGTCTTTCAACAGTGAGGGAATCTTTATCAGTTTCAAGAAAAATTACATCTCTTGACAAAATAAACTTTTTGTTCACTTCATCATATAACCGGTATGCCTTAGAAGTCATGTAATACCCTAAAAATATGCATTTTCTGCTTCGTTCACTCAGCTTATTCCTCTGATGTTTGGGAATCAAAGCATAACATTGAGAACCGAAAATTTGGAAATGTTTAATAACAGGAAGATGAATGTACCACATTTCATATGGAGTTACTATTTCTAATGTATGCCGCACAAAGCACGACTTCTCCCTAAAACATTAATTTTACATTCTTAAAAAACATCATTGACCTTACCATATTAAGCAATGTTCGGTTCATTCTTTCAGTAACACCATTTTGTTGCGGATTATATGGTATTGTGGTCTGGTGTTTGATGCCATTCTCTTGCAAATATGTTTCAAAAGCATGTGAAGTATATTATCCTCCATATCAGTCCATATAGTACCAATAGTAAGTTGTGCTTCATTTGTTATCAAGAGATGAAATTTATTAAACACATCAAAAACTTGTGATTTTTCTTTAAGCAAATAAACCCAACACATCCTCGAATAATCATCAATAAAGTGAGTATGTATTTATTTCCATTTGTAGTTGGTACAGGCATTGGACCACATAAGTCAGAGTGTATGAGACTTAATTTTATTGTAGCTCTAGACTTAGAATTCTGAAAAGACTATTTGTGATGCTTGCCCAATATACAAGCATTACATGGGGTAAATTTTCTGGGAATTGTTGGAAGTCCCTTAATCCCCTGTGGTTTCATAATTCGAATACTTTCATAATTAACATGACCGAAGCGTGCATGCCATAATAAAGAAGATGACAGAGTATCATTTTGCTGAACCAAGTAAGTTGTGTTCAATGCAACAGATGACATACCATGCAGCTTCAATAATTTATCTTTTTCCACACCAAACATTACATTTTTATTGTCAGCTGCTCTTCTAATTTCTACTTTACCATCAAATATGTGAATGGAATGTCCCTGTTGTCTTATTTGTATAAGAGATAACAAATTTCTTTGGAACTGCAGAATGTAAAGAACATCATTCAAAATATAATTTGGAAGTCCAGGAATTTTTAATTGAATTGAACCAATCCTTGATGGTTTGATTTGGGACTTATTAGCAAAATACACTACTCTGTCAATATTATCACTGAATTGATCAAACAAATCTCTTCGAAAGGTCATATGACACGTGGCACTTGTGTCTAGAACCCAATTGTCATACCATGAAGAAAAAGAAGTACTAAAAAAATCTTCCATGTGGAAATTACAATGTGCGACAACATAATGTGCATTCTCAGAAGACTGTCCTCTATCTGGAATTAAATGATCTTTATTTTCAAGCAACTGTTCTCTTTTTTCATTAATTTTATCTCAGGGAATTCTGCAATTTGCAGCAGTATGTCCAATTTTACCACATCTAAAACATTTTATAGCTGGTTTATCAGAAAAATTTCTTTTTTGTTCATTCTGCTGTCTATCTCCCTTAATATTTATGCTCCCCCTGCCTCTATAATTCTTCCTACCTCGACCTCTATTACCTCTAGTATTTCTGAAAGATTCCTCCCGAGGTTTTTGGTCTTTTTGAGCAAGACATAGGGTTTCGGTATTAGAACTATGTGATTCTTCTTTCTTGCCAAAAGCATTCTCTCTTTCTGCAATTTCCCCTACTAATTTGTCAAAATCTATATCTTTTAATTGCCCACTATCTTGGAGAGATTCCAAGTAGTGTGAATAACTAAGGTAAAGAGCTTTTATAAAGGCAGTAAGCGGAAAATCAACTTTAACTCCAGGACATTCAATTTCATGATTGATGGCTTTAATTTCAGAGGCAAGTTTTAGAGGATCATTATCGCTCATTTCCGGATTAAATAACTTCAACAATAACTGAATTATCTCCAATTCAGAATGTGAATCATAAAGCTCTTTTAGTTTTTTTATGGCATCATAAGCTATTTTACTATGAGTAATGTATCTACTTACCTCTTCTGAGACTGAAGCAGATATTAAGGCAAAGGCCTTCTTATCCTTACTTTGCCAAATTGCGAGTTGTTTCCGATCATCAGGCTACACCGGTGCATTCTCTCCTTCTCCTTCACAGACTCCATCCCATAAATCATTAAAGATAAGAGTATTTTTAACTTTCCTAAACCACTCCTGGTAATTTTCCTTTCCGGAAAGGACAACCCCAATTAAAGATACCAAGGAGTTCATATTTTAAAAATATTGTTTAAATCACTGGCACCCTTAAAATAAACTTTTTTTTTAATCACTTCCAAACTTCAAATTCTTCTTATAAATACTCTGATCTTTAAAAAATACTCTGTTTAATCTTGCAGATTCAGTAGAGATTAAAGACACAAATTTCTCCTCTTTACTATGTTTAATCTTGTAGATTCAGTAGAGATTAAAGACACAATTTTGTCCCTTTTTATTTATTTATTTATTTATTTTTTATTAAAAAAAACTCTGTTTTAACCACTACCACTGGCACAGATATATAAAAAATAAAAAATAAAAATAAAATAAAAAAATCAGCAAGTGGCACTTTTGTAGCTCCAGAGACAAATTTTTCCAAAACAAAACTGATTGAAACTTACATATTTGTTTGCTACAAAAATTTGATCTAAAAAAAAAAACTGGCAGATTCGTGACAGGAACATAAATGAGGGTTTTTGTCAATCAAATGCTGCAAATGCAGCAAAGGAAAATGTTGGCAAACAAAATCCGCTGGCAGTGTTGTCACAGGTTGAAAACAATCTGCTGCTCCCTTAACATCAACGCTGCCACCAGCCTCCTTGGATCTCAAGTGCTCTAATACCACTGTTAAATAATAACCATGTAATTTCTATATATCATTCATTGAACTAGATTACATTTATACTTGAGAAATTAGTTCAGAAATTAGTTATCACTAACTACTAACTTCCTAACTTCCTAACTACATAACTGAACAGAAACCCTAAGGATTCCCGTAGGATTACAACAAAGAAATACGTGGAAACCCATATGGGAGAAAACCTCAAAACTTCTTTTAATTATTTGAGTGAAATAGGCGCCAACCTACTGTTGCAATCATTGTTACTATTCACTAACCTACAAGAGACAACAATCCCCTCAGCTTTGCAAGCACCAACTTGCTGGAGACACCAATCCCCTCATATTTGCAAGCACCAACTTGCAAGAGACACCAATCTGCTCAAATTTGCAAGCACCAACTTGTAGGAGAAATTGATTCCCTTTGGATTTACTAATCCAATTCCTTTTACCTCCTAGATCTCTGTTTCATCACATTTTCAGACTGGATCCAAAAGCACCTTTTTTAATTCTCACACAAACAACAACATTTAATTTGGATCTCCTTCCTTTATTTTCTTTCTTTATAGCATCCATCTCTTTCTAGTTCAGCGGTAGTCTTCAATCACGTTGCACAATATAACACTCTGTTTCAAGAACTCCTTACTAGCCCAAATCTCGCTCTTCTCAACCACATACATTGTTTATGTATGTGTTCTCTCATATCTACCAACACACACTCTCTGTGATTTTTGTACCATCTCTTAAAAAACCAAATCTCTACAGTTCTCCACTGCTCTAACACAACTTACTCTCACTTCACTTTTGTGCTCTCCGCATGCTCATGCATTACTTATGCGTGTGCTCCCCTCACTCATGGTCATGATGGAATATATGCTTTGTAATATCCTCTGATCACCACATTGAACTTCTCTTACCAGTTAATCATATACAGATATAGTTCGACCATAATTCAACTCCTTTTCTAAGCTTGTGCCTTAATTCACCTTCAACACCCTTCCTCATGACTAGGTTCTAAGACCATGGGATAAATTCCATATCAAATATCAAGCATCCAACCTTTCTTTCTAGAACACATTAAGCCTTTGTATCGAGACCAAAGCCTTTAGGTGTTATTACTTAGCACCTTGCGATTGGGGGTTGTGACCAACAACTTTAACACACCAGTATTGGTAGATCAGGTCTACTCCTCGTTCGCCAAATGTGATACACCTATGTACTAAGACTGAAGCTCTGTCACTTTATGGACTTTCTCGTAACTCATTTACGTCAACTATTGTTGTTGGAAAATTTCCCATTACGTCGTGACTTTGCATATTGGGTCAATCTGATGTTTGTTTATTTGGGTACTTTGGATTTCCAAAGACTCACTGTAGGGTCCTGTTGAAGCCTTGAAAATTGCTGCTTCAAACATTGGGGGATAACCACCCGGTCGGGACCTTAAGACAGCGCCTTTTCCATTTGGGATGGTGGCTCCGACTGGATTTATAGGACCAGTTTCCTAATAATTTGAATGGGTTGGTAATGGAATGATTGGATGGGGGAAATGGGACTAAATGACTTGAAATGAAAATACTAGCTAATCTAATTTAAATACTGATAAAGAAATTCTAAAACTAACCCGGGTATGATATGTGAATGCGACTTAAAATTATTTCAATTGAACAATAACCATAAAAATGTATTATAGCTTAATTGAAATGTGCAGCAACAAATAAAGATAACTCTATTTAAGAAATTAAATAGAGTTATATCAGCATATTGTATTCATCATTATATATCATTTACAAATACTTATGAAAGATAAATATTTCTAATATACTAAAAAATGATATATATAAAGAAATATTGTAAAACGAAGCACACATAAACGATAGAAAATTTAAAAGGGAATATCATAAAACAAAAGAAATTAGCAGTGAATAGATAGAAATACCATATCCATCTTGTGACTTTCAAATGCAATCTGATACTCTAATCCAGTAATTCCGATGCAAAATCAACTCCAAGGTACAAAAATGCAACTCTTAAAAATAATTCCGCACACAATCACCAGATGTGACCCTTTATAAAAGAATATAGGAGTAAATGGAGTACAAAAATGTAATCTCCAAGTCAAAAATATTACAAATTAAGGACCCCTTTCTAAATGCATGAAAGGGGTTTAAATAGGTACTCAATAAAACAAAATAACTAAAACTATTCCTACAATCTATCTAAAATAAAATATCTTAAACTAAAATGTGAGCTTGTAGTACACTGGCTCATTGATCATCGATTGAGGTGGATGAACGAAGGTGGCAGATGTTGAGCATATCTTGGACTTCTGTTGGCCAACTCATTTTTTAATGTAACTTTCCAGTGTATGTAGCATAAGAGAATTCAGGAATGATACATTGAATATCATTCGAAAGGAATTTGATGGCCATATGTTGGCTGTGTGGCTTGATCAGATAAGACCACATATTATCCCATGAAATTCCTTGAAGTTTGCTAATCTTTTGATTTTTATCGATTATCTCTTGCTTCCACCTGGAATCAGCTTCTTTTACTTTAGGTAACTCGCCTGGGGTACAATCTGACATCAAATTGGTATCGTACAGGCTGTCATTAATCAATTGTGTTGTATTATTCATTAAACTTTTAGCCCTTGATGTGGCTCTCTCTGATTTCATTAACTACTGTTCCCATTCCATAAATAGAATTTCCTTGTGTCTCTCTTCAATTCTAGGAAGATTAGCCTTTCTTCCCTACTCTGTATCCTGCCATGAAAGAAACTCGGAAATTTTATCATCAACATCTTCACTTTCTTGCCTAAGAGCGACTGATTTATCTATCAAAGACGAAGTAATTTCGCATAAAGGCTCAATTTGTGTCAACTTTAGACAAAATTCATTTAACTGTTGAGATAGCAGTTTGTTGATTTCAAGAGCTTCAGTAATGAATTGAGCCAGCTTAGGATACTCCTTGAATTTGTCCACTTCTTATTGGAACATTTTTTCCTGTTCAACCTTTGAATTTCTCTCATTTTGTAAAAGATTTTGTAACTTTTCTACCTCTTGAGTCAACTGTTGTTGTTTGCCCAAGGCTTGTTCATCAATCTTTTTCTTTTCAAGGCTGAGTTGCTCTTCTAGTTGTTTAGCTCTGAGTTCTGCATACTGTACCCACTGTTCCAACTGAATAATCTTTTTCTGATCACCTGCAACTTGTTCTTCAAAAATAGCGATTTGCATATACTTTTGTTTTACTAGCTGTGAAACTTCGGAAGCTTTATCTATAGTGGCAACACTATAGGCACCAGCATACTGAGACAATTTGGTGAGATCCTCAGATGGATCCACCTCATCATTTTTATAAAAAACATTTAGCAATTCTCCCTGTGATGCCAAAAGAGCATCTTGATCTGTTCTCCTCCTTTTTCCTTTGTTTTCTTACCACAACCCTATGTTTGGGATTGTAGAATATATCTAAAGGAGGGATTTCTTCTATCTTTAGCATAATTTCACCAGTGGGGTTTTTAGGAATGATTTCCACTTCCTGATCTTTAGGATTGTCAACTTGAGGATTGTTTTGAAATCCTATCTGCTGGGCAAATTGTTGATATTGATGTAAAAAATGAGGAGAAACAATCAATTCAGTATCTACTTGTCCTCCAAGTTGAGAGCCTGCATCATTCTTGGGTGCCTGCTCGGTGTTTTTACTTTCTGTACTTCCCTTTTCAATATGTACCTGGGCATCAGTGCCCGTATTCCCTTTTTTTGTTTGAACTAAAGGCCTCTGTGTATCTTGTTTAGCAGCTGTTTATGTTTTGGCAGTGTTAGCTTTGCTGCTGTCATCCTTTTTTCCCATAACAATATCAACTCCTATCACTTCTTTACCAGAAGTACTTCCTGCTTGTTGTGATGCTTTCTCTAGTGTGGGAGCTCTTAACTGATCAAGAGGCAGTTGAAGTAACCTCTGGCTTATATACAACAAATTTTTTTTCAAAACTTCGGGTTGCAACTTGGACTTGGCTGAATCAAAGACTTGGGATATATCATCCATGGAAATAAATAAATCATAAAAAATGTATGGTTCATGCTCGAACCAGGCAATCGAAACAGAGGTAGTAAAATCATGCGCCACTTTCCTTGGGTCGTATTGTCTTCCAGCAATTGTTGAAAACTTAAGATTAGAAATCTTACCAACTTCTTTCTCAGCATGAGCAAAACTATTAAGAGTATAGTCACCACACTTAAAAGGGAAGGTAGGCCACAATAAGATTTTTATTGCTTTTCAAAATTCTAGACATTCCTTCAACTGTTAGTTGATAGGAAATCTCCTGAGCTAACGGCTTATTTGGAACATATAGGGGAAGGATATGTGGCTGAACAATACTCCCAAAAATTATGATATAAGTGAATTTTTCTTCTTCGAACCAATCTCCGATAGAAGACAAATCAATCTTGGCTTTATTGGAAAGTTTAGGAGGGAAATGACCAAAAATGGTTTGGTAGATTGGAATTAGAAAACCATGGCAGACTCTGTAAACATGAAGTTTGAAATGCTCTTTCCATAATAAATTGTGATACACATGAATAGGAATAGGTTCTTTTGGAGTCCATTTCCAACCTAGCATGGGGAACTCAGAATTGAAACAGAGGGCGTCCAAAATATAAGCACAAAAATGGAAAGGGGAGGAATTCCCTGAATTCTTATCTTTTCTGTACTCTAGAATTCGATTGGCTATCTTATCCGACAAATTGACAGCCCAATCCATAATTTCAGAATTAATAGCATAATGAATCAACAGGACCATTTGAATAGAAAATCTAGCAGAGTTGTCGTTTCCGAACAACCTACACATCATCGCTGTGGCATAACAATATGGAGGTGCGAGAGACTCCACAGAGTACATACCTGATGCCTCCTGCTTATGTTTCTCAGGGTTATTCCTCCATTATTTGATTGACTCTGCCTGGTTTGGATGTTCTGCAGCATATTCCTTAAGGAATTCTTTGTTGTAAATCTTTTGTGGATTAGGAAGATGGTACATTGCTTTAATATCTTCTACCCTGAATGACCCGAACACTGATCCAGAAGCAGAAACAAAAGTCCTGTTTTGAATGGTCACATTGTCAATGACCCATCTGATAACATCATAGTATGGAAAAATATTCGCCCGAGCAGCAACTCGGTGTAAGAATGAATTTTCCATTGCACTAAGTTGAGTTTCAGAGTCAGAGTCTGAATCTTCTTCATCAGGAACAGTTGCCTTGGGCACAATAACCCTAGGTTTCTCTTTTTCAAGCAAATTGTATACATTCTCCCATATCATCTTCCCCAGTCCTTGACAGGAGGTGTCTGTGACTAGCTTGAGCTTCGCCGGTTTTTCCTTGGGCGACATGTTTAACACAGGAGCTTTTGCAACAAAAGCAGCTTTAGACTTTTTGCTTCTCTTTGACATTTCAGAGTTGGGTAAACTCTCTCTAGTTCTGCGAATGAAAGGATTCAAAATTTTGTTCTGCAATTCAAATGAATGCTTTCAGCCAAAATAAAACACAATAATGAGAACAGCTACACAAAGATTTGTTTATTTAATTACCATTTAATCTCCCCGTATTTTCAACATAAATGCTCTCCAAGGGGTCACATTCACGCATTGAGAATAAAATAACCCATGATCCTCCATATGATTTTGAATTAATATTGTCGTACAATCGGAGATCGGCGAATCCTTGTAATAAATGTTAAAATTCACTTTTGATCTTTTGCGATGCGATGAATAAATATAAAGGCGAAATAACAATCGCATCGCAAGTCTTCAATGGTGTGCAAGATAAATAGAATATGATTCATGTCGATTTTCCGATTGCGATGATCGCATCGCAATTTGTTTGAGAGGGAGTATGAAAACGTTTTTTACAAATCCCGATCGCATCAGAGATTTAAATTGAAGTAGACTGTTATAATCTATCTCCGAAAATGCGATTGCGATTGAGCGCAATCGCATCGGAATTTTGTAATGAAATGAATGCAATGTTTAATCTTTTTCCTGAAACACGATTGCGATAAATCACATCGCATTGTTATAAATAGAAAAATACAATACTTAATATTATTCCGAAATGCGATTGCGATTGAGCGCGATCGCATCGAAATTTCTCAAAGCAATAACAACTCTTTAAAAGAACTTTTCCGAATTTCCGATTGCGATTTACTATTCATTTTAACATATTTCTAAGTATAAAGTTTTCTCTAATATGTTCAAAATATGTTAAAAGGTCTTTTAACTCATCGGATTGGAAAGTTTTTAAAAACTTGTATACTTTGTGAATAAAATGTGATATGCATCTTTTTAATTTATGGAAAAGATATAAAAAGGGGACCTATTTTTAAATGGGATTTATTCTAAAAATTTAAAAATGGGGAGGGTTGTTGTACAGAACAACAGGTCCCACTCAGGCTAACTTCAAAACATTGTTTTGGGTCTGAAAGGCTCATTTGTCGGTCATTTTGGCCTAACCAAAATACATAAGAAAGCCTTGCCAATCATGATGCTGACGCAAATATTGAGACATCAGAGTCTGACACATCACCTTCCATATCATTTTCCATGTGCCATGTCATCTGCCACGTTAACTTCCATGTCCTCTACCACATCAACACATTGCCACATGTTTGGGTACCCGCAACACGTCACCTACCACTTATCTAATTGCCCACCCAAAAACACCAAAAATGAGTGCCACGTTTCAACACATCGTTTGTCCTTGTTAGCTGTCCTGTCACCTTGTGTGCATGTCATCCATGCCACCTGTATTGGCATGTCACTTTAGGGGCTAACCTTCTCGACCTTCTCGATGGCTTCTAACCTTGACATCAATGACAACACTGTCAACACTCAACATGTCTCCAAAGACTTAAACATGGCAACTGGGGAAACCAATTATTCGCTAAACCACTCGAGTTAAGATCCTTTGACAATCCTTGTCCTAATTTTAATGAATATGGAAAAATCCTATTATGTTTTAGTTTTTGAATAATTATCTTATGAGATGACTAAGAGGAAGATTTATTTAAAAGTGCTTAATTTATCTAAAATAGTTAATTTTCACACACACACACACACACGCACACACACACATATAACTTGAGATATTTTAAATTATAATTATTATAATTATTATAATAATAATCTAATTTTAAGGTCACAATTAAGTAAGAAATCAAGTTGGTGTATGAGACCTTTCTATTAAGTTAGACATCAAATTGGTCTATGAGACCCTTCTATCTGTGGGACATAGGACACACAATTGATGTATGAGATCTCCTACTTTACGTGACAAGGGGCTTGCCTCCATGTAATGATTTGATTGTTAAACAAGGGACATTAGATTGGCGTGTAAGAGCCCCATGCTTGTGAGATAAGAGATTTGCATTGGGCTTGACTCCGTGCAATAATTTGACCTCTAAAATTTAGGAAGGAATACATGTTGTACCCCATTTTGGATTTGAACCTATAACCTCTTAATATATGTTCTTAAAAATTGGGGTCTCGGCTCTTGCTAAATCATAAAGAATTGGCGTATCTTGCTTGTAGGTTGCTGGAATATGCTAGTGGTGTTATAAGGTAGCCACAAGGATTGATCCTGAGACCTCCCTTAGATTAGTCTAAAGAGTTACCGATTCACCATTGTCAAAAATAAAATAAAATTATACCCACAATTCTTTTATTAATTAAATTATTTGATAATAATGTTTAATGTCTAGCTTTTAAAATATGATATTTGAAAGAATCTAAGATATACTGAGTATATTATTATTATTATTAATTTTTAACAGTAATGATCTAATGATTAAGCAAGAGTTGAGACGTCCCATATTGAGCACAAACAGAGTGAAAACTCCCTAGGGCCGCCTACTCTTTGAAACTAATCAATACAAGCTAAGCATGTCATTTCGGGGAATCGAGCCCGAGTGGTGAGAGAGTTAACAACCCATCTCAATCAATCAGTGTACCCTTACTTGTGTACCCTTACTTGACATGATACATTATTATTATTATTAATAAAATAAACTTTATTATTCTAGAACGATCGAGTAGTTGACACAATCTCCTCCACTAAATTTCAAATCCCACAAGGAACGTTTTTGACCAAGCTAAAAAAATAGACTCCCAACACTTAATTTATCTCTAGGATATAGATGGCATCCAATTTCTTTATTATATATATATGTGCGTGTGTATGTTTATATACCATGCTTATAAAAATATGTAAGTAAAGATATATTTATATGTCTATGCTTATAAACATATGTGAGTACATCTTGTTGTGTGTGGTGTATTTGTGATAAGGATTCAGTAGTTAACACAATCCCCTCTACTAAATGAAATGAAATTTTAACGTTCACTAGACTAAAAATAGTCTATGTTCCCTGTTTTTCGCCTTTTTGCCTTTCAAATTCCATGAAAAACAATCTTTGACCAAGCTCGACTCCCTACTCATTTAGCTCTATCTCCGCGAATATAGATTTCATCCCTCTTAAAAAAATATATATTTGTAAGTGAAGATGTGTTTATATGCCCATGCTTATAAAAAAAGGTCAGTGCATCTGGTTGTGTGTGGTGTACTTGCGGCGCGGCCCGTAGTTTATCTCCTGTCTCATCTCGCATGTGAATATCTTTATTCATATTGTATTCTTAAAACATTACCTTTGACTTTCTCAACTATAAATTAACGAAATTTCGGTTCATTCTAACCAAACGCAGGCTTGGATTTCCTGATTTTCTTCAAGCAAGGAATATTACACTAATATCAGTAAGTATTATCTTCAGTTTTGTCTCTCTTGTGGTTGTACTCTCTATTGCTTTTACACCATTAATCTAAATACCCAATATCTCTGGATATTGTTACCATCAAGGGTCCCCATCAAATCTTTACTTTCGTTGCCTCTTAAAGATGGCTTGTCTATAATGTATATTTCTGCCCAGATTTATAATTTTCAGATATAGCATGGGTTTATGAATACTTCGCAACTATTCAAAACTACACTACTCGGTTTGGAATAGTTGGTGAACTGAAAAATAGATAACTACCTTCTATTGAAAATTTGTTGTTGATTTCTTTTTATTCAGGATCCAATAGGAATTTCCGAGTTTCCAGATTTGGGTGGTCCCAGAACTGATTTTTTTGGTACCCAATTGACTCTCAGGGCAGTTCAGAAGCTGTTTTGACGCACTGGGACCCCATGAAGAGAAGGGCGGCAAGAGAGATATCAGAGAAAAACAAGGAAGCTAGTGGTAGCAGCAATGATCCAACCCGAGAGAGGAAGTCTACTTCAATCGAAGCAGACACGAAAAGGAGTCCAGTGAAGGCAGCTCTCAATTGGGGAGCATTGCTTTTTGTCCTTATTAATTCTTCTTGGCTTGTTTATCACTTTCAATATGAAAGGCTACCTAGGCCTCTAACCCCTGATCAGGCTGGCAAGAGGGGCTTTTCGGAGATCAGAGCAATCGAGCATGTCAAGGCATTGACTAAATTGGGTCCTCATCCTGTTGGTTCTGATGCTCTGGATCAGGCTGTGAAGGTTGGTAGTTTGCTCCGTGGTTTTTTATTTATTTATTATTATTATTATTACTTTGTCAGATATAGATTTGCATTTTATGGATTATAGAAAACGGACTTCTGCATTCAATACTAAAAATCATGTCAGTCCCATGTTATTCTGAATTGTAAATTGCATGATAGCTCCCTTGACAGCTTTCCTCAGATGTGATTTTTTTTAAAAGCTACTTTCAAATTTTCTATTTTGATAGTTCTTTTTTTTCTTTTTTTAATAAATATTTTTACTTTTAGTTTATAGGAGTTGCTGTGCACTTCCAGTGCTTATCATGATTATAATGATGCTGTAATTTCGAGCGTCATTGCCCTACATTCTTTTTTCTTTTGTAAGGTTAGGCAGTGACTTTATATTAAATCACAGACAAAAAGATACATAACAATTGTCCAAAAGCTATTGTTCTGCCACACGGGAAACCAGACTAGTAGCAGAGTCCCAAAATTTAACATTGTATATTGCCAATGCTATAAGTCTATTATCTAAAGTAAAAGCATAACCAACAAAAACATATTTCTAGATTTGAACGTTCAGAACTACACCATTGCCACTATAAAAAACTATATGCAGGCTCACCTGATCATGTTATTCCGAAGGAGACTCCACTTGGATTGGTTGCTGTGAGTCCTTGTCTTCCTTGGATGGAGTGAAGGTGATGCCTGCCATATTCTTGGCCAAGACTGTAACTTTTTTATCTAACTTCTCTAGTTTATCCAGAATTTGGCACAGATTCGACGATCGGGCGCTTGTCATGGGAGATAAGATCCTGGTTTGCAATCTCTTGACATATACTTCTTGGAGAGTCTGGAATGTCTTGAGTCCAACTTCGGTCTAAGGTATCAATTTTAAAGTTGAGCCATTCATTAGCTAATTTGTGTGCAAGTCTGTTTCCATTTCTCCTAACATGGGATAGAATGGGAGCCACGAATTCTTCCAAAAGCTTTGCTACCCTTGCTAAGCTATTATGATTTCTCCAACTGCTTGAGACTTTAGAAGAGTGCGAGACATATTGGTGTTTTCTAATCATTTGAATTATTGTTTTTGAGTCCCTTTCTATTACCAAGTTTTGAAAATTGCTTCTTTTGGCGATGAGTAATCCTTGTTCGAAAGTATATAATTTGCTAACATTATTACTGTCTATTCGAATATCTCTTGAATAAATATGAATTATGTGACCTAGACTTGTTCTGAAAACAGCCCCAAAATTGGCCAGTCCTGGATTACCTTTTTAGGCCCCATCAAAGTTTAGGTTTAGAAAACTAGTCGGGGAGGAGACCAAGAGTTGGGACTTGAAGAGCGTGTCGGAGACAAAGGAGCTTGAGGAGAAGTGATGGATTGATGGAGATTTAATAGAGAAAAAATGTGCTTTTCCTGATGATTGCAATCCCAATCTTGGGAAGTCGAGGGGATTAGCAAAACAATTTCTTTGATCTTATTCAGGATAGAATGCTAGATGAAATCCATGGGATCTGTTTTATTTTTAAATATTCTTCGATTCCTTTCTTTCCAGGTTTCCTATAAGATAAATCTTGGAAAGAGTTGCCAAGTTCTATTTAGTATCAGATTGGAGAAAGGGTTAGATTTCTGTTCCTCTATGGTTGATAATAGGCTACTTCTATTTCGATTTGATTGTTGAAAAACAATAGCCATGTAATCCCATATCTTAGAAGGAAACTCATAGTTGTTAAGAAGGTGCTTAGCAATCTCAGAGTTGGCATAATAAAGGTGGCACATAGAGGGCCCCTGAAAGCCTTTTTTCTAAAGCTTATACCAGGTTAATGTTTTGTTAAGCATAAGAAACTAGAGGAATAAAGTTACCTGAGGCCATAGCTTAAGATTCCAAAGATTCTTCCATTGTTTTGGGCATTCTGTCTTGTCATGCTCGAAAGGACTTTATAGGCTTCCTCGAGATCAAAAGTTCCTAAAGTACCATGACCCCATCTTAAATTATCTGGCCCTTGTCGGGTCTTTATTTTTCTCTTTTCCAATTCTCTGGTTATTTCAGTCTGGGTGTCTTGATTTATGTATATTGGCCAGAGAGAGCAATGTCCCCATTGCTGCCATTGTTTTTGTTCCTAGGAGTGTTGAAAAATGTGTCACTGGGTTCGGTTTTCATAAGTATGAAATGTATTTTTGATTCTTGTAAATTATAAAATGAAATAAAAATTATTATTATTATTTTGGAGCATGGGTTTCGTGCTCAAGATCTTTTATTTTATAGGTGAAGCACCCATTGAGTGCTTCTAGGGTTTGTCCTAGGTCAAGAATTCAAAAGATTCATTGTCATAAGTTGAAGACCCCATTGGGCACATTGTAACTTGTAAAGAAAATTAATTTTGTCTTTAAAAGTGTCGGAATACCCACCAAGACCAAGTTGGCCTGGCAGCTGGCAAGTCGGCCTAAAGGAAGAACCACGTCCACCCTTGAAGAACCTATAAACAGAAGAGAACTTGTCCTACTTGAAGCACACTCACTCACCACTCATTCTAGCGAAGGAAAAGGAAGGAGAAGGCAACGAAGAAGGAGGACGAAGGAGACTTATGTTTGGGCTAATTTTCTCTCACACATGCTAAAGAGGACTAGGGTTTCTGCAGTAGATCTAGGGAATCCATCTACAAGTTCGATCTTGGAGAAAAGGAGGCAAAGAGGTCAAGCGAAGGTCACCAAGGGTCACTCTCAAGCTCCAGAAGTCAGAGAAAGGCAAGCGAAGGTTAGAGGAAGGCTCTATAAGAAGATCGAAGCTCGTGTGGCAGCAACAACTGCAGGGAGGGCGAAATTTCAGATCTGCAATAGGAGGCCGAATATCTTGCAGCGAAGGGTCGAAAAGGTGCTACTGGAAGAGATTTGACTGGGTTTGACTAGATCGAAGTTGGCACATCACTCGAAAAGGTTGGTCTTGATCTTGGAGGGTATTTGTCTCAGTCTTAAGGTCATGAAATTCGTCAATTGAAGAATCTATAAGGAAGAGAAGAGATTTATGGGTTTTCCTCTCAAGAGGAGAGAGGTTTTGGCCGTGGTTTGCAACCTATATACTATGTCATTGTTCTTCTTGTTTTCGTAGCCGTTTGTTGCTTCACACAATAATAAAAGGAACAAAGCTAATAAGTAAAAAGGAATCACAAGCAATTATCAAGTAAAAAGAGTTAATCAGAATCATTGCCCTATTGAATTCTCAACATGGTATCATAGCTAAGGTTGGCTAAGGGCATCATGAAGATCTCCACTACATTGAAGAAGTTCATCAAGAAGTGTTCAAAGGCAGTAAGCTATCTCAAGAAAGGTATCAAGGAAGCATGGAGTCTCTTATTTTCTACAAAGAAGGAAGTAATCGAGGAAAAGGATGAAGGCCTCTTCTCGGCACTTACAAGCACATTCCAAGACGATAGCATTTGGGTAATTAATAGTGGTGCATCTAGGCGCTGTTACCACTCTAACCGACAGGGGACCTAAAACGGGTTCCTAAGAGGGAAACTACTAGGTTAAGGGCAACGATGGAGACTTAGCCCACTGCCACCACAACTAAGGCTCCTTGCTCTTTACGAACTTTCACCGATGGGAGGAGACCCAATGGTTTAGGAAGCCACTTATAAAGGGATATTCAACAAATATAAGAAAAGTGGCCCCTTAGACCCTTTCCCTAAGATAGAATGAAACATGGAGCTTGCTTGCTTTTTAAGAAAGGGACTTGGCTTTCTAGGGAGAGGGGATGAGGATTTGAGGATTGATGGAGAGGAATATGGCTTGTAAAGAAGTTCCCCAATCCCTAAAAGCCCTTTGAAACTTGGATTTCTGGGTAGTCCTTGATAAATAGTCTTCGGTGAAGAATGGGACCACACAGGGCCAATGTAATGACCCATTTCGAATTCCACATAGAATTTGATTATTAGCATGCATACGAGCATGCATATGATAGATACATATGCATGCAACGCATGTACCGCACTAGTATACCTACTAGCCTATAGTTGAACATTTCTAAGTACAGGGTAATGGATTGATTTGTAATATAAACACCTAAATTCACCAAAGTAAGATAAATGTCAAACGAGAGACTTAAGATGCATACCACCGTTATAATGCATAATCAACACCTTATTTAATGACAAAATAGATATAAGAGATTATGAATTAAATTGAATTTATTATAGATTTAAACTCATTATAAAAATAAATATTAAATGAATAACAATTAAATTAAAATAGTTATTAAATATAAAAATCTAAACATAAAATTTAAGTTAACTATAAAGTAAAGGTAAATTAAATTAATTACAAATTACTAAAAAAAAAAAACTTAAATTTCAAACTACAAACAATTCGGGAAGAAATTTATGTATGATTAAATAAGTTTAAACAAAGGAGAACCACCTTTTTAAAATGGTGGAGAAGGCAACTGGAGAGGCAGGTCTCCAGGTGTCAGAGGGCAAGGGAGACAACCGGTAAACAAAATGAGACGATGGAAGAACAAAAGATATAAAAGGAAGGTAAAACAGAGATTGAGGGGGAGAGTAAAAACAAAGTTTTGGTTACACGGTAGGGGTATTGCAGGGGAAAGAAAAGAGGTGGATTGTTTAAAACTTGTTCTTGGACAAGGTCTCTACTATTCTTGGAATTCTGGGCACAGGGGCTAGAAGAGATATCTTCTAGATCGGAGGATTGTATTGGAAATCCTAGATTGGCTGGGAGGCAAAGATTGGTTTGGTAACCAAGCCAGCTACATCATTCACAGGAAAGCCACAACCTAACACATTTCAATTTCGCCACACAGGTATTCTTCTGTAATTTAGTAGTTTTCTTTCTGTCTGCTGTAAATGGTTAATAAAATTTCAAATTTTATTTCAAACTGCTATAAAACTACCTTCTAGTTAAAATTGTCGGTTCAGGTCTCTACAACCAAGTGGACCTAGCCCAGGTTAGGGGATGGATATTGGCAACCAATGATGTTCTTAACCTGGCCAAGGTGAGGGGAAAGGATCAAACAAGATTTTTCACCCAAAGATGTCAAATTGATCCTATTAGGTACTAGCCTTGGGAACACTAGGGAAAAACTTGATCCTAGAGCTAGGGCTTGGGATATCCCGAGATTCCACAATTGAATTTCCTTCAATTTCAGAGGAGAGCTAGGGGACCCACTAGCGCAGTTGTGCCTAGGAGATCGAAGTTTTCCTGTGGTTAGTTTCTCAAGAAATTGATGCCCTAGGTGACCTAATGAGGCTAGACCCAGAAAAAAGGGGAAAAGGTGAAAAAAGGGGGTTGAAATGATCACCCTTTAATGGACCAGTGCCTAATTTCATTTGGGGATATGGAGTCAAGGAGAATGGTGAAAATAGATTTCGTTTCTTGCTCAAGGAGACTCCAAAAGTCAACTTCGTCCAATGTTAGGGGAAAGAGAAGAAAAGTGACTTTAAAGCATTTATACTTCATACAAATGGTGAAAACTTATTAAGATAACACGATCTCTAGGACATTTAATTCATCCATGTTAAATTGGACAACTAGGTCCAAACTCCATGTTGTGATGCTCAGATGAAGACACCAATATTTTTATTGGGTTCCTCTTTCAGAGAGGTGCAAGATTGATCTAAATATCATCTTGATCCGATGAGCAGAACATTTATTTTGAATTTATTTTGAATACTTTCAAAATATGTGCAGGTCGACCTTAAGGTTTTACACCCCCAGCAAATGTGTCACACACCCTCAGTGATGGATATAAATAAAGTCAACGTTGGAGGACATTTCACTCATCTCCTCATCACACATATTTATCTCTCCACTTCTGATTGGTTCGAGCTACTTAGAGGCAAATCTACGGTTCACACGTGGGAGATGGATGAACAGATTTTCCGCTGCAGCTAGGGTTTCTACTGCAGGTTTGACCAGCGTTGACTTTGGTCAACGCATGGTCAAAAGGAGCTAAATTTTGGCACAGACTTCAATTGATGCAGTTCGTACATTTTGGCACAAGAACCGAGGTCAAAGGTTGATCGAAGACTGAGCTGCGTTGAATTTTACTTGTTGCTATTCTGTGTTGACTTTTCTGGGCAGCATTGTCTTTTATGGGGTTGACTTTGAGTTGACCGTTTGACCGTTTTGGATGGTGTTGCACACATTTCGGGTCATTTCACCACAGATTTTGTTGGTTGAAGCATCCTGCCGGTCATCGTAACGCACCATCAAATATATATTTTTCTGGCTTGTCTTCTATTGATCCACTGGTATGTTCTATCAACATTTTACTTAATGATTTATGTGATTGCTATCTAGTATTGAAGAGAAAGTAAAGTTGCATCAAGCATAGAACATCTACATAAATTTACACGATATCGTAGCTGAGGTGAAGACAAAGTCCTAATTTGTAGCAATCACCGAAGAAGAAAATGGGTTCCACAAACTATCGCTTCAAGGAGGATGACAAATTGATTGGGATGATGACTTCCATGCTTGGAAGATGATATTGGATCTTAAATTAAAAGACCAAGATGTCATGGACTATGTGCAAGGTAAAATCCAAGAACCTCCATCCACTGCTACTGCTACTGCCAAAACAAAGTACAAGAAGGGGGAGATCAAAGCAAAGTTGATGATCAGGGAATCCATTCATAAGAGTCTAGTGGCCTACATCTCTGAGCTAGACACATCCAAAGAGATGTATGATAAGTTGGTCAACATGTTCAAGGCCAACAATGCAAATCAAGTACTATTCTTCAAGAATCAATTGAAGAATCTGAAGAAAGGCAGGGATGAGTTTGTTCAATCATACTTTCTGAAGCTGACCAAGATCAGGAACAATTTGCTGGCTATTGGGGAAACAATAGCTGATATCGAGAGATGGTACTCACCGCACTTGGAGGGCTCCCATCCAAATGGCATGTGTTCAACACTACCATTCTAAATAATAATGTGATACCTGACTTTGACGAAGTACTATCAAGATGCATACAAGAAGAGACAAGAATGAAGGAGTATGGAAATGAAGCAAATGTCGTATATGTCGTCTATTCTAGAAGGTGGTTCTTGTGTCCAAAGAACAAAGGAAGAGCAGGGGCCCAAGGAAAGAAGGGCAAGTGTTACACTTGTCATAGGCCAGGTCACTATGCTAGAGAATGTCCTTTCAAGAAAGATTCTCTCGATGATGATGACAACCACAACAACCGAAGGAATGGAAATCAAAGGAACAACAAGTTCAAGGGAAAGAGGAAGGCTCTCTCCGACGGAAATGAGCGACCTTTCAAAAGGTCGAGAAATTCCAGGTATGAGGAATCAAATGTTGTCGATAAAAGAAATGAATACATTCTTATATCTGCCCTCTCTGTTGCATCTCCACCCGACACTATGGATCTCTGGTTGATAGATAGTGGTGCCTCAAGGCACGTCACTGGGTTCAAGGAAGCACTCAGACATCCCAAATGGAAATAAACAGCAATACAAGCACATAAACAAAGACATACAGCAACTAGAGACAAATCATAAGAGAAACAAACAATATGGGGAACGCTGAACCATTTTATTAATACCGAGAAATGGAAATGAGTACAGAGGTGATCAGAATGATGGCACCTCGGCTTGCACTAGGCAAGCATAGAAAGACATTCAGGAAATGACCCGGAATGGCTGCTCCCTCTGGATTGCGTTATCTCCCAAGCTGCTGGTACTGCTGCTGTGTTGCTGCTACTGCTGGAATGAATTGAATCTTTGGGGCTTCTCTCCACCTTAGAAAATTCTGAAACTTCGGGAATGGCCTCTACTCCCAATACCCAGAAAAGCCCAGAAAGCTTTTCAGAAATGGCCGACCCCCGAAAATGGCTCCCTTGAGGCACTACGCTATTCCTCAAGGAGGGACGTTGGCTCTGAATAATCTGCTCCAAATAATGGCCCCTAACTCCTCCAAAATGTTAGAATAGGGAAGGGCTGGCCCCTTACCCATTATCTCAGGCTGAATCCACTAACAAACCCCCAATCTGGAACCACCTCCTCTCAATACTGCGTCCTCCCTCTCATTGACTGCGCTGTTTCTCTAAGTGGATGCTCCTCCTGTGGTAGCTACAACTCTCTCCGGCAAAACAAGGATGAAACTCCTCACCCAAGCAGGCACTCGAAGTCCCCCGGGGCTGAGGTTGGGATCTCTGAACGGAGACACCCGATGTACTGAACAATACGTGTGGACTTTGCTAAACAGCAAGCGTGCTCAATGTCAGAAGACAATTCTCAAAGATGCATAATCAGAATGAATGAGAATGAGGAGACCCTTCCTCCTTTTATGCTTGGTGAGCCTTTCCCTCACCTAGGCCCCACCAATCTCTGCGCTGTCCCCCTTGGCCCATGTTGTCCAACTCACTCTGCGCTGGCTTGGCCCCACGCTGTCTACGCTGCCACTTGACCACTAGGCCCCACGTTGCCAAATAAACATGTCTCTTAAGTGACTTTAGGAAATACTTTTTATCCTAAGTGTGAGCTAAGTGTCCCCTTCACCCACTTTATTTATATTTTAACTCTATAAAGGCAAAATAGTCAAAATTAATATTTCCATTTAGCTATTGCTAATTGGGAATATTGCAGTCTCCCCCAGCAAAACGTTGCTTGTCCTTAAGCAACTGCAATGATGGATGCTGCAAAATCTTCTCACTCTCCCAGGTGGCATCCTCATTTGGTAAATTCCTCCATCTCACTAGGTACTCTTGACTGTCCAGCTCCGTAGCTGCCTCTCCCTAGTGTCAATAATGGCCTCCGGCTGTAGCACCAAGTGCCCCTCATCATCTATGGGCGGAAGCTTCTCTGTTGCAGTCACTTGCTGCCCCAGTGCCTTCTTCAGGCATGACATGTGAAAAATGTTGTGAATCTTGCTACCCTTGGGTAGCTCCAACTCATATGAAACCTGTCCCACTCTGCGTATCACCCTGTAAGGTCCATAGAAGCGAGGCTTGAGCTTTTCAACCCCCTTCTGCTTCAGCGTGGACTGCCGATATGGCTGCAAGCATAGGTAGACCAAGTCCCCTACCTCAAACTGCCTCTCAACTCGTCCCTTGTCGGCGTACAACTTCTGCTAGATCTGTGTTGTAGCCATGTTATCCTTGAGAGCTCGGAGTATATCTTGACTCTCTTGGATCCAATCCTTGGCTCTAGGAGCCTTGCTAGTACCAAACATCATGTCAGCAAAAGATAAAGCATGATATCCATACAATGCATAAAACAGAGACATACCAATGGACATATGATGAGTGTTGTTGTAGCAGTACTCCCCCAAGTGCAACCATCTCAACCATGCCTTCTGCTGCCGGCTGACATAGTTACGCAAGTAGCCCTCCAGCCACTTGTTCACTATCGCGGTCTGTCCATCCGTTTGGGGGTGGTAACTAGTACTCGGTGTCAACTCAGTGCCCACCAAACAGAAAAGCTCCTGCCAAAATCCGCCCATGAAGCGGTTGTCCATGTCACTGACAATGGTCTTTGGGAGACCATGCAACCTGAAAACGTCCCTGAAGAACAACTCTGCTACCTGTGCTGCAGTGTAATGTGCCGATATGGCGAAAAAATGAGCATATTGAGTCAGCCGATCTACAACTACAAATATGCAATCCTTGCCCTGTACAGTGGGCAACCCTGTAATGAAGTCCATCGAAATACTTTCCCATATCCCCTCAGGTATGGTAAGAGGCTGCAATAATCCTGTCGGATGGTTCATCTCCCCCTTGTTACGCTGGCAAACCTCGCACTCCCTAACATGTTGGAACACGTCCTCCTTGAGGCCCTTCCAAAAGAACCCCTCTCTAATGGCCCTATAGGTTTTGGTAAACCCTTGGTGGCCTGATAATGGAGAATCATGCGAGGCGTGCAATATCTTCTTCTTGAGTTGGGAGCCCTCAGTCAAGAAGATCCTGTCCCTGTAATAGATCACCTCGTCCATCACTCTGTACCTGTCATTTGTCACTTGTCCATCCAAAATCTCACAAGCAAAACGGTCCTTGGAGTACTCTACCAACAGTTGAGCCCTCCAGTCCGTGTCCAAACTCATCAAGGACAACGTTGCCGGTCTGCGGGAAAGTGCATCTGCCACAACGTTGTTCTTCCCCTTGACATACTCGATGTCAAAGTCATAAGCCTGGATCTTGCTGACCCACTTCTGCTGCCTCTCCTGCAACTGTTTTTGCTCTAAAAAGAATCGGAGGCTATTGTGATCCGTCCTCACCCTGAATCTGTTCCCTACCAGGTACTGCGGAAACTTGGCCAAAGCAAGCATACAACCTCTCATGTGGCAATAGCTTTCGGCTCTCGAAAGCTATGGGGTGGCCTCCTTGCATCAAAACTGCGCCGATCCCCTCCCCCGATGCATCACACTCCAAGACAAAGGGCTGTGTAAAATCTGGAAATGCTAACACTGGACAACTGCTCATCACCTCCTTGAGCCTGTAAAAAGCCCTCTGCGCTGTATCCGTCCAACTGAATGCCCCCTTTTTTGTAAGGTTTGTAAGGGGTGCAGCAAGCTGTGAAAATCCCTTAACGAACTTTCGGTAGTAGGTGCAGATCCCTACAAATCCCCGAAGTTCCGTCACGTTCTTCGACTCTGGCCAATCCCTGATGGCCCTGATCTTCTCCTCGTGGACCCTCACTCCGTCCACCCCGATGATGTGCTCCAAGTAGAGCATCTTTGTTAGCCCAAACTCACATTTGGAGAGCTTAGCATAAAATTGTTGCTCTTCCAAAATGCGCAATACAACCTCTATATGTAGGAGGTGCTCCTCCCATGTCTTGCTATAAATCAAAATGTCGTCAAAGAACACTAATACACACTTATTCAAATAACTGTGGAAGATGTGATCCATGCATGACTGGAAAGTGGCCGGGGCATTGGTTAGCCCAAAAGGCATCACCAAAAACTCAAAATGGTCTTAATGACACCTGAAAGTGGTCTTGGGAATGCCCTGCTCCCTTACGCGAATTTGATGGTACCCGGATCTCAAATCAATCTTTGAGAAGGACTTGGCCCCCCTCAACTCATCCATCAGCTCATCGATCCGTGGGATGGGGTACCGGTTCTTCATGGTCTTCTTGTTCAGGGCCCTGTAATCAATGCACATCCTCAACGTGCCGTCCTTCTTCTTCACAAGTACTACTGAAGAAGCAAAGGGGCTAGTGCTAGGACGTATGTGTCCAAGAGCTAGGAGTTCATGGATAGCGCTCTCACTCTCATCCCGATAGGCTTTGGGATGCCTATAGGGTGTAGTGATAACAGCCTGGATGCCTTGCTCCAGCTCAATCGTGTGCTCAAACCCCCGATCTGGTGGCTATCCTGGTGGTATCTCCCCAAATACCGTAACATACCTATCGAGAATGGACTGTACATTTGGGTGTACAACCTGCCCTGTAGATCCTACCTCCGACACACACAACTCCACTGCCCACTCTATATCTCCCTTCCGGAAATCCGCCTCCATCCGGTGTGCTGAAACTGTCTGTGGTGGGTAGGTGTGCATACCCTGAATCTACTCATGCCTCCCAGTCTTCTTGTCCGTCCACTCCATCTCCAAGGTCTCCCAGTCAGTGGTGACCTTCCCCAGTGTGATAAGCCACTGTACCCCAAGTTTCACGTTGGTGTCCGGAATGTCCACCACGAAGAAATGATCTGTCAGAGTGTACATCCCCATCGTCACTGCTAAGGCTGGCACATACCTGGCACACTGCATGGTCCGGTCCCCTGGAACCAGTACCGAGAACCCATCAAAAGTCTCCGTCTGCATGCCCCTCCTCTCTACCAGCTGGGCATCAATGAAATTGTGGGTAGCCCCACTGTCTACCAACACCGACACACGCTGCCCTCGTACTGTGCCTCGGACACGCAATGTCAAGTACTTGGGAACTCCCCGCAAGGCTGCAAGGGCTCCCCTAGTAGGTGCAAAAGCTGCACCTCCTGCTCCAGGTGGTGGAGGTGGCAGATGATCCCCTCTCTGTGCTATACTTCTGCCTCCAGCCTCCATCTCCTCATACTCCTCTTCTTCCCCGCTACTATCGGAGAAGACCTCGATGTAATGTGCCTTCCCCGCGGCGCAACGGTGTCCTGGTGCCCATGGCTCTTGGCACGTGAAGCATAATCTCCTTCGCTTCAGGTCTCTCCTGACCTCATCATCTCCAAACCCTCTGCCCTGGTTCCCCTTGGCAGGTGGAACCCTCTCATCCTTTCCCTCCGGTTGGAATGCCGATCTCTGGGGAAAAGGAGCTCTAGTCCTGGGAAGTGCATCCTGCAAATCCCAAGTCCTCTCAACTGCATCATGGAGTGTCGCGGGCCTCGTCGATCTGACTAATCCCCGTAGAGGCTCTGCCAATCCATTTATGAACATATAGATCATCCGAGCTATGGATAAATTAGGTACCATCACGGAGAGTCTCAAAAACTTGGAGATGTACGTGTCCGGCTTCCCGGTCTGCTTGAGCTTTGTTATCTCAACAAAATGCTCCTCTGGATCCCTCCGATTAAAACGCTCTACCAACCTCCGCGTAAACTCAACATATGCTGTCACTCTCGAGTGCCCTAGCGTAACCATCCCATGAAACCACCAATCCTAGGCCTCGCCCTCTAGGTGCAGCGCTGCCACCTTGATGGCCTCTAGCTCAGCCATCTGATTAAGCTGGAAATATATATCCAACTTCTCCACCCAAGATTTTGTCGAACACTTGGACGATCCGTCAAATGTCGGTAGATGGAATCTGCCCACCGTGCGTTGTAAGTCCCTGTCATGTGAATGCCGGTTCTCCCTGTGATGGTTGCGGGGTCTGCTGTCCCGCTTGAGCTAAACAAAATCATGGAAAGTGAGGTTATCTCTGAACTCCTGATCGTATGACTGGTACTTAGCAAAATAATCTCCCATGTGTGCCGGTTCCTGCTCCTGCTGTGCTTCTACCCCAATGTCTGCAGCAAGAAATGACGGCATCGTGGAACGGGGGGGTGTGTGCGATGCTATATGTTGCGCTGTGAGGTGCTCCTGTAAATGATGGGAGGTGCCTGAGCCCTCTCCAACATCGAAACCCCTTGGGGTCTCACGCTGTCTAGACTCTGCCGTGAATCTCTGCCCCATCTCCTCTATCCGCCTCGACAAATCCTACACTGATTTGAGGAGGAGTTCCCCGAACTCCTTCCCGGCATCTCTTTCCTCCGCCATTGGTTCCTCTTCCTCTGTGTCCACCACTGGAACGCTGTCTCCTTTCCCGAAAGTGAACTCTAACCTCCACTCTTGGTCTTTATACTTCCTTCCCCGGTATGTGATGTAAGGTTTTCCTGCTGGTGTCATAGACAATCTGCTCCACAGGCTGAGCCAAGTCTATGAGCTCTGATACCACTGTAATATCCCAAATGGAAATAAACAACAATACAAGCACATAAACAAAGACATACAACAACTATAGACAAATCATAAAGGAAACAATCAATATGGAGAACGCTGAGCCATTTTATTAATACTGAGAAATGGAAATGAGTACAAAGGTGATTAGAATGATGGCACCTTGGCTTGCGCTAGGCAAACGTAGAAAGACTCTCAGGAAATGACCCGGAATGGTTGCTCCCTCTGGACTGCGTTATCTCCCAAGCTGCTGGTACTGCTACTGTGCTGCTGCTATTGCTGGAATGAACTGAATATTTGGGGTTGCTCCCCACCTTAGAAAATTCCGAAACTTTGGGAATGGCCTCTACTCCCAATACCCAGAAAAGCCCAGAAAGCTTTTCAGAAATGGTCGGCCCCCGAAAATGGCTCCCTTGAGGCACTACGCTATTCCTCAAGGAGGGACGCTGGCTTTGAATAATTTGCTCCAAATAATGGCCCCTAACTCCTCCAAAATGCTGGAATAGGGAAGGGCTAGCCCCTTACCCACTATCCCAGGCTGAATCCACCAATAAACCCCCAATCCGGAACCACCTCCTCTCAAGATTGCGTCCTCCCTCTCACTGACTATGCTGTCTCTCTGAGTGGATGCTCCTCCTGTGGTAGCTGCAACTCTCTCCGGCAAAACAAGGATGAAACTCCTCACCCGAGCAGGCACTCGAAGTCCCCCGGGGCTGAGGTTGGGATCTCCGAACGGAGACATCCGATGTACTAAACAGTACGTGCAGACTTTGCTAAACAACAAGCGTGCTCAATGTCAGAAGACAATTCTCAAAGATGCATAATCAGAATGAATGAGAATGAGGAGACCCTTCCTCCTTTTATGCTTGGTGAGCCTTTCCCTCACCGAGGCCCCACCAATCTCTGCGCTGTCCCCCTTGGCCCACGCTGTCCAACTCACTTTGCGCTGGCTTGGCCCCACGCTGTCTATACTGCTCCTTTTCCTACGCTGCCGCTTGACCACTAGGCCCCACATTGCCAAATAGACATGTCTCTTAAGTGACTTTAGGAAATACTTTTTATCCTAAGTGTGAGCTAAGTGTCCCCTTCAGCCACTTTATTAATATTTTAACTCTATAAAGGCAAAATAGTCAAAATTAATATTTCCAATTAGCTATTGCTAATTGGGAATATTACACACTCTCTGATATGGTTTAGAAGGATACTAATATGGAAATTATCCTTGGAGATAATGCCACATATCTCGTGAAAGGGACAGGGACTGTGACCCTCCACTTGTCTCAAGGTCAAGTCCTCCACTTGCAGGATGTACTCTATGTACCTAATTTGAAGAAGAACCTTGTGTCTATATCGACCATGGAAGACAAAGGTTTCAATGTGGCATTCACTGATGGAAAGGTGCGCATGTGGAAGAAGAGCTTCAAGGAAGCTATCGCGATTGGGTTTAGAGTTGATACACTCTACCAGGTTGGAGGAAGTCCACTGGGAGTGATGACATGTGATACTATCCGACAGAATGAACTATGGCACCAGAGGTTTGGACACCTTCACTACAAGGCCCTTCCCGAAGCAAGGAAGGTGGTGACAGGGATGCCCGAGTTTTCAAATAATCATGAAGGTGTATGTAAAGGTTGTGCCGAAGGAAAGCATACAAGGGGACCTTTCCCCTCAAGTGTCACAAAGACATCTGATGTCTTGCAATTGATCCATTCTGATCTATCCGTTATGTTGCCCGCGACATCCTTGGGAGGATGTTCTTATTATATGACGTTCATAGATGACTTCTCTCGCAAAACCTGGATATACTTCTTAAAGAAGAAGGATGAGGCTTTCATGTGGTTCCATACCTTCAAAGCCTTGGTGGAAAATATGACAGGGAAGAAGACCAAGATCTTGAGAACCGATAATGGCACTAAGTATGAGACAAACGAGTTCAAGGACTTTTGCAAAAAAGCTGGCATCAAGAGGGAGACCACAACTGTCTATACTCCTAAGCAGAATGGCATGGCTGAACGAAAGAACACGACCATTGTGGAAGTTGCCCGTGCCATGCTATGTGACCAGGGTCTACCAAAGTTTCTGTGGGGAGAAGCTGCGAACACTGTTGTGTACATACAAAACTCTCGAAGAGGTTTTCACTGGTAAGAAACCTGATGTCTCACATTTTAGAGTTTTTGGATGTCCTGTTTCTTTTCATGTGCCGAAGGAAAAGAGGAGCAAGTTGGATGCTTCAGGGAAAAAGGGAATGTTTGTGGGCTACAATGAAACTTCGAAGGCCTATAGAGTCTATGTGTCTGGTCAAAGGGAAGTGGAGATATGCCACGATGTCACTTTTGACGAAGATGCTTCCCTGAAGAAAGTAGTCAATCTTCCGAGATCCCAGGAAGATCATGAAGCAAGGCTTGGAAATCAAGAAGAACTGAAGGATGAGACGATGCCTAATGTTGAAGGACCAATGGACCCGATTGATCCACCTCCTTCACTGGGGAAGAGACCATCATGGCTCAGGGACACTCTCGAGGATGCTGAGGGACATATGGCCCCAAGGGGGACATTTTGTGAAAGCAAGAAGTCGAGTAGATACCGTGGGTATCTAGTAGCCATGAGTACTATTGTACAATTTGAGCCTGGATCTTTTGAGGACGCTGTAAAGCATCAAGTTTGGAAAGATGCTATGCACAGAGAGTACGAGTGCATAATGAAGAATGATGTCTGGGATGTGGTTCCAAGACCGAAGGACAAAGCAGTTGTCACCTCGAAATGGCTCTACAAGATCAAGCATGGATCTGATGGAAGTGCTGAAAAGTTCAAGGCAAGGTTCGTTGCCCGTGGCTTCTCTCAAAAGGAAGACATAGACTATGATGACATATTTGCACTTGTGGCCCGATATACCACCATTCGATCTATCATAGCCCTTGCTTCTACGCAAGGATGGAGTCTCCATCAGATGGATGTGAGGACCGCATTTTTGCATGGTGCGATAAAGGAAGAGGTATATGTGGAGCAACCTCTCGGGTTCGAAGTCCTGAATCGGGACACCCATGTTTGTAGGTTGAAGAAAGCCTTTTATGGGTTGAAGCAAGCACCCAGAGTTGGTACGAGAGGATAGATAGCTACCTGATGAAGCTGGGCTTCACTCGTAGTAACGCTGATCCGAACCTTTATTTCAAGGTTGACAGGGAGAAGCCTCTCATTCTGATGTTGTATGTGGATGACCTCTTCCTGACAGTTTCTGACCCTCTCATTCATCAGTGCAAGAGGGAGCTCGCTGCTGAGTTCGAGATGAAGGACCTAGGACTGATGCACTATTTCCTAGGCCTGGAGGTCTGGCAGAGACTTGGTGAGATTTTCCTTTTTCAAGTAAAATACATTGTGAAGCTTCTAGAAAGATTTGGTATGGTGGACTGCAAGTCCGTGTCGACACCAATGGAGCTCAACTTTAAGAAGTTGAGCGGCAGCGCTGCTGGGCCCGTGTTAGCAAATCCTATTGAGTATCGTCAACTCGTAGGGGCCCTGATGTTCTTAGTGAACACCCGTCCAAATATATGTTTTGCAGTTAACACTTTCAGTCAACAGATGGTTGAGCCTCATCACTTTCACTGGGTTGGTGCCAAGAATCTTCCAAGATATCTTCGGGGCACGATAAACCATGGGTTGAGATACATTGCCGGGAGTGTGACACTCCTTGGATATATTGATGTCGATTGGGCTGACAATGTGGTGGATCATAAGAGCACATCGGGATGCTGCTTCAATCTTGGTTCTGCTTCCATATCATGGACGAGCAGGAAGTAGAAGTCGGTGGCTTTGAGCACCGCGGAGGCCGAATACATTGCAGCGAGTATGGCCTGTTGTGAAGCAGTTTGGTTGCGAAAGCTCTTTAGTGAGCTGTTCGGACATGTGCTGGATACCACCGTGATACTCTGTGATAACCAGAGTGGGATTCGCTTGTCTGAGAATCACGTATTCCATGATCAATCCAACCATATTGATATCAGGTACCACTTTATTCGGGATATGGTACAGCGAGGTGCCGTAAGGCTCGATCATATAGGAACTGATGAATAGGTCGCAAATATTCTCATTAAGCCCCTGGGGAAGATCAAGTTCCTAACCTTCCGTGAGAGTCTTGGTATCGTGGAACGACCCTATGATGTGGGTCCTGCTGGATGATGAGCTCTGGGAGCTCTGGGGGGCTTTAGAGATAGCTTCTCAGAGCTATAAGCACTCATGAGGCTAGGCTTGCCGAACCTTGTGGTGCTTCTGCCCCACCGTTATGATGTTTGAGTTTGTTCACCTCTCATTATCTGTGCCCTGTATGCATCCTACCCATTGAGTTCAGGGCTCATGGGAAGTACCTCTCATTTGGCCAATGAGGTGGGAAAAGCTAGCGACTAGTAGCAAAGACTGATGGACGCATCAGAGATTGCCGTACTCTCTATCTAGGATGGCATGGTCCAACCACTTGATCTGGGATCAAGTATAGTGAGGTTTCGGACCTCTGGGTTGAATTTGTCAGCTGGGAATGATGTCTTTGTGATTGACCCACTTCTGTTCTGAAATAAAGAGGCCAGCAAAGCAAGTTACGGCGGCATGACGCACGATGTTTGATTGCACAAGTGGATGGAGTTCTCCCTAGTTTAGAGGGAGTGTTAAATTGGACAACTAGGTCCAAACTCCATGTTGTGATGCTCAGATGAAGACACCAATATTTTTATTGGGTTCCTCCTTCGGAGAGGTGCAAGATTGATCTAAATATCATCTTGATCCGATGAGCAAAACATTTATTTTGAATTTATTTTTAATACTTTCAAAATAAGTGCAGGTCGGCCTTAAGGTTTTACACCCCCAGCAAATGTGTCACACACCCTCAGTGATGGATATAGATAAAGTCAACGTTGGAGGACATTTCACTCATCTCCTCATCACACATATTTCTCTCTCCAATTCTGATTGGTTCGAGCTACTTGGAGGCATATTTGCAGTTCACATGTGGGAGAAGGACGAACAGATTTTCTGCTGCAGCTAGGGTTTCTACCACAGGTTTGACCAACGTTGACTTTGGTCAACGCATGGTCAAAAGGAGCTGAATTTTGGCATAGACTTCGATTTATGTAGTCCGTACATTTTGGCACAAGAACCTAGGTCAAAGGTTGACTGAAGACTGAGCTGCGTTGACTTTTACTTGTTGCTGTTTCGCGTTGACTTTCCTGGGGTTGACTTTGAGTTGACCGTTTGACTGTTTTGAGGGTTATTGTGACACATTTTGGGTTGGTTGACCAAGGAGACTTTGCTGATTGAAGCATCCTGTTGATCGCCGTAACGCACCAATAAATATATATTTTTCTGGTTTGTCTTTTGTTGATCCACTGGTATGTTCTATCAGCATTTTACTTAATGATTTATGTGATTGCTGTCTAGTATTGAAGAGAAAGTAAAGTTGCATCAAGCATAGAACATCTACATAAATTTGCAATCCAACATGGACCATACATAGAATAAGCTAAATAGACACGTAATTCCACATTAAACACATGCAACAATTAACCCAAATTATAGCAAAATTCCTATGTATGCAACAAAGTTAAAAATAACGTTAAATTTGCATTTACATGTTAGAGAATATATCCAACCAGCCTCACATTTGCAATATAAGAAGCTCCAAGATAGAAAAGAACCCAATCCATACATCAAAATTCATCCATCATCTAAAAATATCCACCAAGGAAAAATGCGAAGTTCTCTAAAGAGAGAGAGATCCCAATCCAATTGATGATACAAATGAATCCATCTAACTCTTATTTATACACTAATTAGGAGTTTGATTTACCTAATGGGCCTACATCAATCCTTAAAAATAAAATAATGTGCAAATAAACTAAATTTTGGTGACAAGCCCACCAAACTAGCTCACAAATGAAGTAATAAGCCCGTCAAATAATAATCTATGCATGTCGTAGGGCCCTCCAAGAGGCCTGATGAGGTCCATGAGTGCCATAATGATGAATAAAATCCTCAAAAGTGATGTGCAAGTGGGT
Organism: Pinus albicaulis; assembly: GCA_034641835.2. Lineage (NCBI taxonomy): Eukaryota > Viridiplantae > Streptophyta > Pinopsida > Pinales > Pinaceae > Pinus > Pinus albicaulis. The sequence continues at coordinate 655,540,049 of CM076569.1, forward strand.
GGCCCCTTGTTCTTGAAACAATAACCCTGTGGTGCTCCCAGTGGGTGTGGGGGCACACTAATGACCTCATGGGTCTCCATATGAGTTGAAGATGCCTGTAGACCATCTATAAGGGCTCAACTAATGGAATGAATGCTTCCATGTCATCGTACAAGTTTTGGGACACCTACCAAGTGTGTGGTGCACCTGTGGGGCCAACTGGGCATAGTGTACCAAGTGTATCCTCCTTGTCCAAAAGGTGGATCTCTAGCCATCTCTGAACATCTTTGAGGATCCATGGAGTGTTGTCTACTGCTGTGGAGGCCCATGGCTCTCTACACACACCCTGTATGTGCCAATGTAGCCCTATGGAAGGCAAGGACCCCATATAGGGAAACCAAATCCAAATGGACACCATTTGCAATCTTGCATAAGATCCAATGCGTTCCCTAGCCTTTCAGTACAACAAGTCATTAAAGTAATTGTGTAAAAGGGCCTACAAACCATGGACAACAAGTGGACACTTCATAATGGTATGCCCTTCCGTAGTGGGCTTTGGCATGTGCTAATGTCTCCAAACTCCAAAGGTGGTTAGCTAGTGTGAATTTTTCAATTTGAAAACTATACAATTGCAGTGATAGATTTATTTCTCCTACTTATTATTTCAATAAGTTATTTTCATAAAATTTCTGGCAAATACCGAAATAAATACTACTGCAACATTCACAATTATATATATGCAGAGAAATGAATAGTAATGGTGCAAGTCATAAGGTATTTGAAAAAAATTGAGCAAATGGAAGAGGGTAGATGGCCTAAGGTTGTGTTTAATGACAAATTGTGTAAAAGAAAGAAGATTTGGATGCGACAAAATAACAAATGGTTTAGTAAATGGGGTATTTGCTTGAGCATGTGTCCTACAAACAGTAAAGAGATAAAAACTTTTGTTATGGATAAGTTCCACAAAATTACTTGGGAGAAAGAGCTAGGGAGAAAGAAGAAGTACTACGTTGAAGAGTTTAACCCCACTTATAATCATCAGCAAAAAGCGTACATAGGGGCCAATATTTCCTGGAGATCTAAATTTCTTATTGCTCAACTAAGGACTAATTCTCATCAACTCCGTTGTGAAACAGGGCGCTAGAAAAGGCCAAAAGAAATGTGGCAGGAAAGAGTATGTATTTTTTGCTCTTCCGGAAAAGTGGAAACAAAAAACATTTCATTTTAGAATGCGAGGCCTTCAAAGACAGCAGGGAAAATTATGCAGGTATTCTGGCAGCTAGCTCTTAGGAAAATCTATTCAACGAAGAGTTTGTCGAGAAGTTGGGAGCGTTTATTGTAAAACTCCAGAGGAAAAGGGCCGAATACAAGAGCCAGATGGAGAAGCAATCTGTCCCATAGGTTATTTTTAGCCCCGTGGACGTTAAAAATACTTTCTTTCTTTCTCCTTCGGGCACTGAGTATATGCCCGGCTTATTTTCCAAATGACCCTCAAGCCTTCTTTTATAATCTTCTCGTTGGAGAATCAATGGCCTAGATTAGAAGTTTAATCAATGGCTAAGATTAAAACTTGACTTGATCTTTGTTTTCTAGAAGATTCACACTCTGACTTATTAATACCCTTTAATTATTTCATTTCTCTAAGTTTAGACTTAGGGTCTTCATTAAAATACTGAACCGAGTGGAATTTCCACAAATGGTTTCTCGGTTCTTTGGAGTACTGCTGTCCAAACCTCCTTGCAAAGTGACTTGGAACACTTTCTGATGCTACAAAAATCAACACTCCCTCTTAGCGAGGAAGGTGTTCCAAATATGCCTGCTGCATGCTGCTCTGCTTTTGAAGCACCCTCTGCGCTGCTGATCTCTGGACGCTGCCCCTCATCTACTGCACTACTGCCCTCTGTACTACTGCCTTTGACACTGCCACTGTCACTGCTACATCTGTACTACAGCTGCCTCTGAATACTGATCCTATCCATCCCTGCTACTGGAATGGATTCTTCATCATCCCCATCTTCTCTCTGAAGTAGTGGAGTGTAAAAACTCTGATAAACTTTATAAGTAAATATGATTATGATAAAAGATGAGATATCATTACAATGGGGAATCACCGAGGCTTTAAATATAGCCTCATGGTGTCCCTTGGTGAAGAGGCATGATCTTTGATCATGCCCTTTCACTTAATAAAACCTAATATAACTATATCTAACTAATAATTAATAAAATATACATAACATTGCCCCTCTCTTAAAGATGCTTTGTCCTCAAAGCATACGTAATTATGGACAATGTTGACGAATGCCTGGGTTTCTCGAGTGGCGAGCTCTTGCTTCCCACATTTTAAAAAGATCGTGGAGCATCTTCTCGAGTGCAATCTTTTGGTGATGTGGATAGCAACAAGATTTGATATTAACAGGGTCAGGTCCTTTCTTGACTTCTATTGGATGTTCATGTTCCTTATTAGGAGGTATTTTTATTGGTAGATCCTGGAATACTTTTTCGTGTGTCCGAACTAATCCTTGTTCCTCTAGTGACTCTTCGTGGCTCCCTTTTGAAGATAACATTTCTAACTGATGACATTGTACTCTAGATGTTGGCACTCCTATTTGAATCATCTTCGTCATTAGAGAGGAAGATACGACTTGATATTCTAGGGCTTGGAATCCATACAACCTGTGTTTCTGCCCTTTCCACTTAAAACTTATAAACTGCTTCTGATGGTTGGCAGAATAAGTACCTAAAGTTTGTAGCCATTGAATTCCTAAGACCACATCTACTCCTCGTAATGGAATGGTGTAGAATGGAGATTCTAAATGAAAGTTTTTTATCTGTAGTTTGACTTTATGGCATTTCCCTACTTGCTCAATCTTCTTACCATCGGCCACCATTACCTTCATATTAGGCATGGGGAAGGTAAAGATGTTAAGTCTTTTTGCCATGGTTGAATCTAGAAAATTGTGGGTATTGCCAGTGTCGACGAGAACCATTACGTTGTTGTTCTTGATATGTCCTCTTAACATTAGGGCTTGAGGTTGTGATATGCCTGTCATAGCTGATAATGACACTTGCGGAATAGTTTCCCCATCCACTTCTGGAGAGAACTCTAAGTTGTCTTCTAATCCTTCTATATATGAATCATTATTGTTAGCGTCATTAGTTGCTTCACAACTGTATAGATTTTTCGCTTTTCCATTAGCACATCTGTGCTTAGGGTCACAGTTTTCACTGCAACGCTTGCACTTGCCCTCTCTCATTCTTTGTTTTTCCACACTAGATTTTTCTTCTTCACGAAGATGGAGTGGGACATATTTTGTGTCATCTATATTTTAAGATTGAGGAAATCTTTGTCTCGAATATACTTTTTCTGGTTTTGATAATCTTTCAAATTTCTTTTCAGCAGCTTTTGCTTTTTGCCTTGCTACTTCTATTGATGTAACTTCATGAATTTCGAGCTCTTCTTGTATATGGATTTTAAGTCCTGAAATGTAAGACTGGATTAGACGAGATTCTGACAATCCCGGTACTCGTGTTGCCAAGGTCTCCCATTCTCTAGTGTACTCATCCACATCTCCTTTTTGGCGTAATTTGATAAACGTTGAAAAAAACTTTTCTTCTTTTATGCCTTGAAACCTTTTAAAGAATGCATCCTTAAATTTCCTCCAACTGATAGCAAGCGCCATCTTTTTCCACCACATATACCAATTATATGTTTCTCCTTCCATTTTCATGGAAGCATGCTTAATTTTTTCGTCATCACTAGTAATGTCATAAATCTCAAAATATTCTTCCACTTTATTAAGCCATGCAACGCTATTTTTTTCATTACCATCAAACTTGGGTAGCTCGATTTTGGCTTTTCGCTGATATGCTAATGGTGGAACAAGAAGAGGATATTGATTAGCAAATGCATTCCAGAGCTGCTTATTTTGAAAATCTGCATTACTATCTTCTTGATGATGTGGGGAATCGGTTTTTTCCTAATGCTCTTCTGAGTTCCCTGAATCTGTGGAATTGTTTTGTTGATTTTGTTCCATGTTAGGAGATATTGGGGATTGTGTCTGACTTAACTTATCTATCTTATCATTTAGCTTATTGAAGAGTTCTGTCATCTTGTTCATTGCTTCGTTATGCTTTTCTGTGGCCTCGTGATGATTTAGCCACATTTGTCTTTCTATTTGATTTGTCGTATCATGAACCTTTTTGATGTCGTTGGAGTGTCCTGCAATTGTACCTTCAAGATCGATTAATCTTTTTCCGAATTCTTCAGAATTATTATTGATCTGTTTCTCAAGATCCACCAATTTCTTCTGGAATTCGGCCATCGACATTGATGAAGACATTGAACGTGTATGAGGTGGGGAATATTTTTCTGCCAGTTTTTCCCTCTTTTTTTTTTTAATTAATTAATTAATTAAATTAATTTTTTTTTGAAATAATAATAATAATTTCTATTATATATATATTTTAAATAATAATAATAATAGTAATAATTATTATTTTATTATTTTAATTATATATATATATATATATATATATATATGGGGAAAAAAATTGTTAACCTTGAAAAGTCACGTTGTTTTTAAAAGTCACTTTGTTTTGAAAAGGCACGTTGTTTTGAAAAGGGGAAATGGGTTTTAATACCATGGGCAATTACCATGGGCCCAAAAACCACGAGCTTGTAAACCATGAGCAATTACTCTTCCTTTTTAATTTTACTTTGTCTTCACATGTACGTATATGTACTTCTTTATATATATATATCTCTCTTTTTACTTTTTCTTTTGGAACTATTTTCTTTTAAATATATATATATATATATATATATATATATATTTTTTTTTTTCTTTTAATTTTTTTTTTCCTGTGTGTTAACTTTCCTTCTCTCTTTATTTTATTAATATATATATATATTATATATATTTCTTCCTTCTTTTTTTAAAAACAAATGTTGTTGCCCACAAGCACTTGGTTTTAAAAAAATCTGCAATTTTGGAATTTTCTTGTAATTCCTTAATTCTGGGTGATCACACAGATCCCGAAGAGCGATGGCTCTGATACCAATGGAGTGTAAAAACTCTGATAAACTTTATAAGTAAATATTATTATTGATAAAAGATGAGATATCATTACAATGGGGAATCACCGAGGCTTTAAATATAGCCTCATGGTGTCCCTTGGTGAAGAGGCATGATCTTTGATCATGCCCTTTCACTTAATAAAACCTAATATAACTATATCTAACTAATAATTAATAAAATATACATAACAAGTAGACAAACTTAGTCTTGCCTAGAGCTTTTGTGAAAATGTCTTCCACCTGTTCTCCTGTTGGAGTGTACTGTAACTGAACAACTCCCTGTTGTACACAGTCCTTGATGAAGTTACACATGATATCAATATGCTTCGACCGATCATGAAACACAAGATTTTCAAAGAGCTTGATGCAACTCTGATTATCGCACAAGATACTGGTCGCTTCCATTTTCTCCTTAAGTAGGTTCACTAGCAGTTTTCGAAGCCATATGGCCTCACACGAAGCTGTGTTGGCTGCCATATACTTTGCTTCTGCTGATCTCAGTGCTACGAACTTCTGTTTCCTGCTGCACCTGAAAGTCATTCCTGATCCTAGACTGAAACAATACCCACTGGTACTCTTCCGATCTACTGAACTCCCAGCCCAATCTGCATCGGTGAAACCACTCAACCTGACATCATTGCTACGGGTGTACTTCAATCCAAGCTCGTCAGTTCCTTGAAGGTACCTGAGAACATGCTTGGCTACTACCCAATGAGCCCTCTTAGGTTCTACCATGAACTGACTGAGGGTATTTACAACATAACAGATGTCTGGCCTTGTGTTTACCAGACATATCAACGATCCTATGAGCTGCCTATATAACGTAGGATCAACCTCATCGTCTTCAGACATGTCGATTTTCTTCCAGTTGGTGATCATTGGAGTTGTCATGGGTCTACAATCCTCCATCTGAAATCTCTTCAGAATCTCTGTAGTGTATCTTCCTTGACCAAGAAAGATCTCCCCATTTTGCTGCCAAACTTCCAAACCCAGAAAATAGTGCATCCGTCCTAGGTCCTTCTTGTCAAATTCCTTAGCTAAATTATTCTTGCAGTTTGTGATGAGACTTGATGATCCCGTCAAGAATAGATCATCTATATACAAAACCAGTATCAGAGGCTCACTCCCCACTCTTAGATAGTGGAGAATTGGATTTGGGTCACTCTTGACGAATCCCATTTTCTGCAAGTAGCTGTCAATTCGACCATACCAGGCTCTAGGAGCTTGCTTCAGTCCATACAATGCTTTCTTCAGTCTCCACACATGAGTCTTCTAATCATTCGTCTCGAAGCCCTCTGGTTGTTCTATATACACCTCTTCCTCTATCACCCCGTTGAGGAATGTCGTCTTGACGTCCATCTAGTGAATCTCCCGTCCCATCTGCCCAACAAGGGATATCACGGATCCGATAGAGGTGTTTTTGGCTACTGGGGTAAAGGTTTCTTCATAATCGATCCCTTCCTTTTGAGCATACCCCTTAGCCACAAACCTGGATTTAAATTTCTCGATGCTGCCATCTGCAACATACTTGACCTTGTAGATCCACCTTGATCCTACAACTGATCTCTCCTGTGGTTTGGGGACCACTTCCTAGACATCATTCGTCATGATGGAACTGTACTCTTCCACCATTGCATCAACCCACACCTGAGCTGCTTCCTGAAAACTGGAAGGTTCTCCGACTTGAGCAATCAAGGCTTGATACCTCTTAGGTTGCTTATGCTGTCTCTTCTCATTTCGGGGGACTCCGACAAAGTCCTCTGCATCTTTCAGAATTTGTCGTAGTTCCCTGCTCGTTCTTCCATTGGTGGTGGGTGGATTTACCGGCTCCCCCTCTTGCAAATCCTCGGGAGACATGTCCCTTGGATCCCCATGCCTTAGAGAGGCAATTGAATTTTCTGCCGCTGGTTGTTGGGGCTGAACCAAAGGCTCCTCCTCAGATTGCATAACAGAAGGTAACTCGCGGGACCTTCTGAAGGCCTTCTCCTCCATGAACTTCACATCCCTCCACACTACGAATTTCCTTTCTTAGGAATGTAGATGCGATATGCCTTTGCGTTCTCACTGTATCCTACTAGATAGCCTTTTTCTCCAGTCATTTCCAACGTCTTCCTCTTCTCACTGGGCACATGACAGTAAGCTGTACTGCCAAAGATCCTAAAGTGACTCACTTCAGGCTTACTGCCAATGAAGACACTTTCCGGCGTGATCTTTCCCAATGCAGCGTGAGGAGTCCTGTTTTGAACATAGACAACTGTATTACAAGCTTCAACTCACAAAAATTTGGGCATGTATTGATCATACATCATTGCCCTTGTTGCTTCGGCAATAGTCTTGTTTTTCCTTTCTGCCACACCATTCTGCTCATGATTACAATTGACCACCATTGTCTGATCGCAACACCTTGATCTGCTTTCTTGTCAGATTTTATACTAGAGCCTTAAACTCTTTAAACCGACTGAAGACTTCATCCTTGGTCTTCAAAAAGTAGATCCAGGTTTTCCTGGAATGGTCATCAATGAAGGTGACGAAGTACTCGGCACCACTAAGAGTTCTAGTGGCCATTGGTCCACAGATATCTGTGTGTATCAAGTCCAATACACCCTTGGCCCTATTGTTGCTTCTCTAATATGCTGCCTTGGCATACTTTCCCAATACGCACCCCTTGCAGAAATCATCTAGTTTAATGCTCAGTTCTGGAACTTCCGTGATAGTCTTCTGGAGAATTTTTAACACCCCATGATGCAAATGTCCCATTCTTCTATGCCATAGCTCAGTTAGGTCTGTTTCATCTGCATTGCCGACCAATGCCATTGGGGATTCAAGCTGCAACTTGTAAAGTTTGTTGCTTCTTACCCCAATCTGTGCCTTCTTCTTCCAACTGGGGTGTTTGACGTAGACCTTATTGCTAATAAAGTAGACATCATAACCTTGGTTTTGAAGCTGAGACATTGAGAGCAAATTCATCCCTTACCCGGGCACATATAGTACATTAGTGGCCCGGATCTTATTTCCAGCCTCGGTCTGAAAAACTACAGTACCTCTCCCAATAGGGGTACATTTTACTTTATTACCCATGGTTATTTTAAAACTCATCTGCTCCTCTCGGTAGTTGGAAAAACATTCCCGTACTCCAATCATGTGAGCAGAAGCTCCACTGTCAATATACCAGACATCAAAAGAAGCAGTGCTTGATATGCAAGAAAATTCTTCTTCAAGTCTGGATGCCAGAACAGAGACATCGTGATCCATCTGTTCTATCATGCTTCTTTCCCTCCCTGGAGAACTGCGTGAACCCTTTTGCGCTGCTGCTGCAACGATAGACTTCTGTCCACTATTCGATTCTCCGTTCCTGTTACTCTATCTCTGACTCTGATACCATGTGAAATTTTCAATCTGAAAACTATATAGTTGCAGTGATAGATTTATTTCTCCTACTTATTATTTCAATAATTTATTTTCAGAAATCTTCTGGCAAATACCGAAATAAATACTACTGCAACATTCACAAATATATATGCAGAGAAATGAACGGTAAAGGACATAAGCACAAGAATCAATCACACGTACACAGTTATTTTTGGACAATTGTCCCCGGAAAAACCCAATGCGGGAAAATCGGTGTAGCAGATGAGGGTTTTATTAAATTCTTCAGCGAATGATTTCTTTACAAGGAAAATTACTGGCAGATAAAATCTGAAACACCTGAGGCAGAATTCTCTGCTCCATCTGACAAATCTCTGACACCCTGATCAACCTCTGCTGTCTCATGTGCTTGTCTGCGTGTTTTTCTGCGCAATCCCAGCGCTGGACTGCGTAAGTTTGCGTAGGGTCTGCGTGGGTTCACTACGCTATAGCCCACTACTTCCCTCTATTCCTGACCTTAGTCACTTGCTGACTCCCTCCTCCTTTTGCTTTTGCAAAATCTTCGCCCTGCAACTCTCCCACTGAAATCAAATTCTTTTACTTAAGAATCCATCTCGTTCGGGTACTGAGTGTATGCCCAGCTTATTTTCCAAATGACCCTCAAGCCTTCTTTTATAATCTTCTCGTTGGAGAATCAACGGCCTAGATTAGAAGTTTAATCAATGGCTAAGATTAAAACTGGACTTGATCTTTGTTTACTAGAAGATTCACACTATGACTTATTAATACCCTTTAATTATTTCATTTCCCTAAGTTTAGACTTAGGTTCTTCATTAAAATAATTAATTATGTTAATAAGTCATGAACCGAGTGGAATTTCCACAAACAGTTTCTGGGTTCTTTGGAGTATTGCTATCCAAGCCTCCTTGCAAAGTTTGAGACTTGGAACACTTTCTGATGCTACAAAAATCAATAGCCAGGTACCTTATTAGGTGGTTTCTACCTTTAGAGGGGATAGTATGTCCAAGGTACATCCCTCAAATGGTGGTGGCATGTGACAAAGAGGTGAAATGGAATAGGGAATGAAGGGGGGCAATCGTGGGCCACATATCGGGGCACAAGGGTAGCTAGAGAAAGGGAAGCCCACACCTGGGTGTATCATGTGTAGGAGGGAGCAATCGTGGTACAGGAGGTGCCCCCAACTTTGATTCTTCCACGCTTCTTTATATGCCTTTTGCCTTTTATGATTTTTCTTTAATTAACTGCTTGGGGAGCAAAGGACAAGAGCATGATGTGTAAGATATAGCCTTGATTACCCCCTTTTTGGTAGGGCGGTTCATTTCCCTTCAGGGGTTGGGACAATCATGGGTATGGAACCAAGGTGATGGGTATGGGTATGGGGTAGAGCTCATGTATTGGCTTTTTCCCACTCGCTAATTATGTTTGTCCCGACCATCTTTTGCATTTTGTGGTACGTTTTCCTGTTGAATGTAGCCATTTGTGCTTTTACTTTTATTTTTTAGCTGCTTCAACCTCCGAGGCATCGTTCCAAGCTGTAGAAATTTATGAATCTTACACTTTATGCAGAAACTATTACTGTTAATCCGGTTATGCTCCTCCTACTTAGACAAGTTATTAACTGAATAAATTCAAGTTAAAATCGAAGCAAAACACATAACAGATCTCTACCAATCCAGATCTAGAATAAGCACATGCACACATTGACAAAGTGACTCAATTATTTCTAGACAAATAGTCCCCTGAAAAACCCAATGCGGGAAAACCGGTCTTTGGCTGCTGGAGGGTCTTATTATTAAGAATATTTCTGAATACACAAATCTGGTTTCCAGATCTAGAAAACCCGACATAGAAAATACTAGATCTACAACTCACTGGTTGATCTAGGGCCAAAATAATGACTGATCCACACCCTCAAACGGGGTTTACAGAACTCAGCCAAGATTAGGGCCTAGAAACCCCAACGCTGCCCTTGAAAGCCTCTGCGTCAACCTCTGAAGCCCCTCAAACCCTCAGTGCTGCTCCGGAAGGGACTGCGTTACCCCAGACTGGGTGACGCAGTCACTACGCTGCCCCTGAAGGGTCTCTGCGTAACCCCAAAGGGTTTCCTGCTGAAAACCACGCTGTCCTTGGAGGGACTGCGCTGTCCTTGTTGCTGCTGTTGCTGCCTTCTTTTGCGCTGTCCTTGCTGCTGCTGCTGCCTTGATCTCTGCCTCTTGTGTATTCTATACCCCGGGATCAGATCATCCCCTTGGCCTAAATTCCCCTCTTTGCAGCTGAAACACTTCCGAGTATTCTTAGCAAACCCTGCCCTAGAATCTCAGCTTAGCTTCAGTGCTCTGCCTCTGTGTCTTTTTACAAATGACCCCAAACCTTTCCTTTATAGTTTTCTCGTTGACAAATCAGTGGCCATGATCAAATCTTGAATCAATGGCTAAGATTAAAAGAAAGCTTGATCCGTGTGATTTAAGACAATTTCTTCACATGTTTAATTAAATTTACTTTAATTATTCAAATTCCTTAAGTTTTAACTTAGGAAATACATTAAAATAATTAATTAATTTAATATCTCCTAAACTAGATGAAATTTCCCAAATCAAATTCTGGGTCTTGTAGGTCAAGTGTACTCTAGTCCCTCCACAAAATTTGGGAGCTAGAGCACGAATGATGCTACCCCAAATACACAAATCTCAACACAAGCTGCACCCAAGGTAGGGGCAAGGGAATGGGGAGGCTAACCCTATGTGGACCTAGAGAGGCAATGTGGACCCAGGTCAGAGAAATGATGAATGGGGGTATAGGGAATGGAAGGGGAATAGTATATGTGGATAAGTGGGCGAGACCACGCAACTAAAGTCAGGGTTTCCCAAGTAGTACTACCCCAAAACCAAATGGTCAGTAAAGGAGATGTGAAAATTTCTGAATATTACTTATGCAGAAACCCTACTGTTAAATTTGGTTGTACTTCTCCTACTTAATCAAGTTATTAATCTAAAATTTCAGCATTAACATCAAAGTAAATAGATTAACAGTCTACACAGATACAGATCTAAGCTGAATACATGCACAATGACAAAGTGACACACATGATTTTTTGGACAACTGGCCCCTGAAAAACCCAATGCGGGAAAACCGGTCTTCTGGCTGCTGGAGGGTTTATATTATTTAGTAGATTCTAAGTACAACAAATCTGGGCACCTTACTGGTTAACCTGATAGGGAAATACAAAATCTGCAGCAATACCTCTGTTCCGGAGACCAGGGTTGCGGGGAAGCTTCACCCCCCCCTCGTTCCCGCTCCCGAAACGCGCTCCGTTCGGGAGCGTTTTCAGAGCACTTGGAAACACGCTCCCGAAAATGCTTCCTGAGTGGAGCGTTTTCGGGAGCACGTTTCCGACCCTGTAAAAACGCTCCTTGTCTTATCCGGAGCATTTCTGGAAGCGCTCGGGAGCGAACGCTCCCAACGCTGGAAGCGGTCGAGGAGCGTTCACTCCCGAACGCTCCCCGACAAAAAAAAACGTTTCCCGCCGGCGAGAAATTTTTTTGTTGAAAAAATCGATTTGTTTTTAAGAGGGAGGGAGGCTCATTTTGTTTATTGTTTGTAGTTGAGTGAGTGAGAGAGTGAGAGGAGCAAGAATGAGAGCTTGAGAGCGGAGCTGCAGAAGTGACAAGGAGAGAGCAAGGAGCAGGTTGCAAGGCAACAGGAGGATTGCAAAAAAGAGGTAGGTCTTCTAATCTAATTTTGTATTTTCTAGGATGAATTTGTAAGTTGTTTAAAAATGAAAACTTGATTTTTTTCTTGAATGTTGCATTTTATTGTGTTTAAAACTTAAAAATTGAATTGTTTTTTTTCTATTTTGCATTACCTATTCCCATTTGGCATTTCTCCATTTGGTTTGCAGGCTAGAAACTTGAAACTTGAAACATCATGGCTATATGGCTAAGGATTTTCCTCATGTTGGTTCCTTTTTTGTAATAATGGTGTTGGAGAGTAGTAGAAGAAAGAGGCAAATCAGAGAAGAGGAGGATGAAGAGGAGGGTTATGGTGGATTTGAAGAAAATCCTGAAGAGGAGGAGGATTATGTTGAGGAGGAAGTGGGGAGTGGAGAACATGAGGACACAGATTCCCCAATTAGACAAGACCAAACTCAGACACCTTTGTGGAAATATGTTTAGAAACACGAAAGAGGGAAAGGTGGTGGAACCAGTAAATTTATTTGCCCCCATTGCAATAAACGATACTATGGTTCATACACCCATGCGAGAAGGCACCTTTGTGGGAAAATGCCAGGGGATGGAGAATAAAATATAGGAATCAAAATTTGTACTAGTGTGCCAGCAACACAGAGAGAGAAATATAGAAAGGAAGAGGAGGCTTCCCTATAGAGATCTAAAAGATCTAGGGGTTTCATTGATTCTTATTCAGGCCCATCACGTCATGGACAAACAAGTCCAACTTCCACCCATGTCAGCGGTTATGGAGGCAGTGGCACATCTGGATTAAGGCGTAGAACTATATCCGATTTTCTGGACGAAGGGTGTAGGAATGATGTGGATTCAAAAGTTTACCGGTTTCTATATGCATGTGGGGTGCCATTCAATGTTCTCGCTCACCTTATTGGCATGAAATGGTTTATGCCATTAATGATGCCCCCAAAGGATACAAGAGCCCTGGGTATGACAAGGCCAGAACTGTGGGTCTTGATCGTGAAAAAGCTAAAATAAGCCATTCTTTGGCTAGAATGACAAATTCGTGGAATGAGCATGGGGTGTCCATTGTCTCTGATGGATGGACCAATGTAAAAGGAAAGCCATTGATAAGTGTTTTGGTTGTGTCGGTTAGTGGTGCAATCTTCCTATCAGCATATGATTATTCAGACAAATTCAAAACCGGCATTAACATTGTAGAACCATTACTTGATATAATAGAAAAGACTGGGCCATACAATGTTGTACAGGTCATCACTGATAATGCTGCTAACTGTAAGGCAGTAGGAGCAATTATTGAGGATAAATACCCCAACATATTTTGGTCTGGGTGTTTGGTTCACACAATGAACCTTTTGATGCATGATATCATTAAAAACAAACAACCTCAATTCAAATGGCTTGGTGATTTGTACAAGAGAGGTAAAAAAATGATAAAATTTATTACAATAGCAATACCCATGGGCTTTTCTGTACTCACTCCAAATTGGAGTTGTTGAAGATAGCAGAGACTAGATTTGCTAGCTATTACCTCACCTTCAGGTGCCTTTTGAAGGTAAGAGAGTCATTGGTTGCAATGGTATCAAGCCCACACTGGCAGGTATTAAAGGATAGGGCAACGACAATAGTTGACAGGCGAGGTTTCGAACATGTGGAGGAGACTGCCCTTGACCCTTTGTTTTGGGCACGTGTGAGGGAAATTTTGAATTTCACCAAGCCCATTTATCACATGATTCGGTTTGCAGATACAGATAAACCAATGATTGGGGAGGTTTATGAGCAGATGGACAACATGTTGGGCCAAATAAAAGATGTTGTCAAGGATAATGATCCCAACTTGTATGCTATGATTCATGACTGTGTGTGTGCACGGTGGAATAAACTCAATGTTCCACTACATGCCTTGTCATATATCCTTACGCCAAAATATTACTCTCCATCTTGGTTGGGCCGACCTGCACCTGGAGGTGGGGTTAGGATCAAACCTCACACAGATCTAGAGGTACAAGAGGGGTACATGAAGGCATTAGACAAGTTGGTACTCGACAGGGAGGAGTGTGTTAGATTGCGCCTTGAATTAGGCAAATACTTCAGTTGTACTGCTAACTATGGTTCTTTCCATGCAATGGAAGACAAACACAGATTTGATGCTCTCACATGGGGGGAAGCATATGGCGGCATGGGACTTTTGCCAAAGTTGGCAAAAAAAGTTCTTTCACAGGTTGTGAACACTTCTTCTGCAGAGAGGTGTTGGAGCACCTACAACTTCATACATAATGTGAGAAGAAATAGGCTAAATGAAAACCGAGCTAAAAGCTTGGTTTATGTGCATTACAACTTGAAGTTGTTGAGCCATTACTGTGATCAGGCAAATGAGGATCAATCATGCAGAGTCTGGGACAACAACCCAGAGGATGATAATTTGGAGGACGACACGGTGCATATGGAAGAATTGGAAGCAGAACTTTTAGGGATGATGATGAAGCATCAACAGCACCGCCACACACAGGGCCAGTCCACCATCTACTGGTAGTAGTGCGGGTGCGTGTGCCAGTGCCAGTTCTCGATATCAAACTATTGTTCCTTTGCAGATTCAGCCTCCACCTTCTAGTCATGGTCGTGGTACTCCTGAGAGTACTAGAAGACCACCATTTCCTCGTGGCTCGCACAAATTAGACATTTCTCGTGGGCGTGGCAAAGGGCCAGCCAATAGATAAAATAGATTTGTTGTTTACTAGTCTTTTCTAGTTTTTGTTGACAGTTGAACACTTGAAACTTGACTCTTTCATATATTTAATGACAATTTAAGTTTGAAGTTTGAATTTGAAAGGTGAAACTTTGAAGTTGGCATTTATAAGTTTACAAGTCATTATGAATTATGAATATGATGCTTCATGAAAGTTATATGGTGATCAATGAATCAATGATGATAAATGTTATATATCAATGACAATAAATTGTATATATTGAATTTTGAAATCAATGAATCAGTGATGATAAATGATATATATCAATGATGATAAATGTTATATATTGAAATTTGAAATCAATGAATCAATGATGATAAATGTTATATATCAATGATGATAAATGTATATTGAATTTTGAAATCAATGAATCAATGATGATAAATATTAGATATTGAAATTTGAAATCAATGATGATAAATGTTATATATTGAATTTTGAAAGCTTGAAACCTTCAGATTGATGATTCGCGAGACTCAAGAGTCAATATGTTGTATGCTTCCAACTTGTGGGCATGGTTGATGAAGATTATAACTTCTAGATGATTGATGTTATATGATTCAATCTATGCTTTTATGTTTTTTTATGTCTAATTCATTATTATACATGTTTTTGTTGACATATATGCATCAAAATATAAAATATATATATATATATATATATATATATATATATATATATAAACGCTCCGGACCAGGAGCTTCTAAAAACGGTGCTCCCGCTCCCGCTTCCAAGTAACCTTGCCGGAGACAGAAGGTTTCTTCATAATCGATCTCTTCCTTTTGAGCATACCCCTTAGCCACAAACCTGGCTTTAAATTTCTCGATGCTACCATCTGCAACATACTTGACCTTGTAGATCCACCTTGATCATTCGTCATGATGGAACTATACTCTTCCACTATCGCATCAACCCACACCTGGTGCTGAGCTGCTTCCTGAAAACTAGAAGGTTCTCCGACTAGAGCAATCAAGGCTTGATACCTCTCAGGCTGCTTACGTGGTCTCTTCTCATTTCAAGGGACTCCGACAAAGTCCTCTGCATCTTTCAGAATTTGTCGTAGTTCCCTGCTCGTTCTTCCATTGGTGGTGGGTGGATTTACCGGCACCCTCTCTTGCAAATCATTGGGAGACACGTCCCTTGGATCACCATGCCTTGGAGAGGCAACTGAGTTTTTTGCCGTTGGTTGTTGGGGCTAAACCAAAGGCTCCTCCTCAGAATGCATAGCAGAAGGCAACTCACGAGACCATCTGAAGGCCTTCTCCTCCATGAACTTCACATCCCTCCGCACTACGACTTTCCTATTCTCAGGAATGTAGATGCGATATGCCTTTGTGTTCTCACCGTATCCTACCAGATACCCTTTTTCTCCAATCATTTCCAACTTCTTCCTCTTCTCACTGGGCACATGACAGTAAGCTGTACTGTCGAAGATCCTAAAGTGACTCACTGCAGGCTTACTGCCAATGAAGACACTTTCCGACGTGATTTTTCCCAATGCAGCGTGAGGAGCCCTGTTCTGAACATAGACAATTGTATTACAAGCTTCAGCACACAAAAATTTGGGCATATCTTGATCATACATCATTGGATGAAATTGTCCCTCTCGCCAATACTACCCCTCGTTGCAGCTGAAACACTTCTGGATATTTTTAGCAAACCACGCCCTCGAATTTCAACTTAGTCTCAGTGCTCTGCCACTGTGTGTGTTCTCCAACTGACCCCAAGCCTTTTGTTTATACTTTTCTCGTTGGGAAACCAATGGCCGTGATCTAATCTTGAATCGACAGCTAAGATTAAAGGAAAGCTTGATCCGTGTGACTTAAATCACTTCCATCACATGTTTAAATTAATTACCTTTAATCTTTTAATTTTCCTAATTTAGACTTAGGGTCCTTAAATTTTTTTTTTTTCCACAGAAAAAAAATCGAACCATCTATTAATATAGAGAATTACATAGCATATGCAAAAGCATTCCAGAGAACTGCATTTCTCCCTTTTCAGGAAGAAAAGAAGTTTCAGTTGTGATAAATAGTATGAGCATATTCACCAACCAGCCGTATCAACAAAAATGGAGAGAGTCCTCCTCGTCCCTTTCCTCCTCCCGGGCTTCCTTTAAGGAAAAAACACCCGAAACAGAGGGGAGAAGGGACTACAGTCAGAAGCAGGAACTTGGAAGTTGACACTATACCAGTTTCCATCCAAAGCAAAAAATGAGATAATACTCAAGACCCGAGCCTCCTCTGAGAGGAAAACAGCTCAAGATCAAGAGGAAAGTTTGTGTGTATTTTATAACAAAGTTTTTGAAGAAACAACATCTATACATCTCGTGAAGTAACATAAAAAACCAGAGTCCAAAATCTTTTAAGCAAAGACAGGCTGATCAATGGTTCGAGCTAGCCCATCGGCCAGTGCCACAACTATCCAAATCCCCATATCTTGCTCAGCGCCTTCTTTAGAAAGGTGGTCTGCATCATGGTTCCTTTCCCTGTAAATATGGCAAACATAAATCTCAGTAAAAGACTTTTTCAAATGAGTGATCTCATTAAGCAGAGGAAGTAAAATATAATTATTGCAACGTTGAGTCCCATTGAACCACTTCACAATGTTCATAGAGTCCCCAAAAATCTGAACCTCTTGCAAGTTCATAAGGGAAAGCCAACATAGGAGGTGATGAAGAGCTTTTAGTTCTGCAAAATTGGTGGTCCCCTGTCCCAAACCAATAGAGGCTTTGAGAGTTTTTCCAGAAGGAAAATGAATTACCAGCCTTGCACCACACCTTCTGTGCGGATCTGAGGCGCCATCAAAATAAGCCCAGGGAATGTCTCCCCTGATATCTTCCTGCTGATTAACTCGAGCTTGCTGGGGATGAGTTGGGATAGGGATGTGATCATATATGGATGCGCCTTCAGTTGCCAGCTTACAGATAGGGAAAGGAGAGTCTTTAAAAATCACTTGGTTCCTCGCAATCCATGTGCCCCATTCAACCAGAAGAGGGATTGAGCGTACCCTGTCGTCTGGAGCTTCCTGCCACCACCTTTGCCAAGCTTCCTCCACATCCTGTCCTTCCCACTTCTGGGGAATCTTAATCAGCCGTAAGGTTTCATTCCACACGCTGATATTATATGGGCAAGTGAGAAAGACATGATGCACCGTTTCCAGCTTATCTTTGCATAGCGAGCACCACCTTGGGTCTATCTTCTCCCTTCTTTGTAAGAAGTCCCAAGTGGGGACTTTTTTCCGGAGAATGCACCAGAAGAACAACCTCGACTTTGCCGGTCCTTTCAACTTCCAGAGCGATTTGGACCACTAATGAGGTTCCCCCCATCCATTTTGAGTCATAAGCCAATTATATCCCACTTTCGGAGTGTAGAGCCCTGACGGGGAGTGGACCCATCTGAGCCCATCTGGTTTATCTTGAATCCTTATGTTTGAGTGCTGCAGGTCCAAAATATAATTCTCCCACTCCCCCATCCATCTATCCTCCAACTGGAGAGCATTCCCTGACCACCATTCTTGTCTCCAAATAGAGGAGTTTACAGGATCCACAATGTGGTTGAGGCTAAAAAGACCTCTGTTATTCAAGAAAGCTATGAGATCTCGTTAAAGACAAAACTGTTGAAATTTGGTTACCGGAGGACAGGTGGTTCCCTAAGGCTTTGATCTTTGGCCTAGCGAATAGTGTCCAAAAGATTTTAATTTTTCTCCTAAAGTGACTTTATAATTTTATAAAGTCAAATCTAATTTAAAAGTGACTTTAAGTGATAAAGTTACTAAAGTTTAATTTTAAAGTGACTTTAATAAAGTCAATGTAAAATTAGAAAGGAAAAGTAACTTTGGAAATAAATGACTAAGTGGGTCTTTATTAAAGTGGGGTGAATTAAAATAGAAAGTGAAATTTAAATGAGCATTTAATCTCAGCCCTAGATTTCAATCTATTTCAGCCATTGGATTTAGGGATTCCCCAAAAGTCACTTAGGGTTAGGTTAAAGGAGGAAAAGGAGGAAAAGGTTATTCATTCTTTCATGAGTAGATTGAGAGAAGAAGAGCAAGAGAGTAAGGGAGATTTCTGGGCAGTGAGGAGAAGGAGGCAGCAGCTTGGCACACATTCCAAGGCAAGATTTCAGCAAGTCCGTACAGCTGAGTTTGGCACACATCCCAAGGCAGTTTTTGGCACAATTTTCTAGAAGACCGTATAGCAGCTTTTTGGCACGTTTTCCAAGAGGCCGTACAGCAGTTTGGCTCAGTTTTCGAGGTAGCAGAAGGTTGTTTTATTTGGCACGAATTTCGAGGCAGGCCGTACAGCAAGTGACTGTCCTCTTGCACGAAAATCGAGGCAGATTCCGTACAGCAAGGTTTTGCTGTGTTTTTCGGCACGAAAATCGAGATTTTGTACATCAGCATTTATTGCTGTTTGCACAGAAATCGAGGAGGCCGTACAACGCATTTATTGCAAATTTTCTGGGCACGAAAATTGAGGAGGCCATACAACATTTATTGCTGTTCTGTTTTTGCTGTTTGCACATTTTTCGAGGCAGTGGTTAAGTACGGAAAACGAGATAAGTTGTAAAGTTTACTTGCTGATTTTTCTGAATATTTCTCTCACTGTAAAAAACATTTTCCAGAAATAAGGAGCTTTCAAACTGGTTTTTCCCAAGAGTTGTAGGGGGTTTTTCCAGGGTCACCTTGACAAAAAATCACTGTGTTATCATGTGTTGAATGGCTGTTTGTATCTGCTGATTTTTATTTCTGCATTTTCCAGCATTCTGTAAATTTTCCAGAATTTGTGTTTTCAGCGAAAATTATTTTTCTGTTGTTGAATGTAAGGATATGGGAAAGGGCATTTAACTAAAAGGAGAAATAAGGTGAAACTGAAAACCGGGTGGGAAAAGTCAAGAAATTTCTACATGGTATCAGAGCTTGGGTGTTGAAAGTGTAGTTTGGGACAGCAAGAAGAAAAATACAGCCTGCTGATTTTTCACTCAGAAAATTCCAGCAAGCTGATTTTTCACAAACATAATTTTTATCTTTACTACAGCAGTGCTATTTTCAGTTTTAGGACAGCAGGATGTCATTGGGATTGAGGGTGGAGGATAGGTTGGATGGGCATACCAATTACAG
Organism: Pinus albicaulis; assembly: GCA_034641835.2. Taxonomy (NCBI): domain Eukaryota; kingdom Viridiplantae; phylum Streptophyta; class Pinopsida; order Pinales; family Pinaceae; genus Pinus; species Pinus albicaulis. The sequence continues at coordinate 655,560,064 of CM076569.1, forward strand.
CGTTTGGAAGGAGAGAATGCAGAGTATCTTTGAAGAGGCAGAACTCTGGGATATCATGGTTCATACCCAACAACAGCCTGTTAATGTGCCCACTGAAGCTGTTCAGTTGGCAGCATATAATAAAAAGAACAACAAGGGTAAGAGACCGATTCTAGACGAAATGAAAGACCATTGCATTCCTCATGTGAGAGGAAAGAGAAATTCTCATGAGATGTGGACAACATTGTCCAATCTCTACCAGAGTACAAATGAGAACCGGAAAATGGTCCTGAACGAGAAGCTGAAGACCATTAAGATGGGCAAGACTGATGGTGCAGCTGGATATCTCACAAAGATTACTAATGTGAGAGATGAGTTGGCAGCAGTTGGAGAGGTCATTCCACCCACTGAGTTGGTGCGGATTGCAGTGAATGGCCTCCCCAGTTCATGGATGAACTTTGCTGATGGGGTTTGTGCACGTGAGACCCTTCCCACATGGGAGAGGTTTTGGGATGATTGCATTCAGATAGAGATCAGGAAAGGTCAGCTTGGGGCAGCCAAGCCAGTTGAGCAGGATGAGGATGTAGCACTGTTGGCAGGACGCAAGAAAGGCAAAGGGAAGAAGCAGGCTTCCACAAGCAATGGTGGGGGCAAAGGCAAAGGTAAAGGTAATCAGGATAACTCACAGAAGGACTATTCCAAAGTGAAGTGTTGGAATTGTCAGAAGATGGGACACTATGCAGTTGTGTGTCCGGAGAAGAAGAAGAAGAAGGGGAAGAACCAGAGCATGGCAGCTTCAGCAGAGGTTGAGGACTTTGCATATCGCTTTGACCGGGAGTTTGGGTTCATTGCGTGTGAGTCTTCTAGTGCAGGATTATCTGCCATAGAGGTTCAGAGGGAGCATGCATTTCCCTCGATTAGCGGAGCATCTTCGGGTATCTGGTATGTGGACAGTGGGGCTTCACGTCACATGACATGAGTCCGTGAGTACTTCTCAGAGCTTTCAGAGAGTGGCACTGATGTAGAGGTAGTACTCGGTGATGACAGAGTTGTTAGAGCAGTCGGTGTGGGAACATTGACATTTCAGAGGGAGTCCAAACCTCCCTTGAAGGTGTCAGATGTTCTTTATGTGCCAGGGATGAGGAAGAACTTCATATCCGTCTCAGCTTTGGAGGATAGAGGATATGAGGTATTGTTCAGGGGAGGACAGGTGTTGATGTATCCCAGGGGCACTCCAGCTGATTCAGCTAGAGTGATAGGTGTACGCCATGCAAAGGTGTACAAGTTTGCATTTCAATCCCTTTTGGCATTGAGCAGTAGTACCGACAGCAGAGCTAGCAGTTCTGAGCAGTGTGAGATTTGGCACCGCAGGATGGGGCACATGCATCATGGAGCCTTGAGGACGTTGCGGGAGATCACTACAGGTGTGCCAGAGTTCAGTACTGATCACTTTGATACTTGCAGAGGATGTGCGATGGGCAAGTTTGCCAAATCCCCTTTTCCCAGCAGTGACAGCAGAGCGACTGGGATACTTGATTTGATTCATTCCGATGTGAGCGGTCGGATGTCTCATGTTTCCTTGAGTGGATATGAGTACTATGTTTTATTCATTGATAATCACTCCAGGAGGACCTGGATTTATTTCTTGAAGACCAAGAGTGAGGTCTTCAAGCGGTTTCAGGAGTTTAGAGCTCTTGTGGAGACACAGACAGGTCGGAAGATCAAGTCCCTGAGGTTGGACAATGGGGGAGAGTACACCCTTGGAGAGTTTGTTGACTATTGTGCGGACGCAGGCATTAGGAGGGAGTTCACTGTTCCTTACAACCCCTAGCAGAACGGGGTTGCGGAGAGGAAGAACAGATCCATCGGAGGGGCTGCCAAAGCCATGTTACATGATCAGGGGTTGCCATTGTTTTTGTGGGCAGAGGCCTGCAACACAGCTGTTTATTTGCAGAACAGGAGTCCGCATCGTGCCTTGGGGCACATGACTCTAGAGGAGGCTTTTTCTGGGAAGAAGCCTGATATTGGTCATCTTCGTATCTTTGGGTGTATCACATACTCCTACATACCCAAGGAGAAGAGGACCAAACTAGAGCCCACCGCAGAGAAGGGTATCTTTGTGAGCTATAGTGAGACCTCAAAGGCCTTTCGGATTTACATTCCTGCACAGAGGAAAGTTGTTGTCAGGCGGGATGTGAAGTTCGAGGAGGACAGGGCCTTTAGGAGGTCATGTGAGTTAGAGTATCTGGATCAGCCAGACCCTCAGCAGCAGCTGAGTTAGTCACAGGGATCCAGTGGGCAGGGATCAGGAGGATTCGGAGGTACATCTATGACGATGTCAGGTCCGTCAGTGAGCAGTGGCTCACAAAGTCAGAGGGGTGGTGCTTCAGGTAGCATGCAGAGCAGTCCGCAGAGCAGTTCACTAGGGAGTCCATTGATGGACAGTTCACATGGTACTTCAACATCTACAGGTTCAGATGCAGGCAGGAGGACAACAGACAGATAGTCAGGAGTTCAGGCTCCTGATGATGATGATGAGGAGGAGTTTCATTCTCCAATGGGAGAAGTATGCTCAGGGAAGAGGAAGCCCAAGTGGCTTCAGGACACCTTGAGAGAGGCCACATCTGTTGTTGGGCCTAAGAGGCCGGTCAGAGAGAGCAGACCACCTGAGAGGTTTTGTAGCTATATGGCAATGGCTACCAGCATCCTTGACTCTGAGCCTTCTAGCTATGAGGAAGCAGCTAGCCAACAGGTCTGGAGAGAGGCCATGCAGGAGGAGTATTCTTCTATCATGAAGAATGATGTTTGGGAGGTGGTGCCGAGGCCTGAGGGCAAATCCGTGGTTACTTCCAGATGGCTTTACAAGGTAAAGCATGTTGCAGATGGCAGCATTGAGAAATTCAAAGCGAGATTTGTGGCTAGAGGGTTCTCCCAGGTAGAGGGAGTTGATTATGAGGAGACCTTCGCTCCCGTGGCTCGATATACTTCGATCCGCTCCATTAGATCGATAGCAGCAGAGATGGGTTGGAAGATCCACCAGATGGATGTGAAGACCGCATTTCTCAATGGCTTCATACAGGAGGAGGTGTACATTGAGCAGCCACAGGGCTTTGAGGTGCATGGGAAGGAGTCCCATGTGTGCAGACTGAAGAAGGCCCTTTATGGCCTGAAGCAAGCTCCCAGAGCTTGGTACTCCAGGATAGATACATACTTGCAGAAGATGGGTTTCACAAAGAGTGAGGCAGATCTGAACCTTTACTATATTGTGATAGGTGAGGAGCCTCTCATTCTGGTGCTGTATGTGGATGACTTGGTCATTACAGGTGTAGAGAGACTCATAGAGCACTGCAAGAGAGATCTTGCGGCGGAGTTTGAGATGAAGGACATCGGCTTGATGCATTACTTTTTGGGTTTGGAGGTGTGGTAGGAGGAGGGGCATTTCTTCTTGGGGCAGGGGAAGTATATTGTGGATATCCTTGGCATATTCCACATGGAGGATTGTAAACCCATGTCGACACCGATGATCACCAACTGGAAGAAGCTTCATGCTTCGGATTCCGAGTTGGTGGATCCCACATTGTACAGACAGTTGATTGGTTCCTTGATGTATTTGGTCAACACTAGACCAGATATTTGTTTTGCAGTCAACACGATGAGTCGGTTTATGTGTGAGCCTAGGAAGGTTCACTGGGTGGCTGCAAAACACATTTTGCGATACTTGCAGGGGACAGTGGATTATGGTCTGGACTACAGGCAGGGGGATGGAGTGAGATTGGCAGGTTACACTGATTCTGATTGGGTAGGTTGTGCTTCTGATAGGAAGAACACTTCAGGGTGCTGTTTTGGGTTGGGTTCGGCGGTGGTGTCATGGTTCAGCCGGAAGCAGCAGTCAGTAGCATTGAGTTCAGCGGAAGCAGAGTATATGGCAGCCAGTCTAGCTAGTTGTGAGGCCATCTGGCTTCGCAAGATGTTGTTTGGCTTATTTGGTCAGCCGTTGAGACCTTCGGTGATTTACTGTGATAATCAGAGTTGCATTAAACTCACGGAGAATCCAGTATTTCATGACAGGTCAAAGCATATCGGGATCAAATATCATTTCATTAGAGACTATGTTCAAAAGGGAGCTGTGAAGCTTGAGTATATTCCCACTGATGAGCAGGTTACAGATATTCTTACCAAAGCCTTACCACGGGGCAAGCATGTCTACTTCAGAGACAAGATGGGTGTGGTGAGGAACACCTTCCTCGGTAAGAGGGAGTGTTGAAATTTGGTTACCGGAGGACAGGTGGTTCTCTAAGGCTTTGATCTTTGGCCTAGGGAATAGTGTCCAAAAGATTTTAATTTTTCTCCTAAAGTGACTTTATAATTTTATAAAGTCAAATCTAATTTAAAAGTGACTTTAAGTGATAAAGTTAGTAAAGTCTAATTTTAAAGTGACTTTAATAAAGTCAATGTAAAATTAGAAAGGAAAAGTGACTTTGGAAATAAATGACTAAGTGGGTCTTTATTAAAGTGGGGTGAATTAAAATAGAAAGTGAGATTTGAATGAGCATTTAATCGAAGCCCTAGATCTCAATCTATTTCAGCCATTGGATTTAGGGATTCCCCAAAAGTCACTTAGGGTTAGGTTAAAGGAGGAAAAGGTCATTCATTCTTTCATGAGCAGATTGAGAGGAGAGCAAGAGAGCAAGGGATATTTTTGGGCAGTGAGGAGAAGGAGGCAGCAGCTTGGCACACATTCCAAGGCAGGATTTCAGCAAGTCCGTACAGCTGAGTTTGGCACACATCCCAAGGCAGTTTTTGGCACGATTTTCTAGAAGACCATACAACAGCTTTTTGGCACGTTTTCCAAGAGGCCGTACAGCAGTTTGGCTCAGTTTTCGAGGCAGCAGAAGGTTGTTTTATTTGGCACAAATTTCGAGGCAAGTCGTACAACAAGTGGCTGTCCTCTTGCACGAAAATCGAGGCAGATTCTGTACAGCAAGGTTCTGTTGTGTTTTTCGGCACAGAAATCAAGATTTCGTACAACATCATTTATTGTTGTTTGCACAGAAATCGAGGAGGCCGTACAATGCCTTTATTGCAGATTTTCTAGGCACGAAAATCGAGGAGGCCGTACAACATTTATTGCTGTTCTGTTTTTGCTGTTTGCACATTTTCTGAGGTGGTGGTTAAGCACGGAAAACGAGATAAGTTGTAAAGTTTACTTGCTGATTTTTCTGAATATTTCTCTCACTGTAAAAAGCATTTTCCAGAAATAAGAAGGAGCTTTCGAACTGGTTTTCCGCAAGAGTTGTAGGGGGTTTTTCCAGGGTCACCTTGACAAAAAATCACTGTGTTATCATGTGTTGAATGGCTGTTTGTATCTGCTGATTTTTATTTCTGCATTTTCCAGCATTCTGTAAATTTTCCAGAATTTGTGTTTTCAGCAAAAATTATTTTTCTGTTGTTGAATGTAAGGATATGGGAAAGGGCATTTAACTAAAAGGAGAAATAAGGTGAAACTGAAAACTGGGGTGGGAAAAGTCAAGAAATTTCTACAAAAACTCCCCGAACAACCCACCCAAGGATCTCAACCCAGTCTGACCCGGGCTCCATCACCCACATGCCAAGCCAACCCCTGCCCGATAACCTTAATAGAAGCAATGGTTGCCTTCCAGACAACAGAAGATTTTTTTGATGACTTCTGAGGCATTCGCAGCCAATCCAGGATTGGCATTGGTTCAATATATTTTCTTTTAGTAATAGAGGTCCAAAGATTTTCCACTGTGATTAGTCTCTCCATGCAAGTTTTGCTGCCAAAGACTTTGAGAAGGGGAAAAGGTCTTTTATTCCCCAGACTCCCCAACCTTTTGGTTTAACATTTTTCTCCCAAGCCACCCACGGGGTCACATGTTCAACCTTTGACCCCGCCCAAAGGAATCTGCTGCAAATCTTGTTGATCGAGGCCAGGATACTTTTTGGGACCCATGACAGACTAGCCCAATAAACTGGGATGGCCATTGCTACAGATTTAATCAGGACCAATCTTCTAGACAACCACTTGTAGCTCCAGTGATTCATTCGGGCTTCTATCTTTGCTATAATCCACTTCCAATCTTTAATGAGATAGGAATCTGGTTTTAAAATAAAACCCAGATACTTGAAGGGTTCTTGAAGAGAATTGATTTCAAAGTGCAGTATTGCTTCAATCCTGCCCACTTCCTCCCTAGAGAGCCCAGCTGCAGTCAGGGAGGATTTTTGCTCATTTATGCAGAGTCCTATTGCTTTCAAGAATAGGTCAAGAATCTCCTTAAGACACCGACAGTCTTCAGGGCTACCATTGCTAAACAGTAGTATATCATCAACAAACAACAATGCGTAACCCACAGTTACTGCCACTTCAATTCCTTTGAGATCGCCTTCCCTCTTTGCTGCATGGATCATTAGGCTCAATCCTTCTGCAGCCAGCAAAAAAAGAAGAGGGGAGAGAGGACATCCTTGGCGAAGGCCCCTTTGAGGATTGAAAAAATCTGTAGCCGCACCATTAATCAAAATAACAATTGAGGAGGTTGTGATGGAACCCATGATCCATCTGACAAATTCAAATTTGAAGCCCAGATGTGTCAACAAAAGTCTCAGACACATCCAGCTTATTTTGTCATAAGCTTTTGAAAGTTCAATTTTGACAATAGCTCCTTTTTTCCTGCTTTTCTTGAGACTATGGAGGGTTTCTTGAGCAACCCCCACTGCTACGTGTATTTGTCTACCATCCAAGAAACCAAATTGTTCAGCTGAGATATGTTTGGATAGAAAAGGTTTCATCCTGGATGCAATCACTTTAGCTATGAGCTTGTAGATATAGGTGCATAAGGAGATGGGACGGAACTCAGCAAAAGAAGAAGGATGGTCTGATTTGGGAATGAGGGCTAGGAAAATTGCGTTGAAGGGCTGATAGATGGTTCCAGAGTGACGAGATTCCTCAACCACATCAACCAAATCATCCTCTAAAAAATCGAAGAAGTGTTGAAAAATTCAACCGTCCAACCATCAGGCCCTGGACTTTTATCCTTCTGCATAGCCTTTAGAATATCTTCCACCTCCTCTTTTGAAACAGGTTCCATAATATTATCATTCCCTTCCTTGTCGATATAACTGGGAAAGAATTGAGCAACCCTGATAACTTCAGCTATGGAAACCTCCTCCGGAGCTCTAAAGAGGTCTTTGAAATAATTTACCCCTAAGAGAGCAATATCTTCAAAAGATTTTGCCTTCTCTCCATTGTCCTTCTGTATCTCCCAAATGGTGTTAATATTTTTCCTTCCTTTAGCATAGTTCTGAAAGACCTTTGTGTTTTCATCCCTAGCTTAGAGCCAGATGGCTCTAATTTTTAGTCGCCAACTTTCCTCCCTTAGCTGAAGAATGTTTATCCTAGCAGATTCCAATTCTCTAACCCTGTTCCTGGACTCTTGGGTAGAGTGTCCCGCTCCTTCAAGTGATTCAAGAAAGTCCAGTTCTTCATTTACCTTCCTTAGCTCCTCCTCCTCTTTCAATTTTTTATTGATTGCCCATTCCTTTGTTGCTTTCTTCATTCTCTTCAGGTTTTCCATAAGGTGCTGACTACTACTTTCTGAACCCCTTAAGTTTCCTTTCCTCCAAGTAGTTAAAGGATTCATCTTTTAGCCAGGAGGAGTTAAATTTAAACGGAGTCCCAGGATTTTTCAAGCCTCGCAAGACTTCTAGAAAGATTGGAAGATGGTCCGACAAACCCCCTTGCCCTACCCAGTGCCTGAACACTGGAATTCTTTCCACCAGATCTTCACCTAGGAGAAAGCGGTCCAACTTTTTAGCAACCCAGGCTTCCCCCATTCTTCTATTCCTCCAGGTTGGTCTAGGTTTGATTAAGGTGGCATCCACCAGCCGAGAGGCTGCCAGTTTGTTAGAGAAATACTCCGTGAGGTGATCTGCTCTTGCTGAAGGTTCCCATGACTCCGAGGCACCTAGAGAGAAAATTAAGTCCCCACCTACAATGAGGTTTGGATGTCTCAAATTCATAAAAAAAGGGTTCCAGAAATTTTCTCTTTCAATGCAGGGGCCATACACATTGAGGAGAAAGATCGGAAGACAAAGTTCATTTGAGTATAGTTCCACCGCCAAAGTGTTCTTAGAACCCCATGAGGACATCTCTTTAAGTTTCCTTGTTTTAAATCCCGTTGCCAAGCCCCCAGATCTACCATTTGCATCTAAGACTTGAAACGCCCAGCCAGGGAACATCTTAGAGAGGATTCCTTTAACTTCTTCTCCCTGCCCCAAGGTTTCTTGAAGCAATAAAACGTCCGGATGATGTGAATTCACCAGCTCTCTGAGCACTAGTTTTTTAGGCTGACTAGCTAAACCCCTACAATTGTATGATAGAAGGATCATCTCAAACCTGGATTGGGTGGCAGCGTTGCTCTAAGCACCCCAGACAAAGACCTCTGCTTCCCATCTGCTATATCAATCTTAGCTTTCAATTGAGCCTTAGATAGTTCCGACTTCCTACCCGTTAACTTCCTTGGACCAAAAGGAATGGGATCAGATGATAAACCCCCAACAGCAAATCCTTTACAAGTACGAATGGCTAGAGGTCTATGATTATAATGGGGAGCCTTAGGCAGACTAGAGGGTGGAGGGACCAGATCGCATTCTCCCGTAGGTGGGGGCCGAGGGGGAGAAGTCACAGACATGATAATACTATCAGTAGATAGATGGGAACCAAGCAAACTTTGAAAATTATGAGGGATCAGCCTGGAGGCACCAGGCTCAGACGAACCCGAAACAGAAGAACAAAAAGATTTGCAAAAGGAAGAAGGAGGAGTGAAAGGCATACCCGTCTGAGTCGCATCAACTGTCCCTGGTTTTGGTTGGGGTACTTGGAAGGACTCTAGAGCAGGGTCCGGTTCAGACAGATTGATGAGGAGAGATTGGGGCCTGTAGACAGAGAGGCCTTCTTATCAGCTTCTAGACCTGCAACTTCTTCTATCAAGACCTCCTCCAGTCCTTTCTTTTCCTCGGCTTTGATTGAGGCAGCATTTTCCTTGACAAAATTTTTCAGCCTTCTTCTCTGATGCCCAAGAGGGCAATCCTTGGCCAGGTGATCGTATTTATGGCATCTGTGGCATCGAAAAGGGAGGTGTTCATAATCCAAAGTCTGCAGGAACTCCAAATCCCTATACTTCAAGGTCATAGCATCAACTAACCCTTCCCAAGGGTTGAGACTAACAAGAATTCTCGCCACACTTAGGTCTCTGGATTGTTCAAAAGATCTGTCGACATCAAGAAATTTGCCAAGTGCATTACCAATGGAGTGAAAAACATGGTCAGTCCAGAAAGGCATTAGAAGCCCTGGCAATTTTACCCACACAGGGGATTCTGCCATTTTTTCCTTCTGTGCATCAAAAAGAGGAGTCCATCTTCGAAACAGGATCAGTCTCTTTCCAAAGCACCAGTTCCTTTCTAATGCCCAGTCCAAGTGATCTTTCTGCTCAAATCTGATACTGAACCATCCCCTGTCCAAAATCTTTATTTCAATAGGGCTCCCAAGGGCTTCTTTCCACTTCGTCGAAGACCACTCCATTATATAATCCGCCGAATACTTCCTTCCCCGAACTCTGCCAATCAAAATGGTTTCAGTGGCCTCCATAACTTCGTCTATGCGTATGTCCACTCCAAGGACACAGCTAGGGCGTTCCTCTTTTCTTCTGATCGCCTTGCTCTTTTTTCTTTTTGCTCCCACAAACTCCTTTCTTCTTTCTTCCCCGCCTTCCACCTGTCTATTGGGTGCATCGGTGTCTTCTACCACAGGCGATCCAGGTCGCCCTGCTGCAACTTCTCTAGAAACCCCCCTTTCCGGGCCCTTTGCAGAACCCTGTCCTAAAACAGGCTCGCAATCCTGACTCTATCCTAAAGCCTGGCCTCCTTCCACCAATCTTTGTAGCTCCCCTTCTACAACTTCGTTTGACGAAACCCTAGATTTACTAAGGTTTTGAATCTTGGCCTGAACCGGACAAGGCTGACTCTCTCCCGACGCAGGGGTCAAACTGACCACTTGATTTGCTAGAAAGAAAGGGAGATTTGAGATATTCAGGCCGTGATTCAGGGGAGGGTTTTGATACCAGAGGGTATCAACCTTAGCACTTCCTCCAGTGAGATCTAGACCTTGTGGCCTTTCTTCCCCTAGGGTTTTTTGATCCGCCAAACCTTGCAAATTGCGACTAACGACGATATCTTCTAAGCCGCCTGTAAAGGAAGGAAAGTATGGAATACCTGGTTCCGACGCGAAAGAAGTGGGGAGAAGAACGCGTTGCTGTGAGCTTTCACCATCTCCAACCCGAAGGTTTAGCGGCTAAGCATGTACTGAGGAAACCCCAACCCTCCACCTCCCGCTTAAGGTACTTTGCAGAGTCTCTTCCAACAGTGACGCTCCGTTCAAAAACCCATGCGTACCTCCTACCTCGCTCAGACTCTGTGGGTTCTCTGCAACTTTTGGGAAGAAATGATCCAAGTTTTTTTCTGATACTTCATGCCCCCAGTAGGTAAGCAAATCTTCAGGCGCAGGTTCAACGTCCACGTACTCGCTATCAAACCCCATTGTTGTTGCCGGGTTGTCTCCTTAAACCAACACCACGGAAGCGGAAAGTTCGCACCTGTTCTGAAACCCTAACCACCAAACGCCGTAATGTAGGAAAAAACAAACGTTTACCGCTAACCTCCATCGTGAGCCTGGTTAGATTGAAACGACCTTCCCTCTCCAGACCGTGCACCTCGTGGCCAAACGAGAGAGCCCCAGGTGTGATCTGTGTTCTGATGGTACTGAAGGCCTGTCACATCGTCTGCAGGTGCCCGTGATGGCAGAGGATGCCGTCGAAAAACTACAGGCCCCTAGGGTTTCCGCCATCGCAAAGGATTCAGGGTCCTTAATTAATTTTCTCTTAAACAAGATGGAATTTCTCAAATCCCTTTCTGGGTCTTGGAGATCTCATGTACTCTAGTCCCTCCACAAAGTTTGGGAGCTAGAGCACATCCGATGCTACCCCAACACTCAAAAATATCAACAAGAGATCCCACGGGACTAAAATCCAAGGTTAACACCCCAAAAGAGTTAAAGGGGACAGAAGCACAAACTAAGCTTACTCTTTCTGCCAAATCCCCCCATCAATCCATGCTTAGAGGTGTCCATGATAAGTACTCAATTACCAAATGACGACACATACCTTTAGGTTTGGAAGGCCCACCTTTAAACATACAATCAATACAGATAGGTGAGGGACCACATGGCTGGCTTAGGTGGAGGAGATATAACACAATGAGCTAGTTGAGGGCTCCAAGGGGCTGCTGGCTGCTGGTCTGAGGTCCATCAAGGAGAAAAAAATTCTCTTAGGGATATCATCCACGAAGTGGTGGGTAACATCTGGCTCAAACTGGGACGTGATCTCCAGAAGAGGTCGGCAAAGGTACTCGAACAGGAACTCCAACAATCTCTTGGTTACCGTAGAGTTATCTGCACGTATCAACGACCAAAACCATGGGGCAACATGTTTTTCACTGTCTTATGATCACCCATGCTTAATGTCAGGCCATAAAATCAACAAGTAATAATATAAATATGCAATTTTTAATCTACATGCAACTAATCTATCATGAGGAATATCATACGAGGTTAGTTCTAATGTGGAAAATCAACATGCAATGCATCCCACTCTAACATGCATAACATACAATGTCAAGTGCTAGGTATAATCATAGACCCAATGCAACCAACATGTCAATTGATCAATACAATAACACATTCTTCCATGATTATTTTTGCTATCTACTTGACAATACAAATGGGAACGATGATATGAGGGGTCGCGAGGTTGGGAGGTGGGAAAACAAGAGGCCCATATGCCACAGAAGGGAAAATTGGAAGAAGGAATAGACATCAATCGGGAGGATTTAATTTGATCCTCCAACTAGGAGATGGAAATGTCAATGACCAAGTATATGAATCTTTGATGAATAACTATCTTGAGTCTATCATCCTTAGGGTAAGAAGGAGTAAATGACTGAGACATATTTAGGATGATATTATTTTGGTCATTGGGAAAACAAGAAGTGAACTCATCATTGTATTTGGGAAAAAACCATGATTCTGGTTTTTTCTCAGGGGAAAGTAGCTCTTCATCAAAACTAGGGGAACAAACTTCGTCACAAACATCCATTTCCGGGACAGGGACATAACAAGGGGAGTTGTGCTCAAACATGAAGAAAAACCCTGTATTGGTGGCATGGCTTAAAGAAGCTTCTTTCTTAGTTTCGTTTACATTAGAGTCATCAACAATTTTGGAAGGCTCTTCTTTGATTGAATCGTCTTGGAACATGTTGACCACACTTTGTCAACGACCCCATAGCAGTACACCCCCATTTTTTCAAATGGGACTTATCATGTTCGAGGCTCGTGTCATCTAGATTTTATCGCCGATCGACAGTTTTTATAATGATGTAAACCCATTCTGCATTTTATGATGTAAATGATCTAAGTAAGACCGTCCATGTATGTAACAACCTAGGTAAGCCTAGTATGTTGTTGATGACTTCCATCTTAGGAGGTTTTTTGTCTCACTGATTCACGAAAGTGATCGGCAGAGTTTTTCCCTCCAGCCTCACCCCAAAGCTAGGGTGGATTTTGTCATCAGCATACTAAGTGAGTCCTAGTGTTCTATCGAGTCCTTGTAAAAGTAGTTTGAACTACTTGGTCTACTAGATCATATTTTGAGTCGCAGAATTGGGTATTTATTTGAAGGTCTATACGAATGGGTATTCCCCCTTCATGTATGTAAATGTATTATCTCATGTAAAGAGGGTTGGAAAAATAATTATAATCCCCTCTCAGTCAATTAATTAAATTTTCTGGTCAATTAATTAATAAAATCTTAAACCAGAAATTTAATTAATTTAGGGCCCTAAGTTAGGATTAAATCTTTAAAGGCAAAATTTGTGGGTCCTTGGAAAATGATTTTGAAAGCCCCAGGCCAAGGGAATATTGAGAATTTTAAGAAATTTTGGACCCTTGGGCCTTGGTGGTTAAGTCAAAGTCAAAATTTTGGGGTAATTAACTTAAAAATAATATTTTTGAGTTAATTAAAATTGAATTAAATGATAAATTCGTTTTTTCTCCAAAATTTTAATTTCAACGCTCCGGATTAAAAAATAATTAAATCTTTTGGACGGTTGAGATTATTTTGACGAGGATCATCCAAACTAGCCGTTAGAGATATTGTCCTATAAATTTAGAGTTCTTTCACATTCTTGAATCATCCGATCTTAGGATCGTGCACTTGCTCTTAGAAACTCTTGTAAACTTTTGAGGAATAAAGCATAAAGACTTTGGGGTTACAAATCTGGATGTTCCTTCTCAGATCTATGTGGTGAATTGTTTCTAAACTCTGCTACTTTGTTTCTTGTATTTTATGGTTGATGGCCTTCATGGATTAATCTGCATACAGGTATCTTGTTCAGTTTTCTGGGTTTATAAAATAACATTCTGATTTTTTCTGCAAAGGTCTCATGTTGTTTTCTTAAATCTCTATCGACCTAAGATTCAGATCTAAGTGTGTAGGGAATTTTTTTTTAAGATTGGGCGTCTGGGGAAGTCTTCGGTTGGACCAGTCGACTCTCAATAAACATAAATCTGATAAGCTCTTTATTTGTTAAATTCTAGGTCTATCTTACGATATTTGTGATTTTACAGGGTTTCAAAGGCTTGTGCCTCTCATTTTAAAAATTTTAATTTCTAAACTATGCTAAAATGTTTCAAATCTGGCCATGAGGGTTTTAAATCTGTAAACTAGTTGTAAATTTGTAAATTTTTAGGACTGTGAGAATTTAATTGTTTCATGGTGTGTATATCTTCAGATCTGGCTGTCTTTTGTAGGTTAAGGGTTTAAATCAGAATTTTTTTTTAAGATCTGAGGCAGATCTAGCCTCCAAAACCCAGATCTGGCCTCCAAAACCCAGATCTGGCCTCAAACTGCTACTGTGGACAAATCTGGACATTGTTTTGATTTTAAAGGCATTCAAAAGCTGAGTTTAAACTGAAGAAATTTTAAAGTTTGCTGGGCGATATTTGTGTACTGGATTTATCAAGATCATTTTGCCTCTATCTGCTGTCCCATTCCTCGCCATTCTGCTTCACTTTTCCGTCCAACAAAATACGCTCTCCCATCTGCCCTCATTCTTCCACCGTCCAAACTGATTTGCAAATTAAAATTATCTTCATTTCATATGCTCATCGATCCATCAATTATCCTTTGCTCCTGCCGGCGTGTTTTTTTTTTTTTTTCCTTACACTCCATTCTTCCTGCCCTTGCTTCATTCCTATGCTTTTCCAGTCTCGCTGCCGTCCTCCTTTTTCCCTTTTCTTCACGTTACAAACTTGCATTTCATCGATTTCCTCTCTGCTGCTTCGATCCATCGACATCCACCGCTGCAACCTTCCTTCATTCCTGCTCCATCGAACCCTTGCTCCTCCTTCACGTTTCTGCACTCGCTGCCTATTCGACATCTTCCTCACCCAGTTCTTCACGCCGTCTGCTCTGCCCGCCACGCCTCGAAGCTCCAGTGTGCAAAGCGACGAACGATAAACATATTTGAAGGCACACACATGTATATGCATCGGTTCTTCATGTAAAGGGTTTTAATTGTATAGTTAGACGTTAGTCGTAGATTTCATATTGTAGATAGAGTTGCTCTAGATTAACGTTAGTTTAGTAATAGTGTAGGTTTGAGATTTCAAATTTTTTTTTGAGTGTTAGTTTTTTGTTTAATTTTTATTTTCTAACTTTTATTTTAGTTTAATTAGATTTTCGTTTTAAAATTTCTTTTAGATTTAATTTTGTTTTAGATTTAGTTTTGTTCTAATTTTAATTTAGTTTAAGTTTAGTTTCAAATTTTTAGTTTTGATTTAGATTTTAGTTTTATTTTAATTTTAGATTTAACTTTAGGATTTAGATTTAAGTTGTAACTTAGATTTAGATTTTTAATTTTAGATTCTAGATTTGGATTTAAATTCTAACTTTTCTTTAGATTTAAGCTTTAGATATTTTTTTTTTTTTAAATTTGAAAAGATTTAAAAATAAATAAATAAAAAAAATAATAAAAAAAAAAAAATTTTCAAAATCCCAAAAAAAAAAAAATAATAAAAAATTATAAAAAATTCTCAAAAGTATCTTTTATGGTCAAGTGAGCTTTTGAAATTTTATCTTAAGAGTGACTATATAACATCTTTGATTTGTTTGGATCAAAATTAATTGAAGCATCATAAATCTGGAAATATTGCAAATCTCAGACATTTTCATCTTGTGATAATATTGCTGTGAGTTTAAGATATTTTAATGCATGGTTGTGGTGTTTTTCAATTGAATATCATTGTGATCAATCGCGTTTTAATAAGCAACAGTTAATTGTCACTTGTTTATAATCACATAACGGGATTTTGTTTGACTCCATAAGGCACTGGTCCTAAACGTGAAATCTAATTTAGATCTGTGGGATCTCGTTCATTTCTATCAAGTATTTGATGTTTTAGCTGTGTCTCCTGGATTTGTCATCCTCATTTATAATAGGGTCTACCTCTCTTAGCTTGCAAGGAGACAACTTAAATAGAGAGATTGGGGATAAGAGTGACAACCCCCAATCTGAGCCGTTGTCGCGGTGCCTGGACAATCTGTGCGACAACAGAACATAAAGAAGAGATCCTTCCAATTACCAGGAAGGGATTCATAAGGGCCAACACTGTTGTTCAAAAGGGCCGAAGTATCTTCTTCTTTCCTGAGCTCATTCTTATGGATTTGAGAGACCATGGGTTCTTCATTTATATCAACAACCCAAAAGTCACTTGTAGATTTTTCATTTATTTGACTATCATGATGCTCCTCAAAATGACCGCATCCTTCACTATATATTTGGTGTTGGCTAGGATGCCATTCATTCTCTTATTTCGATATGGAGGGCTTTTCTTCCTTCATTCGTTCTCGAAGAATGATATCCAAGGTATTTACTAAATGATTTTGATAAAATACTTCAAGAAGGAGGTCATCGATAGGACTCTTTTTATATTCACACTTCATGTTACAGAGCCTTTCCGATTGCTCACAATAGTAGGAGAAAATATCTCGGAGTTATATGTAGCCATTAACTGCCTGCAAGACTTCTCATATTCCATCATCCATTCTTGCAACACTGGAGGGCTCTCGGGATCCAGATCTTCATTATCATTATCCTCAGAGGACATGCTTTCCAATTCATGAGTCTCTTTTTCAACACTATTCTCAAGGTACACATCAATCACTTGATCATGATGATTTGGAGAAGGATCAAGACATTCTTCCTCAAGCACAAAACCATATTCAATAACTTCCTCCTCTCGAAGGGCCACATCCAACATTTGGCATATGTCCTCATGAGATTGGAAACCCGACCCTTCATGAAACAAGAAGTGCATAGTCAACATCGAAAGAGAAGGAATGCTTTTAGGTTTACATGACTCAAGCCAATTGGTATTGGGGCCAATGGATAGGACAAACAATTCCATTTGGTCACAAGGTTGAGTTATATTTTGCTTTGAAAGATACCTCATGAACCTTACCACGTGATTGGCTGCGGAATGTGGATCCCCATCAATGTTGAGCTTTCTTGAGTGTTGGGGTAGCATCAGATGTGCTTTAGCTCCCAAAATTTGTGGAGGGACCAGAGTACATGAGATCTCCAAGATCCAGAAAGGGATTTGGGAAATTCCATCCAGTTTGGGAGATAATTAATTAATTAATAATTTTAATTATGAAAATTCAATTATTAAAGGTAATTAATTAAAACATGCGATGAAATTTTCTTGAGTCACACGGACCAAGCATTCTTTTAATCTGAGCCATTGATTCAAGATCTAATCATGGCCGTTGGTTTCCCAACGAGAAAGTAGAAAGGAAAGGCTTGGGGTCATTTGGAGAACACACACACGGAGGCAAAGCATTGAGACTAAGCTGAAATTCTAGGGCAGGGTTTGCTAAGAATTTTCAGAAGTGTTTCAGCTGCAGAGAGGGGTAGTGTTGGCTAAGGGGATGGTTTAATCTCAGTGCCAAGAATTAGTAAGAGATAGAGAGCAGCATCCAGAGGCAGCGCAGAGAAGCAACAGGATGCTTCAACCAGCAAAGTCTCCTTGGTCAGCCAACCCAGCATGTGTCACAACAACCCTCAAAACAGCCACACGGTCAACTCAAAGTCAACCCTATAAAAGTCAATGCTGCCCAGAAAAGTCAACGCAAAACAACAGCAAGCAGCAGCAACAAGTAAAAGTCAACCCAACATGGTCTAGAGTCAACCTTTGACCTCGGTTCTTGTGCCAAAATGTACGGACTTCAGAAATCGAAGTCTATGCCAAAAATGAGCTCCTTTGGACCATGCGTTGACCAAAGTCAACGCTGGTCAAACCTGCGTGGAAACCCTAGCTGCAACAGAATTCTCTTTGTCCTTCTTTCCCACGTGTGAACCAAAAACTGCCTCCAAGGAGCTCGAACCAATCAGAAGAGGAGAGATGATGTGTGAGGATGAGATGAGTGAAATGTCCTCCAACGTTGACTCTATTTACATCAATCACTGAGGGTGTGTGACACATTTGCTGGGGGTGTAAAACCTTGAGGCCGACCTGCACATATTTTGAAAGTATTAAAAATAAATGTTTTGCTCATCGGATCAAGATGATCTTTAGATCAATCTTGCACCTCTCCGAAAGAGGAACCCAATAAAAATATTGGTGTCTTCATTGGAGCATCACAACATGGAGTTTGGACCTAGTTGTCCAATTTTAACACTCCCTCTCAACTAGGGAGAACTCCATCCACTTGTGCAATCAAACATCGTGCGTCATCCCGCCGTAACTTGCTTTGCTGGCCTCTTTATTTCAGAACAGAAGTGGGTCAGTCACAAAGACATCATTCCCGGCTGACAAATTCAGCCCAGAGGTCCGAAACCTCTATAGGACTCACAAAGAGTCTCATACCAACTCGAAGTTGGTTTAACTGACCCGAAGTCAGTTGGAGGTTCGAAACCTCACATGGACTCAAAGAGTCACATACCAACCCAAAGTTGGTTTATCTGACCCGAAGTCAGTAGGAGGTCCGAAACCTCACTAGACTTGATCCCAGATCAAGTGGTTGGACACTTGTCATCCTAGATAGAGAGCACAACAATCTCTGATGCGTCCATTAGTATTTACTACTAGTCTCTAGCTTTTCCCACCTCATTGGCCAAATGAGAGGTACTTCCCATGAGTCCGTAACTCAATGGATAGGATGCATACGGGGTAGAGATCATGAGAGGCGAACCAACTCAATCATCATAATGGTGGGGCAGAAGCACCACAAGGTTCGACAAGCCTAGCCCCGTGTGTGCTTATAGTGTCGAGAAGCTATCCCAGAGCCCCCTAGAGCTCCAAGAGTTCATTGTCGAACAGGACCCTTAGAATAGGGTCGTTCCACGATTCCAAGATTCTCACGGAAGGTTAGGACATTGACCTTCCCTAAGGGCATCAGTTCCTATATGATCAAGCCTTAAGGCACCTCGCTGTACCATATCCCAGATAAAGTGGTACCAACCATCAACATGCTTGGATTGTTCGTGGAACACGGGATTCTATGACAAATGAATCCCCCTCAGGTTATCACCAAGGATAACGGTGGCATCTAACACATGCTCGAACAACTCACTGAAGAGCTTTTGCAACCAAGTGACTTCACAACAGGCCATACATGTTATAATGTATTCGGCCTCAGCGGTGCTCAAGGCTATCGACTTTAGTTTCCTGCCCGAAGTAGATCTACGTGTGAAGCAACATCCATATGTGATCTTGCGATCCACCACACTGCCAGCCCAATCGGCTTCAGTATATCCATGGAGTGTCATACTCCCGGCAGTGTATCTCAGCCCATGGTCTAACGTGCCCCAAAGATATCTCAAGAGTTTCTTGGCACCAACCCAGTGACTGTTATGATCAACCATATGTTGACTCAAAGTGTTCATTGCACAACATACGTTCGGACGGGTGTTCACTAAGAACATCAGGGCCCCTACGAGTTGACGATACTCAGTAGGATATGCTAACACGGGCCCAGCAGCGCTGCCACTCAACTTCTTAAAGTTGAGCTCCATTGGTGTCGACACGGACTTGCAGTCCACCATACCAAATCTTTCCAGAAGCTTCACAATGTATTTTCCTTGAGAAAGGAAACTCTCGCCAGGTCTCTGCCAGACCTCCAGGCTTAGGAAAGAGTGCATTAGTCCTAGGTCCTTAATCTTGAACTCAACAGCGAGCTCCCTCTTGCACTGATGAATGAGAGGGTCAACACCTGTCAAGAAGAGGTCATCCACATACAACACCAGAATGAGAGGCTTCTCCCTGTCAACCTTGAAGTAAAGGTTCGGATCAACATTACTATGAGTGAAGCCCAGCTTCATCAGGTAGCTATCTATCCTCTCGTACCAAGCTCTAGGTGCTTGTTTCATCCCATAGAGGGCTTTCTTCAACTTGTAGACATGGGTGTCTCGATCCTGGACTTCGAACCCCAGAGGTTTCTCTACATACACCTCTTCCTTTATCGCACCATGAAGAAAAACGGTCTTCACATCTATCTAATGAAGACTCCATTCTTACGTAGTAGCAAGGGCTATGATAGATCGAATGGTGGTATATCGTGCCACAAGTGCAAATATGTTATCATAGTCAATGCCTTCCTTTTGAGAGAAGCCAAGGGCAACGAATCTTGCCTTGAACTTTTTAGCACTTCCATCAGATCCATGCTTGATCTTGTAGAGCCATTTCGAGGTGACAACTGCTTTGTCCTTCGGTCTTG
Source organism: Pinus albicaulis (assembly GCA_034641835.2). Lineage (NCBI taxonomy): Eukaryota > Viridiplantae > Streptophyta > Pinopsida > Pinales > Pinaceae > Pinus > Pinus albicaulis. The sequence goes on from CM076569.1 coordinate 655,579,944, forward strand.
GAACTACATCCCAAACATCATTCTTCATTATGGACTCGTACTCTTCATGCATAACATCCTTCCAGGCTTGATGCTTTATGACTTCCTTAGAAGATCCAGGCTCGGATTGTACAATAGTACTCATGGCTGCTAGATACCCTTGGTATCTACTCGCCTTCTTGCTTTCATGTAATGTCCCCCTTTGGGGCCGTATGTCTCTCAGCATCCTCGAGAGTGTCCCTGAGCCATGATGGTCTCTTTCCCAGTGAAGGAGGTGGATCAATCGGGTCCATCGGTCCTTCAACATCAGGCATCGTCTCATCCTTTGGTTCTTCTTGATTTCCAGGCCTTGCTTCATGATCTTCCTCGGATCTCGGAAGATTGATTACTTTCTTCAGGGAAGCATCTTCGTCAAAAGTGACATCGTGGCATATCTCCACTTCCCTTTGACCAGGCACAGACTCTATAGGCCTTCAAAGTTTCATTGTAGCCCGCAAACATTCCTTTCTTCCCAGAAGCATCCAACTTGCTCCTCTTTTCTTTCAGCACATGAAAATAAATAGGACATCCAAAAAGTCTAAAATGTGAGACGTCAGGTTTCTTACCAGAGAAAACATCTTCGGGAGTTTTGGAGTCTAGAGCGGAATGCAGGCATCGGTTTTGTATGTACACAGCAGTGTTTGCAGCTTCTCCCCACAGAAACTTCGGTAGACCTTGGTCACATAGCATGGCACGGGCAGCTTCCACAATGGTCTTATTCTTTCGTTCAGCAACACTATTTTGCTCAGGAGTATATATATAGTTGTGGTCTCCCTCTTAATGCCAGCTTCTTTACAACAGTTTTTGAACTTGTTCGTCTCATATTCAGTGCCATTATCGGTCTGTCGGATAGCATCTCATGTCATAGCTCCCAGTGGACTTCCTCCAACCTGGTAGAGTGTATCAATTCTAGACCCAAACGTGATAGCTTCCTTGAAGCTCTTCTTCCACATGCGCACCTTTCCATCCATGAATGCCACATTGAAACCTTTGTCTTCCATGGCCGATATAGACACAAGGTTCTTCTTCAAATTTGGTACATAGAGTACATCCTGCAAGCGGAGGACTTGACCTTGAGACAAGTGGAGGGTCACAGTCCCCGTCCTTTTCACGGGATATGTGGCATTATCTCCAAGGACAATTTTCAGATTAGTGTCCTTCTCAACCATATCAGAGAGTGCTTCTTTGAACCCAGTGATGTGCCTTGAGGCACCACTATCTATCAACCAAACATCCATAGTGTCGGGTGGAGATGCAACGGAGAGGGCAAATACAAGAATGTATTCATTTCTTTTATCAACAACATTTGATTCCCATACCTCTGGTTGATGTTTTTGTCATCACCATCGGGAGAATCCTTCTTGAAAGGACATTCTCTAGCATAGTGACCAGGCCTATGACAAGTGAAACACTTGCCCTTCTTTCCTTGGGCCCCTGGTTTTCCTTTGTTCTTTGGACCACCAAAGTTCTTCTTTCTAGAATAAGCAACAAAGGCAGCGTTTCCTTCATTTTCATACTCCTTCATTCTTGATTCTTCTTGAATGCATCTCGACAGTACTTCATCAAAGTCAGGTATCACATTATTATTTAGAATGGTAGTATTGAACACATGCCATTCGGATGGGAGCCCTCCAAGTGCGGTGAGTACCATATCTCGATCAGCTATTATCTCCCCAATAGCCAACAGATTGTTCCTGATCTCGGTCAGCTTCAGAAAATATGATTGAACAGACTCATCCCTGCCTTTCCTTAGATTCTTCAATTGATTCTTGTAGAATAGGACTTGATTCGCATTGTTGGCCTTGAACATGTTGACCAACTTATCATACATCTCTTTGGATGAGCCCAGCTCAGAGATGTAGGCAACCAGACTCTTGTGAATTTAGTCCTTGATCATTAGCTTTGCTTTGATCTCCCCCTTCTTGTATAGTTTTGGCAGCAGCAGTTGCAGTGGATGGAGACTCTTGGATTTTACCCTGCACATAGTTCATGACATCTTGGTCTTCCAACATAAGATCCAATATCATCTTCCAAGCATAGAAGTCATCCTTCCCAGTCAATTTGTCATCAGCCTTGAAGCCATTGTAGTTTGAGGAACCCATCCTCTTCTTCGGTGATTGCTACAAATTAGGACTTTGTCTTCACCTCAGCTCTGATACCATGTAAATTTATGTAGATGTTCTATGCTTGATGCAACTTTACTTTCACTACAACAATCACATAAACAATCAAGTAAAGTGCTGATAGAACATACCAGTAGATCAACAGAAGACAAACCAGAAACAGATAAATGTGTTGGTGCGTTACGGCGGTCAACAACATGCTTCAACCAGCAAAGTCTCCTTGGTTAGCCAACCCAGCATGTGTCACAACCCTGAAAACAGCCATACGGTCAACTCAAAGTCAACCCCAGAAAAGTCAATGTTGCCCAGAAAAGTCAATGCAAAAACAACGACGAAAGCGGCAACAACACGGCTGCCAACAACACCAACAACAAGTAAAAGTCAACGCAGCACAGTCTACGGTCAGCCTTTGACCTCGGTTCTTGTGCCAAAATGTATGGACCTCAGAAATCGAAGTCTATGCAAGAAATTAGCTCCTTTGGACCATGCATTGACCAAAGTCAACGCTGGTCAAACCTACGTGGAAACCCTAGCTACAGCAGAATTCTCTTCGTCCTTCTTTCCCACTTGAGAACCGAAAACTGCCTCCAAGGAGCTCGAACCAATAAGAAGAGGAGAGATGATGTGTGAGGATGAGATGAGTGAAATGTCCTCCAACGTTGACTCTATTTATATCAATCACTGAGGGTGTGTGACACATTTGCTGGGGGTGTAAAACCTTAAGGCCGACCTGCACATATTTTGAAAGTATTAAAAATAAATTCAAAATAAATGTTATGCTCATCGGATCAAGATGATCTTTAGATCAATCTTGCACCTCTCCGAAAGAGGAACTCAATAAAAATATTGGTGTCTTCATCTGAGCATCACAACATGGAGTTTGGACCTAGTTGTCCAATTTTAACAGATCTGAATCAATGAAAGTCTGTTATGTGTTTACTTCGATGTTAATCTGAAGATTTCAACATTAATAACTTGTCTAAGTAGGAGAAGTATAACCAGATCTAAGAGTAGATTTCTACATAAAGTAACATTCAAGAAATTTTCATGTGGTATCAGAGCGATTGCAGATCTAGCAGGGTCACCAACAGAAGACTGAAGAATCTTGCTGCAGAAAGCACCAGAGAGATCAGCAGCAGCAGAAAGCCAGATCTGAAGGGACAACGCAATTTCAGAGGGAGCAAAGCCACACAGAGGTCAGGGTGGCGGAGTCCTATGCAGTCTCCACGCAGGCCCACGTACTTATTGCGCAGAGGCAGCGCTAGGACTGTCTGCTCACGCAGAGGCCAGCTAGGGTGACACAGATTTGAAGCTGTCTGATTCAGAAGTGTCGGAAGCAGAGCTGCAGAACTTTAGAAGTTGCTAGTGGGGTTAAATTTCTGAAGATTCATAATTTAGCCTAAGCACTGGGAGACAAAGAGCGGGAGGAGAGGGTTTCTAGCCAAAGAAATTTGCAGATCGATCAGAGGATCAAAGGGAGCTGTTTCGTTGTTTTGGCAGATTTCCAAGAGAGGAAATCAATTGTCAGAGGGAGCAGAGGGTGCCTTTTTCGCCGAGGACCCTAGATCTGAGCTTTAGTAGCAAAGCGGGGAGAGGATGTTCTGACAGAGTAGATCTGGGCCAATGGCAGCTCACGGACTACGTGATCAGGATAGGTTGGATGGCCTGTCCAACTTTGCAGTCTGGAAAATTAGAATCCTGGTAGTCATGGAGGCATACGGTCTAAGAGACCATGCAGAAAAAGTCCTGGCCACGCCGATCGCTGTGGATCTCCTGAAGAAGCATGAGGAAGCTGCGACACATGCCAAATGTTTCATAATGGATGGGGTTAAGGATCATATAGTTCCATAGGTAGCTGAAAAGAAAACAACTCATGAGATGTGGAAAGCCATGACAACCCTGTATGAGGGGAAGTCATTCTAGAGGAGAATGCTTCTGGAGAATCAGTTGCGGTCATTCATGATGACCAAGGGAGAAGAAATAGAGCCCTTCCTTTTCAGACTACAGTCGATTAGAGATCAGTTGTCTACCATGGGAGCAAAGGTGGACGATGATGTGATGGTAAGGACTGCACTCAATGCAGTCACAAAAGAGTAGGAAACCTTTGTCCAAAGTGCCTTGGGCAGCGCAGACCTTCCCGACTAGGACAATATGTGGGCAATCCTTTGTCAAGAAGAACTCCGCCGAATCACTAGGAGGTAATATAACACGGGATCCAGTAAAGTGAAGAAGGAAGACAAAGAAGATGCAGCCTTGGCATTGAGGGAAGAAGAAGCGTGATCTATATAAGATCAAGTGTTTTCAGTGCGGCGAACTAGGACATTTCACCAGCAATTGTCCACAGAAGAAAAAGGACAAGGAAGCTTCTACTTCCAAGGCTGCTGTGGCGGACGATGGGTCAAAAGATGAGGCAACCATGAGCGCTCATAAACCACGAAAGTGGGGCGACATGGATCTGTAGAGCAGCTACAGAGTGGTGGCGGGATCCTCGAGTAGCTCATCTCTTGGATCACATCCGAGCTACGGGAGCCTTAAGATAGTAGCGGGACAAGTGGAGCATTTGGTGCAGAGAATCATGGATGAAGTAGAGGCGGATCTGAACGTTGAAAGGAGAAGCACAGTGCAGATGCAGCAACAATGTAGGGGCAAATGTGACTTCAGCAGCATAGAGCAGAGCTGCAGCAACGTGGAGGCTTCAGGAGGACAGTGCAGCGTGAGAGATTTCAGCACAAGGGGCTGTTGTGACTTCAACAGTGCAGAGGGAATCTGCTTACGCAGTGCAGAGTTGTAGCTATGCATCATCCTTCATATGACAGCACAGATCATCAGCTGATGGAGCTTCAGTGATGAGGATGCAACCCAACTGACTTGTCTATCAAATATTGGGCAGGAGTTTCAGTTGCTTCTCTCAGCAATTGAAGATGCAGTGCAACAGTTGGCAACACGATGCAGTAGATTGAGAGGGAGCTGCAGTACAGATGAGGCAACGGTGGTGGCAGCGTCATGGGCAACAGTACAGAATGGCAGCAACAACACAGTGATGAAGGGAAACAGGGCCAACATTGGTGCAAAGACCCACACCAAAGATCAGTGTAGAGCATCGGGGAGAAGCAGAGTTGTACCAGAGCACATTCCTCGCTAAGAGGGAGTGTTGAGATTTCTTGAGTGTTGGGGTAGCATCGGATGTGCTCTAGCTCCCAAAATTTGTGGAGGGACTAGACTACAGGAGATCTCCAAGACCCAGATGGGGATTTGGGAAAATCCATCCAGTTTGGGAGATAATTAATTAATTAATAATTTTAATTAAGGACCTTAAGTCTAACTTAGGAAATTAATTTATTAAAAGTAATTAATTGAAACATGTGATGAAATTGTCTTAAGTCACACGGATCAAACCTTCTTTTAATCTGAGCCATCCATTCAAGATCTGGTCATGGCCGTTGGTTTTCCAACAAGAAAGTATAAAGGAAAGGCTTGGGGTCATTTGGAGAACACACACACGGAGGCAGAGCACTGAGACTAAGCTGAAATTCTAGGGCAGGGTTTGCTAAGAATTTTCAGAAGTGTTTCAGCTGCAGAGAGGGGTAGTGTTGGCTAAGGGGATGGTCTGATCCCAGTGCCAAGAATCAACAAAAGGCATAGAGCAGCATCTAGAGGCAGCGCAGAGAAGCAGAGGTAGTAGCAGCAGTTACGCAGCAACTGCACAACGCTGAGGGTAGATTCAGCTATGCAGTCCCTTCTGGGGCAGTACTGGGAAGCAGGGGACCCATCTGGGTTACACAGAGACCCTTCTAGGGCAACGCAGGGTCTGCGTCACCCATTCTGGGGTTACGTAGCCCTCTCTAGGCCAGCGCAGAGGCACACAGAGGCTGACTAGGCTAACGCAGGGGCTTTAGGGGCAGCACTGGGGTTTCTAGGGCCAAAATTTAGCTGAGCCTTGTAAATCCCGTTTGAGGGTGTGGATCAGTCAAGGTTTTGGCTTCAGAACAACAGGTTAGCTACAGATCTATTTTTTTCTCTGTCAGGTTAACCAGTGTGGTGCCCAAATTTATTGTATTTAGAAAACTACTTAATAATATAAACCCTCCAGCAGCCAGAAGACTGGTTTTCCCGCATTGGGTTTTTCTGGGGACAGTTGTCCAGAAACTCTTGTGTGTCACTTTGTCTATTGTGCATGTACTTTTCTGTTTTTAGATCTGAATCGGTGAAAGTATGTTGTGTTTACTTCGATGTTAATCCAAATATTTCAGCATTAATAACTTGTCTAAGTAGGAGAAGTATAACCAGATCTAACAGTAGATTTCTGCATAAAGTAACATTCAGAAATTTTCACAATCGAACGTTGGCATATTTTTCATGGATTTCGATGAGGGATATCTCGGGACCCTTGTGACATCTATGGCGGGAATATATGTGGTCAACATGTTGCTGGGTCCTTGAGGACATGGGAGTCGCTAGGGTGAATGAAATTGCCTTGACAAATGCTTGCTTCACCCTACAAGCATTGACCTTAGAGATTAATGAAGAAATAGGGCTTCGTTCTTCCAATGGAGTCGCCAAGAATGATATATCAATATTGTCGTATGGAGAACAAGACACACGTCTTGTCCCCGACAACGACGCTAGAAATGTTACCACTCAAACCAATAGGGGACCTAAAAGGTGTTCCTAAGAGGGAAACTGTTTGGTTAAGGGCAACGATGGAGACTTAGCCCACTGTCACCATCACTAAGGCTCCTTGCTCTTTACAGACTTTCAATGATGGGAGGAGATCCGATGGTTTAGGAAGCCACTTATAAATGGATATGTCAAGAAATATAAGAAAAGTGACCCTTTAGACCCTTTCCCTAAGAGAGAATGAAGGATGGACTCTAGAGCTTGTTTGCTTTTTAAGCAAGGGACTTGGCTTTCTAGGGAGAGGGGATGAGGATTTGAGGGTTAAGGGAGAGGAATATGGCTTGTAAAGAAGTTTCCCAACCCCTAAAATCCCTTTAAAACTTGGATTTCCGGGTAGTCCTTGATAAATAGTCTCCGGTGAAGAATGGGACCACATGGGGTGAAGTGGACCCAACCCAGGTTAGGGGATGGATTTTGGCAACCAATGATGTTCTTAACCTGGCCAAGGTGAGGGGAAAGGATCAAACAAGAGTTTTCACCCAAAGATGTCAAATTGATCCTATTAGGTACTATCCTTGGGAACACTCGGGAAAAACTTGATCCTAGAGCTAGGGCTTGGGATATCTCGAGATTCCATTGTCGAATTTCCTTCAAATTCGGAGGAGAGCTAGGGTACCTACCAACGTAGTTGTACCTAGGAGATTGAAGTTTTCCTGTGGACAATTTCTCTGGAAATTGATGCCCTAGGTGACCTAATGAGGCTAGACCCAGAAAAAAGGGGAAAAGGTGAAAAAAAAGGGGTTGAAATATTCATCCTTTAATGGACCAGTGCCTAATTTCACTTGGGGATATGGAGTCAAGGAGAATGGTAAAAACATATTTCGTTTCTTGCTCAAGGAGGCTCCAAAAGTAAACTTCGTCCAATGTTAGAGGAAAGAGAAGAAAAGTGACTTTAAAGCATTTATACTTCATACAAATGGTGAAGTCTTATCAAGATAACACGATCTCTAGGACATTTCATTCATCCAACTTGGCCCATACATAGCATAAGCTAAATAGACACATAATTCCACATTAAGCACATGCAACAATTAACCTGAATTATAACTGAAGTTCCTATGTATGCAACAAAGTTAAAAATATTGTTAAATTTTCACTTACATGTTAGAGAATATATCCAACCAACATCGCATTTGCAATATAAGAAGATCCAAGATAGAAAAGAATCCAATCCATACATTAAAATTCATCCATCATCCAAAAATATCCACAAAGGAAAAATGCGAAGTTCTCTAAAGAGAGAGAGATCCCAATCCAAGTGATGATACAAATGAATCCATCTAACTCCTATTTATACACCAATTAGGAGTGTGATTTAGCTAATGGGCCTACATCAGCCCCTAAAAATAAAATAATGTGCAAATAAGCTAACTTTTGGTGACAAGCCCACCAAATTAGCTCATAAATGAAGTAATAAGCCTCTCGTGAGGTCAAATAGTAATCTATGCATGTCATAGGGCCCTCTAAGAGGACTGATGACGTCCATGAGTGCCATAATGATGAATAAAATCCTCAAAAGTGATGTACAAGTGGGTGGTCCCTTTTTCTCGAAACAATAAACCTGTGGTACTCCCAGTGGGTGTGGTCATTGGGGGCACACCAATGACCTCATGGGTCTCCATATGAGTCGAAGATGCCTGTAGACCATCTATAAGGGCTCAGATGATGGAATAAATGCTGCCATGTCATCGTACAAGTCTTGGGACACCTGCTAAGTGTGTGGTGCACCTGTGGGGCCAACTGGACATAGTGTACCAAGTGCATCTTCCTTGTCCAAAAGGTGGATCTCTAGCCATCTCTGAACATATCTAGGGATCCATGGAGTGTTGTCTACTACTGTGGAGGCCCATGACTCTCTACACACACCCTGTATGTGCCAATGTAGCCCTCTGGAAGGCAATGACCTCGTATAGGGAGACCAAACCCAAATGGATACCATCTGCAATTCTGCATAAGATCCAATTCGTCCCCTAGCCTTTTAGTACAACAAGTCATTAAAGTAATCGTGTAAAAGGGCCTACAAACCATGGACAACAAGTGGACACTTCATAATGGCATGCCCTTCCGCAATGGGCTTTGGCATGTGCTAATGTCTCCAAGCTCCAAAGGGGGTTAATCAGGTACCTTATTAGGTGGTTGCTACCTTTAGAGGGGATAGTATGTCCAAGGTGTGAAAATTCCACAACTTGGAATCCTACTGCAGCAACTGAAATGCTTGACTAACTTATATGATATGCAAGTCCTAGAATCTATGTGAGATGCAGTGATCTTGGTTGATTTTAATTATATGCCTAATCTAAGTAGAAATTTTCCCCTAACTGTTTTGAGAAGCAATTCTCAAAGTAAGTTGTGAAATGGAAGCCAACAGGAAGCAGGCAACAACTTGATTAACGATACCTTCCCCTGTGTTCCACTCACCTAGTGCCTCCCGTGCTGTGGAGACTGTGGCTCTGACGACTGCAAGGTCATTGTGTTAACCACTAGGAGAAGTTGAATCTCTCAAGTTAGTTTGAAAAGGGCTGCCCTAAATCTCTATCAATCTAGCTTATGCTAGGAGGTCAATTTTAATGTAGTCTAGAACTAGTATGCTTGTGCAAGAGATTATGAGTGAGATTTTCTTGAGTTAAGATTGTTTATGTTACTTAAGTACTTATTGTAAATTATCTTATAGCAGGAGTACTTAACAATGATGAGATGCCAATCTTAAACAAGATAAATTGCTTAGAGACACAAGTGCGAGCTTCAACAAATTTCCAAAAGACGCTTAACCAATTAGATCAACTTATCCACTTATCAATTAAGATGCCAATCACAATTACCAAAGATGTAAAACAAGATTACATGTGATCTTACTACTCAATGCGAGAGAGATATTAAAACTAGATTCACCAGATGCCAATATTCAAAAGAGACTTATCAACAAATTGACTTATGGTCTAAATGGTTTTAGAGAGTGAGCTTATTAGATGTGAAGTATGAATTCCTATAGCACATAAACTCACAAAATACACACAATGTTCGTCACTTCCACAATAAAAATGCTAGGAACAAGAAACAACAAAATATAAGACACTTGACACTCTATGTTCCAATGATCCTTTTATGAACAAGTGACTGTTGTGACAACAAAGAGCAAGTTATGACAGCAGTAAACAAGTTATGTCAGCAGTAAGTAAATGTCAATTCAACAATGCTTATGCTTACCCAATGTCACAAAAATTAGCCCAACTATCAAACAACTTGACAATCTTGAAAAATCATATGTATTAGCTCCTTTAAGATGTATTTTCAGAGATATTCCAGATATGTAGTAAGTTATTGCAATAGTAAATTAACCAACAGATCAACAAGCTAATGATATAAAAACCAATGCCCAATATGCCCAAAAATAGTAAAAACTCACTAGTCTTGAAAAAATCAATTATTAGGGTCTTTAAAGGCTATGACTCAAAAATTTCAGATCTGATATGTTTATTACAATAGTAAATAAATGACATATCAGCCAACTAGCAATGCCTAAGACAATGCCCAAAATGTCCAAAAATAGCAAAAATTCACTAAAACTGAAAAATTCAATTTTTTGATCCTAATTAAGAGTGCACACCAGAAATTTTAGATCTGAAATTTTCAGCGATGCAGTAAATTCCAGCAAGCATAAAAGTTAGATCTAGGCTAGATCTAAAGTGCCCAAGTGGCCAAAATTCATCAAAATCAAGATTTAGCAACTTTGACCATTTATTATATGATTCTAGGGCTTGATTCTTACTGATTTAATTGCTGTAATAGAACAAATATAAAACTAGGGTTTAAAGGTCAAACCCTAGGCCGAAGGCCTTGAAGATCTCTTGGTTAAATTTTATTGAAACTTTGGGATCAAGTTGTGACTGAAAATAGAATTTTTGAGCTTCAAAACTTGCAAAACCACCAAGTATTCAATGCTGAAAATCCAGATAAGGGTTTTAGGGTAGATTAGGGCAAAATAGGCCAATAAAAGCCAACTCTAGGTCAAGGAGGGCCAACTTTGGGGGATAAAGGGGCTAGGATGGCAGATTGAAGGCCAACAAGGCTGGAGAGGGCCACAAGAAGGCAACACTGAAGGAGAAGAGGACCTCAAAGGCTTGATGCAGGGGTAGTTGGGGCCCACGAAAGAGGACGCTAGGGTTTTGAGGGCTCAAAATTCCATGACAAGCCCTCCAGGGTAGCTGTCTAACCATCCAGAGGGAGGTCGAGACCAAAAAAGGCCACGACTAGCCCAAAAAAGGGCTAAAACCCTCTGCGCATGGGGCTGGAGAAGAGGCCAATAGTCCTCACGACCGGCCTCAGAGAGGCCAAAAGCTTGGACACAAAGGGTCAGAGGGCTAACGGAGGGAGGAGGAAAGTTGACGCTGGCGTTGGAGGGGCTAGATCTAGTCCTGGGAGGGCTAAAAAATAAAACCCTTGTTTCAATTTTTTTTTTTCTTCTTCCGGATTTGAACTTTGTTGAAAATTTTTCAATGGGTAGTCCTACAAAATTTTCAAGAGGCTAAATCTTACCCTTAAGGGCCTAGATCTAACTCTTCCTTTACTTGATCCCTTGATCCAACCTGCAAAAAATAAAAATACAACACCCAAACCCCAAATATATACAAAATAAATCTAAAAACCCCAACCCAAGTTAGAAAAATAATTTACAATTAAAACTACAAAATTATTTTACAAATTATACAAGGGTTTTTAAATGAATTTTGAGAAAATATTTTTTCTATAATATTTTTTCCTTTGATGAATGGCTAAAAATGCTTCATAAAATTTATGCTCACTATAGCCCTAGCGAAGATTTAATCCACCATATAAAAACTTAGGATCCAAGCAAAATGATCCTTGTCCACCGTCTGTGAACTTGGAGACCAAGGATTGAGTACTTGCAAACACTATGTATTATCTCAAAATAATCATATAAAGCACAACATAAGAACCCTGTAGTCAATACATACCTCAGATCAACGAACAAGAACACCTTGAGTTGCACCCCAAAATATTTTATTATGGCAAAAAAAATAGTTCCCACCAGGACAATAGTTTATAAAAATGCTTCAGCAACAATATTCTAGCTGTTGAAGAGGTAAATCCCATCTGCGGACAGAGGCGATCCCTACTAGCCCAGATCGGGTCTAGCAACAATCAAACACGCTACAGTGCAGGTTCCTAATTGCAAATAAACCGACTTGCGAGGAAGGCTTACCTAGAATCCAACGCTGTCGTTTGTAGAAGAGGTGGTGCTCCCGTTCCTTTGCCCTGGCAGATCACAATCCTCACGATCTCCGTGATCGGACACCTGCACATGCAAGAAACAACACAAACACAAGCATAAAATCCAGTATATACAACTATATGTCAGTTGAAGAGGACATAACTCATGAACATAATCAAGAACAAGAGTGGAACCATAACCAATAGTCGCTTATCATTAATGAGTCAAAAGAAGAATACAACCATAGCTTCGACGCAGCACTCTCCTTTGGCGGGTCGTCAGCAAAACATGTCTCGATAAAGCCTGTCAAGGATGGGACAAGCCTCTCTCTCCGGATACTTGGCAATAGTCTCCTTGCTCGGATTTGGCCTTAAGGGAATCAAGAAGGCTCTTGCAGCGTAAGGATGTGAAAGCTCTTGGGAACTAGCTTGCAAAGGAGATGGGCAAGCTTTTATAGATGGAGGAAGGGGAGTTGGGATCCCTATAATGATGGGATTGGCCCTATCATCAAGGAAGCTTCCATGAGAGGTGGCAAACCACTTTCTCTCTATGGAAATTCGTAGCCAAACCTTCCAACTCAAGATAGATATCAGTCCATGAATTTGTTAGGACGAAACTTCTGCCATTTATTTTAAAAAAACACCTCTTAATATGGTTGGCGCGGGTGCGGCTCTATGACAGAGCGCCAATTGGCGCGCCCTCTTTGGAGGATTTGCCCCCTTGGCGCGAGGGCTGAACTGTGGAACTGCGCCAATGGAAAAAGAGCTATTTTTAGGGTTTTTGGCAGGGAGATGTCTCTAGGGCAATGAAAGCGCATCTTCAGAGGGATGCAATGAAAGTATTTTCAAGTCATGTCACTGCTCACAGGTCACAAAATGAGCCCTCCAATGTGCTGGACAGGGATTGCAGGGACGGTGACAAATTGCTGTGTAGCAGATGCCCCCTAAAGCATGAGGCCCGAGAGAGAGAGAGGGGTGAAATGCTTTATGAGAACATGCCGACTGAAAAACACTGCCATCGGAAAATCTGCGGAGCGAAGTACAACTGATGTCTCAGATACATGATATATAAGCGGTATGGGCGCAACCATCCATAACAGAGTATACAATAATCCAGATCCAAGGCATGGGCACAGCCATCCAGTGAGGATCGGTAAATAGACTCAGGTATGGTCGCAGCCATCTAGTGAGTGAGTCATGTAACCAATCATAATAATCCACAAAATCACAGCCTGGATTACAACAGACACAACCCAGGGTCTTGCGCTCCATCTCGACCCGAACAAAGTACAAGTTCGAGCATGCGAATATGTGAGCTGAAGTCGAACATGCAAGAACATCGTCTGATTACCAGCCAATGATGAAAGCTGTTAACAGACGCGAGAGGTACCACCAATAATGAAAATGGCCCTCAAGGTACTACAGGTACAATCTACGGCATGTGAATCAATGAGCTGGCGTCGAACACCCGTAGAATCACTCGATCAGAGGCCAATGATGAAAACCTCGCGTCGAATGCGAAGAACCTGCCATTGAGGCATGCAGGTTCCAAGGCACCAAAAGGGAGTCTCTAGATCAGCTTCCCGGATAATGAGCTGGAGTCGACAGGAAGTGACCTTGATCGAAGGTGGGCCATAGTGTTTCCCACATCATCGACACAAGACAGAGAAACATAATGTTTTTTGTGAATCACGATCAGATGAGAATCAGAGGAAGGTTGGTGCTTTGCAGAGGTCAACTTCTCTTGAACATATTGGCGGCACAAAAGTGGATTTGGCAGTATTTGACATCAAAAGATCAGAGGTCATGGTGACGAGGCAAAGAGCAGATGAGAGGTCAAAAGGGATCACCCAAACCCACGGAGGCAAGTGAAAAACGAGATGAGATGTCCCCAACCCGAAACGAATGCAGACAAGTGCCATGTTCAAGAGCGACATACTGCCGACATGACAATTATGTTGGTTCCATTTTCCCCACTATTTCGGTGAGTACCTCTTTTCTTTTACACAAGCTTGAAGAGGATACCATATGCTTGTTATATAAATCTGTCCTTCGGACGAATCCATCCTAGTACATTTAATGAGCCCTAGGAAGGAGAAACTCGAATATCGTCATAATCACTGAATCCAATGTCATCAGGGTTTAACGAGTCTGACAAAGGAAGAACTCGACGCCTTTTCATGTTTAGAGAGTTTGAAAAGACAGCAGAAAAGTAAACTCCAACGGTCCCTTTTCGTAAATAGTTCCTCAGACCCGAAAAGGTAGAAAACAATATCTGAGAAAACCTCTTAGTCGCGATAGGCTAGGGTATTCCTTTTTCGTAAATAATCTATCCCAGCCCGAAAAAGGGGTAAAGGTATACTGGGTAGATATCGCTTTGCAGCCGCTTTAACGAGATCGAAACGACAAGCAACTCGGCAATCTTTTCAGTTTTAAAGAGTCAGAAAAGAGCTGAAAGGTGACTCCTCCTGGAGGAACGAGTGGTATAAAGGGTAGCGACTGGTTCCGGTAATGGTGGAACTGCTCAAAACAAGATAAAGGTTAAGAGGCTGGCTAACAAGACCACTCATCGCAGCGGTTCCTCAGGAACGGGTAAAACAACCAAATGAAGGCATATGATTGGCCAAGCAGATAGTGACGATGGAGTGAGAAAACCAAGGCTCATCTGGCAAAGAGGGCTGATAAAATGGAAATCACGAGAGGTAAAATGGGAATGGTTTCATTTTTACACAAGCTTGAAATCAGAAAACTCTGCTTGAAGTTGGTTTCATTTTTACACAAGCTTGAAACGGAGATAAACTATGCTTGAAACCGGTTTCATTTTTACACAAGCTTGAAACAGAAACAAACTATGCTTGAAAAAGGTAAGCATGCCCCCAGCATGGTGACTCAATTCGAGGTACATGCCCCCCAAGCTTCAATCCATATAAAAGACAGATGGAGTGAAGGTTCAAGTTATGAGATCAAGAGAAAGACTCGACTGGTATTTTACGAGATCTTAGCAAAGACTCGAATTGAACAAGAACGTGTTTCATTGTTTTAACGAAGTTGACACATTAAAAGAACTATCCTCAGGACACCTTGTTTCATGGTTTAAGGAGCTTGGCACAAGACAAGGAACTCTGCTCCGACAACCTTGTTTCATTTTTTAAGGAGCTTGACACAAGACAAGGAACTATGCTCCGACAACCTTGTTTCATTTTTAAAGGAGCTTGACACAAGACAAGGAACTCTGCTCCAACAACCTTATTTCATTTTTTAAGGAGCTTGACACAAGACAAGGAACTGTGCTCCGACAACCTTGTTTCATTTTTTAAGGAGCTTGACACAAGACAAGGAACTGTGCTCCGACAACCTTATTTCATTTTTTAAGGAGCTTGACACAAGACAAGGAACTGTGCTCCGACAACCTTATTTCATTTTTTAAGGAGCTTGACACAAGACAAGGAACTGTGCTCTGACAGACTTCATCATAATGAACAAGAAGTCATCGCTTCCAAAAATTGCCCACCCGATAGAAGGAAAACATCTTGGAAGTCTGGACCCAATGCCCCCAGCACCTGATGCACAACGCCACCATCACTGAGCACAGGCACGGGGTAGGTAGCCACATAGTTGACCTGCGGTGGGGCAAATACAACGGGTGGATAAAAGCCAAGAAGGGATGATGGCGGGCCAGCTGCCACATCGAGACCAAAGAACGTGTTGTCACTTGCCGTCTACACCTACCTACAGTTAGTGAGAAAAGCCTTCAACCTCACAAGTGTGGTTGGTGGCAAGGAACTCAGAGAAGGGGCTGTCACCTATTCCCAACTTTCTCCGTTTAAGCTATCTCCTAGGTTAGCTAAGGGGGGTGGTCCCTAAAGGAAAACTAAGTTAAAGATGTGAGATTTCTAGGAGAATTGATTAGAAGGAATTGCTTATCAAAGATGACTCGATTTCCAATATGTAAACAAGCATATAAGTATATGAGCAATATTCAATGACGTGTTCAAAATATAGACCAGTCCTTTAAAGTAGATAACAAATGCTTGCTCAAAAATGAAATTCAAGATATAATGACAATAATCCCACAAAGGAAGTGTTAGACCAAGATCACAATATGCAATTAAATTTGCAACACCAAATAAGGATATTTGCCAATAAAACGAGATATATCAATCATCCATAAGCATAATGATCATTAAAATGACAACATGCAATGAAGTTGTATGTAGAAGCAAATTTCCAAGTACCATAGAATTAAACTTGTTGCAAAATTTAAAGAATTAAAATGCTTGCATCCAAAGTGCTTTTTGAGATAATATTTGCATGTGAATTTTTAAACCATCAAGATAGCAAAAATTTGGGAACTTTGCAAGTAAATGTGATGAGATAGTGCTCTTGGTTTATTTTATTAATTAGTTCTAAAGCAAAGTTACAATTGAACTCTAATCCTCAGACCTCACTCTCGCCCAAATATTTGTATCTCACAGTGAGGAGTCCATAGAGGTAGAGGGTCCCTAAAACGTCTATTCAACCAACTTAAGTTGGAGGTAAATTTTAGATATGCAAGTCTAGTATGAAAAGTGAAATGCCTAAATGATATAAAAGTGAGTTTGCAAGTGCTATTGAAAAGATGGAGATGATTCAATTAAATATGCTTCATAGTTAGAACAATAACTCAAGTTGCCATAAATTGAAAGTGCTATGCTTATTTACTTGTAATATATTGTGAAACTTATCCAAATGAGAAATAGATCACAAAACATAAGTAAGTGATGGCAAATGAGATTGCAAATTAAGAAATTAAATGACTATGCGATTTGTGTTACTTTCCACTTAGAGCATGCATATGTGATGTGAAAAAAAAAACGGAAACGTCAAAACCACTAAGTCAATCCATCTACAAATTCTCTCATTTGGAATGGAGAGATAAGGATGCCAATGGGTAAAACCCACGCTCCCACAACAAAAACAGAATTTTTTATTAATTTTACAAGAATGAAATGACCATGAGGGGTTTTCTAAACCAAGGAAAGTCTTTACAAATAAAAACTGAGATCATAGACTTTTCCTCGGTGAGAATTTCTAAGAACTCAAAATAAATTCAGACTTTACAATAGGAGAAGAGAAGCTAAGCCTTTTCTATGCCCACAACCAAAGAAGAGAGAGTTATTTTTGTCATTTGAAATTCAGCCCAAAGGTCTTGCAACAACTTGTTAGTAATTTGTTGCAGTTGTCCACTCAAGCTGTCACAAGAAAAAATTCGAAAGAGGGCTACAAAACCAATCAAATATTAGATAGATAAAATTACAAAATATTGCACAACAATTTACAAAGAGCTAAGCCAAAGAGTTCGAGTAAACTCTCCTCTTTGCTTAGTCATATTCAAGCTCTTAGATAGCAAATGAAAGCACTGAAGTATAATGTTTTAAAAGATATTCAAATTTAGAAGTATTTGGCTTGTATACAAGCTATGTCTCAAAACCCCTGCAAAACCACTTTGTAAGATAAGACTATGAAGGTTCAAAGAACAAATGAGAGCTCCTTTGAGAATGTATCAAGAGTGGGTTGGTCTCTCCAAAGGCTTCCCCCAACACTTGATTCTTTGATCCCAACAAGATGTTCTCTCTACAAAACTTCAATCAAGAATTAGTTCCATATAGATCTAGCAATAAACAATGATAAGAAACTCTAGAGATTTATTTGAAACCAACTAGAGCATTCTATACCTAGAGCATACTCCTAAATCAAATGTCAATGTAAGATAGCTCTACATTAACAAATCTACAAGAGCATATAAAAACAAATTAGATCAAAGCATAAGTAAAAAGAATTATACCAATGATCAACAATTCATCACACTCCAAAAGGAGGAACACCTCATGAATGAAACCCCAAAGTCTTTATTGATATTTCTAAAAGTGTACAAGGCAGCAGTGTTTCCGCAAGCACAATAGCTAGTAAACAATGATTACAATATGAGAGCCCATGGCTCTATTATATAGAAAGTTGGAAGAAAATCCTAATGAAGAACCATATGCCAAGTGGTGAAAGGGAGGAGATCTCAAGGCAAATTCGAATTTGGTAAGTGGAGCTCCAATGCCAAGTGTAAAAATCGAATTCTGGCAAGTGGGCATCATTTTCTTCTTCCCTTATGTGCCAAATTTGAATTTTATGATGAAATGACATGTGTATATGGTTGGTATCCCATATGGGGACAATTTCCCACCAAAATCTCCACCAAATATTCTCCCAAATCCTCCCAAATATGCATTAATTTCACAAATTCGAATTTCCAAGTAAGCAACTCTCATTTAATGCCGAAAATTCAATTTTATTTGAGCACATGTCTTTTTCTTGATTTTAGGAGTCCATATCACCTTGAGACTTCACTTTAACTACTCCATAATTTTCCACCTCATTTAGCATGTGTGGATATTTATTTTTCTCCATTTATTTAATTTCTGGCTTAATTAATTGCCAGATTTCCCACTAAACTTAGGAAAAGTGGGTTTTGAGGGCTCAAAACACATTTTTAACCCCTCAAAGTGTGTCATAGTAGAAAGTTGAGCGTGAGAGGTGTAATTTTGATTATTCATACCCCATACAACTTCTCTAGACAACACTTATTACAATTCAATTACAATTTTTGTTGCAATTTTCGACTTGTGGGAAATCTAAAAAATTAAAAAATCACTACTTAGACCTAACCAAATTCCAAGAAATTTTTTGTGTGATCTAGTATGGTAATATACATTGACTCTAGACACTAGGAGTCACCCAAGGCCTCACCATCAAGCCGTACTCCGGCTTTGGGGTAAAATTGAAGGAAAAAACTCAATTAATTATTAACTCTTAGTAGGGAGATGATAATTAACCAAGTAAAAAAAACCTCCTAGAGTAATACTCACTTGTTGGAAAGGTCCCAGGCTACCTAGGCCTGTTACAGACTCAATAGTGACTCAAAACTCATCATTACTAGCATCACTTATTACAATTCCCCGTAGGGCGTGGAATCTGGGTACAAGAGAAAATGATAAGAAGTTGAAATAGAGTTTAAAAACTCTGTTGAATTGATGATATCTGATGGTACAAATGTCTCCTGGTTCATCCTTGGGCATGGAGTCTTCTCATTATCATCAAGTGCCACTCCAGTGGTCAACAGAACGCAAGCTGGTCAATGGTCACGATCCGTCCTTCATGTGGAAAACAGACCACACGAAAAAGGGAGGAGACAAGCGCTCCCATGGCATAGGTGTAATCGCGCCTCAAGAGAAGATTGAAATCCAAGGGGCCTGGAACAACCATCACGTCCATATGGATGGTTTTACCTCCCAAAGTAACAGGTAACCTTGGGAGGATCCCTAATGGTTGACTCATTCTTCTGTTAATTGCCAACTGATTCTGCGTAACGGGTGCAAGCGGCGGTGAACTGAAAGCCTGCCAAGTAGTTGAGGATAGAACACTAACAGATGCGCCTTCGTCTATAATGGTGTTGGGTACGACCATACCAAAAGCCTGTACTGTGATCTCGAAAGGCACATAAGACGGAAGGCGGTATCCTGCAAATCGATTCAATCAAAGGAAGCGACCAAACTACTCGTAGGGGCTACCATCGAATTGAGATGGTCTTCCCCTGGTGTTACGGGAGAAGAAGGAGCATCCTCCACAACCTCCATCTTGAAGGCGGGAGTATCCTCCGGGATCTCCATCACGGGAGGCGGAGGAGCCGCTTCTTGAGATATAGGGATAGGAGAATATTTTTCCAAGTCCGAGGAATCTGAAGAAACTAGAAGAACCTGAGGAGTGTGAAGTCCACTTTCAACGGAAAAGACCTGGTGTACCGTAGACGGAACCAGCTCAACCGATCCCACGACCAATGGTTGGTTGGGAATGGATTCCTGAATTTGAAATTCCGAGGGAGCGGGATCGACCAAGGATGACTCTTGACCAATCGTAGGATCAACTGGTGAAGGACTCAAAGGAAGTCGTTTATAACCAGCCGGGAGGCATGGTGTAGAAATGATTGCGTTGTCCAAGACTCTCTTGGCTTCATCCATGTATGGACAAAGGTGAACGGGATGATTCCCTTCACACAACTTACGGGGATTGGTAATGTCACACCACCTTCTTAGGAGCCTTACCGGCACCGATTGAAGAGACGTGCCCCCAACTTGACTCCCGGAAGCCAAAGGCAATGGTGGGTGACCGTTGGACCATACTTCGAGCACCTTGGGAATTCTAGGGCAGTCTCGAAGAAGATGGTCTCCCGTGCACAACATGCAAGGGAACTTGACTTTTCGTGGAGGGTTGGGAGATTTATCAAGAGGAGACTTCTTAGGCGCAATAGCCGCAGAGCTAGCCTCTCCTTTATCAGACTTCTTCTTCTTTGTCTTCTTCTTCTTCTTCTTAGCCACCTGGTTACTTGAATCCAGACTTTCACCAGGCGAAGTAGAAGAGGAGGACGTAGAAATGGGTGAAGAAGGGGAGAGGTCCACCTTGGAATCAACATGACGTTGTTCATGTGGAGGAGCGATTGAACGATCGTAGAGACATTCGAGACCCTGAGGTTGAAAACAACTGACGGAGCAGCAGTTAACCCAGGAAGGGACAACGTCGCCATGTAAGGAGCACCAACATTTCCAAAAGGAGGAAAAGGACCACGATTCCCATCGGAGGGGATTCCTTGGTTGGTGAACTCCGAAAAATTTGCCATCAGAAACGATCTTCAGAACAACACCCTAAGGAAACTAACTTTAACCAGGAATATTTCGTGGGCAGTTAATTTTTATGACATTGAAACAAAACTCTACCGTTTCATATTTTAAGAGTCGAGAAACAGGAAAAAGGTGACTCTATCACTTTCAGATTGGAAACAAGCGTGAAAGGACAAGCGCTTGATGATCCCTTCAAATTTAAAGAGTCAGAAAAGATCAAAATGACTACTCGGGAATACTAGGCAAAGGGTGTACCAAATAACCGTGAACTGCAATATACACCTTGGTTTCAAAATGAAGGAGAAATCAACCAAGGACTTGACGTACGTGCAGGCAATCTCCCCGAATGCTGTGTTTGGTGTATCACGGGTACAGGGTGGTAGACTCAGCTTCCTATGGATAAAGGATAGCAACCTAGTGGGGTCTCCCTTTATATACGTGACGGTACGGGGAGCACAAGTCCATACTAGTGCTGTCTAAAGCCAAGAGGTGAACGACAACTACTAGGTTTAACGATGCCGGAACACGTCACTAGCCTAGACCTCTAAATATTTCGTTAATGTTTCAATGCTTCCTTGGGTTAATTCAATGAATTTTAAGGTTGATCTTCAATTATGTCTCGGTTTCAAGGCCCTACCGCATGTCATATGACAATCTCCTATATGCAGCTATATGAGAAAAGAAAACTTTTCAATTCGATGAATGCTATCTAGTTAAGGGAAGAGCTTCAAACAATGATGCAACAAACAACAACACTGCAAACGAAACTTTCCAAACTAGATGACTTTCACTATCCAAAAGTAATTTCAAACATTCAACGATACGAATAATGCAATGTAATCTATGCAAAATCCTCTTTTTTGAAAACTATGCAATTGTAATCTATGCACAATTTCCTTTTTCTTTTCAAATGATAAGAATGCACTCAATGCATTTTTCGATGGAATGAGAATCTACTTAATGCATGCTTTTAATGAAGGAGAATGCACTCAAAGTGATTTTTAGCTTTCAATCATTAAACAATGTGATCTAAGTTCAATGATACATCTCAAAAGTACTTTTCAATGCAATGTGATCTAATGCATTTTAACAAAAAGAACACTTTGAGATGAAAACTAAATAAACGCAAATCTTCTTAATGAAGGATGAATGCAAAAGAGATGTAAACAAAAACTAAGAATGCAATCGTTGTTTCAAACACTTTATAACGAAATCCCTCAAAAGGCGACAAGACATATGAGGTCAAACACAAAGAGGACTTCCAAAGCAAGAGATCAAAACAAGGCATTCATTCCCTTTTACATCAAACAATCATGAAAAGAAGACATCCCAAACAATGAGCAATGTAATCTATGCTCATAGAAGGAAAAGACCGGAAGGGAAAGACACACTGGTGAAGGATTTAGGGAAAAAGTTTCAATTTTCATACACCCTGAAATTGGCCCGACTTGTACATTGACAACTAGCGCCCACTGGCGCGACTTGCACATTGACAACTAGCGCCAATGGCCAATTGACGTGGGTTGCTAACTGACAACAAGCGCCAACGTCTGAAAATGAAAAAACAAAGAATTTCTCCCAACCAAGACCAGACTCACCACTTCAAGCAGAATCTAAAACAAACCCAGAAGCAAAGTACTGACCAAAAGAAACTTCTGAACAAGGGTAAACCCTAGCACCTACAAAAGATGGCGCGACTGTGTGGCTGTAATCTGCGCCAGACAGGGGATGGCGCGAGTGATGAACTGGCAAACTGCGCCAACTGGCGCGACTGTCAGGGCTAAACTCGCGCCAATCAAGCCAACTATGAAAAGGTGAAAATTCGGAAAAGCAGAGGTCAGATCTGATCCTCTGGAGCTGAACCAAAAGCCAAACACAAAAAGAACCAGCCAAAAGAGCCGATCACGCAAGAAGAATCAAGAAACAACCGAAAAGATGAGACAATACTCCAAGTGTTCAGTTCATAAACTAAACCGGAGATTGACTGAAGCGACAGTCTACTTGTGTCTGGAGCAATAGTGTTTTGACTATCGGCCTTCGAGGCATAGTGCATAGCTTATAAAACGAACGACAACAAGCTAACGATCCCCAGTGGAGTCGCCAATTTGTTGTGGAGGTAAATCCCCTCTGCGGACAGAGGCGATCCCTACTAGCCCAGATCGGGTCTAGCAACAATCAAACACGCTACAGTGCAGGTTCCTAATTGCAAATAAATCGACTTGCGATGAAGGCTTACCTGGAATCCAACGCTGTCGTTTGTAGAAGAGGTGGTGCTCCCGTTCCTTTGCCCTGGCAGATCACAATCCTCACGATCTCCGTGATCGGACACCTGCACATGCAAGAAACAACACAAACGCAAGCATAAAATCCAGTACATACAACTATATGTTAGTTGAAGAGGACATAACTCATGAACATAATCAAGAACAAGAGTGGAACCATAACCAATAGTCGCTTATCATTAATGAGTCAAAAGAAGAATACAACCATAGCTTCGACGCAACACTCTCCTTTGGCGGGTCGTCAGCAAAACATGTTTCGATAAAGCATGTCAAGGATGGGACAAGCCTCTCTCTCTGGATACTTGGCAATAGTCTCCTTGCTCGGATTTGGCCTTAAGGGAATCAAGAAGGCTCTTGTAGCATAAGGATGTGAAATCTCTTGGGAACTAGCTTGCAAAGGAGATGGGCAAGCTTTTATAGATGGAGGAAGAGGAGTTGGGATCCCTATAATGATGGGATTGGCCCTATCATCAAGGAAGCTTCCATGAGAGGTGGCAAACCACTTCTTCTCTATGGAAATTCGTAGCCAAACCTCCCAACTCAAGATAGATATCAGTCCATGAATTTGTTAGGACGAAACTTCCGCCATTTATTTTTAAAAAACACCTCTTAATATGGTTGGCGCGCCCTCTTTGGAGGATTTGCCCCCTTGGCGCGAGGGCTAAACTGTGGAACCACGCCAATGGAAAAAGAGCTATTTTTAGGGTTTTTGGCAGGGAGATGTCTCTAGGGCAATGAAAGCTCATCTTCAGAGGGATGCAATGAAAGTATTTTCAAGTCATGTCATTGCTCACAGGTCACAAAATGAGCCCTCCAATGTGCGGGATGGGGATTGCAGGGACGGTGACAAATTGCTGTGTAACACTAGCCAAAGACCAAGATGACTAGAGACTCAATTTATAGATAAATTCTCTAAGTGGAAAAATAACGGCTAGTTTCTTTGATCCTTGTCAAAATAATATTGGCCGTTGATAAACACTCTGAGATCTTTTTATCTTGGCCCTTGACTTTTTATTTTTGAGGAATTTTTGAATTTAAGATTTAATTCCATTTTAATTAGCTCAAAATTAATTATTTTGAGCTAATTTCCTCAAAAATTGACTTTGACTTAATCACCAAGGTCGAAGGGTCCAAATTTTCTTGAAATATACAATATTCCCTTGGTGGAGGACCTTAAAAAATTGATTCCTTTAAGACCCACGAATTTTTCCACTCGGAGAATTACTTTTCCTAAGACAACTTAACTTGACTCTAATTAATTAATTTTCTTGCTTAGGATTTAATTTTATTTTGCCAAAAAAATTAATTAATTTGCACATGAGGGGATTTAATATTTTTTCCACCCTCTAATACATAAGATTTTGCATTTACAACCCTCAAAGGGGGAATGCATATTTGGATATACCCTGAAGAAACATAACCCATTTGCAGCACAATATGATCTAGTAGACCAAGTGATTTGTAATAAAATAATTAAGCCAACTAGCTTAAATTATTCCCAAACCACTTTTACGTCAGACTCGACTAAAAACACTAAGACTCACCTAAGACTTTGACAATAAATTTCACTCTAGCTTTCGGGTTTAAGTTGGAAGGAAAAAACTCTTTTGATTAACTGTGTTTAGAAACACAGATAATCAGTGAGGTTAAAAAACCTTCTAGGATGAAATTCGTCATCAAAATCATAGGCTTACCTAGGTTGTTACATATACTCAAGGTCTTACTAGGATCATTTACATCATACAACTTGCAGAAAGGCTTGACCATGACCAGGGTTGCGGGGGAGCGCCCCCCCTCCCCTTGACCTCACTCCCAATTCGTGCTCCGCATGGGAGCGCGCTCCCAGGGTCAAAAAAACGCTCCCTGGTTTTCAGAGTGTTTTTTAGGGAGGGAGCATTTTAGGGAACGTTTTCAAGGAGCGTTTTTTTAGGGAGGGAGCGTTTTCAGGGAGCGTTTTTTTTAGGGAGGGAGCATTTTAGGGAGCGTTTTTTTAGGGAGAGTCTCCATTGTATCTGATGGATGGACAAATGTAAAAGGCAAGCCATTGATAAGTGTTCTTGCTATGTCTGTTAGTGGTGAAATCTTCCTTTCATCATATGATTACCCAGATAAGTTCAAGACCGACATCAACATTGCAGAACTGCTAGAAGACCAGACTGCTAGAAGTCTGGCACACACAAAGACTTGGTCCTAAATGAAATTACTTGCTCTCCATTTGCTTAAATCATCCATTTATTATTATTTTATTATTTACAATTCTTATAATAAAATAAATAATTATTTATTTGTATTAATATTTAGTTATTCTTCTGAATTGGTAAATATTAATTAATAAATGATTATTATTTTTAAATAATTATTAACATTTAAATTTGCTAAGATTTAGAAAACTAAATAATATCTGATTTAACATATTAATAAGTGATATTAATTAATAATAATAATATAATATGAAAAAAAAATAATTAACTAAATAAGTTATAAATTTTTTAATTAATTTAAGAAATAATTTATAATTATTATTAATTATTATTTTCTACAATTAATTATTAAAATTATATAAAAAATATTATTATGAATAATTAAAAACATTATTACATAATAAATTATGAATAATTTAATAAAAAAATTATTAATAAAAAAGTTTTTTGGTCGACTCTTTTATTCTTTCTTTTAATATTTATTAATGGTTTGATCCCTTTTTCAAGCTTTCTTCAAAATTCTGTCTTGAAGATGGATCTCCGTTGGGATTCGAAACGTCGAGAAATGTCTTTCAACACTGTAGATAATCCGAAATATTCGTCTTTAAATGTATCATGCGATTTTCTCAAGATGTGTTCAATGTTTATTAATATGCCATCGTTTTTAAAATTTTAAAATCTTTACAACCATCTAGATTTCTATGGTTAACAATTTGCACATTATTTCATCCAAGGCACACCACAGGTTAGAGCTTTTTCATTTTCTTCTGGGTTACATCTTGGGAATTTGTGTGAATATTTTATTGGATCATTATCTTTAAGTGGGTGTCTGACATAAAGTATCTTCTCTTCATTCTTACATCTTTACAAATACCCTTTAACATTTCTAGAGAAATTATTCTTCATTCTTACATCTTTACGAATACCCTTTAACATTTCTTGACAAATTATTCACATTTTTTTAGTTATATTTTCTGAGGGAAGACAATGTCAACAAGCATTAAGGCCAAGCATTAGAAGACCACCATTACCACGTTCTGCTAAAAAATCAGACATTTCTCGTGGCAAGAGGCCAAAAAATAGATAAAATAGATTTACTAGTCTTTTCAAGTAGTTTTTCAACTTTTTATAACTGTTGAAACTTGACTCTTTCATGTTTCTTATGATATTTTTTGTAAACAATATATGACAATTTAAGTTTGACGTTTGAAACTTTGAAGTTGGCAGTTATAAGTTTATAACTCATTATGAATTATGAATATGATGCTTCATGAAATTTGAAAGTTGTTTCATTTCGTTTCATTTAATAACATTTCATTTCATATTAAATATTCTTTGTTGTAATGGTTACACTTAGCTTACAAGTACAACTATGGTGATCAATGAATCAATGATGATAAATGTTATATATTGAATTTTAAAAGCTTGAAACTCTAAGATTGATGAATCATGACACTCAAGAGTCAATATGTTGTATGTTTCTCACTTGTGGATGTGGTTGATGAAGATTATAACTTCTAGATGATTGCTGTTATATGGTTCAATCTATGTTTTTATGTTTTTTTATGTCTAATTCATCATTCTACATGCTTTTGTTGACATATATGCATCAAAATATAAAAAATATATATAATAAAAAAATGCTCCCCGAAACACTCCTAGACCGGGAGCTTTTGAAAATGGCGCTCTTGCTCCCCCTCCCCATTTTCGCTCCCGCTCCCAAGTAACCTTGGACCATGACACATGGACTACTGGTATGTGATCTGATCCTGTTGAAAAATTTGGCGCTTCCACTTCCTTGGAACTTCGACAGTTTGAGTGCAACAAGAACTAGGGATTTGTAGCCAATGATTTCCCAGTATTCTAAAGCAAAGGGGACCACCAAATGCAATGATAATTGAAAGATAAGTTCTTACACAAGGAGTGGTATCTCCAGGGCAAGAAAGGCATAAGGGCCTCATATTCCTTCTAATTACTTTTAATCACAGAGGTACCAACAAGTTTGATAGGAGCAAAAGCAATCACCAATGTCTACAAGGAAATGTCTTGCCAATATTTCTTTCCTAATGGGGATCCCAATTGAATGTGATGTCTAAGTAACATTTTGTAAGCCTTCTTTCCATTAATGGGATGAATGATCTATTTGGTGCATAAAGGTTGGGCTTGATTGCAAGTCTTGATGGTGCCCAAATTGTTGTGTTCGAAGTGAACAAAAGGAACCACCAATGTCTACAAGGAAATGTCTTGCCAATATTTCTTTCCTAATGGAGATCCCAATTGAATGTGATGTCTAAGTAACATTTTGTAAGCCTTCTTTCCATTAATGGGATGAATGATCAATTTGGTGCATAAAGGTTGGGCTTGATTGCAAGTCTTGATGGTGTCTAAATTGTTGTGTTCGAAGTGACGACTTGATTAAAACCCTTTCCTCCATAATTGTTGTTTTTCAAGAAGTCAACTTTTGATAGGCTAACTTGTAGGGTATAATAGACCTTGGTGGCAACGGACTCCTTAGTGCATATCTAAAACTTTGTGCCAAGGCCAAAGGCTTTGTAATTTGTTTATTATATTTTTATCAACCCTTTGCGTCACCACCTCCCATTAGGAGAAGCATTGAAGGCAAAGGGAATTTGAAGGAACTTAAGTACATGGCATGATTGAAGCCAAGACCATCCCTAGTTTGCAAGCCAATCAAGGATTGGGAATTGACATTGTTTAAACTTTGAAGTACTATGTTTTGAATTGTTAGCTCTAGGGGTTATTTCGAAATTGTTTACAGCATGTTTGGGGTTGTTTCTTGAGATTTTTGGGTACTTGGTGTATGATTAGCCCTTGGATGGTTTGTGATGGACTTGCACAATGAAGTTGGCTGACCCATTGGTTGCTTGACATCACTAGGATACTCACAAGACATTCTTCCTTGAAGTGTTAGAGATCTTTAGATAGCTTGGTAAAATTTTTCATGACGGTTACATGTAGATTGGTTGGTTGCTTGAGAGGATGCCCTGCATTAGAGGAGCAGCAGCATTAGGAATTCCAAAGGAGGGCATTGAGCCAACATGGGGTGACTTGGATACTTTGCATGAAGGCATGGAATTGACTCGGGAATGCATAGATTGCGATAGTGTTCATGCAGGTAGAGTGGACCTGATGGAGCACATGGATTAAGAAGAGCATTTGAGTCTTTGGAAGCTTGTAGGAAAAGCATTGGTCACATCTTGTGGAGTGCCCTTGCATTTTGGTTTATGCTTCATAATATTTCCCTCGAGGGATGACACTTGTTGGCAACTTGGCACACATTAGGTATCTTTTCACTTGGATTGCCTTGTTGATTGTGGTTGAAAAGGATGAATTATTGCCCACTATGTGTTGCTGGAAATTATTACACAAAATGCCATTTTGCTATATTCACCCTTAACTGCTATACACACGAGCAACCTTTCATATTTGGGGTGTAATGGTTTGGATTTATATTGATGTACATGTTTTTTTCCCCAAAGGAAAATCACATGGGGAAACCAAAGTGATGGTACCCCACTTTTGTGGATGGGATCCCTTGGAAATGTAGAAATTTCTGAATCTTTACAATTTATGCAGAAATTATTACTGTTAATCTAGTTATGCTCCTCCTACTTAGACAAGTTATTAACTGAATAAATTCAAGTTAAAATCGAAGCAAAACACATAACAGATCTCTACCAATCCAGATCTACAACAAGTTCATGCACACATAGACAAAGTGACACAATTATTTCTAGACAAATAGTCCCTGGAAAAATCCAATGCAGGAAAACCGGTCTCTGGCTGCTGGAGGGTTTTTATTATTAAGAATTTTCTAAAGCCTGGGTTCCAGATCTGGAAAACTCGACAGAGAAATACTAGATCTACGACTCACTCACTGATCTAGGGCCAAAATAATGACTGATCCACACCCTCAAACGGGATTTACAGAACTCAGCCAAGATTAGGGCCTATAAACCCCAGCGCTGCCCCTGAAAGCCTCTGCGTTAGCTTCTGAAGCCTCTCAACTCTCAGCGCTGCGCTGGAAGAGACTGCGTTACCCTAGACTAGGTGACGCAGTCACTACGCTACCCCTTAGGGTCTCTGCGTAACCCTCTGAGGATTTCTTGCTGAAAATCATGCTGCCCTTGGAGGGACTGCACTGTCCTTGCTGCTGCTATTGCTTTCCTCTTTTGCGCTCTTCTTGAGCTGATCTCTGCCTCTTGTGTATTCTAGACCCCGGGATCAGATCATCCCCTTGGCCGAAATTCCCCTCTCTGCAACTGAAACACTTCTGAGTATTCTTAGCAAACCCTGCACTAGAATATTAGCTTAGCTTTTGTGCTCTGCCTCTGTGTGTCTTCACAAATGACCCCAAGCCTTTCCTTTATACTTTTCTCGTTGACAAATCAACGACCATGATCAAATCTTGAATCAATGGCTAAGATTAAAAGAAAGCTTGATCCATGTGACTAAAGACAATTTCATCACATGTTTAATTAAATTCACTTTAATTATTCAAGTTCCCTAAGTTTTAACTTAGGAAATACATTAAAATAATTAATTAATTTAATATCTCCTAAACCAGATGAAATTTCCCAAATCAATTTCTGGGTCTTGTAGATCAAGTGTACTCTAGTCTTTCCATAAAGTTTGGGAGCTAGAGCACAACTGATGCTACCCCAAGTACACAAAATCTCAATACTCCCTCTTAGCATCAAGGGTGTGCTCTAGCAATACATCACACTTATGCATTGAATGATTTTGGGCATTGGTTCTGTGCTGCTGAAGCTTGGCCTGCTGCCACTCAACTCTACACTGCTGCTGCCATTCTGTACTGTTGCCCATGACTCTGCCACTGCCACTACAACCACTGTACTGCAACTCCCTTTCAATATGCTGCATCTATGCTACTCATAGCACTGCCACTGCTGATCTGCTGCACTACAACTTCAGTTGTTGAGAGAAACAAATGAATCTCCTGCCCAATCTTTGACGGAGAAGTCAGACGGACTGCATCCTCATCATTGAAGCTCCATAGGCTACAGATCTGTGGTGGCATCTAAAGAACGATGCACAACTACAACTCTGCCTGCGTAATCAGACTCCCTCTGCACCATTGAAGTCATGTTAGCTCCTTGTGCTGAAATCTATCACGCTGCTGCTGCACTGCGCTATCCCTCTGAAGCCTTTTGCGCTGCTGCAACTCTGCACTGTGTAAGCAGCTCTGCTCTGCGCTGCTGAAGTCACATCAGCCTTTGTGCTGCTATTGCTTCTACGCTGCTTCTCCCAGTCTTCAGATCTGCCTTTGCCTCTGCCTCTGCCTCATCTGTGATCTATGCACCCACTGCTCCACTTGTCCCACTACTGTCTTAAGGCTGCCGCAACTCGCTTGTGATCCAAGAGATGAGCTGCTCAAGGATCCCGCCATCTTCTATGTAGCTCCTCTACATATCCATGTCACCCCACCTTCGTGGTTCATGACCACTCATGGCTGCTGCTGCTGCCTTCTTCTGCGCTGTCCTTGAGCTGATCTCTACCTCTTGTGTATTCTAGAATCTAGGATCAGATCATCCCCTTGACCTAAATTCCCCTCTCTGCAACTGAAACACTTCTGAGTATTCTTAGCAAACCCTGCCCTAGAATCTCAACTTAGCTTCAGTGCTCTGCCTTTGTGTGTCTTCACAAATGACCCCAAACCTTTCCTTTATACTTTTCTCGTTGACAAATCAACGACCATGTTCAGATCTTGAATCAATGGCTAAGATTAAAAGAAAGCTTGATCCGTGTGACTTATGACAATTTCATCACATGTTTAATTAAATTCACTTTAATTATTGAAGTTCCCTAAGTTTTCACTGAGGAAATACATTAAAATAATTAATTAATTTAATATCTCCTAAACCAGATGAAATTTCCCAAATCAAATTTTGGGTCTGATCAAGCTTACTCTAGTCCCTCCACAAAGTTTGGGACCTAGAGCACAACTGATGCTACCCCAAATACACAAAATCTCAACAGGGAACCCATCAGTGTAGGCTAGTGCACTGTGCACCTCACCAATGGGATTTAAAGTGGGCACCTTTTAGCACAGAACTAGCTGAATGCCCAACAACATTGGGAACAACTGGTTGAGCTAACTTCTTGGGCTTGGTGTGTGTGTGTATAACACTAGAATTTGCATATTTTTTATCGAACCGCTTCTTCAACCCAGTTTTATTCCTGGTTTGAGATTTTGGGTTTTCTGGTTAAAATTCCGATAACTTCACTTCATATAGTTTCAAAGAAATGTGCTGGCTTGGTCAGTGCTGTCTTGATATTGGCATTGTAAATAAAAATAGATCCTAAAGTTCTGCTTTTATTGTATCTATGTATTCCCATATTATTCATCAAGAAGGCAGCGCAACTGTGCCTGTAGGTAACACTTACCATAAACTGTTTGTGATATACATCAAGAAACATACAGCCCTCTTTTTGCCTTTGTTGTTGTAGAAGTATACTTTAGTTTACTTTCCATCCTTTTAAAATTGTTTGATAATAATTTTCAGCTTACATAGTGTTGCTGACAAATGTTTCAGGCACTCCCCCACTGGTTGTGCTCCGCATGCTGATTTTGCCGATTTGCCTCAGCTACATTGATTGTTTTTTGGTCGGGCATATTTGAATTCTCTTTCTAGAAGCAAATACTAGTTAGCTTTGTTAAGTCTATGACTGAAGACTCTATTATTATTGTCTTTAGGAAGTGCAGCGTTTCAGCATATGTACATGAAATTTGAGAACCAATTTTATTGCATGGTCTTTCTTCTTATGCTCTTATAACAGGTCATGTGGATGGATGAGTATTGATTGCCTTTGCATATTGCAGTATGTTTTATCAGAAGCCCAAAGGATTGAGGCAATGGCTCATTGGGATGTTGAGGTTGAAGTAGATTATTTTCACTCTAAACCTGGTTCAAATCGTCTCAGGGAAGGCTTGTTTAAGGGGAGAACAATGACCTATGGTAATCTGAAG
Source organism: Pinus albicaulis (assembly GCA_034641835.2). Classification (NCBI taxonomy): domain Eukaryota; kingdom Viridiplantae; phylum Streptophyta; class Pinopsida; order Pinales; family Pinaceae; genus Pinus; species Pinus albicaulis. The sequence continues at coordinate 655,612,188 of CM076569.1, forward strand.
CATGTGGTTATGAGAATCACACCCAAGTATTCTTCAGAGGCAGAAAATAATGCTATTTTAGTTTCTTCTCACATTGATACAGTCTTCTCCTCGTATGCTTTCTAAACCTTCCTAAGCTCATTTCATGCATTAGTTTTTTTATTGTATGGCATATAAATCAATAAAGATTGAGAAAAATATATATCTGTTTGGCTCTAAAAGTAATAATATGGTTAGCAAAGAAAAATATGCCAAATAGGGCAGCCCCAAAATTTGTAAGCAACAAACCACTCCACTTTGAGAATTTCAAATCACGTAAAGGATTCTTGTGCAGAGAAAATAATGACGAATATGCAGCATGCATTATAATAGATTGGGGATGCATCCAGGTTCTCTGTCTAGTTGCAACTGTACAAACAAACAACTTTCCTGCAACAAGACAATAAAAAACTTCAACCCAAGTTCTATTGCCCATATAAAGTGTGAGCAAAAGTAGGTGAGCTGGCACATGTACTAGACATTGCTAACAAGGGAAGTCTCCATGATGTTTTCCATGTCAGCTCTTCAAAAATAACGTTTGGCGGTAAGGTAGCTACCCAAACAGAGATTCCTCTCAGAAGCAGAGGGCAAGCGAATACTGGAACCTGAGTGCATCCTTGAGGTGAATGTGAAGATCCTCCGTAGAAGGCCAATCATAGAGTGCAAGGTCGAATGGAAGGGCCTCCTAGAAGAGGAATCCACTTGGGAGTCAGTAGCAGTTTTGCAGGGATGCCCAAATTCACAGATGTTGTAGGGTACCACACAACTCTTGGATATACATTGGCTAAAACCAAAACCGCTTTCTCTTTTCATGATTTAGACATACTAAAATCTTTAGTATAATTGGCTGACATAGTACTTTATGGAATAAAGTGGTTGGAGGTTCAAATATGGCTCTCTATCATTTACTTTAATAAAAAGTGCACCTATCTTTTCTTTTCACACAAGATTCGAGAACTAATTATTCCTCTAGATCTAGGGGCATGTTTCAGCATCTTTTCAGTTATTTTAGTTTTCTAATATTTTTTACAAAAGTAGTTGTTCTTGTTTGATTTTCGGCCTTGAGGGAAAAGCTTTTTTAAGCGGGAGGGCATGTTGTGTCACCACATCTGTATTGTCCACTAGACTTTATGCACATCAGTTATTTTGTATTGATGCTCATGATCTTGTAATAATGTTCTAGCCCTCAGCATTTAGAGCATCATATTGTAATATTTGTAAAATGCTATTTTGATGGAATAAGAGCCTCTTCACTTTTATTAGTGACTTAAACTTTAAGTTATAATTTTTACCTATTTTGGGTAAATAGGGGTCCCCCACCTCCCATCCCCACTACCCTCATTTGCAACTCTTTTCATTTTATCAATATAAACAACCAATTTATTGGAGAAGTGTTCTTCCATTACTTGGATTTGCGGGTGCAATTCACCCTTGGGTGTGGAGGTGCCCCATTTATTTTCTGTGTTTGGCTCTTTGTTTCTGTTATCTTAGTTTACCGTTTCGGATATGTTAGTAGTTGCAATGATAGTTCCATTTGAGTTGGGAACATGGCAATAGGGCACTGGGAGCATTGCTTTGATACTAGTTACTATAGTAGGAACGGTTATAGAAACAATAACAATGAAATACTAGAACTCTAACAGTAACTTATTAATGGTAGAGAGAACATCAGTAACAGTAAACTCATTAATGGCAGAGAGAATAACAATAAAATTAACCAGCAGATTGCAAACTAACTAGTAAAGTAAGTTCAACAATAACAGTCATGGGATAGAAACTTTCTCGAGGAGGTTTGGACACCAGCTCAGGACCAACAATTTTTAAATAAGGTCTGGTCATCAAGGTCAGCTCGTAATCGTAATCTTTCATGTAGGATAAAGTAACTTAGCACAGTAACTTTATAACTAAAAAGATTGTTCTCACAACTTTGTGGAGAATCCAGAGTATTGATGCTGGATGTCAACATTTCGGATCTCACAACCAGATCCATCTTCAGGACAAACAGTCAATTTCAAGGAGAAGCAGTAGAATGGAATAAACACTAATTTGCAGAGTTCAACCAGAACATCAAAAAGTTGGCTCCGCTCCAACCAGAGAATACCAGCACACAGGGCGCCACCATAAAACTAAAGGGAGCCCTAGATTGTTTTTTGAAGTTACATAATTCAATTAACCATCTAACCTTAATGGCCCTGTTGACCACACTTTGTCAACGACCCCATAGCAGTACACTCCCATTTTTTCAAATGGGACTTATCATGTTTGAGGTTCACGTCATCCAGATTTCATCGACAGACGACAGTTTTTATAAATGATGTAAACCCATTCTGCATGTTTATGATGTAAATGATCTAAGTAAGACCGTCAATGTATGTAACAACCTAGGTAAGCCTAGTATGTTGGTGACGATTTCTATCCTATGAGGTTTTTTGTCTCACTGATTTACTTGTGTTTTTCGACACAAGTTATCGGCAGAGTTTTCCCCTCCAGCCTCACTCCAAAACTAGGGTAGATTTTGTCATCAGCATGCTAAGTGAGTCCTAGTGTTTTCTATCGAGTCCTTGTAAAAGTAGTTTGAGAATAATCCTAGCTAGTTGGCTAGATTATTTTATTACAAGCTACTTGGTCTACTAATTCATGTTTTGAGTCGCAGAATTGGGTATCTATTTGAGGGTCTATACGAACGGGTTTTCCCCCTTCATGTGTCTAAATGTATTTATCTTATGTAAAGAGGGTTGGAAAAATAATTAAAATCCCCTATCAATCAATTAATTAAAATTTCTGGTCAAATTAATTAAAAAATATTAAACCAGAAATTTAATTAATTTTAGGTCCTAGGTAAGTATAAAATCCTTCAAAGGCAAAATTCGTTGGTCCTTAAAAAATGAATTTTTAAAAGCCTCAGGCCAAGGGAATATTGAGAATTTTAAGAAATTTTGGACCCTTGGGCCTAGGTGGTTAATGAGGTAATTAACTCAAAAATAGTATTTTTGAGTTAATTAAAATGAAATTAAATGATAAATTCGTTTTTCCTCAAAATTATAATTTCGACGGCCCAGATTAAAAGATGATCAAATCTTTTTGACGGTCGAGATTATTTTGAAATGGATCAACCGAACTAGCCGTTGGAGATTTTGTCCTATAAATTAAAGGTCTTTGTCAGTCTTGAGTCATCCGATCTTTGGATCGTGCACTTGTTCTTGGAAGCTCTTGTAAATTTTTGATGAATAAAGCATAAAGACTTTGGGGTTACAAATTTTGGTGTTGCTTTTCCAGATCTATGTGGTGATTCATTTCTAAACTTTGCTACTTTGTTTGACATTTTTATGGTTAATGGCCTTCATGGATTAATCTGCATACATATATCTTGTGCAGTTTTTTGGGTTCATAAAATGACATCTTTGATTTTACGGAAAGACTAGTTACCTATTTTTTTGAAGGATCTCATGTTATTTTCTTAAATCTCTATCAATCTAAAGTTCAGATCTAAGTGTGCAGGGAAGTTTTTTTTTAAAGATTTGAGCGTCTGGGGAAGTCTTCAGTTGGACCAGCGGACTCTCAGATTTCGTAAATATGAAAAAGCCCATTGTTTCTAATTTCTCAAAGCTATCTGACGAAATTGTATTTTTTTTACAGGGTCTTTTAGGGCTTGTGCCTCTTTAAAATTTCAAATTTCTAAAAATTGTGCTGAAATGGGTTCAAATCTGGCCATAAGGGCCTCAGATCTGTAAATTAGCTTGTAAATTTGTATTTTTTTTAGGGCTGCAAGGGTTTAATAATTTTTCTTTGTGCATATGATTTTGGATCTGTCTGGTTTTGTAGTTTGCAGGGTTTACTCAGAATTTTTTTTAGATCTGAACTAGATCTAACCCCCAAGGGCTAGATCTGGCCTTAGAATCTCTATTGTGGGCAAATCTGGACGTTATTTGATTTAAAGAGCATCTAAAAGCTGATTTTGACGGAAAAAAAAAAAAAAATTAAGTTTTGCTGGACGTTTTAATTGTACTGGGTTTATTCACTGCATAAGTGTTGCTTCTGTTTGTTGCCTCTATCTGCTGCCTCGCTGCCTCTGACAACACCTTCACTTCTAATCTCGAGCCTTTTTGTTTTCATTTCTGTCTCACGCCCTCCACAATTCATTCATCCATCGTCCTCCCAGCTCCTTAGCCATCCGACCTACACTGCCATCCTGCATTCTTCTCGTCGGTCTCATCATTGATTTCATTCTCTCTCTGCCTGCGTTATTCCTCCTCCTTCTAGCCGTCGTCCTGCCTGCTCCCTTGTCGACCTGCAATCAAAAGCACAAATAATAAACTTCAAAGCCCGCGTCCAAGCCAACTCTTCCGCCGTCGATCCCATCTGCCCGCCATTGAGCTCTCGTCCCTCTGCCCTCCGTCCAACCTCTTCTCTCCTCACGCCGTCTGCCTCGTCGACCTGCACAAAACAAACAAGCACACGCATAAATCAAACCTTAAAGCCCGTGTTTCATTTTTGTTTAGTGCAGATTCATTTTTTTTTAGTTAGGCCTTAGTCTAATTTAAATTTTCGACTTTAGGTTCTAGTTTTAAATTTCGATTTTTGTTAAGTTAGTCGTAAACTTTAGGTTTCATTTTAATTCGATTTTAGCATTAGATTTTAAATTCAAATTTTTTTTTTATTGTTTTAGTTTAAACTTAGTTTTCAATTAAACTTTTTTAGTTTAGTATTTTTGATCTAACTTTTAGATTTTAATTGTTAGTTTTAGTTTTTAATTGTTAGATTTTAGATTACAGTTTCAATTTTTTAATTTTGTTTAAAAAATAAATAAAATAATAATTTTTTTTTTTTTTTTTTCAAAAGGTCTAAAAATTCTCTATAGTCAAATGAGCCGAAAATTTTTATCTAAGATTTGACTGTGGAACATTTCTAATTTCTGGATTGGGTTATATTGAAACATTATAAATTCGGAAATATTTCAAGCATCTGGCATTTTAATTTGATAATCGTATCATGATAACATTGCTGTGGATTTAGAGTATTTTAATGAATGGTTGTGGTGCTTTTTACTGAATATCATTGTGGTCATTTGTGTTTTCATTAGCAACAGTTATATATCCATTACTTGGCTTTAATTGCATAACGGGATCTTTTAACTCCATAAGGCACTGGTTTTAATATAATTGATCTGTGAAATCTCGTTAATCTTATCAAGTACTTGGTTATTTGATTGTGTCTCTTGAGTTGGTTGACTTGCAACCAATTCTTTTCCTTCATTTTTGTTAGGGTCTACCTCCCTTAGCTTGCAAGGAGACAACTTAGATAGAGAGATTGGGGATCAGGGTGAGAGCCCCCGATCTGAGCCGTTGTCGTGGTGCCTAGACATTCTGTGCGACAACATTTTTTGGCGTCGTTGCCGGGGACAGATTTTTTTCTGTCCTTGGTCTTAACGACATTTTCTAATCTTTTAAATCTTCTTTCGCCATTCATTAGCCTGTCACAAGGGATCACATTTTCTGGTGTCATTTCATCTCTTCATCTCTTCATCATCTTATCTTTCATCATCTCACTAATAATTTCATCTTTAGCACCTAGACATTTTGGTTGGCTTCTTGTTTGGGTGGCGACTCCACTTATTCATCTATTTACTCCCAGACAAGAATCCCCCCCTGATATCCATCTGCTATCTCTCGATTATTTCTTCTGTTTTAGAATTAGTTTCATGTTCAAGCGACGACTCCAATTCTTTCATTTCTTACATGAGTTCCTACTAAGAAGTTCGCTTCTTGAGGACCTTTTGACTATTCTTGAACACGGATCTATTTCTTAAATCCTAAGCACGATATCATGGAAGTATTTAACCCGTGTAATTTTTCTAATATTCAGGGTTATCCCCATGATTTCCCTCAAGTTGGAATAGATAAATTACCTTCTTTTCAAGGAAATGATGCAGTTAGTGTCAAATCTCATTTGTTTGCTTTCGCTAATTGGTGGAATAGATTTGCAGTTGCAAATAACAATTTTGATGATGTAAAGATGAGACTCTTTTTTCTTACTTTTGGCCAAGATGTTGCAGATTGGTTTATTGAAAAACCTGATAATTCATTCGATACCTTTGAATCAATTGTGGCTGTCTTTAAGGACAAGTATGGTGATAAAAGGGAAGATAAGCATTTGGTTAGAGATATCAGCGTCATAAAGAAAAAAGAAAATGAAACAGTAGAGGAATTTAATAACAGGTTTAATGGTATTATTAAAGAATTACCTCAAGATTATAGACCTCTTGCCAGGTTCCTTTTTGATTGTTATATTGATGGCTTTGATGTTGATACTTCTTATGAGTTGAGACGAGCTAAAGTTAATGATTATAAGGCTGCCCAGGTTTTAGCTGAGGAGATTGAAAAGGATAAGAAAGCATCTAGAATGTCCAAAACTCCAGATTTTGATAGGTCTTTGACAGATTCTAAGGGAAAAGAAATTGAAAAATTTGATGAGGACCCTGTGCATAAATTGATGCAAAAACTTGAAAGCATAGAACTTGATCAGGAAAAGTTAATATCTAATCATTCTAAACAAATAAGTGTCTTACAGGCTAGGTTGGTCCAAATGGAAGGATCTCAAGCACACAATTTCCAACCTAGAAATAATAATGCTTTGCAGAAGAGAGGCCTATCTAATGAGCAGAGACCACCAAATCAACTTGAGTTTGCAAATCTTGTGGATGAAGCTCTGCCTTATTGTAGAGCCTGTAATGCTCTTCATGAAGAGGTTACTTGCCATGTTGTCAAAAGAATCATAGATAGTAGAAGGGCAGGGTCGAGCAATCAAATTAATGTTGTTGGTAGGGACTATCACATGCATATAGAAGATCGTGAAAGTCATGTTAAGGAACCAGCTCAAATGATTAAGCATATGCAACCCAATCATACGCAAATGATTCGAAACATGGAAGCTAACCAAATCAATCTTTAAAATAGGATAAATTCCATGGAAACAAGTCATGCACAAGAAATAAATGTCATGGAAAACAGGTTAAAGATAATGGAAGTTAATCATTCTAATCAGATGTCCATTATATAGAATCATATGATTGCAATGGAAGCAAGACACACCCAGGAAATGACTGCCATGAAGGAAAATCACTTGTTGGAAATAAAAAATATGGAGGCAAATCAGACCAATCTACAAGACAGATTCGTGAAAACAGAAATCAATCAAGCGAAATTAATAGTAAGGCATGCCAGGGAGATGAGTTCCATACAGAAAAGGTTGGAAAAAATGGAAAAATTACATATACAAAAGTTTCAACAGAAATTTGATTATGAAGATTCATCAACAGATCATAAGACTTCTTGTCTGCTAAAGCAATTCCCATCTTATCACAGGGAGGTCACTTCTCTCATTAGGGAAAATTTAACTATGGTTTCAAAGGATGTTAAGAAAGACCAAGCTTATGTGTCACCATTGATAGAGTATATCTAGAATAAGATTGGTCACGCTCCAGGTTCATCAGATGTTTTGTACAAGCATTTTCAAGATAAGGACAAGAAATCGACAATGGTCTCATTACTAACATCACAACCCACTAAGAAGAAGAGAAAAAAGCAGAAAAGAAGAAGTGGTTTGATTCGTCTGATGGCCGAGAGCAACTTGACATTTGGATAAGACAGAGTCCTACAATTAGCAAGATTGGACATGGCACATCTGAAAAGCAGCCTACAGACTTGCCTGAAAGCAGACAAATGCTCAGCATGCACTATATTGAGCACATCTGATGCCACAGGGCATCCTTTGTATTGTATCTCTAACCTTACACCTTGTTATTTTAGCATTTCATTTTTGCAGTTAGAGTAGATTTACTTTTCATGTTAAGTAGAATAATAAATGAAAGAAGAGCTTCTATTTTTCATGTGCTTAATGTTATATGATGATATTTGGATGGACACTACTTATGTAATGTTGCTTGGATGCAGATTCTGGATTCTCACATTCCTTCAATGAAGCAACGTGTCCCCAAGTAGAGCCAAATGTTGACCACACTTTGTCAACGACCCCATAGCAGTACACCCCCATTTTTTCAAATGGGACTTATCATATTCGAGGTTCACGTCATCCAGATTTCATCGACATACGACAGTTTTTATAAATGATGTAAACCCATTCTGCATGTTTATGATGTAAATGATCTAAGTAAGACCGTCAATGTATGTAACAACCTAGGTAAGCCTAGTATGTTGGTGACGATTTCTATCCTATGAGGTTTTTTGTTTCACTGATTTACTTGTGTTTTTCGACACAAGTTGTCGGCAGAGTTTTCCCCTCCAGCCTCACCCCAAAGCTAGGGTGGATTTTGTCATCAGCATGCTAAGTGAGTCCTAGTGTTTTCTATCGAGTCCTTGTAAAAGTAGTTTGGGAATAATCCTAGCTAGTTGGCTAGATTATTTTATTACAAGCTACTTGGTCGAATAGATCATGTTTTGAGTCGCAGAATTGGATATCTATTTGAGGGTCTAATACGAACGGGTTTTCCCCCTTCATGTGTCTAAATGTATTTATCTTATGTAAAGAGGGTTGGAAAAATAATTAAAATCCCCTATCAGTCAATTAATTAAAATTTCTGGTCAAATTAATTAAAAAATCTTAAGCCAGAAATTTAATTAATTTTAGGTCCTAGGTAAGTATAAAATCCTTCAAAGACAAAATTCGTTGGTCCTTAAAAAATGAATTTTTAAAAGCTCCAGGCTATAAGGGAATATTGAGAATTTTAAGAAATTTTGGACCCTTGGGCCTAGGTGGTTAAGTCAAAGTCAAAATTTTGAGGTAATTAACTCAAAAATAGTATTTTTGAGTTAATTAAAATTAAATTAAATGATAAATTCGTTTTTCCTCAAAATTATAATTTTGACGGCCCAGATTAAAAGATGATCAAATCTTTTTGACGGTCAAGATTATTTTGACATGGATCAATTGAACTAGCCATTGGAGATTTTGTCCTATAAATTAAAGGTCTTTGTCAGTCTTGAGTCATCCGATCTTTGGATCGTGCACTTGTTCTTGGAAGCTCTTGTAAATTTTTGATGAATAAAGCATAAAGACTTTGGCGTTACAAATTTTGGTGTTCCTTTTCCAGATCTATGTGGTGATTCATTTCTAAACTCTGCTACTTTGTTTGAAATTTTTATGGTTGATGGCTTTCATGGATTAATCTGCATACAGGTATCTTGTGCAATTTTCTGGGTTCATAAAATGACATCTTTGATTTAATGGAAAGACTAGTTACCTATTTTTCTGAAGGATTTCATGTTATTTTCTTAAATTTCTATCAATCTAAAGTTTAGATCTAAGTGTGCAGGGAAATTTTTTTTAAAAGATTTGAGTGTCTGGGGAAGTCTTCAGTTGGACTAGCCGACTCTCAGATTTCGTAAATTTGAAAAAGCCCATTGTTTCTAATTTCTTAAAGCTATCTGACGAAATTGTGTTTTTTTACAGGGTCTTTTAGGGCTCTTTAAAATTTCAAATTTCTAAAAATTGTGCTGAAATGGGTTCAAATATGGCCTTAAGGGCCTCAGATTTGTAAATTAGCTTGTAAATTTGTATTTTTTTTAGGGCTGTAAGGGTTTAATAATTTTTTTTTGTGCATATAATTTTGGATCTGTCTGGTTTTGCAGTTTGCAGGGTTTACTCATAATTTTTTTTAGATCTGAGCCAAATCTAACTCCCAAGGGCCAGATCTGGCCTCAGAATCTCTACTATGGGCAAATTTGGACGTTATTTGATTTAAAGAGCATCTAAAAGCTGATTTTGACGGATTTTTTTTTTTAAAGTTTCGCTGGACATTTTAATTGTATTGGGTTTATTCATTGCATGAGCACTGCTTCTGTTCGCTGCCTTTATTTGCTGCCTTGCTGCCTCTGACAACGCTTTCACTTCTAATCTCGAGCCTTTTTGTTTTCATTTCTGCCTCACGCCCTCCACAATTCATTCATCCATCGTCCTCCCAGCTCCTTAGCCATCCAACCTGCACTGCCATGCTGCATTCTTCTCGTCCGTCTCATCATCGATTTCGTTCTCTCTCTGCCTGCGTTATTCCTCCTCCTTCCAGCCGTCGTGCTGCCTGCTCCCTTGTCGACCTGCAATCAAAAGCACAAATAATAAACTTCAAAGCCCGCGTCCAAGCCAGCTCTTCCGCCGTCGATCCCATCTGCACGCCGTTGAGCTCTCGTCCCTTTGCCCTCCGTCCGACCTCTTCTCTCCTCACGCCATCCGCCTCGTCGACTTGCACAAAACAAACAAGCACATGCATAAATCAAACCTCAAAGCCCGCGTTTCATTTTTGTTTATTGCAGATTAATTTTTTTTTTAGTTAGGCCTTAGTCTAATTTAAATTTTCGACTTTAGGTTCTAGTTTTAAATTTCAATTTTCAATTCGATTTTTGTTAAGTTGGTCGTAAACTTTAGGTTTCATTTTAATTTGATTTTAGCATTAGATTTTAAATTCGATTTTTTTTATTGTTTTAGTTTAGTCTAACTTAGTTTTCAATTAAAATTTTTTAGTTTAGTTTTTTTTATCTAACTTTTAGATTTTAATTGTTAGTTTTAATTTGTTTAGTTTTAGTTTTTAATTGTTAGATTTTAGATTACAGTGTCAATTTAGGATTTCAAATTTTTTAGTTTTGTTTAAAAATTAAATAAAATAATAAAAAAACAATTTTTTTTTCAAAAGGTCTAAAAATTCTCTATAGTCAAATGAGCCTAAAATTTTTATCTAAGATTTGAGTGTGGAACATTTCTAATTTCTGGATTGGGTTATATTGAAACATTATAAATTCGGAAATATTTCAAGCATCTAGCATTTTAATTTGATAATCGTATCATGATAGCATTGCTGTGGATTCAGAGTATTTTAATGAATGGTTGTGGTGCTTTTTACTGAATATCATTGTGGTCATTTGTGTTTTCATTAGCAACAGTTATATATCCATTACTTGGCTTTAATTGCATAACGAGATCTTTTAACTCCATAAGGCACTGGTTTTAATATAATTGATCTGTGAAATCTCGTTAATCTTATCAAGTACTTGGTTATTTGACTGTGTCTCCTGAGTTGGTTGACTTGCAACCAATTCTTTTCCTTCATTTTTGTTAGGGTCTACCTCCCTTAGCTTGCAAGGAGACAACTTAGATAGAGAGATTGGGGATCAGGGTGACAGCCCCCGATCTGAGCCGTTGTCGCAGTGCCTAGACATTCTGTGCGACAACAGGCCCCTAATATCCATATTAGCCCTCCTAATACAAAATTGGGCCTATTTACCTTATTAATTCACCCATTTTTGACATTATTTTTAGCTGGTGTTACCTTCCAAATCTGCAACAAGGGGAACCTCAGGGGAACTAAGAGGCATTGCCCATTGTCACCTCAAAATATCTTCTCTCAGTTTAGGTTGGCTCTCCTCCAGAGTCCAGCGCAAGTGGGGTATCCATACGATTATGATTAATAAGTCCATGCAAATGAAGGTTCAAATATAGATGGAGAATTAAACTTTGTAAAACAGAATTATAAGATGATGTTTGAAATGGATGGAGGACCAAGACTAGTGCCTATCCAACTTGGGCATATAAAGCCAAGGTGTCAATCTTAGAGGTTTGCTTTCTATTAATGATTAGGGCAAGACAAAGCTGAAAAATAATGCTACAGCCAGCCCTAATTTACTGTTTTATTCTGCATAAAATTGCTTGGAGGGCCCTTCCAAAGGTGCACTGTGGGAATTTATGAATCTTTACACTTTATGCAGAAATTATTTACTGTTAATCTGGTTATGCTCCTCCTACTTAGACAAGTTATTAACTGAATAAATTCAAGTTAAAATCGAAGCAAAACACATAACAGATCTCAACCAATCCTGATCTAGAGCAAGTTCATGCACACATAGACAAAGTGACACAGTTATTTCTGGACAAATAGTCCCTGGAAAAACCCAATGAGGGAAAACCGGTCTTTGGCTGCTAGAGGGTTTTATTATTAAGAATTTTCTGAATACAATAAGCCCGGGTTCCAGATTTGGAAAACCCGATAGAGAAATCTTAGATCTACAACTCACTGGCTGATCTAGGGTCAAAATAATGACTGATCCACACCCTCAAATGGGATTTACAAAACTCAGCCAAAATTAGGGCCTAGAAACCCCAACACTGCCCCTGAAAGCCACTGCGTCAGCCTCTGAAGCCCCTCTGACCCTTAGCGCTACTTCGGAAAACTCTGCGTTACCCCAGACTGGGTGACACAGGCCTTACGCTGCCCCTTAGGGTCTCTGCGTAACCCTTGAGGGCTTCCTGTTGAAAAATCACACTGTCCTTGCTGCTGCAGCTTCCCTTCTCCTCTGCGCTGTCCTTTGAGCTGATCTCTGCCTCTTGTGTATTCTAGACCCCAGGATCAGATCATCCCCTTGGCCTAAATTCCCCTCTCTGCAGCGGAAACACTTTTGAGTATTCTTAGCAAACCCTGCACTAGAATCTCAGCTTAGCTTCAGTGCTCTGCCTCTGTGTGTCTTTACAAATGACCCCAAGCCTTTCTTTTATACTTTTCTCGTTGAAAAACCAACGACCATGATCAGATCTTGAACCAATGGCTAAGATTAAAAGAAAGCTTGATCCGTGTGGCTTAAGACAATTTCATCACATGTTTAATTAAATTCACTTTAATTATTTAAGTTCCCTAAGTTTTAACTTAGGAAATACATTAAAATAATTAATTAATTAAATATCTCGTAAACCAGATTAAATTTCCCAAATCAATCTCTGGTTCTTGTAGATCAAGTGCACTCTAGTCCCTCCACAAAATTTTGGAGCTAGAGCACAACTGATGCTACCCCAAATTCACAAAATCTCAACACTCCCTCTTAGCATCAATGGTGTGCTCTAGCAATATATCACACTATGCATTACATGATTTTGGGCACTGGTTCTGTGTTGCTGAAGTTTGGCCTGTTGCCACTCAACTCTGCATTGCTGCTGCCATTCTATACTGCTGCCCATGACTCTGCCACTGCCACTGCAACCTCTGTACTGCAGCTCCCTCTCAATATGTTGCATCTGTGTTGCTCGTAGAACTGCCACTGCTGATCTGCTGCACTGCAACTTCAGTTGTTGAGAGAAACAACTAAATCTCCTGGCCAATCTTTGACAAACAAGTCAAATGAGCTGCATCCTCATCACTGAAGCTCCATAGGCTACAGATCTGTGCTGGCATCTGAAGAATGATGCACAGCTACAACTTTTCCTGCGTAAACAGACTCGCTCTACACTACTGAAGTCACATCAGCCCCTTGTGTTGAAATCTTTCATGTTGCTGCTGCACTGCGCTGTCCCTCTGAAGCCTTCTGCGTTGCTGCAGCTCTACACTATGTAAGCATCTCTGCTCTGCGCTGCTGAAGTCACATTAGCTTCTGCGCTGCTGCTGCTTCTACGCTGCTGCTGCCTTGCTCTGCGCTGATCCTTCCAGCCTTCAGATCTGCCTTTTCTTCTACTTCATCTGTGATCTATGCACCCACTGCTCCACCTGTCCTGTTACTGTATTAAGGCTGCCATAGCTCGCATGTGATCCAAGAGATGAGCTGCTCAAGGATCCCGCCTTCCTTCTATGCAACTCCTCTACATATCCATGTCACCCCACCTTCGTGGTTCATGAGCACTCATGGCTGCATCATCTTCCGACCCATCATCTGCCACAACAGCTTTGGAAGAAGATGCTTCCTTGTCCTTTTTCTTCTGAGGAAAATTGCTGGCAAAATGTCCCATTTCACCACACTAGAAGCACTTGATCTTTGAGAGATCCTTCTTCTTTGGCAGCTTCTTCGATGCCAAGGCTGCGTCTTCCTCATTTTCCTTCTTCACTTTGCTCGATCTAGAGCTATATTGCTTCTTGGTGAATCTGTGGAGTTCTTCTTGACGCAGAACTGACCACAAGCTCTCTCAATCTGGGAGGTCCGCTCTGCCCAAGATACTTTGGACAAAGGCTTCCCACTCATTCGTGATTGCATTGAGGGCAGTCCTAACCATTACATCGTCTTCCACCTTAGCACCAGTTGCAGTCAACTGATCTCTGATCGACTATAGTTTGAAGAGGAAATGCTCCATGTCTTCTCCCTTGGTCATCGTGAATGACCTCATCTGAGTCTCCAACAACATCTTTCTTTGGACAGATTTTCCCTCATATGGGGAGATCAAGGCCTTCCACATCTCATTAACTATCTTCTTCTCAGCTAAGTGGTAAAATATGGTCCTTGATTCCATCCATAATCAGTTGCTTGGCAAGCCCAGCAACCTCCTTATGCTTTTGAAGGAGATCCGGATCTGTCGGTGTGGCCAGATTTTTCTTTGCATGGTCTCTAAGATTGTATGCCTCAAGGACTATCAAGATCCTTGCCTTCCAAACCGAAAAGTTTGAGAGGCCATCCAGCCTATCCTGATCACGCAGTTGATGAGGAGCCATCTACTTAGAATGTGTCAGAACTTCCTCTTCTCTTTCCTAGAGAAATGGATCTAAGGCCCTTGGTGAAAAAGACACCTTCTGCTCCCTCTGACAACTGATTTCCCTCCTTGGAAATCTACCAAATCAACTATGATTCAACTCTTATTTGATCCTCTGATCGAACTACAAGTTTCCTTTGGCTAGAAACTCTCTGAGAAGCTGATCTCCTCTCGCTCTTTGTCACTTATGCTAAGGCTAAAATCTGAAAACTTCAGAGAGTTAACCCCACCAAAACCTTCTAAATTTCTACAGCTTTTCTGCAGTGTTTTCTGGATTTGACAAATTTAGATTTGAATCACAATGGTTGGCTTCAGACCAATCATGTTTATGAGTTGCCTCTGTGCAGTAATTGCGTGGGCTTGCTAGGAGACAACGTTAGACATCGTCACCCTTCCCTCTGCATGAATCTGCCTCTGAAAACTGCGTTGTCCCTTCAAATCTGCATTTCTGCTACTTTTCCAAATGCTTCCTGCAGCTAGAACCTTCAGATTCTTGCTGGTGAGCCTCCTAGATCTGCAATTGCTCTGATACCATGTGGAAATTTTTGAATCTTTACACTTTATGCAGAAATTATTTACTGTTAATCTAGTTATGCTCCTCCTACTTAGACAAGTTATTAACTGAATAGATTCAAGTTAAAATCGAAGCAAAACACATAACAGATCTCCACCAATCCTGATCTAGAACAAGTTCACGAACACATAGACAAAGTAACACAGTTATTTTTGGACAAATAGTCCCCGGAAAAACCCAATGTGGGAAAAACGGTCTCTGGCTACTAGAGGGTTTTATTATTAAGAATTTTCTGAATACAACAAGCCCGGGTTCCAGAACTGGAAAACCCGATAGAGAAATCTTAGATCTACAACTCATTGGCTGATCTAGGGTCAAAATAATGATTGATCCACACCCTCAAATGGGATTTACAAAATTCAGTCAAAATCAGGGCCTAGAAATCCCAGCGCTGCCCCTGAAAGCCACTGCATCAGCCTCTGAAGCCCCTCTGACCCTCAGCGCTGCTCTAGAAAGGTCTGCGTTACCCCAGATTGGGTGATGCAAGCCCTACCTTGCCCCTTAGGGTCTCTACATAACCCTTGAGGGCTTCCTGCTGAAAAATCACACTATCCTTCGAGGGACTGCGATGTCCTTGCTGCTGCAACTTCCCTTCTCCTCTGCGCTGTTTTCTGAGTTGATCTCTGCCTCTTGTGTATTCTAGACCTCGGGATCATATCATCTCCTTGGCCTAAATTCCCCTCTCTGCAGTTGAAACACTTATGAGTATTCTTAGCAAACCCTGCCCTAGAATCTCAGCTTAGCTTCAGTGCTCTGCCTCTGTGTGTCTTTACAAATGACCCCAAGCCTTTCCTTTATACTTTTCTCGTTGGGAAACCAACGACCATGATCAGATCTTGAATCAATGGCTAAGATTAAAAGAAAGCTTGATCCATGTGACTGAAGATAATTTCATCACATGTTTAATTAAATTCACTTTAATTATTTAAGTTCCCTAAGTTTTAACATAGGAAATGCATTAAAATAATTAATTAATTTAATATCTCCTAAACCAGATGAAATTTCCCAAATCAATTTCTGGGTCTTGTAGATCAAGTGTACTCTAGTCCCTCCACAAAATTTGGGAGCTAGAGCACAACTGATGCTACCCCAAATTCACAAAATCTCAACACTCCCTCTTAGCATCAAGGGTGTGCTCTAGCAATACATCACACTATGCATTACATGATTTTGGGCACTGGTTCTGTGCTGTTGAAGCTTGGCCTGCTGCTACTCAACTCTGCACTGTTGCTGCCATTCTATACTGTTGCCCATGACTCTGCCACTGCCACTGCAACCTCTGTACTGCAGCTCCCTCTCAATATGCTGCATCTGTGCTGCTCATAGAACTGCCACTGTTGATTTGCTGCATTGCAACTTCAGTTGTTGAGAGAAACAACTGAATCTCTTGCCCAGTCTTTGACAAACAAGTCAAATGGGCTGCATCCTCATCAATGAAGCTCCATAGGCTACATATCTGTGCTGGCATCTGAAGAATGATGCACATCTACAACTTTGCCTGCGTAAACAGACTCCCTCTACACTACTGAAGTCACATCAGCCCCTTGTGCTGAAATCTTTCATGCTGCTGTTGCATTGCGTTGTCCCTTTGAAGCCTTTTGCACTGCTGCAACTCTGTACTGCGTAAGTAGCTCTACTCTGCATTGCTGAAGTCACATCAGCCTCTGCGTTGTTGCTGCCTTGCTCTACGTTGCTCCTTCTAGTCTTCAGATCTGCCTCTGCTTCTGCTTCATCTGTGATCTATGCACCCACTGCTCCACTTGTCCCGCCACTGTCTTAAGGCTGTCGTAGCTCGCATGTGATCCAAGAGATGAGTTGCTCAGGGATCCCGCCTTACTTCTATGTAGCTCCTCTACATATCCATGTCACCCCACCTCCGTGGTTCATGAGCACTCATGGCTACATCATCTTCTGACCCATCATCTGCCACAACAACTTTGGAAGAAGATGCTTCTTTGCCCTTTTTCTTTTGAGGACAAGTGCTGGCAAAATGTCCCATTTCACCAAACTAGAAGCACTTGATCTTTGAGAGATCCTTCTTCTTCTTTAGCAGCATCTTCCTTATCTTCCTTCTTCACTTTGCTCGATCCAGAGCTATACTGCTTCTTGGTGAATCTGCAGAGTTCTTCTTGACACAAAACTGACCACAAGCTGTCCCAATCTGGGAGGTCCGCTCTGCCCAAGATACTCTGGACAAAGGTTTCCCACTCATCAGTGATTGCATTGAGGGTAGTCCTAACCATCACATCGTCTTCCACCTTAGCACCAGTTGCAGTCAACTGATCTCTGATCGACTACAGTCTGAAGAGGAAATGCTCCATGTCTTCTCCCTTGGTCATCATGGATGACCTCATCTGAGTCTCCAACAACATCTTTCTTTGGACAGATTTTCCCTCATATAGGGAGATCAAGGCCTTCCACATCTCATTAGCTGTCTTCTTCTCAGATAAGTGTGGTACAGTATGGTCCTTGATTCCATCCATAATCAGCCGCTTGGCATGCCCAACAGCCTTCTTATGCTTCCGAAGGAGATCCGGATCTGTCGGTATGGCCAGAGTTTGCTTTGCATGGTCTCTAAGATTGTATGCCTCAAGGACTATCAGGATCCTTTCCTTCCAAACCGAAAATTTTGAGAGGCCATCCAACCTATCCTGATCACGCAGTCCATGAGGAGCCATCTGCTTAGAATGTGTCGAAACTTCCTCTTCTCTTTGCTAGAGAAATGGATCTAAGGCCCTTGGTGAAACAAGCACTTTTTGCTCCCTCTGACAATTGATTTCCCTTCTTGGAAATCTACCAAATTAACTATGATTCAACTCTTCTTTGATCCTCTAATCAAACTGCAAGTTTCCTTTGGCTAGAAACTCTCTGAGAAGCTGATCTCCTCCCACTCTTTGTCACTTGTGCTAAGGCTAAAAATCTGAAAACTTCAGAAATTTAACCCCACCAGCACCTTCTGAATTTCTGCAGCTTTTCGACAGTCTGTTTTGGATCTGACAGATTCAGATCTGAATCACACTGGCTGGCTTCAGACCAATCCTGTTTCTGAGCTGCCTCTGCGCAGTAATTGCGTGGGCTTGCTAGGAGACAACATTAGACAGCGTCACCCTTCCCTCTGTGTTAATCTGCCTCTGAAAATTGCGATGTTCCTTTAGATCTGCATTTCTGCCGCTTTTCCAGCTGCTTCCTGGAGCTAGAACCTTCTGATTCTTGCTGGTGACCCTCCTAGATCTGTAATTGCTTTGATACCGTGTGGAAATTTCTGAATCTTTACACTTTATGCAGAAATTATTTACTGTTAATCTAGTTATGCTCCTGCTACTTAGACAAGTTATTAGCTGAATAAATTCAAGTTAAAATCGAAGCAAAACACGTAACAGATCTCCACCAATCTTGATCTAGAACAAGTTCATGAACACATAGACAAAGTGACACAGTAATTTCTGGACAAATAGTCCCCGGAAAACCCAATGCGGGAAAACCAGTCTCTGGCTGCTGGAGGGTTTTATTATTAAGAATTTTCTGAATACAACAAGCCTAGGTTCCAGATCTGGAAAACCTGACAGAGAAATCTTAGAGCTACAACTCACTGACTGATCTAGGGCCAAAATAATGACTGATCCACACCCTCAAACAGGATTTACAGAACTCAGCCAAAATTAGGGCCTAGAAACTCCAGTGCTGCCCCTGAAAGCCACTGCGTCAGCCTCTGAAGCCCCTTTGACCCTCAGCGCTGCTTCGGAAAGGTCTGCGTTACCCCAGACTGGGTGACGCAGGCCCTACGTTGACCCTTAGGGTCTCTGCGTAACCCTTGAGGGCTTCCTGTTGAAAATTCATGCTGTCCTTGTTGCTGTAGCTTCCCTTCTCCTCTGCACTGTCCCCTCTGAGCTGATCTCTACCTCTTGTGTATTCTAGACTCCGGGATCAGATCATCCCCTTGGCCTAAATTCCCCTCTCTGCAGTTGAAACACTTCTGAGTATCCTTAGCAAACCCTGCCCTAGAATCTCAACTTAGCTTTAGTGCTCTGCCTCTGTGTGTCCTTACAAATGACCCCACGCCTTTCCTTTATACTTTTCTCGTTGGAAAACCAACAACCATGATCAGATCTTGAATCAATGGCTAAAATTAAAAGAAGGCTTGATCTGTGTGACTTATGAAAATTTCATCACATGTTTAATTAAATTCACTTTAATTATTTAAGTTCCCTAAGTTTTAACTTAGGAAATACATTAAAATAATTAATTAATTTAATATCTCCTAATCCAGATGAAATTTTCCAAATCAATTTTTGGGTCTTGTAGATCAAGTGTACTCTAGTCCCTCCACAAAATTTGGGAGCTGGAGCACAACTGATGCTACCCCAAATACACAAAATCTCAACATGCACCTCTTAAAATATGCAATGAGGATGTGCCTTGCTATGAAATAGAAAATTTGCAACAAACTCCAATTAAGATGATTTCTGCAAAATTAACACATTCATAAATAACCAACAAAGGAGCATAAGAGGGGAATACCCACAGCTAGGCCCTCCCAATGGAGTAGAATTACCTTTAAAAAATGGCTCTTAAAGCAGATTTTACAAGCACTTTTCAGCAAATTCAACGATTTGAGATGAAAACATAAGCTTCACATTACCATGAAAGAACCCTTGCATTCACATTTCCCTGACAAGATATTCTACTAAGCTCGCGGATGGGATCTCTCCAAATCCAACCATGACTAATCAATGAAGAGAGCAATTCCTTATATAGATTTCAATTCAGCTCTTTAACAATAAGATACTAATTAGTGGTTTCTAGATCTAGTAATTACTCCAAGGGAAACATAAATTATGGCTAAAAGGCATTGTTACCACTCAATCTAGTTGGGGTCCTAGGAGGGGTTCCAAAGAGGCAACTACTAGACCAAGTGGCAACAATGGGACAAAGACCTACTGTCACCTCAGTCAATGTCCCATGCTCTTTACCGACTTTCACGTATGGGAGGAGTTCCGGTGTGAGGGAAATCACTATGGATGGTATATCAATGATGGAGAGATTGTGATTTCAAGAGCCCATTCACAGGAGAGACTTAGATGATAGAGCTTACTTGTTCAAGAAGCAAGGTGTAAGGCTCTCTAAGAAAGGCTTTAGAGGAAACCTAGACCTAGGGTGATAGATATGATCAGGGATGCCCTTAGATCTAAGATCCTCAAAGGAAAAATGGGTTTTCTAAGTGATCTTTGTGAAATGAGAATGATTAAGGTTGTGGGACCACAAAGAGGCCCAAGTGGACCCAAACAAGGTCAAGGGTTTTAGGTGAAACTTCAAACAAAAGGTCTTGACCAAGTAAGGGAGGAGAAAAGGATCAAGGAAATTAGATTTGACTTGAATTTTCAATACAACGATCCTTGATGAAGCTACTAAACAAGGAAACCTAAGGCTAAAAATAGAATTGGGGCTGGGGCTTGGAATAATTCCAAATCTGGCCACTGGAAGTTTTCCAAAGTTGTGCTCCAACTTGCTCATTGAAAGGATGGCTGCAATAAATTTCGTGTGATGCCCTAGGAGACACTACGGTTAGGGCTTAGAAAGAGAGAGAGAGAGGTGAAAAGATATTTGTTTAGGTGATCACCAAAGATAGGACCAATGCCTAGCTTATTGGGAGAATGGAGTCAATGAGATTTCAAACTTTGGAGTTATTTTACTCAATCAAGGAGTTCGCCAGCAACTTTGCATAACCCTAAGGGCAACAACTACGTTACCGTTGTTCGAATTTAGCGCGCGCTCTGCTCCTCTGCGAACTTCCGTTTAGGTCAGCGAGAGCTGCGAGGACTGTCCCGCCGCCATGGGTGTGCCAGGGGGTGTGGAGCCCTCTCCCACCCCTCCATCTTCATCTGCAGAGGCCTTTCGTGGTCTGCTATCGCAGAGGGGAAAAAAACGGTCCCATCCCGAAATCCCGAAGTTCATCAAAAAGCTTGATGAAATTCCAGAAATTGCTTTGCCGGAAGATCAACCGATCAAAATCGCTCTTGCCTTGGCTGACAGAGGTCTTGTGGGGCAATTTATGGGTCGTTGGCCTACAACAAAATCGACTGATGAATGGGTTCAACGAAACTGGAGGCCTCTGCTGCCCAACAACGTGATCTGCTATGCTGTCGGCAGAGGTTTTTTCATTTTCGAATTCACTACCAAGGAAGACCGAGATCTGGTGTTCAGAAACGGACCATATTTCATGGGAAATCAAGGTCTCTTTCTAAATAAATGGACCCCCGACTTCGACCCTTCAGTCGATGTCCCAAAGGAGGTTCCTGTATGGGTTCGGCTTCCCAACCTACCAATACACTGCTGGAGCTTCCAATCCCTGCAAAAGATAGGAAACGGACTGGGCAGATTCATCGACAAAGCTGATAATAAGGACCAATACACCTGCGCCAGAATCTGCGTGGAAGTTGACTTGGAAGCTGGTCTGCCGGAAGCCATCAAACTCACAGTTGGAGATTGGTACCACTTCCAGAAGCTGGACTACGAGCAACTGCCCTTTAAGTGCAGAATCTGCCATGAGCACGGTCACTTTCAACGAAACTGCCCCAAAGCCCCATCAGGGGACAAAGGGGAAGAAGAAGGATGGAAAGAAATAAAAAAGGGCAAGGTAGTCTCAAAGCCCAATGAGCAGAAGAAATCAGGACCAATGGGGAATCCCCAGACCAATTCCAAGACCATACCAGTTTCAAATGATGGCCCCTCCTCAGGTGATAAGGTGAATGCCTCAGAGAACCAAGAAGAAACTGAAGATCAGTCGAAGAAAGTGAAAGAAACCGAAGAAGAAACATCTGTCCCCCTAACAGAGGCTGTTCAAGGGGGAATTGCAGGCAATGACGAGCACATTAGTCTTGCCTCTGACTCAGGGGAAGAATCAGAAGAAAAAGACTCTGAATCAGACAGCTCACAAATTACTCCTATCAAATCAACCAGGGGCCGGAAATCCAAGAAGAAACAGAGAGAGGAGAAAACTTATCTGGATGTTCTCCAAGGCTCCCAGAAAACTCTCAAAGGAATGATGAACACCAGATCCGGGCGCAAGCACAACAGGGCTCCAAAAGGAGCCACTCCTTCCCAATCCAGTAAATAATGAAGTACGTCTCCTGGAATTGCAGAGGATTAGGTAGCAGGCTGAAAGAAGATGCCCTGGAAGACATTGTGAGGCTGCATTCACCTGAAATCCTTCTCATCCAGGAGACAAAGCTGGAGGACACTCTTCTCCTCCAATCCAGCAAAATATTCTGGCGCAAAGGCCCCGGTAGAGCTGTCAGTGCTAGAGGCGCCTCTGGTGGGATTGCCTCCTTCTGGGACAGCTCCAAATATGACTTGACTCATGAAGAAAGTTGCCATCACTGGATTTTCACTCAGCTCCACCACAAAGACTCTGGTCAACAAGTAAGTATGTTCAACCTTTATGCTCCGGTCTCTCCAGCGGAGAAAAAAATTTGCTGGGACTCGCTCCAGTCTTTTCTTTTATTGCACAATCCAGAAAACATTATTATTGCAGGGGATCTGAACGTTACTCTAGCCGCTGAAGAGAAAAAAGGGGGTTCTCCTGTAAGGGACCCAACTATAGAATGGGTAGAAGATATAATGATTGGCTGGGATCTGGAGGATATCAAGCCTTCAATAGGGAAATTCACTTGGTCTAACAAAAGGTTAGGTCCCAACCACATTGCTGCTCGTTTGGACAGATTCCTCGTCCAAACCTCCTTCCTTACTAGTGGTCTAATGGCCTCTTCCAAAATCCTACCTAACTGCACTTCCGATCATAAACCCATTAGTCTCGAGCTCTCCATGGATGGTTCTCTTGGCCCCATTCCCTTTAGATTTAGCCCGTTGTGGATTCAACAAGAGGGTTTCCATGAGGTGGTTTCTGAAGTCTGGAACCGGCATGTCCTGGGATCCCCTTTCTTTATGTGGGAAGAAAAGTTGCGGGCTCTTAAGAGAAGGCTCAAGGAGTGGGCTAAATCTCTGAAAACTCCAGCTACCAAGAGAAAAGAGTCTTTAGAAAACCTTGCTGTCCTCCAATCATCAATGGAGGATTCTGCTGTTACCCAAAGTCTGCTCCAAAAAGAAGTTGAGTTACAAAAAGCCCTCCATAAAGCTAGTAGGGACGAAGAGGAGTATTGGAGACAAAAATCCAGAAACTTATGGTTACAGGCCGGCGACAAAAATACTAGTTTCTTCCATAAGCATGCCGAAGCTCGCAAGCAATTCAAAAATGTTTCAGAAATCCGCTCCCAAGATGCTGTGGTTAAAGATTTTGAAGGCATCAAGAGAGCTGCCTTCACTTTTTTCAAAGAGCTTTATTCAGCGCCTACTGACCCTCCTATAGACCCCCATGCATATCCGATTAATCTAATCCCCCTCTGTGTTCAAGATTCTGTCAACACTATGCTGACTGCACCGATCTGCATGGATGAGCTCAAGAAAGCCTTGGATTGCATGGAGCCGGATAAGGCGCCAGGGCCTGATGGGTTCACTGCTAGGTTCCTTCAGTCTTGCTGGTCAACTATCAATAAAGACCTTCTGAGAATGGTTAGGAAGTCCCAATCTTGCTCTAAGATAGGAGGCAGTACCAATTCAGCCTTCCTTGCATTGCTTCCGAAAGAGAAAGGAGCTTCAGATTTTAGCAGATTCCATCCCATCTCGCTGTGTAATACTAGCTATAAACTGATTACCAAAATCATATCCATCCGACTCAAGAATATTCTGCCGGACATCATCCCGGAGAATCAAGGAGGCTTCATCAAAGGGAGAAAGATTCTGGATAATATTGTGCTGGTTCAAGAGGCAGTTCATTCAAGTTGCCAAAGAAAAGAGAAAGGAATGGTGATAAAACTCGATCTGGCAAATGCCTTTGACAGGGTGAGGCATGACTTCCTGTTCACTGTTATGAAGAAAATGGGCTTCTCAATAACCTTCATAAATTGGGTGAAAGCATGCATTGCCTCTCCTTGGATTGCACCGCTGGTAAATGGCCGATCTACTGAATTTTTTAATGCATCTAGGGGATTAAGACAAGGTTGTCCGCTGTCCCCTCTCCTCTATGCTATTCAAGCCTCAGTGCTTAGTTTCCAGCTAGACTTTTGTCAACAAGTCCAAACTCTGCCAGGCCTCAGAATGGTGCACAATGTTAAAGACATAAACCATGCCCAATTTGCCGATGATACTCTGCTCCTTGGAGGAGCGAGCATTAACTCGGCCAGATCTTTTAAGAAGGAATTGGACATTTATAAAGAGGCCTCCGGCAGCAAGATAAACTATTTAAAAAGCACAATCTATGGCTGGAACTGTTCGGTCTAAGATTTGGCTGACATTGCTAGGCTCCTTGAGATGAAAGTTTGTCAGACCTGGGAGTCCTTCAAATATCTTGGGATACCAATCTTCAAATCCATACCTAAAGTGGCCCACTGGATGCCCCTCTTAGACAAGCTTAAGCTCAGAATACAAGCCTGGGGAGCATCCTGGCTGAACCCTGCTGGGAAAATAATTCTTATGAAATCTGTTCTAATAAGTATGCCTCTTTTTCAGCACTCCATCCTACTTGCTCCCAAAACCTTCCTCAGTAAAATGGACGGTATTCTGAGGAGATTCCTTTGGGAAGGGGGGAAAAATAATGAAAGAAGACTTCATTTAGTCAATTGGAACACCATTAAGAGGCCAACCCTGGAAGGAGGTCTGCAAATGAGAGATTTGGCTGCACAAAATCTAGCACTAGGCTCTAAAATCCTGTGGAATATTGTAGCTGGGAAAGTTAGCTGGAGTAAGAAAGTCCTGTGGAAGAAGTATTTTCAAGGCCAGCGTTTGAGATGTTTGGATCATCCGCCAAAAACCACCAAAGGTTCCCCAGTTTTCAAGCTTTGTCTCTCTGCTCTGGAGCATTTCAGTTCCAATCTCTACTGGATCCCAGGTAATGGGAAAAAAATCAGAATATGGGAAGACCAGATCCTAGGAGATCAGCCATTGAACCATATAGAAGGCCTTGCAAATATTAAATTTTGGCTACAGTCCAACAATATGGAAACCCTTTGGGACATATCCAACTGGACGGAGGATTCTGGTAGACGGTGGGACAGCTGGAACCTGGGAGAGGTTCCACTTCGATTGCAAATTGAAGCTTCGTCACTTTTAGACAAACTCCAAGGAAAATCTCCCATTTCAGCAACAGCTAAGGACAAAAGAGGGTGGGGCTCCCATTCTGGCTCTTTCTCGGTTTCTGAAGGTTATAAAAGTCTGATTGCTGTTCCTAATGTCCCTCCTGACCCAACGCAATGGAATTTTATTTGGGCCTTCCCTTCGCTCCCAAAAGTAGACTTCTTCTGCTGGACGTTAGCTCACAATAGTATTCTCACCAGAGATAATCTGAGAAAACGAGGAATGGAAGGGCCTTCCAGATGCCCTTTGTGTATGTCAGAGGAAGAAACAGCTAATCACCTGATGTTGCTGTGCCCTTTTGCCAAAGCTGTTTGGAAGGGGGTTCTGAGGTCAAGGGCTGACAAGGTTGAGCTGCCAAGAAATATTCAAGTCTGCTTCACGAATGGGCCAAGTTATCTTCGTTCTGCCTCAATAAAAAAAACCTTCTGAAGACTGCTTGGATGTGGATCCCTAAATATACCTGCTGGAAGTTATGGTTGGAAAGGAACAACAGATTGTTCAGGGGTGAAATCTGCACTACAAACAACGTTATCTCCAAGATTAAAGCACTCTTGGGAGAAACTTTGGATGCTAAACCGGCTTTAAGGAATGAAGCGATTCTGGACAGGGAGGAGGAGCTCTGGCTGAAAGATATTGTTCCAAATTATCAAATCAATCCTATTTCCCCGGCCTCTTCCCATTCTAAGTGGGAAATTCGCCTGGAAGAACAGGAGTTTATAAAGTGGCGATCTGCTTTGGATGACCACTGTCTCTTCTTTGACGGGGCCTCTAAAGGCAACCCTGGGGCTGCGGGTGGGGGGCGGTGTTCTTCTGAATCCTGATGGCTCTACTTTGCTCAGGTATCATTGGGGTCTGGGTTTCGAATCAAATAACAGAGCTGAGGCTCTGGCTCTGTGGCAGGGGCTCTCTCTGGCTCTAAATCAGAACATTCACTCTTTGACGGTCTTCGGTGACTCCAGACTTATCATCCAAGCGCTGAACTCCCTTTTGAACCCTTCGCAGATCCACTTTGTCCTCATTCTCAAGAAAATTAGATTCATTATGGCCAAGTTTCGGAAAATATCCTTTTATCATATTCTGAGACATCTGAATTCACAAGCTGATCTGGAAGCCAATCTTGGCTCAGCCTGTAGCCAAAGAACTCTTTCAGTCAATTCTGAAGAGTCTCTTTGCATCATCCCATAATCTTCTTAAGACCTTCGCTTTCAGCAAATCTGTTCACTCTTATGCTCTGGGGGAGCGCACCTGTACTAGTAACAATGGACTTCTGCCACAGGCTTTTCTCAGGTTTTCCTCTTCTCCAATCTCCGATCGACTGTTCCCGTCACAGTTTGCCCATCATTAGCACCTGGATCCATTGGTAGGCAATCAATACAGAAATGATTAGATGCTTTGGAAGCTCAGTCCCCATTAGTTGCACTGGAAGCTCAGTCCTCATTAGATGCAGTTGACAGAGAGTGAATGTCTGAAGACAAGTTGACAACGAGTTCCAGGTTTGTTCTAATTGCATGAAGGATTCATTCTATGTATGCACTATAGTTGCTAATGATTATGGTATGAGCACCGAGGGCATTGCTGTAGCTTTTTGGATTACCATCCTGTAATTCGAAATGGCTTCAACCTATGTTGGGCAAAGGTCGGTTGGAGGCTTCTTGGACTGTGCGTGAGGGCACTGGTCATCATTATAAACATCTGCAGTATTATAAGCTTTGGATTCCAGACCAGAGACAAGGCAATTCATTTGTGTTAGTGGATTGAATGTTCTACTGTTAGGGCTGTTAACCAATTTAACTCAAAACCTCACCTCCAATCAGCGGAGCAGGATCATCTATGATTACTTTTCGTTGCTAGCATCTCTGGTTCACCCAGAAGTTGGTTTGTATTGCCATTGTCCATGGATCCAGTGGAAGGACGAGGAGCAGGCATTGGTCCTAAACGTATGTTCAGAGCAGCACAATGAACAGAGCATTTCCTATTCCGGCAAATTGGATGATTCTCAGACACCAAAAGGCGATCCTGTCAATCCCTGAAGATTCAAAGCACCTCCATTCATGGATTTAGCGACCCATTTCCTCCAAAGGGCTTCCAGTCATTTCCGCAAGCATCAAAGCACCTTCATTCGTGGTCCGACCTCAATGGCGACTCCTCCTTCTGTTTCAAAGCGAGAAATCCCTTTCTGTGTAACAAGAAATTCTTGGTCAAACAGCGATGTATTTTCCAAGTACGCGGCAGCTGTTTTGCCGCCTTTCAATACAACTTAACCGTTAAAGTAAAAAAAAAAACAACTACGTTACCAAGGAAATTTATACTTCTTATTGCTGCAATTTGATGATTTATCAAGGCAATTATATATATAATATACCCCTAGGAACATTCATTCACTATACTAGACATGTAACATATGCAAAACCCTCACAAAATCAAATTCACACTTCAATTAGGGAAAAAACATAGATTCCATGAGTGAAAATTTCATACATTATACATGTGACATGAAATGGAGAAATAGACCATGAAAAAGCACTTACAAGTATAGCGAATATATCCAACCATCAAAGAAAAACAAAATCGAAGCTCCAAGACCAAGACAAGATTTCCAAATGTCAAAATGCATCAAAGATTATCCAATTCGTCCTCCAATAACTATAGGGAAATTCCAAAAGAAATAAAGATCCAAATCTAAGTGATGATGAGAAGAGAATGAGCCTCTCATCTATTTATATCATCCTCTAAGGGTTCAATTTGCTTAATTAGGCCTAATGATGCCCCAACTAATAAAATAATGTACAAAATAACATTACTTGGTGATAAGCCCACCAAGATAGCTCCATAACATGAAAATAAGCCTCTCCAAAGGGCTAAAATGATAGATACAATAGGTTGAAGGGCCATTAAAAGGCCTAGTGGAGTCCAATATGTGCCAAAATGAGTGGAAGGGCTCCAAATATAGTGATAAAGTGGGTGGCCCCTTGATCTCCAAGCTAATGACCTGTGGTGCTCCGAAGTGGCTGTGGGGGCACAAAACATCCTCATGGGTCTCCAAATGGATCGAACTAGCCTTTATCCCATCTGTAATGGTTGGAAGAATGATGCAAGCCCTCCCTTTGTCTCCCATGGTGAGACACAACTTCATTTGGGCCCTGGATCAACTTCCAAGTGTGTGGTGCAAGAGTGTAGCTGGTTGGGCAAGGTGGTTCAGTTGCATCATCATCATCAAATAGGTGGAACATGAGCAAGCAATGGATGGTACTGATGGATCCCAAGATGTGGCAATTTGCTCTCTGCTATAGTGGAGGCCCATGGCTCTCAATGCTCACCCTACAAATGCAATATGACCCTTTAGAGGGCTTGAACCCCCGTACAGGTAGACCAAACCCCAGATGAAGACCCACCTGCTATCATGTATAAGATCCAATATGTCTCCTCACCTTCCAGTATAACATATCATTAATGCAATTGAGTAAATGAGCTTACAAATCATGGAACCAAGTGGACACTTCATAGTAACATGCCCTTCCATAATGGGATTTAGAGTGTACAAATGTCTCCAAGTTCAAGAAGAAGGTTAACCAAGGACCCTATTAGGTGGTTTCAACCTTTAAGGGAGTGACAAGTCCATAGTACATCCTTCAAGAGGCAGGTGTGTTGATTTGTGGTAGCATCGGATGTGCTCTAAGTCTCAAATTTTGTGGAGAGGCTTAGACACATGCATTCCAGGGAACCCAGAAATTGTTGAGATTTTTGTGAATTAATTAACACATGTGCTGAAATTGTCTTAAGTCACATGGATCAAGCAGTCTTTTAATATCAGCCGTTGGTGGATGATTTAATCTCGGTAGTTGAAGGATTCAACGAAAAAGTATAAGAGAGGCTTGAGGGTCAGTTGAAGACACACAATTTCTGTAGAAATGAGGAATAGATATGGAATTCTAGGGCTAGTTTGCTAAGAATTTCCAGTGGAATTTCCTGTAGTGAGGGGTAGTATTGGCTGAGGGAATGATTTGATTCCAAGAGCCAAGAGACAACAAGAGGCAAGAGGAGCAACTCAAGGACAACGCAGAGAAGCAGAGCAACAATTATGCAGGTGCTGCGCAGCCGCTATGCAGGACAACGTAGAGGCACTGGAAGGCTTCAGAAATCACGTTGAGGGGCTTTTAGGGCCAGCGTGAGGTTGTGAGACCCTTCTAGGGGTGACGCAGTCCCTTCTGGTGCAGCGCAATGGCATTTGAGGCTAGCAGGGTTGACGCTGAGGCTTCAAAAGCAGCGATGACAGTTTCTAGGGTTAGATCCGGGTTGAGTCCTATAAATCCCATTTGAGGGTGTGGATCAGTCGGATATTTGGCACTAGATCTTCAGGTTAGCTGCAGATTTTATATCTTTTATTCTTTGTCGGGTTTTCCAAGGTTGAAACCCAGATTTTCTGTACTCAGAACTACTTAATAATAAAACCCTCATATCTGCTGAATCAGTTTTCCCGCTTTGGGTTTTTCCGGGGACTTATGTCCAAAAATCCATGTGTCATTTTGTTGCATGAGTGAATTATTTAGTAAATGATCTGCATGTGTAGGCTGTAGTTGTGTTTATTTTCTTTATTTTCTGAATCTAATTTATGAAAATAACTTGTATAAATTAAATCAAGTGGGAGAAAATAAACCAATACACTGCAGTAGAATTTTCACATGGTATCAGAGCGATAGCAGATCAAGCTGAATCTCCAGCAATTAGCTGAAGAATTATTTTCTGCAGGGTGGCAGAAGAAGCAACAGATCTGGAAAGGGCATCTTGGCAGCAAGGGGAAGCAGATCCAGGAGATAATGTTGAAGCTGCAGAAGGCCCCTAGGTTTACGCAGACCCTTCCAAGGGCAGCGTAAGGACTGCGTCACCTAGTCTTGGGTTACGCAGTCCACTTCTGAGCCACGCTGGGACTGCGTTGGGCCAGCCAGGAGGACACTGTCCAGTCACTTCTCTTGTTGCAGAAGAATTCAGCTAAGTTTTGGAAGTAGTGCTTTAGATCTTTAGCAGTGCTGGCGGGGTAGAGATTCTGCAGGTGCAGAATTGTGCCTAGCTAAGGCAGCAAAGGCGGGAGGAAGATAGTAATTCAGCAGATCTGAGCCAAACAGATCTGAGATTCGATTAGGAGGATCGGAGAATACTGTCCGTTTGAGTTTTGGTGGAAGACTTCCAAGAGGGAAGTCAGTTTGCAGAAAGAAACAATTACTAAAGGGTTTCTAGTCACCAAGAAACCTAGATCTAGAGGGAGAAGTACTTTTTTCTTCAGATCTGAGCAAAGATGGCTCGATATGGATTGAGGGATCAAGATAGATTGGATGGCATGTCCAACTATGTTATTTGGAAGACTAGAATCCTCTCAGTCTTGGATGAGTATGGTCTCAAAGATCATGCAGAGAAGACACTTGCTGTACCAACCGACGCAGATCCACTCAAGAAGTATGAAGAAAATCAAGCATGAACGAAGAGGTTGATCATAGACGGAGTCAAGGATCACATGATCCCTCATGTGACTGGTAAGAATACAACACATGACATGTGGTCAGCTTTGGAAGTGATGTACCAAGGAGGTTCTGTGCAAAAAAGAATGCTTATTGAGAATCAGATGTGGATGTTCCAAATGATGAAGGGTGAAGAGATTGATCCATTCCTCTTCAGACTTCAAGCTATCCGTGACCAACTGATTGGCATGGGTGCTAATCCAGATGAAGGGCTCCTAGTGAGGGCAACCTTGAATGTTGTCTCTGAAGAATGGGAAACGTTTGTCCAGAGCATTCTGGGAAGGGCAGCGTTACCATCTTCGGCAGATATGTGGGCTATTCTCCACCAAGAGGAGATCAGGAGGATCACCAAGAAGCAACCCAACAGTGGAGGAAGCAGATCAGCCAAAGTGAAGAAAGAAGAGGAGGAGGATGTAGCCCTTGCATTAAGGGAAAAGAAGCAAGGGAAGAAAAAGAAGGACCTCTCCAAGGTTTGGTGGTTTAACTGTGGTGACCTTGGTCATTTCGCTAGAAGTTGTCCTAAGAAGAAGGACAAAAGAGCTTCTGATTCCAAGGCAACAACGGCAAATGAAGATGGCTCTGATGATGATGCATCCATAAGTGTTCATGCACCTCGAGAGAAGAGGTGGGGTAACATGGATATATAGAGTATCCATAGACGGATGGCGGGATCCTTGAGTCAGCCCTACTCTTGGATCACATACGAGCTACAAGAGCCTTAAGACGGTAACGGGAAGAGTCGGGAGATGGTTGCAGATGACCACATTGAAGAGCAAGAGGGAGCTGTAGAGCTGAAGAGGGAGCAGCATGATGCAAAGGCAACAACAACGTGGAGGCAGCAACGCAGAGAGGCTGATGGGACTTCAGCAACGCAGAGAAGCTGGGCTCATGCAGTTTAGTGTTGCAGCATGACAATGTCTCCAGGGGGACAACGTGATTCAGCATCCAGGGAGCTTCAGTGGTGGAGGACAACTTGACTTGTTTGTCAAACAGTTGGGCCGAGTTATTCAATTGCTTACTTCTCAGCAACTGAGTTGCAGTGCAGTAGTTAGCAGTGGCAGTGCTATGGGCAGCATAATGCAGCAATTTCAGAGGGATTTGCAATACATATGTGGCAGTGGCATGGGTAGCAGTATAGAGAGAAACGGTGCAGTAGATGAAGGGCAGCAGGTCAAGCATTAATAGCACAGACCAAGTACTCAAGATCTTGTAATGAATGGTGTGATGTATTGCTAGAGCACACTTTTGATGCTAAGAGGGAGTGTTGAGATTTTTGTGTATTTAGGGTAGCATCAGTTGTGCTCTAGGTCCCAAATTTTGTGGAGGGACTAGAGTACACTTGATCTACAAGACCCATAAATGGATTTGAGAAATTTCAAGTTGTGTTCAAGTTATTCCAATAATTAATTATTTTTAATGGGTTTCCTAAGTCTAACTTAGGAAAATAAAATAATTAAAGTGAATTAATTAACACATGTGCTGAAATTGTCTTAAGTCACATGGATCAAGCGGTCTTTTAATCTCAACCATTGATGGATGATTTAATCTCGGCTGTTGAAGGGTTCAACGAAAAAGTATAAGAGAAAGGCTTGAGGGTCAGTTGAAGACACACAATTTCTGTAGAACTGAGGAATAGATTTGGAATTTTAGGGCGGGTTTGCTAAGAATTTCTAGTGGAATTTCTTGCAGTGAGGGGTAGTATTGGCTGAGGGAATGATCTAATTCCAAGAGCCAAGAGACAACAAGAGCCAAGAGACAACAAGAGGCAAGAGGAACAACTCAAGGACAACGTAGAGAAGCAGCTACGCAGGTGCTGTGTAGCCGCTACACAGGACAACGTAGAGGCACTGGAAGGCTTCAGAAATCATGTTGAAAGGCTTTTAGGGCCAACGTGAGGCTGTGAGACCCTTCCAGGGATGACGCAGTCCCTTTTGGTGGAGCGCAGTGGCATTTGAGGCTAGCAGGGCTGACGCTGAGGCTTCAGAAGCAGCGCTGAGGGTTTCTAGGGTCAAATCCGGGCTGAGTCTTGTAAATCTCGTTTGAGGGTGTGGGTCAGTGAGATATTTGGCACTAGATCTTCAGGTTAGTTGCATATTTTATATCTTTTATTGTCTGTCGAGTTTTTCAAGGTTGGAACATAGATTTGCTGTACTTAGAACTACTTAATAATGAAACCCTCATATCTGTTGAACCGGTTTTCCCGCTTCGGGTTTTTCTGGCGACTTATGTCCAAAAATCCAAGTGTCACTTGTTGCATGAGTTAATTATTCAGTAAATGATCTGCATGTGTAGGTTGTAGTTGTGTTTATTTTCAGTATTTTTTGAATCTACTTTATGAAAATAACTTGTGTAAATTAAATCAAGTAGGAGAAAATAAACCAATACATTGCAGTAGAATTTTCACAGAAATCGTTTTGGGAAATTCCACCCGGAGACAGTTTTATTTGATATATTAATTATTTTTAATGTGAACCTAAGTCTAAAATTAG
Source organism: Pinus albicaulis (assembly GCA_034641835.2). Taxonomy (NCBI): domain Eukaryota; kingdom Viridiplantae; phylum Streptophyta; class Pinopsida; order Pinales; family Pinaceae; genus Pinus; species Pinus albicaulis. Next base: position 655,645,466 of record CM076569.1, read on the forward strand.
GAAATTAAAATAATTAATGGGTATTAATCTAAACTGTGGGTGTAACTTCTAGAAGAAGACGAGGATCAAGTCAGAATGATCTCAACCATTGATTAGCTTCTAATCTAGGTCATTGAATGTCAACGAGAAGATTATTTAAGATAGCTTGAGGGTCATTTGGAAAACACACCAGTGCAGATACTCAGTTTCCCAAGTAAATCGATTTTCTCAGTGGCTGAAGTTCGGTAAGAGAAAATCGATCGAGAGGGAGAGTTGCAGGTGGAGGAGAGATAGAGAGGGTTCAACATCAATCCGGGGTGCAGGAGTAGGTGACGCAGTGACAGGATGAGACAACGTAGAGGCAGGAAGGGCACAACGCAGAGGGGTGACGCAGTTCTGCGCAACGCCTACGCAGAGCCAGCACAGTGGTGACACATGTGGCCCAAGACGATCCTTCTGGGGTCATTTCTCAACTAGAAATTGTGTGAGAAATTTCTCCAATGTTATCATAGAGAATTCTCTTTAGTACTGCTGATTGTAAATTGTACAAGAAGATTATTTCTGAAGAATAATATAAACCCTCATCTGCTGCACCGGTTTTCCCACATTGGGTTTTTCCAGGGACAATTGTCCAAAAATCCGTGTCATTTTTGTGCTAGTATTTCCTTATTATTTTGCTCAGTAGTTGTATTGTGAAGACTGCAATTTTATTTATTTCAATATCTACTAAAGAGATTTCTGTAAATAACTTATTTTTGAATAATAAGTAGGAGAAATAATATTAGATATTAGAGTTGAGTTCGGACAAGAAACCAGGAGGGTCTATGCTAACGGGAACTCGTGGTGGTGCTCCAACAGCAAATTGTACTCCCGAGGGCTTAGACATTCCTTCTGCAGAGAAAAGGAAAAGCACGAAGAAGATGGAAGATCACGTTATTTCAGAGTTGGCCTCAAGGCTGGAAAGGGAAAATGTGTGTTTATCTAGTTCTACATCATCAGATGATTGGTATATTGATAGCGGGGCTTCAGTCCATATGACTGGAGTAAGAGATCATTTCTCCAGCTATCAAGAGGAAAGGATGGACTTCCAAATTACTATGGGAAACCAGACAAAGTGTACCCCTGTAGGAAAAGGGACCGTAGCATTTTAGACAAAAGCATGAGATAGTCTCTGAGCCACAAATGTGCTGCATGTGCCTGGAATGGGCATGAACTTACTTTCAATGTCTCAATTGCAGGACAAGGGATATGATGTATACTTCATTGGAAGGAAAGTGTACGTCAAGCATCCAAGCTGGAAGAATAAGGCTCAGATTGGAACTCGAAGCAACAGACTATACAAGTTGCAGCTTGAGTCTCCAATGGCACTGGTAGGCAACAATTTAAGTGGTGAAACAAAACTAAATGAGCTAAGGCACAGACGAATGTGGCATCTACATCATGTAGCTATGAGAATGCTTAGAGAAATTGTTACGAGTGTTCCAGTCCTAAGTACCAAGCATGATGACGTGTGCAAAGGGTGCGTACTAGGGAAGTATGCTAAAGTAGCATATTCCAGAAGCAACAAGAGGGCAAAGAGTGTACTGGGTCTAATACATTCAGACATCTGTGGACCAATGTCCACCAGAGCTCTTGGTGGCAGCGAATACTTTGTCACCTTCATTGATGGCCATTCCGGGAAGACTTGGATTTACTTCTTAAAGAACAAGGATGAGGTCTTTGATCGGTTCATAGAATTTAAAGCTCTGGTTGAGAACCTGACTGGGAAGAAGATAAAAGTTCTGCGCTCAGATAATGGTGGAGTGTACATAGACAAGGACCTCACAGATTTATGCGCTAGAGAAGGCGTGAAGAGAGAGTGGATAGCTCTGTATAATCCGGAGCAGAATGGGGTTGCAAAGTGGAAGAATAGGACCATTGTTGAGGCGACGAAAACCATGTTGTATGATCTGGATATGCCTAGATTCTTATGGGCCGAAGTATGCAACACAATTGTGTATATTCAGAATAGGACACCGCATAGGGCTTTGGGCAAGACAACGCCAGAGAGTGTCTACATTGGAAAGAAGCCAGAAGTGAGTCATTTCTGGATATTTGGAAGTGTGGCATACTGTCACATTCCAGATGAAAAACGAAGCAAACTGGATCAAACTGCAGAGAAGGGGTATCTTGTAGGATACAGCGAGACATTGAAGGCATACAGGATCTACATTCCTAGGAGCAGGAAGATTGTAATCAGAAGGGATGCAAAGTTCATGGAAGTCAGAGCTTTCAGGAAATCCTGAGAGATGCCTCCTGGAGAGAGATTAGAGGATGTTCCTCTTGTACAGCAACAGCAGGGAGAAGATCCAACAGATGGACAACCATCAGGGTCAAGCACTATGACCAGTACCAACATTTCTTAAGGAGAAGAAAATCCAGGTAGCCCATAACAGATGGGACAGCTGGAAAAAGAACTGATTGAGCCACCCACCACCAGTGGAAGAATTAACAGAAAAGTATGACAGATGTTGAGGGACGCAGAGGAGTTTGTTGGGGCTCCTATAACCGGGAAAAGGCAGCGTAGACAGCCTGACAGATACCAAGCATTGGTTGCACAGGTTGAAGAACCCTCTAGCTTTCAGGAGGTCGAACAACATCAAGTTTGGGTGGATGCTATGGTAGAGGAGTACTCTATCATGACTAATAATGTCTGGGAAGTCGTACCCAAACCACAGGACAGACCAGTTGTAGGTTCTAGGTGGATCTACAAGATCAAATATGTTGCATATGGTAGTGTAGAGAAGTACAAGGCCAGGTTCGTGGCTAAGGGATATGCTCAGAAGGAAGGGATAGACTACAAAGAAACCTTCGCCCCTGTAGCCAGATATACCTCTATCAGATCCATTATATCACCAGATGGACGTCAAGACGACATTCTTGAATGGGGTGATAGAAGAAGAGGTTTACATCGAATAACCAAAAGGCTTCGAAACACATGAGAAGAAAACTCATGTATGCACGCTGAAGAAAGCTTTGTATGGGCTAAAACAAACACTTAGAGCATGGTATGGTTGAATTGATGGTTACTTGCAGTAGATGGGATTTGTCAAGAGTGACGCTGATCCCAATCTCTACTATCTCATAGTAGAGAATGAGCCTCTGATTTTGGTTTTGTATGTAGATGATTTGTTTTTGACAGGATCATCTAGGCTCATCAAGGACTGCAAGAAGAATTTGGCAGAAGAATTCGACATGAAGGATTTGGGGTTGATGCACTATATTTAGGATTGGAAGTTTGGCAACAGAAGGGAGAAATCTTCCTTTGACAAGGGAGATATGCTACATAAATTCTAAAGAGATTCAGAATGCAGGACTGTAGACCCATGGCTACTCCAATGATTACCAATTGGAAGAAAATTGATGCATTTGAAGATAAAGAAGTGGACCCTACCTTATACTCATGTTTCTGGTCAACACTAGGCCAGACATTTTCTATGTTGTTAATTCCCTCAGTCAGTTCATGGTAGAACCAAAGAGGACGCACTGCGCAGTTGCTAAGCACGTTCTCCGATATGTGCGAGGAACAATCAATTATGGATTAAAATACATCCAAGGCGATGATATCAGATTGAATGGATTCACAGATGCAGATTGGGCAGGAAGTTTGGTAGATCGGAAAAGTACCTTAGGATACTGTTTCAATATTGGATCAGGAATGACCTCTTGGTGCAATAGGAAGTAGAAGTCTGTAGCACTGAGCTCAGCTGAAGCTGAATATATGGCAGCTAGCACAACCTTGTGTGAGGCCATATGGCTTAGGAAACTGCTAGTGAATTTATTCAGAAGGAAGATGGAGGTGACCAACATTCTATGTGATAATCAAAGTTGCATCAAGCTCTCTGAGAATCCTGTTTTTCATGATTGGTCGAAGCACATCGACATCAGGTGTCATTTTATCAAAGAATGTGTTCAGCGGGGGGCAGTACAGTTGCAGTACGTTCCCACAAGAGATCAGGTAGCAAACATTCTCACCAAGGCCCTAGGGAGAACAAAGTTTGTTCACTTCAGGGAAAAGATGGGGATGGTTGAAAATCCATTTCAATAGCAGAAACAGATGATGCAACACTTGAGAGGGAGCTGTAGTACGGATGCAGCAGTGGCAGTAGCAATGTCATGGGTAGCAGTACAGTTGCAACAACAACGCAGTGGTTGGTGGACAACTTGTCAGACATCAGCAGCACAGAGAGAGGTGCTTTAGAGTTAGAGCAGTATGCAGCAGGGTGTATTGCTAGAGCACATTCCTCGCTAAGAGGGAGCGCTGATTTGTGGTAGCATCAGATGTGCTCTAAGTCTCAAATTTTGTGGAGAGACTTAGACACATGTATTCCAGATAACCCAGAAATAGTTTTGGGAAATTCCACTCGGAGACAGTTTTATTTGATAAATTAATTAGTTTTAATGTGACCCTAAGTCTAAACTTAGGGAATTAAAATAATTAATGGGTATTAATCTAAACTGTGGGTGTAACTTCTAGAAGAAGACGAGGATCAAGTCAGAATGATCTCAGCCATTGATTAGCTTCTAATTCGGGCCATTGAATGTCAACGAGAAGCTTATTTAAGATAGCTTGAGGGTCATTTGGAAAACACACCAGTGCAGATACTCAGTTGCCCAAGTAAATCGATTTTCTCAGTGGCTGAAGTTCGACAAGAGAAAATCGATCAAGAGGGAGAGTTGCAGGTGGAGGAGAGATAGAGAGGGTTCAACATCAATCCAGGGTGCAAGAGTAGGTGACACAGTGACAAGAAGAGACAATGCAGAGGCAGGAAGGGCACAACGTAGAGGGGTGACGCAGTTTTGTGTAGTACCCACACAGAGCCAACGCAATGGTGACGCAGGTGGCCTAGGAGGGTCCTTTTGGGGTCATTTCTCATCTGGAAATTGTGTGAGAAATTTCTCCAGTGTTTTTTTTCACGAGGGGAAAGCTCACGGGAAACCCGAGCGTACTTCCCCAGAATTTCTGGATGGTACGCACGGTAAACCGTTCGGCCGACTTTCGGGGCCTAACCCCAAAGGACTCAAGGATCGAACCCGTGACCTCCCTCAACGGAGAGGACCACGTATTGGCTCACTACCACTTGAGCTAACCCTTGGGGCTAATTTCTCCAGTGTTATCATAGAGAATTCTCTTTATTACTGCTGATTGTAAATTGTACAAGAAGATTATTGCTGAAGAATAATAGAAACCCTCATCTGCTGCACCAGTTTTCCCACATTGGGTTTTTCCGAGGACAATTGTCCAAAAGTCTCCGTGTCATTTTTGCGCTTGTATTTCCTTATTATTTTGCTCAGTAATTGTATGTTGAAGACTGCAATTGAATTTATTTCAATATCTACTGAAGAGATTTCTGTAAATAGCTTATTTCTGAATAATAAGTAGGAGAAATAATATTAGATATTGTAGTAGGATTTCAAGTGTGAAATTTCACAAGGTGTCATCTGCATAAATGATGGAAAGAAGCGGGGCAATTGGGGAAGGATCTAAGCCACATGCCATAGTACAAGGGTAGCTATGATAAGGGAAGCTCACAGTTGGGTGTATAGATGCAAGAGGGAGCAATCGTGGCACGAATTACCCTGACCTTTGTTTTTCCACCCTTCTTCATATGCCTTTTTCCTTTTATTGAATTTTCTTTTTATAATAGCTTGGGGCTCCAGGGGAAGAGAGCATGATGTGCATAATATAGCAGTGAATACCCCCTTAAGGTTGGGCAGTTCATTGCCCACCAGGGGTTGGGACAATCATGGGTTCCTTAGTGATGTAGGGGGCTCATATAGGGGCCCTAAGAACCAGGGTGATGGCCATAATGATAAGGGGTAGAGCTCATGTTGGCTTTTGCTCACGTGCTAAATTTGTATGTCTCGACCACCTTTTGCATTTTTGGTATATTTCCTATTAATAGTGGCCAAATTATGCTTTTTACTTTCTTTTTAGCTGCATCAACCTTTGGGGCATCGTTCCAAGCCCAACACAGAGTGTGGACAAGGGAAGCGGGAGGCTAACACCTTGTGGACCCGATGGACAAATGTGGACCCAGATGGGAGATATATGAAAAGGGGTTATAATGAGCGGAGGGGAGTGATGTATATGGTGTCGGGAAGCGGGGCCATGCAACCAAAATCAAGATTTCCCATGTAGTGGTAGTCCTAAAGCTAGTAGACAATAAAGGAGACCCCACGGGCCTAGGATACAAGGTTAACCACCAAGTTGGACAGAGGAGACAAGAGTAGAAACCAAGCCCATTCTTTCCGCGGATTCCCCCACTAATCCATCCCCAAAAGTGTCCATGATGTTTTTTGGGTAGCATCGAATGTGCTCTAGCTCCGAAACTTTGTGGAGGGGCTAGAACACATGAGATCTCCAAGACCCAGAAATCGTTTGGAGAAATTCCACCCGGAGCTTATGTTATTCAAATAATTAATTATTTTAATAGAGTCCCTAAGTCTAACTTAGGGAAATTAAATAATTAAAGTGAATTAATTTAGACATGTGGGTGGGAATGTTCTAAGTAACGAGGATCAAGTCTTTGTTGATTTATGGTAGCATAAGATGTGCTCGAGCCTTGTAACCTTGTATATGGGCTAAGACACGTATTCCATAATACCCAGAAAGGATTTTGAAAAATTCCACTTAGAGATGGTTTAATTAAATTAATTAATTGTTTTTTAATGTTTTCCTAAGTCTAAACTTAGGGAAACCGATTAATTAAAGGGTATTAATTAAACTAAGTGTGAATCTTCTAGATAAAGTCATGGAACACCTCCAAGTTAATCCTAGCCCTTGATTAAGTTTTAATCTGGGCCGTTGAAAGGTCAACAAAGGATTATAAGAAGGAGGGTGAGGGGCCTATGGAAGATACATCAGACGGAGAAAGAATCAAGAGATCGATTTCTTCAGCCGAAGGAAGAGTCGAAGTGATTGTCGATTGCAGAGAGGAGAAGGTGAAATCTCTAGGAGGGAGAATTTCTGAAGGAGAAAGAGTAAAGGAAGAGAAGAGAGAGAGGAGCCATAGCAACAACGCAGAGAGGGCCCAGTAGCAGTTACATTGGGCCAGCGCAGAGTAGCAGAGGGAGTTTCGATTTCTGTTGGTGGAGGCAGCTGAGGGTTTATCCAATTTTCGGAGGTCATTTCTGGAAGGTGAAATCAATCTAGTCTCAGGCAGCAGTCAGCACAGAGGCAGCCACAACAAGAAGTAACAGCAGCAGTGACAGCGTGAGGGACGCAGTCCCTGCGCAAAAATCACGCAGAGCAGCTCAGTGTGGGTGCAGGTCAATGCTGGAACTTCATAGTGATGTGAGATTTGTTTCACTAAGCCTACTCTCATAAGATTTCTTCAGGTGATTGATTGAAATTTACAATCAAACATTTGTACTCAGAATTTCTGCATAATAAAGAAACCCTCAAATTTGCTGCACCGTTTTCCCGCATTGGGTTTTTCCGGGGACAATTGTCCAAAATTAATGGTGTTTATGTGTGATTACTTGTGCTATTTCTTTTATGTTGTTTATTGATCGTGAAGTTTGCAACATATTTTATTTCGGTATTTAACACAGTTAAATGTTAAATAATTGTGATTGAGAATACAATAGAAGAAATATAATAAGTAGCTGCAGTAGAATTCTACATTATAGAATTTTCACAGTCTTTTGTAATCTTAGCCGTCGATTAGAGATTAGATCACGACCGTTGATTTGTCAACTAGAAAAGTATTAAAGGAAGACTTGGGGTCAGTTGGAGAACACACACATAGCGGTAGCACTTGAGCTAAGTCATAATTCTGGGGTGCGGTTTGTTGAGAATTTTCAAGTGAGCTTGCAATGTAGCGAGGGGCAGATGGGCAGAGGGATTTCAGATCCAAGGTCGAGAATACATTAGTAGAGAGGCAGATCCGTACCAAAGGAGTAGCGCAGTTCTAGGAGGGGTGACGCAAGCCCAACCAGGTTCACGTAGAGCCAACGCAGAGGCTCACGTAGGCCCAGAGGGGTGACACAGAGCAAGAGGAGCTGAGGCAGAGCCATCAAAGGCAGCACTGGGGTTTCAGTGGGCCAGATAGGGCTCATATTTAGCATATCCAGAAGGGGTGACGCAACCACACTGAAGGGTGACTCAGTGACTGCGTAGACACCTGTGGGGTTCTTCATCCTCAACTGAATCAACCATATTATCTATCTCTGGAGATAGAGGTACTTCTGCCAAGATTTTCTCTGTTGGGTAAACCAAGGTTACTTGGGAGCGAGAGCGAAAACGGGGAGCGGGAGCGCCATTTTCAGAAGCTCCCGGTCCGAGAGCGTTTCGGGGAGTGTTTTTTTATAATATATATATATTTTTATATATTTTATCTTTTGATGCATATATGTCAACAAAAGCATGTAGAATGATGAATTAGACATAAAAAACATAAAAACATAGATTGAACCATATAACATCAATCATCTAGAAGGTATAATCTTCATCAACCACATCCACAAGTTAGAAACATACAACATATTGACTCTTGAGTCTCATGATTCATCAATCTTAAAGTTTCAAGCTTTTAAAATTCAATATATAGCTTTTATCATCATTTATTCATTGATCACCATAGTTGTACTTGTAAGCTAAGTGTAACCATTACAACAAAGAATATTTAACATGAAATGAAATGTTATAAAATGAAACGAAATGAAACAACTTTCAAATTTCATGAAACATCATATTCATAATTCATAATGAGTTATAAACTTATAACTGCCAACTTCAAAGTTTCAAACTTCAAACTTAAATTGTCATATATTGTTTACAAAAAATATCATAATAAATATGAAAGAGTCAAGTTTCAACAGTTATAAAAAGTTAAAAACTACTAGAAACTAGAAAAGACTAGTAAATCTATTTTATCTATTGCTTGGCCTCTTGCCACGAGAAATGTCTAATTTTTTAGCAGATCGTGGTAGTGGTGGTCTTCTAATGCTTGGCCCTAATGCTTGTTGACATTGTCTTCCCTCAAAAAATATGATGAAAAAAATGTGAATAATTTCTCTAGAAATGTTAAAGGGTATTTGTAAAGATGTAAGAATGAAGAATAATTTCTCTAGAAACGTTAAAGGCTATTTGTAAAGATGTAAGAATGAAGAGAAGATACTTTATGTTAGACACCCACTTAAAGATAATGATCCAATAAAATATTCACACAAATTCCAAGATGTAACCTAGAAGAAAATGAAAAAGTCTAACATGTGTTGTATCTTGGATGAAATAATGTGCAAATTGTCAACCATAGAAATCTAGATGGTTGTAAAGATTTAAAAATCTTAAAAACGATGGCGTATTAAGAAACACTGAACACATATTGAGAAAATCACATGATACATTAAAGATGAATGTTTTGGATTATCCCCAATGTTGAAAGACATTTGTTGACATTTCGAATCCCAACAGGGATCCATCTTCAGGACAAAATTTTGAAGAATGCTTGAAAGAGGGATCAAACCATTAATAAATATTAAAAAAAAGAATAAAAGATCCGACTAAAAAACTTTTTTATTAATAATTTTTTTGTTAAATTATTCATAATTTATTAAGTAATATTTTTTTTAATTATTCATAATAATATTTTTATATAATTTTAATAATTAATTGTAGAAAATGATTCTTAATAATAATTATAAATTATTTCTTAAATTAATTATTAAATAATAATAATTAATAACTTATTTCTTAAATTAATTAATTTTGTAATAACTTATTTAGTTAATTTTTTTTTTCATATTATATTATTATTATTAATTAATATTACTTATTAATATGTTAAATCAAATATTATTTATTTTTCTAATTATTAAGAAATTTAAATGTTATAAATCCCCTAAAAAATAGTAATCATTTATTACTTAATATTTACCTATTCAGAAGAATAACTAAATTAATACAAATAAATAATTATTTATTTTATTATAAGAATTGTAAATAATAAAATAATAATAAATGGATGATTTAAGCAAATGCAGAGCAAGTAATTTCATTTAGGACCAAGTCTTTGAGTGTGCCAGTCTTCTAGCAGTCTGGTCTTCTAGTAGTTCTGCAATATGGATGCCAGTCTTGAACTTATCTGGGTAGTCATATGATGAAAGGAAGATTGTACCACTAACAGACACAGCAAGAATATTTATCAATGGCTTGCCTTTTACATTTGTCCGTCCATCAGATACAATAGACACCCTCCCTTAAAAAAACACTCCCTAAAATGCTTCCTCCCTAAAAAATATGCTCCCTACATTTGTCCATCCATCAGATACAATGGACACCCTCCCTTAAAAAACGCTCCCTAAAATGCTCCCTCCTTAAAAAATATGCTCCCTAAAACCCTCCCTTCCTAAAAAAATTCTCTCTAATATGCTCCCTCCCTTAACAAAACGCTCCCTAAAATGCTCTCTCCCTAAAAAAATGTTCCCTCCCTAAAAAATGCTCCCTGAAAACCAGGGAGTGTTTTTTTTGACCTCAGGAGCGTGCTCCCGAGGCGCTCACTATGTGCTCCCGCGCGGAGCGCGAATTGGGAGCATGGTCGAGGAGGGCGGGGGCGCTCCCTCGTAACCCTGGGGTAAACCACTAACAGGGCGCTCACAATGCGCTCCCACGCGGAGCGCGAATTGGGAGCGGGGTCGAGGGGGGTGGGGGCGCTCCCTCGTAACCCTGGGGTAAACCACTACTGGTACCCTAGTTTGTATTCATAATTCTACATAATAATAAAACCCTCAAGAGTTGCTGCACCGGTTTTCCTGCATTGGGTTTTTTCAGGGACATTTGTCTGAAAAATCTTGTGTGTCCTTTGTCGAATGTGCTTAAATTCTTCAGTACTTGATCTGTACGTATGTGTAAGCTGAAGTTTGTTTACTTCAATGTTTTCTGAATATTTCTGAAAATAACTTGTTAAATTAAAACCACAAGTAGGAGAAGTAAACCAGATTTCTGCAGTAGGATTTCTGTAATAAGGATTCCGAAATTTTCACATGGTATCAGAGCAATTGCAGATCAAGGAGAGTTGAAGCCATCAACGAAGTGACGAAGTTTTTGCTACAGGAAGAAGGCTATTGCGAGTGACAACGCAGATCCTGAAGAGGCATCATACCAGAGGGACAACGCAGGCCCTAGAGAGCTGACGCAGAGCTGACGCAGAGGCTCACACAGTCCGAGAAGGGTGACGCAGAGGCTCACGCAGGTCTTGGAGGGTGACGTAGTCCAAGAGGAGGTGACGCTGAGCCAATTGCCATGACTGGAAGTGCAGTTTGGTTCTTCGGAAGTTGTTGGTGGGGCATTGTTTCTGCCAGTGCAGAACAATGGCTAGCAAGGTTGACAAAGTAAGGGGAAGCAGTTCCTCAACAGATTTTCTAGCCAAGAAGTTTGAGATTTGATCAGCGGAGTGATTGGAGAGAGTTGATTCAACTGAATTGGTGGAGGATTTCCGGGAGGGAAATCACTTGTTAGAGGGAGCGTTTTCTCTAGAGGGTTTCTAGCGCCAAGAAACCAAGATCCGAGTCTTTTGTTGAGGGTAGTAGCGAAAGAGGGGAGAAGAGTATTTGTTTTGACAGTTTTTTTTAGCAGAGATGGCCTCTCATGGATTGAGGGATCAGGACAGGATGGATGGAGCATCTAACATCGTCATCTGGAAGGCCAAAATCTTGTCAGTCCTTGACGAATATTGCATCAAATATCATGCCGAGAAGGTTGTAGCTGTTCCTGTTGATGCTGATCCATTGAAGAAGTATGAGGAAAATAAAGCTAGAGCCAAGCGCTTGATTATGGAGAGGGTGAAGGATCATGTGGTCCCACACATTGTCGAGAAGAATACGACAAATGAGATGTGGACGAATTTGACCACATTGTATCAAGGTACTTATGTCCAGAGGAAGATGCTTTTGGAGAATCAACTGCGACTATTTCAGATGCATAAGGGAGAGGAAATCGACCCCTTCCTTGTTAGATTGAAGGCAATTCAAGATCAGATGGTTGCTATAGGGGCCACTCTTGATGAGGGCATTGTGGTGAGGATTGCCCTGAATGCAGTCACTGATGATTGGGAGACCTTTGTCCAAAGCATTTTGGGCTGAGCACAACTTCCAAATTGGGAGGACATTTGGGCAACTCTTCGTCAAGAGGAGATCAGGAGAATGTCCAATATGGGCAGCAGTAGCGGAGGAGCCAAGATAAAAAAGGAGGAAGATGCGGCTCTCGCATCCAAGGGATAGCAGGGGCAGCGAGGGAAGAAGAAGAGAGACCTTTCAAAGGGCAGGTGCTACAAATGTGGTGAACTAGGACATTTCGCCACTACTTGTCCTCAGAAGAAGAAGGACAAGGAAGATTCAGATTCTAAGGTTGTAGCAGTGAAGGCTGATGATGGGAGTGATGACGATGTGGCTGAGTGCTCATGTGCCTCAAGAGAAGAGGTGGGGCGACATAGATTTGTAGATTGAACTACAGATGGTGGCTGGGGTAGGATCCTTGAGGTGCCCAAACTCTTGGATCACATATGAGCTACGAGAGCCCTTAATGACAGTAGCAGGATGACTGGAGTCAGTTCGTGCGGAGGATTGTGGAGGCACATAGGCAGAGCTAGGACGTTGAAGATTTGAGCAACGCAGAGGCTGATGGGATTTCAGCACCGCAGAGGCAGTGCTTATGCAGAGCAGGAGCAACAACAACGCAAAGCACCAGAGGGACAATGCAGATTAGCAGCAGAGGGTGTTTCATATCGAGATGCAGCCTGACTGACTTGTCTGTCAAAATTTTGGGTGATGTCCTTCAGTTGCTTACTTCTCAGCAACTGAGTTTCAGTGCAACAGTTAGCAATGGCAATGCTATAGGCAGCATGATGCAACATTTGAGAGGGAGATGCAGTACAGATGAGGCAGTGACTATGGTAGAGTCATGGGCAGCAGTACAGAAGGCAACAACGCAGTGGATGAGGGGCAGCAGGCCAAGCATCAATAGCACAGGGGACCGATGCCATGGATCAGGGTGATGCTTCAGGTTGAAGTGTTGTTAGAGCACATTCCTCGTTAAGAGGGAGTGTTGATTTTTGGGTAGCATCGGATGTGCTCTAGCTCCGAAACTTTGTGGAGGGACTAGAAACTTTGTGTAGGGGCTAGAACACATGAGATCTCCAAGACCCAGAAATCAGTTGGAGAAATTCCACCCGGAGCTTAAGTTATTCAAATAATTAATTATTTTAATGGAATCCCTAAGTCTAACTTAGGGAAATTAAATAATTAAAGTGAATTAATTTAGACACGTGGGTGAGAATGTTCTAAGTAACGAGGATCAAGTCTTTTCTAATCTTAGCCGTCGATTAGAGATTAGATCATGATCGTTGATTCGTCAACTGGAAAAGTATTAAAGGAAGGCTTGGGGACTGTTGGAGAACACAGACATAGCGGGAACACTTGAGCTAAGTCTAAATTTTGGGGCGCGGATTGCTGAGAATTTTTGAGTGAGCTTTGCAATGTAGCGAGGGGTAGATCGACAGAGGGATTTCAGATCCGAGGCTGAGAATACATTGGCAGAGAGGCAGATCCGTACCAGAGGAGCAGTGCGGGCCTAAGAGGGGTTACACAGGCCCAGTAGGGGTGACGCAGGCCCAACCAGGCTCACGCAGAGCCATCACAGAGGCTCATGTAGGCCCAGAGGGGTTACGAAGAGCCAGAGGAGTTGACGTAGAGCCATCAGAGGCAACACTGGGGTTTCAGTGGGCTAGATAGGGCTCGTATTCAGCAGATCCAGAAGGGGTGATGCAGTGACTGCGTAGGCACCTGTGGGGTTCTTCATCCTTAGCTGAATCAACCATATTATCTGTCTCTAGAGGTAGAGATACTTTGCCGAGATTTTCTCTATTGGGTAAACCACTACTGGTACCCTAGTTTGTATTCAAAATTCTGCATAATAATAAAACCCTCAAGAGTTGTTGCACAGATTTTCTCGCATTGGGTTTTTTCGGGGACATTTGTCCGAAAAATCTTGTGTGTCCTTTGTTGAATGTGCTTAAATTTTTCAGTACTTGATCAATATGTATGTGTAGGCTGTAGTGTGTTTACTTCAATGTTTTCTGAATATTTCTGAAAGTAACTTGATAAATTTAAACCACAAGTAGGAGAAGTAAACCAGATTTCTGTAATAAGGATTCAAAAATTTTCACACATGATAAGTAAGCCAAAATACCCAACTACATAATGAAAGGCATACCTTCGGGGTTGGAAGGCCCACCTTCAAACATATGATCATAATAGATGGGCTTTGGAGCATGATGGTTGGCTCAGATGGCGGAGATGATGGCATCTCGAGCTATCTCGTGGCTACAAAGGGCTGCTGGCTGCTGGCTGAGGACCATTTAGGAGAAAAAATTTCTCCTATGGGTGTCACCCACAGGTAGTGGGTAATAGGGATCTCAAAGGAAAACACCCTCGCAAATAATAAAATAGTTGAACCACATGTCTCTTCATGCAACATGTTCTACTAGCTTGGACTAGTACACCATGCAAGATGCCTCCTCATGACTCTTGTCCTATCCTCCTTTGGAATGCCCTTCAAAGTTAGCCTTTAGTAACCACCTCCAATAAAATGTGAATATATACTAAGTCAGTGGGTGTTCTTCAAGAGTAGTTATTCCTCCTAGGGATGATTAAAATATGCCAAGTGTACTCATAGCAACTTTGGCGCTCTCCAAGAAAGCCCTTGACCAACCAAATAATATAAATTTTTCTATAGAAGAGTTGCACCCTTGAAAAATTTGCAATGAGGCTTTGGGACCATTGACCAAGTCAAATAATAGTCTATGAAAATTGTGTCCTTGGGATGTGTGCCAATGGTAGTTTTTGCCTTTCGTTAGATCTATGATCACCAAACAATGATATAATCCTCAAAATATAAGTGCTTTTGAGAAATGTGCAAGAATATTTATGGTCTCATTAATAAATGTGCCAAAACACAATGATCAAAGGAGTGATCCCCTATATGAGGGAGTCAACAACCTCGATGTCAAAACAATGCTTGATATAGCAAAATTAGTTGGGGTGTTTTATCCAATGTTGCAAAGATCAACATCAGGATAAAATTGACAAGGGTCCAGAAAACCAAAAAATCATAAAAATTAAGAAAATATCGACGAACATCGGCAAAATTAAGATATCTTTAAAATATCGGTAAAAATCGACAAACATTGGCTAGGCCAAAAAATCGTGATTTCAAGATAAACTCGGGATGTGAGATGTTTGCAACACTGGTTTTATCTAATGCAATGACCAACTCGTCGAACAATGGATCTTATGGATATGTGTGCCCTAGTGGCCACTTTGATTGTTGTAACAAGCTCCTCAAAGATTGTGCTCAACATAAATATCAATGTGCATAACCACTCATAATACCACCAAATAGGGCAATAACTTGGGGCAACTAGATAAATGTGCTGTTAAATAATGTAGCTCGGACAGGTGTTCTTCCCTTGAGAGGTGTCACTAATGTTGGAATTGTAACTAGGTTTGGTATTCATAAATGTCATTGAATCAATATGTACTTTATGTAAAAACAAAAGAAGAAAATTATTATTATTTGGTAGCATGTTCTTCATGCTTTATTTTTGTCAAAAGAAAAGGTTAAAGGGCATGTTCTTCATGACCCTATGAAAAGAAGAAAATTTAAATTTTTGATCGTGTCATTTGTCTTATCCAGTTGGCAAGTCGACCCTCTTGTAGTTCTTGTCAGCCTGCCCAGGGACACACCCATTCGCTTATGGAAGAAGAATATGTAAAGGCTATTTGCATCTCTCATTTGGAGCATAACACACATCATCTATCTCTGAAAGAAAGAAGACCAAAGTTTAGGAAGACAAGGAGAGAAGTTCAAAAGACAAGAAGAGATTCATATGTCCTCGCTCTAGCAAAGAAGAAAAAAACTTATGTTTCTGTAACAACTTCCTCTGGAATCCAAATTTTTTTGAGGCATGTTGAGATTTGTAGCTTGGGAGGTACTCCAAGCCCTAGGGTTCGGGGTTTTGGAGGAATGGGCTCCACTTGTGGGCTTAGAACCCAAGGTGTGGGCTTTGCATCCAAGCTTGCAGATGTGAAACCATAAGGAGATTGTGACATTTGACCTTTGGAGATTGTAGAGGACCCTAAAAGGAACTAGGGGCTGCAAAGAACGCCAAAGGAGGAGCTCTAGAAATGAAGTTATTAAATTTTTTATATATTTTTGTGGGCTTGTGGCACTAAAGAGAAGTCGGCTAGGCTCAAAGTGTGCCTCGAGGTCTAGTAGAAGGCACCCAAGTAAAGTGTATAAATAAGGGAGGCGTTGGAGCTCATTTGACACATCCAAGGTGCAACATTTCATACGATATACTTTTGTTTTGGTCGCAGATTAGGAGCAGACCTCAGCGAAGAAGATAAGGGCTTGTTTGTGCATCTTTTCATGACCGTTTGAGGGCTGTAGAGATCAAGAGCAGGGCCAAGTTGTTTTGAATAGATTCTGGGCTGTTTGTGTGACATATTTAGTGGTTTTCTCTCTGATTTTGGAGGCCGCATATCCGTGTGGTGATTGCAAAGTAGGCTAAAGTCTGTAGCAACCTGTTGGAGGGGGCGAAAGGCCTAGAAATAGGTGTAGATTAGTCTTGATAACCAGCGAAGTGAAGAGGAGTTGATGTGGAAGGAAACTGCAGCTGGAGCAAGGGTTTTGAGAGGAGAAATAAGGTGTTGACGTGGTCTGACATCAACCCTAACCAGGCAAAACCTACAACAGAAGAAACAGATCTATAACAGTGAGAAAAAAGTATGTACTGATGTATATAAGTTTGACTTGTTGCTAGTGGATGAGTTGTCTAGTTCGGACAAATTTGTATTGGGCATCTTGAGGCTGTTGGAGGGCAACAAGTAGGTGCTCAAAGTAGCCCTAGACCAGTTTCCAAGAAGGACATTGACAACTGTAAGGAGGGTGAAGATTGGAGGCTCTAGTGTTGAGACCTTGAAGGACAAAGGACAGCTAAGTGAGTCAGCCAAGTTCATTGCTAGAGAAGGACATCTTGCAGTGATAGGTGGTAGCTCTCCGGCCCAAAGTTTGTCTTCATTGGAGCAATGCAGGAAGGCATTAGAGGGAAGAAGTCCTAAAGGATCTGAGGAGCAACAATGGGCAGTTGAGAGTTGTTCACAAACGGACTTATGAACAATTTGACAGGAGTTTCTATGTGTTGAAGGACTAACGATTAGCTAGAGAGCGGTTGGAGAAGCCAAGTTTAGTGAACTAAAGGAGTAGGACAATTGATAGAGGCAAGAGCTGCAAATTGGGAGCAGATGGATTGACAATTTTGTTTAGGTACGACAAGAGGAATTGTGATGGTGCATTACATTAGCTAGATGGGGCCTTGATGTTCTTGGTAAACTCCCGTCTGGACATATGCTTCCGTGAATACATTGAGTCAATTTATGGTCAAGCCTCATCACATACATTGGATTGCTGCAAAGAATCTCTTGAGATGTCTGCGTGGCACAATCAACTATGGTTTGAGATACACTATCGGGAATTTGAGGCTACATGGATATACTGATGTTGAATAGGCTGGTAGTGTGGTGAATCGTAAGAGCACATCTAGATGTTGCTTCAATATCTTGGATGAGCAGGAAGCATAAATCAATTGCTTTAAGCACCGTTGAGGCCGAATACATTGCCGCTAGTATGGCCTGTTGTGAAGCTGTTTGGTTGAGGAAGCTCTTTAGTGAGCTATTTGAGCATGTGCTATATACCATCGTGATCTTATGCGACAACCAAAGCGGGATTCACCTTTCAGAGAATCCTGTGTTCCATGACCGCTTGAAGCATATTGATATCAGGTACCACTTTATTTGGGATATGGTACAACGGGGAGCAATAAGGCTCCAACACATTAGGACTGATGAGCAAGTCACAAACATTCTAACGAAGCCCTTATGGAAGGTCAAATTCTTAGCCTTCCAAGAAAGTCTCGAAGTCGTGGAAAGACTCATGTATGAGGGTCCTGCTTGAGTTGGACACTGAGCTCTGGGAGCTCCTGGGGGCTTGGGATACTTCTTGGAGTTATGAGAAACCATAGGGTGAGTTGTTCACCTTCCCCTATTGGTGCGCTATCTACAAGGTGAGTGGTTCACCTTCCCTTGTGATACCCCATGATGGTTGACATGTGTGTAGGGTGAGTGGTTCCCCTTCCCCTACAATTGCAGACACATGAATGTAGGGTGAGTGGTTGACCTTCCCCTACGATTGACATATGCATAGGATGAGTGGTTCACCTTCTCCTATGGCATATGAACAGGATGAGTGGTTCACCTTCTTCTACTGATGCCCCAACATACATCTTACCCATGTAGTCTGGGACTCATGGGAAGTACCTTTCATCTAGCCAATGAGTTGAGAAAAGTGGATAGGGACCATAACACTACTGATGGATGCATCGTGTACTACCGTACTCCCTATGTTCAGGATGCATGGTGTGTAATATCCCGAAAGGGAAATAACCAGTAATACCAAGCATACAACAAGATACAAAATGCTATAAATTGAACATGAAGCAATTACACATGAAATAGAGAGAATACTGAGCCATTTTATTATACTGAGAAATAGAAATGAGTACAAGAGGTGATCAGAGTGATGGCACCTCGACTTGCACCAGGCAAGTATAGGAATACTCTCAGAAGATCAATGGAATGGCTGCTCTCTGCTCTGTGTCCAAGTTGCTGGAAAACTGCCGTGCTGCTGCTACTGCTAGAACATAATGAGTATTTGGGGCTGCTCCCTACTCAGAAAGAGCTGAAACTCTGGAATCCGCCTCTACACATAATACCCAGAAAAGCCCAGAGAGCGTTTTTGGAATGGACGACTCCCGAAAATCCCTCCCTTGAGGATATACGCTATCCTCCCAAGAGCCACGTTGAGGCTGAATGGAATCCTCCAAAATATGGCCTCCCGCTCTACCAAAAATCTCCAGTAGGCAAGGGCTGGCCCCTTGCTCAATCTCCTGACCAAGATCCTCTGAAATAATGCCACTTCGGAGCTCCCTCAAAATGGACTGCGTCCTCCCTCTCAAGACTGCACAGTCTCTATGGCTCTGCTCCTCCCACGAAATGCCAACACCAATCCTCCTGCAAAATACTGATGGGACTACCTCACCCGAGCAAGCACTCGAAGTCTCCTGGGGCTGAGGGTGGGATCTCCGAACGGAGACACCCGATGCACTAAACAGTGCTACAGACAAGCTAAACAACCAGCGTGCTCTAAGTCGAAGTGACCAGCTCAATATGCATAAACTCGAATGAGGAAATGAGGAGGCTCTCCTTTTTATAACAATGGGCCTCTCTCAACCCTAGGCCCCACCATCTCCTACGTTGCCTCCATTTGGCCCACGTTGCCAACTCAACTGCGCTGGCCATGCTCATGCAGTCCACGTGGGTCCCCCCCTTCACGTGGTCACTTGGCCCCCCTTGGCCCACCTTAGTCACAACGTTGATGTTACTAGGTGACTTTAGGGAGTGCACTTTATTCTAAGTGAGTTATATCCCCCTCTTACTCATTTTTTTTTTAATATTTTAACTATAGAAGGCAAAATTGATCAAAATTAATATTTCCAATTAGCTATTGCTAATTGGGAATATTACAGTCTCCCCCGGCAAAATGTTGCTTGACCCCAAGCAACTGTAGTGATGGATGCTGCAAGATATTCTCACTCTCCCAAGTGGCATCCTTATCCGGCAAATTCTTCCACCTCACCAAGAACTCCCGGACTGTCCTGCTCCGCAGCTATCTCTCTTTGACATCAATAATGGCCTCTGGCTGTAGCACCAAATGCCCCTCATCATCTATAGGCGGAAGCTCCTCTGTCACTGTCACCTGCTGTCCCAAAGCCTTCTTCAGGCATGATACGTGAAAAATGTTATGAATCTTGCTGCCTTGTGGCAGCTCCAACTCATAGGCAACCTGTCGAACCTTGCATATCACCTTGTAAGGTCCATAAAAGCGGGACTTGAGCTTTTCAGCCCCCTTTTGTTTCAGAGTCGACTGTCGGTATGGCCGCAAGCGTAGGTAGACCAAGTCCCCTACCTCAAACTATCTCTCCACCCGGCCCCTGTCGGCATACAGCTTTTGCTGGTTCTGTACTGTAGCCATGTTATCCTTGAGAGCTCGGAGGATCTCCTGACTCTCCTGGATCCAATCCTTGGGTCTCGGAGCCTTGTTGGCACCAAACATCACATCAACAAAAGATAAAGCATGATAACCATATAATGCATAGAACAGAGACATACCGATGGACATGTGATGTGTGTTGTTGTAGCAGTACTCTCCTAGGTGCAGCTACTTCAGCCATGCTCTCTGCTGCCCACTGACATAGTTACGCAAGTAGCCCTCCAACCACTTGTTAACTATCTCTGTCTGCCCATTTGTCTGTGGGTGATAGCTGGTGCTCGGTGTCAACTCTGTCCCCACCAACCAGAAAAGCTCCTGCCAAAATCCGCCCATGAAGCGGCATGTCCCTGTGACTGACAATGGTCTTGGGAAGACCATGTAACTTGAAAATATCCCGAAAGAACAACTCTGCCACCTGTGCTGTTGTATAGTGCGCGGATATGGCGAAAAAATGTGCATATTTTGTCAGTCGATCAACGACGACAAATATACAGTCCTTGCCCTGCACCATGGGCAACCCTTTGATGAAGTCCATCGAAATACTCTCCCATTTCCCCTCTGGAATGGGAAGAGGCTGCAACAAACCTACTAGATGGTTCATCTCCCCCTTGTTGCGCTGACAAACTTCGCACTCCCTGACATGCTAGAGTACGTCCTCCTTGAGGCCCTTCCATGAGAACCTCTCTCTGATGGTCCTGTAGGTTTTGGTAAACCCCTGGTGACCAGCCAATGGTGAATCATGAGAAGCCTGTAGTATCTTCTTCTTGAGCTGAGAGCCCTCAGTCAAGAAGATCCTATCCTTGTAGTAGATGATCTCATCCATCACCCTGTATCTATCATCTGTCACCTGTCCATCCAGAACCTCGCAAGCAAACCTGTTCTTGGAGTACTCTACCAAAAGTCAAGCCCTCCAATCTGCGTCCAAACTCATCAGAGACAACGCGGCTGGTCTGCGTGAAAGTGCATCAACCACCACGTTGTTCTTCCCTTTGACATACTCGATGTCAAAGTCGTAGGCCTGGATCTTGCTGACCCACTTTTGCTGCCTCTCCTATAGCTGCTTCTACTCTAAGAAGAATCTGAGGCTGTTGTGGTCAGTCCTCACCCTGAACATGTTACCTACCAGGTACTGCCGGAATTTGGCCAAGGCATGCATGATGGCCAACATCTCCTTGTCATATATGGCATATAACCGCTCATGTGGAAGGAGCTTCCGGCTCTCAAAAGCTATTGGGTGACCTCCGTGCATCAACATTGCACCGATCCCCTTTCCCGATGCATCACACTCCAAAACAAAAGGCTGCGTGAAATCTGGCAATGCAAGTACTGGGCAGCCGCTCATCACCTCCTTAAGCTTGTCAAAGGCCCGCTGCGCTGTATCTGTCCCACTGAATGCCCCCTTCTTCATCAAATCTGTCAGGGGTGCAGCAAGCTGTGAGAAACTCTTGACGAACTTCCTGTAGTAGGTGCAGATACCTACAAACCCTCGAAGTTCTGTCACATTTCTCGGCTCTGGCCAATCTTTGATGGCCCTGATCTTCTCCTCGTGGACCCTCACTCCGTCCACCCCTATAATGTGTCCCAGATATAGCATCTCTATCAGCCCAAACTCGCACTTGGAGAGCTTGGCATAAAACTGTTGCTCCTCCAGAATACGCAATACTGCCTCTATGTGCTGGAGATGCTCCTCCCATGTCCTGCTATATATCAATATATCATCAAAGAAGACCAGCACAAACTTCCTTAGGTGATTGCGGAAGATGTGGTTCATGCACAACTGGAAGGTTGCCGGTGCATTGGTTAGCTCGAAGGGCATCACCAAGAACTCAAAATGGCCATAATGGCACCTGAAAGCGGTCTTGGGAATGTCCTGTTCCCTCGCGCGAATCTAATGGTACCTGGATCTCAATTCAATCTTTGAGAAGAACTGTGCCCCTCTCAACTCATCCATCAGCTCGTCAATCCGTGGTATGGGGTACTTGTTCTTCATGGTTTTCTTGTTCAGAGCCCTATAATCAATGCACATCCGCAATGTGCTGTCCTTCTTCTTCACCAACACTACCGAAGAAGCGAAAGGACTGGTGCTGGGTCGTATGTGTCCAAGAGCCAACAGCTCACGGATAGCCCGCTCAATCTCGTCCCGATAGGCCTTGGGTTGCTTATAGGGTGTGGTAATAACGGCCTGGATGCCCTGCTCTAGCTTAATAGTATGCTCAAATCCCCGATCTGGTGGCTGACCTGGTGGTATCTCCCCAAACACCGTGGCATACTTGTCATGGATGGTCTGTATCTCAGGATGAACTGTCTGCCCGGTAGTCCCTGCCTCTGATGCACGCAACTCTACTGCCCACTCTATGTCTCCCTTCTGGAAGTCTGCCTCCATCTAGTGAGCAGAAACAGTCTGGGGTGGGTAAGTGTGCATTCCCCGTTTCTCATGCTTCCCGGTCTTCTTATCATCCCACTCCATCTCCAAGGCCTCCTAATCTGTGGTGACCTTCCCTAGAGTGATCAACCACTGTACACCTAATACCACATTAGTATCCAGTATGTTAACCACGAAAAAGTGGTCAGTCACTATGTAGGTGCCCATCGTCACAGCCAGCTCTGGAACATATCTGGCACACTGCATCGTCTGATCTCCTGGGACCAACACTGAAAATCCATCGAAGCTCTCTGTCGGTATGCCTCTCCACTCAACCACCTATGCATCGATGAAGTTGTGGGTTGCCCCACTGTCCACCAGTACTGAAACTTGCTGCCCTCGTACTGTCCCTCGAACACGCAGCGTCAGATACTTGGGTACTCCCCGCAATGCTGCAAGGGTCCCCCCCGTGGGTGCAAAAGTTGCACCTCCTGCTCCTGGTGGTGGAGGTGGCAAATGGTCCTGCGCTGCATGGCTGCCTCCTACCTCCACGTCATCATACTCATCCTCTTCTCCGCTGCTCTCGGAGAAGACCTCAATAAAGTGTGCTTTGCCAGCAGCACACTTGTGTCCTGGTGCCCACGGCTCCTGACATGTAAAACACAGCCTCTTCTTCTTTAGCTCCCTCCTGGCATCATCATCCAACTGTCCCCTACACGAGTTCCCCTTTGGAGGTGGAATCCTCACGTCCTTCCCCTTAGGCTGGAAAGCCTGTCTCTGGGGGTAAGGCGTCCTGGTCCTGGGTAAGGCAGCCTGTAAATCCCGAGTCCTGCCAACTGTGTCATGGAGTGTGGTTGGTCTAGTGGATCTGACCAAACCCCGAAGTGGCTCTGCTAACCCCTCAATGAACATGTAGATCATCCATGCCGCGGATAGATCTGGCACCATCACTGAAAGTCTCAGAAAATCTGAGATATAAGTATCCGGGCTCCCGGTCTGCTTGAGCCTCGTCAGCTCAACAAAATGCTCCTCCGGATCCCTCCGATCAAACCTCTCTATCAATCTCCGGGTGAACTCGGCATATGTAGTCACTGTCGAATGTCCGAGTGTAACCATCCCATGGAACCACCAATGCTGGGCCTCTCCATCCAGATGCAGTGCTGCCACCTTGATGGCCTCCGTCTCTGCCATCTGGTTGAGCTAGAAGTATATGTCCAGCTTCTCCACCCAAGCCTTTGCCAAACTGTTTGATGAACCATCAAACGTGGGCAAATGAAAGCTGCTCACTGTACGCTGAGTGTCTCCCTCATGATAATGCCAATGCCCTCTGTGATGGTCGCGGGGTCTGCTGTCACGCTGGAGCTGAACAAAATCTCTGAATGGAAGGGCATCCCATAACTCCTGCCCATATGCCTGATACTCAGCAAAATAATCACCCATGTGGCCATGTTCTGGCTCCTGCCCCAGTGTTTGCACCCAGAAAAGTGGGCATAGTGGCACTTGTGGGGTGTGTGATGCCATGTGCTGACTGGCATCGTGCTCCTGCAAATGGTGGGATGTGCCGGATCCCTCACCAATCTGAAAACCCCTTGGGGTTTCACGCTATCTAGCCTCTACAGCAGTGAATCTCTGCCCCATCACCTCGATCTGCCTCGACAGATCCTGTACGGACTTGAGGAACATTTCCCCAAACTTCTTTGCATCGCTATCATCTGCCATAGGCTCCTCCTGTTCTGCGCCCACTACTGGATCCTGTTCTGCGTCCACTATTGGAATGCAATCACCCTCTCCGTAGGTGATTTGCAACCTACGTTCTCTGTCACAGTACTTCCTACCCCTGTAGAAAATGTACGGCTTCTCTCTCGGTGTCATAGACAACTTGCTCCACAGGCTGAGCCAGGTCTATGAGCTCTGATACCACTGTAATATCCCGAAAGGGAAATAACCAGTAATACCAAGCATACAACGAATGCAAAAATGCTGTAAATTGAACATGAAGCAATTACACATAGAAATAGAGAGAATACGGAAGCCCGTTTTATTATACGAAATGAAAATGGGTACGAGGTGATCGGAGGTAGGTGGCACCTCGACTTGCACCCGGCAAGTGTAGAAATACTCTCAGAATATCAAAGGAATGGCCGCTCTCTGCTCTGCGTCAGGCTGAAAAACTACGAGTAGCTGCTCTTTTCTATTTCTGATTCCTGATAGTGTTTGGGGGGCAACTCCCCTATAGGAAAAGTGAAACTTTTTGTACTATTTCTACACGATACCCCAAAAAACACGGACGATTTGGAATGGACGACTCCCGAAAATCCCTCCCTTGAGGATCTATGCTATCCTCCCAAGGGCCACGCTGAGGCTGAATGGAATCCTCCAAAATATGGCCTCCCGCACTGCCAAAAATCTCCAATAGGCAAGGGCTGGCCCCTTGCTCAATCTCCTGACCAAGATCCTCCGAAATAATGCCACTCCAGAGCTCCCTCAAAATGGACTGCGTCCTCCCTTTCAAGACTGCGCAGTCTCTATGGCTCTGCTCCTCCCATGAAATGCCAACACCAATCCTCTTGCAAAATACTGATGGGACTACCTCACCCGAGCAAGCACTCGAAGTCTCCCGGGGCTGAGGGTGGGATCTCCGAACGGAGACACCCGATGCACTAAACAGTGCTGCAGACAAGCTAAACAGCCAACGTGCTCTAAGTCGAAGTGACCAGCTCAATATGCATAAACTCGAATGAGGAAATGAGGAGGCTCTCGTCCTTTTTATAACAATGGGCCTCTCTCAACCCTAGGCCCCACCATTTCCTACGTTGCCTCCATTTGGCCCACGTTGCCAACTCAACTGGGAGTATTACAGACGTAGATCCAACCACTACACCAAAAGCTCGAACTGTTAGTGAGGGCGGCATCCCAAGTTGTTAAGGGTGGGCCTAATCCCACCGGAGCATCTGAGGGTGGGGGCCCTTTCGCAACACCCCTCATTACATAGACCCGGACACGTGGTTGCGGGCCCTACCCGCACACGGGATATTACAACCCACCACGCTCCACGAGTCTCGACCTCGGCTTTGATACCACGTAGATCCAACCACTACACGAAAAGCTCGAATTGTTAGTGAGGGCGGCATCCCAGGGTGTTAAGGGTGGGCCTAACCCCACCGGAGCATCTGAGGGCGGGGGCCCTTGCGCAACACCTCTCATTACATAGACGCGGACATGTGGCTGCGGGCCCTACCCGCACACGGGATATTACATGGTGTTCAGCAACTTGATCTGGGATCAACTAAGGTTCTATCTCTGGACTGACTTTTGTCAGTAGAGTGGCAAGTTCTTGTGACTCACTCTCGATCAATTCTTCTTCATTATTACATCATGGTTCAACAGAGTAGAGATGACAAAGATGATACATGACGACAGGTGGATTGGTAGGTGGAATTCTCCCTAGTTGAGAGGGAGTGTTAAAATTGGCAAGTAGGGCCAAATTCCACCTTTGGACAACTCATTTGATGAAGATGATGATTGCATCAAATTCCTCTTTTCGAGAGGACCAAAATTCATCTAAAGATCATCTCATTTGGACAAACGGAAGTATGATTTTGAATTTATGCCCACACGTGCCAATTGTTCAGGTCGCCCACATCATCATGTAGGGTCAAGAAGCCCAATGGACGTGTCTCTTTACCCACAACAAATTGTATAAATACAAGTGACCTCACACCTCATTTGGCATCATCATCACTCACACATTCTTCTCTCTTCATTTGATTGGTTCGTACGGCTATTGGGCAGCTTCTCTCTCTCACACGTGTGCTAAGGAGGACGAGTTTTCTGGGCAGAATTGCAGGCCGAAATTCAGACTTCTGTGACAGGTTTGACTAGTGTTGACCGAGGCCTTGTTGACAGAGTTTGACTGCGTTTTTGGTAAGGTTTGATTTTTCTAGGCCGTCTCTTTGGGCACAAAAACCGAGATATTCTGGGCTGTTTGACCTGTGTTGACTTCAGGGTTGACTGTAGTTTGACCGCAAAAAATTACAACAGTTTTCTCTCTCCTTTGACCAAGTTTGACGGAGCTGTTTTGTGCTGAATTCGGCTTCTTGATCAGGCCGAGTTTGACTGACAAAGACCAAGATGCTTTGAGGAAGATTTGCTGCTGTTTTGACCAGTGTTGACTTTTTGGTTAGGGCTGAAGTTTGACTCCAGAATTTGACATGGCTGTTTTGACTTTGAATTGGGCAAGTCAATTTGACTTTTGTACTCTCTCTCTGCGCTGAACTTTTGATATAATAATAGGAAGAATTGATCAAAGGGTTTTCCCTACATTGGGGTTTTTCCCTGGCATATGCCAAATCCGGTGTTCTCTTGTCTTGGCTTTTCTTCTACATTTTGTTTTATGTTCTATCCTCATTTACTGTCAATGTGATTAATGTTTAATGTGATTGCTACTGGAAATAATTGGAAATTGTCATTGGGCTACTATAGGAACATTGAAGTAAAGTGTGTTAAGCATAGAACACACCATTATTAACTAAAATTAACATTTCTTCCTTGGAAATGAGACTTTTCTCATCTTTCAATTTGATCCCTTTTTTGGAAAGTGCACAATCTCTTTTTAATTAATTTTCCACTTGGAGAAAATTTATTTTCTCTCATTTTAATTTTTTGACTAATTTCTGGCTAATTATTTTGCTATTTTTTTCGACAAAATAATAGTAATGACCCTAGAGGGGGTTAGACATATTTGTCACCCTTAAAGTGTGTCTATATAGAAAGTTTAAGAGTTGAGGTGTAAAATTAGGTACTCATATTGTCAATTTTAAGTAAACATGTTCTTTGCTTAGGATGGTTACTTCAATGATCCATATTAGCCCATTTATCAATCTATTTCACTTCCATTAGTAATCACATAACTCATTGACATTAACTGAAGAAAGAACATCAATGATAAATGAAGAAGACAAGCCAAAGCAAGAGGACACAAGAATATGGCTCAAGCCAGGGAAAAACCCCAAGATGTGGAAAACCTTTGATCAATTCTTCTTATTATTCGAATCAAATGTTCAACAAAGAGAGAGAGAAAAAACATTAATTCAAATTCAAAACTGACTTGCCAATTTGTGTCTTTAGATAAATAGACGGCCTGTCCAGAGTTGCAATTATGAAGTAGTCAAATGGTGTCTTCTGAAGCTGGTGACATACGCTGCTGCTGCTGAAGGGTTTTGAGCAAAGTACTGAGCTTCAATTAGGGTATCACAACGACCCTAATCCTTCTTCAAGACATAGTTATACAAACTGTCCTTCAACACTGCCTTCCTGCACTATTGTAGGCCTTGGAACCTTCACAGGTCACCCAACAATAGACAAATCAGCTACAACACTATACGCGGCCTTCCTAGGACATGAAAAACACCTTGGTTAAGCCTCTGCTACCTCTTATATATCTGCAGCTTGCTGTAGGTTGACTGCAGCTAGGGAAAACACCCCTAGACAAGGTCTCTCAGCTCTCACAACAATCCTTAAACGTGCTACTATCATACGGCCCACTGAACAGAGATAATGATCCATAAAACAAGCCCACAAATACACTTAACTCACCTCTGCTCCTGCGTCCTGATCTGGCCAGAAGTCCGCTGCCTTAAACCATCTTGAATCAGCCCTAAGACACCTTTTTGTTGACTGTTCCAAGCCCAGACATCTGCAGCCTCTCTCTGCAAGACATCCGCACCTAAGAGGGAGACCACCTTTACCACGAACTTGTGCTAGTTGCCTCCTTGCCCTAGCCTCATACCCGCTACCCTATTTTAGATATTTGATGCTCATAAGATGTGTCTCCAAATGAGGTTGGAGGACACATATATATACAAATAGACATGATGATTTGTCCTTATGGAGGTGAATCCGACCTCTTGACACTTGAGGAGGCAAATTTAAATTTCAAATTTTCAATTTTCCCGCCTTGATAAGGTCATGACTTCTAAAATTTCTTATCCAAATTTAGTGATCTTTAGGTCAGTTTTGGTCCTCTCGAAAAGAGGAATTCAATGCCATAATTATCTTCTTCAAAAGACCTGCTCAAAGTGGAATTTGGCCCTAGTTTCCAATTTTAACACTCCCTCTCAACTAGGGAGAATTCCACCTGTCAATCCATTGAATATCATGTCATCCTGTTGTCATGAACCATCTTTGTATCTCGTCTCATCTCTTTTGAACAATGATATAGACAATGAAGTAGAATTGATCGAGAGTGAGTCACAAGACCTTGCCACTCTCCTCTGAAAAAAGTCGGTTCACATAATCAGGGGTCGAACCCCAATCAGACTTGATCCCAAGTGATCAAGTTTTTGAACATCTTGCATCCTAGACATAGGGAGTACGACAGTACACAATGCGTCCATAGGCAGTGCTATGGTCCCTATCTACTTTTCCGAACTCATTGGCTAGATGAGGGTACTTCCCATGTGTCCCGGACTACATGCTAGGATGATACTGGGGCAATAGCAGGGAAATAATAAATCACATCTTGCTCACAACCACACGTAGGGAAAGGATGAACCACATCCTACAGTCACATATCACAACCATCGTAGGGAAAGGATAAACCACATCCTACGTAAATTCACCGAGAGTAGGGAAAGGATAAACCACATCCTACATGCATGTCAACCAACAGTCGTAGGAAGGAACCTACACGTGGGGAAATGATGAACCATGTGTTGAGTTTTCTTGAGTGTTGGGGTAGCATCAGATGTGCTCTAGCTCCCAAAATTTGTGGAGGGACTAGAGTACATGAGATCTCCAAGACCCAAAAAGGGATTTGGAAAATTCCATCCAATTTGGGAGATAATTAATTAATTAATAATTTTAATTAAGGACCCTAAGTCTAACTTAGGAAAATTAAATTATTAAAGGTAATTAATTAAAACATGTGATGGAATTGTTTTAAGTCACACAGATCAAGCTTCCTTTTAATTTGAGCCATCGATTCAAAATCTGATCATGGTCGTTGGTTTCCCAACGAGAAAGTATAAAGGAAAGGTTTGGGGTCATTTGGAGAACAAACACACAGAGGCAGAGCACTGAGACTAAGCTGAAATTCTAGGGCAGGTTTTGCTAAGGATTTTTAGAAGTGTTTCCGCTGCACAGAGGGGTAGTATTGGCAAACGGGATGGTTTGATCCCAGTGCCAAGAATCAGCAAGAGGTAGAGAGCAACAACCAGAGGCAGCGCAGAGAAGTAGAGGTAGCAACACCAGTTACGCAGAAGCTACGCAACGTAGAGAGCAGCTTTAGCTACGCAGGCCCAGAAAGGCAGCGCTGGTCAGTAGGGGACCCTCTAGGGTTACGCAGAGACCCTTCTAGGGTAGTGTAGGGTCTGTGTCACCCATTCTGGGGTTACGCAGCCCTCTCCAGGCCAGCGTAGAGGCACGCAGAGGCTGACAGGGCTGATGCAGGGGCTTCAGGGGCAGCGCTGGGGTTTCTAGGGCCAAAAATTCGCTAAGTCTTGTAAATCCCATTTGAGGGTGTGGATCAGTGAAGATTTTGGTCTCAGAACAACATGTTAGTTGCAGATCTATTATTTTTCTCTGTCGGGTTAACCAATAAGGTTCCCAGATTTGCTGTATACAGAAACTACTTAATAATATTAACCCTCCAACAGCCAGAAGATCGATTTACCCGCATTGGGTTTTTTCGGGGACAGTTGTCTAGAAAATCTTATGTCACTTTGTCTATGTGCATGCATTTATGTTTTAGATCTAAATCGGTGAAAGTCTGTTATGTGTTTACTTCGATGTTAATCTGAATATTTCAGAATTAATAATTTGTTTAAGTAGGAGAAGTATAACCAAATCTAACAGTAGAATTTCACATGGTATCAAAGTGATTCTAGATCTAGCAGGGTCACCAGCAGAAGACCGAAGAATCTTGCTGTAGAAAGCAGTAGAGAGAGCAGCAAGCAACGGAAAGCCAAATCTAAAGGGACAACGCAGTTTCAGAGGGAGCAGAGCCATGCAAAGGTCAGGGTGACGCAGTGCTACGCAGTCTCCACACAGGCCCACGTACATATTGCGCAGAGGCAGCGCTGAGACTGTCTACTCACATAGAGACCAGCTAGGGTGACGCAGATATGGAGCTGTCTTATTCAGAAGTGCCTGAAGCAGAGCTGCAAAACTTCAAAAGTTGCTGGTGGGGTTAAATTTTTGAAGATTCAGAATTTAGCCTAAGTATTGGGAGACAAAGAGCGGGAGAAGGTCAGGTTTTCAGAGGGTTTCTAGCCAAAGAAATTTGCAAATCGATCAGAGGATCGAAGGGAGCTGTTTCGTTGTTTAGCAGATTTCCAGGAGAGAAAATTAGTTGTTAGAGGGAGTAGAGGGTGCCCTTTTTTTCGCCAAGGACCCTAGATTCGAGATTCAGTAGCGAAGCGGGGAGAGGAAGTTTTGATAGAGTAGATCTGAGCCAATGGCACCTCACGGACTATGTGATCAGGATAGGTTGGATGGCCTGTCCAAGTTTGCAGTCTGGAAGGCCAGAATCTTGGTAGTCATGGTGGCATACGGTCTAAGAGACCATGCAGAAAATGTCCTGGCCACGTCGACCACTGTGGATCTCCTGAAGAAGCATGGGGAAGCTGCGGCACATGCTAAACGTTTCATAATGGATGGAGTTAAGGGTCATATAGTTCCACACATAGTTGAAAAGAAAACAACTCATGAGATGTGGAAAGCCTTGACAACCCTATATGAGGGGAAGTCTGTCCAGAGGAGAATGCTTCTAGAGAATCAGTTGCGGTCATTCATGATGACCAAGGGAGAAGAAATAGAGCCCTTCCTTTTCAGACTATAGTCGATCAAAGATAAGTTGTCTACCATGGGAGCAAAGGTGGAGGATGATGTGATGGTAAGGATTACACTCAATGAGGTCACAGAAGAGTGGGAAACCTTTGTCCAAAGTGTCTTGGGCAAAGCGGACCTTCCCGACTGGAACAACATGTGGGCAATCCTTCGTCAAGAAGAACTCCGCCGAATCACCAAGAGGTAGTACAACATGGGATCCAGTAAAGTGAAGAAGGAAGACGAAGAAGATGCAACTTTGGCATCAAAGAGGCAGTAAGGGAAGAAGAAGTGTGATCTATCCAAGATCAAGTGTTTCCAGTGCGGCGAACTAGGACATTTCGCCAGCAATTGTCTGTTGAGATTTTGTGTAGTGGGGGTAGCATGGAATGTGCTCTAGCTCCCAAAATTTGTGGAGGGACTAGAGTACACTTGATCTACAAGATCCAGAAAGGGATTTGGGAAATTTCATCTGGTTCGGGAGATATTTAATTAATTAATTATTTTAATGTATTTCCTTAGTCTAAACTTAGGAAAATTAAATAATTAAAGTTAATTAAATTAAACATGTGATGAAATTGTCTTAAGTCACACAGATCAAGCTTTCTTTTAATCAGAGGCATTGATTCAAGATCTGATCATGGCCGTTGGTTTCCCAACGAGAAAAGTATAAAGGAAAGGCTTGGGGTCATTTGTAAACACACAGAAACGCAAAGCACTGAAGCTAAGCTGAGATTCTAGGGCAGTGTTTGCTAAGAATTCTCAGAAGTGTTTCAGCTGCAGAGAGGGGAGTTTAGACAAAGGGGATGGTCTGATCCCAGTGTCTAGAATCAACAAGAGTCAAAGAGAAGCTTCCAGAGGGAGCGCAAAGAAGCAGGAGCAGCAGCAGCTGCGTAACGCAGAGGCAACTTCAGCTATGCAGGTGTTGCACAGTCACTCCCAGGGCAACGTTAGGTAGCTGGAGACCCTTAGGGGTTACACAGAGACCCTCAGGGTTAGCGTCACCCAGTCTGGGGTTATGCAGCCCTTTCCAGGCTAGCACAAAGGGATGCAGAGGCTGACGCAGGGGCTTCAGGGGCAGCGCTGGTGTTTCTACGGCCTAGATTTGGCTGAGTCCTGTAAATCATGTTTGAGGGTGTGGATAAGTCAATATTTTGGCTTCAGAACAACTGGTGAGTTGCAAATCTATAGTATCTCTGTCGGGTTTCCAGATCTAGAACCCAAATTTGCTATATTTAGAAAACTCTTAATAACAAAACCCTCCAGCAGCCAGAGATCGGTTTTCCTGCATTGGGTTTTTCCAGGGACTATTGTCTAGAAAATCCTTGTGTCACTTTGTTTATGTGTGCATGTACTTTTTCTAGATCTGAATTGGTGAAAGTCTGTTATGTGTTTTGCTTCGATATTAATATGAATTTTTCAACTTAATAACTTAATTAAGTAGGAGGAGCATAACCAGATCTAACAATACATTTCTGCATAAGTAACATTCAGAAATTTTCACATGGAATCAGAGCAATTGCAGATCTAGGAGGGTCACCAGCAGCAGACTAAAGGATCTTGCTGCAGAAAGCAGCAGGAAGTGTAGCAACAACAACATAAGGGCAGATTTGAAGGGACAACGCAGTTTCAGGGAGAGCAGAGTTACGCAGAGGGCAGGATGACGCAGTCTTACGATGTCTCCCAGCAGGCCCATGCACTTACTACACAGAGACAACGTAAAGGCAGCGCTGGGATTGTCTGAAGCCAGCTAGGGTGACACAGGTCTGAAGCTGTCAGATCTAGAAGTGTTTGAAGCAGAGCTGTAGAACTTCAGAAGGTGCTGGGGGGTTAAATTTATGAAGTTTTCAGAATTTTAGCCTAAGCACTAGTGACAAAGAGCGGGAGGAGATCAACTTCTCAGAGAGTTTCTAGCCAAAGAAACTTATAGATCGATCAGAGGATCGAAGAGAGTTGAATCATTGTTTGATTTGGCAGATTTCCAAGAAGGTAAATCAATTGTCAGAGGGAGCAGAAGGTGCCTGTTTCGCCAAGGACCTTAGATCTAGATCTCTAGCATAGAGAAAAGGAGCTCCGACAGATTTCCGAGCAGATGGCTCCTCATGGACTGGGTGATCAGAACAGATTAGATGGCCTGTCCAACTTTTCAGTTTGGAAGGCTAGAATCCTGATAGTCCTGGAGGCATATCATCTAAAAGACCATGCAGAACAAGTCCTGGCCATGTCGACCGATGTAGATCTCCTGAGGAAGCATAATGAACTTGCTAGACATGCCAAGCGGCTGATAATGGATGGAATTAAACACCATATTGTCCCACATATAGCTGAGAAGAAAACATCTAATGAGATGTGGTAGGCCTTAATATCCCTATATGAGGGAAAGTCCGTCCAGAGGAAGATGCTTTTGGAGACTATGATGCAGTCATTCATGATGACCAAGGGGGAAGACATGGAACATTTTCTCTTCAGATTATAGTCGATCAGAGACCAGTTGACTACCACGGGTGCAAAGGTGGAGGATGATGTGATGGTCAGGACTGCTCTCAATGCAGTCACAGATGAGTGGGAAACCTTTGTCCAAAGTATCTTGGGCAGAGTGGACCTTCCCGACTGGGACAACTTGTGGGCAATCATGCGTCAAGAAGAAATCCGCAGAATCACCAAGAAGCAGTACAACACGGGATTGAGTAAGGTGAAGAAGGAAGATGAAGAAGATGCAGCCTTGGCATCAAAGAGGCAGCAGGGAAAGAAGAAGGATCTATCAAAGATCAA
This sequence comes from Pinus albicaulis, assembly GCA_034641835.2. Lineage (NCBI taxonomy): Eukaryota > Viridiplantae > Streptophyta > Pinopsida > Pinales > Pinaceae > Pinus > Pinus albicaulis. The sequence continues at coordinate 655,679,614 of CM076569.1, forward strand.
GTGCTTCCAGTGTGGCGAACTAGGACATTTTGCCCACAATTGTCTTGAGAAGAAAAATGACAAGGAAGTTTCTTCTTCCAAGGCTGCTGTGGCGGATGATGGGTCAAAAGATGATGCAGCCATGAGTGCTCATGAACCATGAAAGTGGGGCGACATGGATCTGTAGAGAAGCTACAGAAGTTAGCGGGATCCCTGAGCAGCTCATCTCTTGGATCACATCCGAGCTATGGGAGCCTTAAGACAGTAGCAGGACAAGTGGAGCAGTGGGTGTATAGATCACGGATGAAGCAGAGGCAGATTTGAAGGCTGGTAGAAGCAACACAGAGAAGAGCTACTTATGCAGAGCAAAGCTGCAGCAATGTGGAGTCTTCAGGAGGACAACGCAGTACAACAACTACGTGAGAGATTTCAACACAAGGGGCTGATGTGACTTCAACAGTGCAGAGGGGATCTACTTATGCAGTGTAGAGTTGTAGTTGTGCACCATTCTCCAGATGACAACATAGATCAACAACCGATGGAGCTTCAGTGATGAGGATGCAACCCAACTGACTTGTTTGTCAAAGATTGGGCAGGAGATTCAATTGTTTCTCTCAACAACTGAAGTTGCAGTGCAGCAGTTAGCAGTGGCAGTGTTATGGGTAGCACAGATGCAACAAATTGAGAGGGAGCTGCAGTGCAAATGTGGCAGTGGCGGTGACAATGTCATGGGCAACAGTATAGAATGGCAACAACAGTGCAGAGTTGAGTGGCAGCAAACCAAGCATCAACAACACAGAAACCAGTGCCCAAAATCTTGTGATACATGGTGTGATGTATTGCTAGAGCACACTCCGTGCTAAGAGGGAGTGTTGAGATTTTGTGTAGTGGGGTTAGCATCGAATGTGCTCTAGCTCCCAAAATCTGTGGAGGAACTAGAGTACACTTGATCTGTAAGACCCAGAAAGGGATTTGGGAAATTTCATCTGGTTTGGGAGATATTTAATTAATTAATTATTTTAATGTATTTCCTAAGTCTAAACTTAGGAAAATTAAATAATTAAAGTTAATTAAATTAAACATGTGATGAAATTGTCTTAAGCCACACGTATCAAGCTTTCTTCTAATCTTAGCCATTGATTCAAGATCTGATCATGGCAGTTGGTTTCCCAATGAGAAAAGTATAAAGGAAAGGCTTGGGATCATTTGTAAACACACAGAAAGATAGAGCATTGAAGCTAAGATGAGATTCTAGGGCAGGGTTTGCTAAGAATTCTCAGAAGTGTTTCATCTGCAGAGAGGGGAGTTTAGACAAAGGGGATGGTCTGATCCCAGTGTCTAGAATCAACAAGAGACAGAGAGAAGCTTCCAGAGGCAGTGCAGAGAAGCAGGAGTAGCAGCAACAAAGAGGGCAGTAGTTGCGCAACGCAAAGGTAACTTCAGCTACGCAGTCACTCCTAGGGCAGCGTTAGGCAACTGGAGACCCTTAGGGGTTATGCAGAGACCCTTAGGGGCAATGTAGGGACTGCGTTACCCAGTCTGGGGTTACGCAGCCCTTTCCAGGCCAGCGTAGAGGGATGCAGAGGCTGCAGAGGATGACGCATGGGCTTTAGGGGCAGCGTTGGGGTTTCTAGGGCCTAGATTTGGCTGAGTCCTGTAAATCCCATTTGAGGGTGTAGATCAAACAATATTTTGGCTTTAGAACAGCGGTGAGTTGCAAATCTATAGTATCTCTGTTGGGTTAGATCTGGAACCCAGATTTGCTGTATTCAGAAAAAACTCTTAATAATAAAACCCTTCAGCAGCGAGAGACCGGTTTTCCCACATTGGGTTTTTCCGGGGACTATTGTCCAGAAAATCCTTGTGTCACTTTGTCTATGTGTGCATGTACCTTTTCTAGATCTGAATTGGTGAAAATCTGTTATGTGTTTTTCTTCGATATTAATCTGAACTTTTCAGCTTAATAACTTAATTAAGTAGGAGGAGCATAACCAGATCTAACAATAGATTTCTGCATAAGTAACATTCAAAATTTTTCACATTGTCCACAAAAGAGGAAGGACAAGGAAGCTGTTGTGGTAGACGATGGATCAGAAGATGACGCAGCCATGAGCGCTCATGAACCACGAAAGTGGGGCGACATGGATCTGTAGAGTAGCTACAGAGCGGTGGCGAGATCCTTGAGCAGCTCATATCTTGGATCACATCCGAGCTACGGGAGCCTTAAGACAATAGCGGGACAAGTGGAGCAGTTGGTGAAGAGAATCACGGATGAAGCAGAGGCGGATCTAAAGCTGAAGGGAGCAGCGCAGTGAAGATGCAGCAGCATCGTGGCAGAGCAGCGTAGTGAAGATGCAGCAGCATCGTGGCAGAGCAGCGCAGAGGAGCTGATGTGACTTCAACAATGCAGTGCAGGCTGACTTACGCAGATCAGAGCTGCAGCAGCGTAGAGGCTTCAGGAGGACAAGCAGCACAACAACAGCGTGGGAGATTTCAGTGCAGGGGTTGATGTGACTTCAGCAGCACAATGGAGGTCTGTTTACGCAGTGCAAAGCTGTAGCTGTCTCCAGATATCAGCAGATTTCAATAGCCTATGGAGCTTCAGTGATGAGGATGCAAGCCAACTAACTTGTCCGTCAAAGATTGGGCAGGAGTTTCAGTTGTTTCTCTTAGCAAATGAAGCTGCAGTGCAGTAGTTGGCAACATAGTGCAACGGAGTTGCAGTATAGATGTAGCAGTAGCGGTGGCATCGTCATGGGCAGCAGTACAAAATGGCATCAACAAGACAGTGATGAAGGGCAGCAGGTCCAGCATCAGTGCAGAGACCCACACCAGAGATCAGTGCAGAGCTTCAGGGAGAAGCAGAGTTGTACTAGAGCACATTCCTCGCTAAAAGGGAGTGTTGAGTTTTCTTGAGTGTTGGGGTAGCATTGGATGTGCTCTAGCTCCCAAAATTTGTGGAGGGACTAGAGTACAGGAGATCTCCAAGACCCATAAAGGGATTTGGGAAATTCCATACAGTTTGGGAGATAATTAATTAATTAATAATTTTAATTAAGGACCCCAAGTCTAACTTAGGAAAATTAAATTACTAAAGGTAATTAATTAAACCATGTGATGGAATTGTCTTAAGTCACATGGATCAAGCTTCTTTTTAATCTGAGCCATCGATTCAAGATCTGATCATGGTCGTTGGTTTCCCAACGAGAAAGTATAAATGAAAGGCTTGGGGTCATTTGGAAAACACACATACAGAGGCAGAGCACTGAGACTAAGCTAAAATTCTAGGGCAGCGTTTGCAGAGAGGGGTAGTATTGGCAAAGGGGATGGTTTGATCCCAGTGCCAATAATCAGGAAGAGGCAGAGAGTAGCAACCAGAGGTAGCAACAGTAGTTACGCAGCAGCTGCGCAGCGCAGAGAGCAGCTTCAGCTACGCAGGCCCATAAAGGGCAGGTCAGCATGGGATCCTCCAGGGTTACACAGAGATCCTTCTAGGGTAGCGTAGGGTCTGCGTCACCCATTCTGGGGTTACGCAGCCCTCTCCAGGTCAGTGCAGAGGCTGACTAGGTTGACGCAGGGGATTCAGGGGCAGCGCTTGGGTTTCTAGGGCCAAAAATTGGTTGAGTCTTGTAAATCCCATTTGAGGGGGTGGATCAGTTAAGTTTTTGGTCTCAGAGAAGCAGGTTAACTATAGATCTATTATTTTTCTCTGTCGGGTTAACTAGTAAGGTGCCCAGATTTGTTGTATTCATAAACTACTTAATAATATTAACCCTCCAAAAGCCAAAAGACAGATTTTCCCGCATTGGGTTTTTCCGGGGACAATTGTCGAGAAAATCTTGTGTCACTTTGTCTATGTGCATGTATTTCTGTTTTAGATTTGAATCAGTGAAAGTCTGTTATGTGTTTACTTCGATGTTAATTTGAATGTTTCACCATTAGTAACTTGTTTAAATAGGAGAATTATAACCATATCTATCAGTAGAATTTCTGCATAAAGTAACTTTCATAAATTTTCACACCACGTCCCACCAACATGTCAACCATCGATCGTAGGGAATGAGCATCCTACATGTGGGGAAAGGATGAACCACGTCCCACTGACATGTACACGTGACAATCGACTGATGCCTATATGCATCTCTCACTGGGTTGTCCGCAAGAGAAGGTGAACCACTCATCTTGCGCTCATGCCAGAGGAGAAGGTGAACCACTCACTCTCTGCTCTCATATATCATCATGGAGTATCACAGGGGAAGGTGAACCACTCACCCTGTACATAGTGTACCTATAGGGGAAGGTGAACCAGTCACCCTATGATCGCACATAGCATCAAGTAGTACCCCAGGCCCCCAAGAGCTCCCAGATCTCAATGTTCAATCAAGACCCTTTTTGTAGGGTCTGTCCACAACTCCCCGCCTTTCCCCGAAGGAGGATAAACTTAAACATATCGAGAGGATTTGTGAGGATGTCGGTAATTTGTACATCCATCTTGTAAGGTTGGGGCTTGATTGCTCCTTGCTGTACCATATCCCAAATAAAGTGGTGCTTGGTGCCAACATGATTGGAATGACTGTGGAATACAAGATTATTTGAAAAGCGAATCCCACTCTGCAATATACAATGGTGGTTTCCGGCATGTGCTCAAATAGCTCACTGAAGAGCTTCAGTAGCCAACTGGCTTCATAATAAACCATGCATTCAACTTCAATACTGCTCCCAGGGCATCAAAATCAAGAAATATAACACTAGATGTACTCCTTTTACTCATCACACTGCCAACTGAGACAATATCATAATTGTTGAGAAATCTAGGGAAAAACAATTAAAATATTTCTCTTCTTTTGATAACTGCTTGAGAATGCTTTTTACTTCTTTAGATTAGGATCTTCTCTTTACTTGGATTTTTATAGTTTTCTTCTTCATCTAACAACTACCAATGCATAAACAATAAGGAGACAAGAGAGACATAATGTAGGCGATCAGTCAGGGCCAAAACCTCTCCCACTTGAGAGGAAAACCCACAACCAATTCTTCTTCTTATAGAGACTTCAATTGATGAATACCAAGACCTAGACCCTTGACCAAGAGCCGTCCAAGACCAAATCAACCTTGCCTCCGATATTTGCACCTTCAACTTCAATTCTTCCTTGAATCTACTTCGACCCTTTTACTACACTTCACTTCTGCAATTTTGAAATTTTCGGATCTGCAATTTGTACTGCAGAAACCCTAGATTAATTTGATCATGGACAAAATTTCCTCCCTTCTTCTTCGCTTGGATGTGGGTTGCTTGTTCTTCAATTCGACTTCTAATAGTGATCCTTTCTTGCTTGATTTCAGCCTTTTAGGACAACTATAGTATTTCGGTTCTAGACTGCAGTAAGGAGATACCTTAACCCTTCGCACGTGTGGGAGATTTGATCCAAAACAAGCCCAAACAATTCGATTCTTCCTTCTCTTGTGCTTCTCCTTCCTTCGCTAGGCAATAAGGCTTCTTTTATCCCTTGATCAAATTTATCTTATGCTTGAGAGTGTGTCTTTCAAATGTGGTTGATGGCTCTATATATAGGCTTCTTGACACATCCTTGAGGCTGACTAGAAGTGTCCTTAGACCGACTTGCTATTCCATGAGGCCGACTTGTTTGTAGCACTTCGATTTGGTCTTGGAGGGTCTTTTGACTCTTACAATGACTTCAATAAATATGTAACATGCCCAAGAAGGGTCTTCCATACATGACATTGACTCAATAGACTTTTATAACATGATGACTCATCCTAAAGGCTCATAATGGGAGCCTTAACTAAAAATAAAATTCCTTGCTCAAGAAACCCATGAGACAAGCATTACAAAAATAATTTTATTTTTCTTCTTTACATCAATTACATAAAATCACAATTACACGTCATTATAAAGACCGAACCTAGTTACACTTTTCAACACTCCCTCTTAACTAGGGAGGTATTCATAATGGTACTTGGTCATTATCAATTTGAAGAATTCTCATAAGAAGAGTTGGATTGGTAACCCATCTGTATAGCATCATATCAACCAACATTGTCACATAGCAAGGCCTTGACTATCTCTCCACAAGATCAAAGCACAATGCTGGCAAGACCAATGATGTATAGACGCCCTCATCATTGTCTCTCTCAGAACATCCTCCACCCGAGTTCTCAGAGTTTGTTCCACCAGGACTATTCTTATCTTGGATTCCCAGTCCTCAAAGAATATCGGTTCTCTACGACTACTCTTGTCTTGGATGCCCTAACTCATCCTCAAAGAGCATTGGATGCCAGATGTTTACCCAATCCTCCATTCTGTCTTTCCAAGCGAAGAAAAGAATGACGTGTCTATCTCTCCCTCTTAACTTAGGGAGGACATACCTATTCCACTAATGTACCCAAGCTCCCACTTAAGTAGGGACTTGACCAAGCTCGCTCAGGTCTAGGGACTTGCTTCTAGCAACTCATCAGGTGGAGATCATGACAACCAACTGCTTGTAGAGCTCCTTCCTTCGATGTCATGAATTTGTCATGGTGTCTACATCTTTTGGGACTTCTTTGTAAGGCACAAACCATCCATCACTTTCATCCATGAGCTATGTCATCGTTTCTTTCATCGGAAAGTGATCCATCACTCCATATTTGGCCTTTCTTCTTGCCATGTTGTTCTTCATGCCATGTTTCCTTAAGGGTCTTTCATCCTACTACATGGTCATTAGTGGTGGAAGACATCCACAGCTTGGCATCCCTGCATAAGCCCATCCATATATTATTCAAAAATAAGAAATGAATATTAAATCAAAATTACCTTTGTGATGGTCTTTCATCATGACATCTTCTGGTTTGCATCAACATCCTGCATACATATTGACACATCTTCAAATGATATATATACTGTCAAGGGTCTCTTTCTTTTTCAGACTTCATCAGAGTCTTCATATCTTTCATGGAGATATCATAGTCAAATCTTTTCGTCCTTGGATGTTGATTGCCTTCTTAATTGCATATTCCATGATCTCTTCCTTTCTTTCTTCACACATTTCCTCCCAAAAACTTTCGATGATAGTTCCTCTAATTATTGACGACCACTTTATATCTCATATAAAGACATATTATGTTGATTTCATTTAGACAATGTGTGACTCATGCCTTCCTCTATCTTTTCAAAGGAGGAGATGCTCTTGAGATAGAGCATTTATCCATGCTACCTGCAGCCATATGACATGACTCTTCAATATGGAGTACAAGCATACATACCTCATTTTCCTTTAGGTCATCTTAGACTTCCTTTTAGCAACTCCTTTGAAAGAACTTCAATCCCTTGATCTGCTTCACCTCTTTTGTCATCATACCATCATCATATGAATGCTGATTTGGGTAGAATCAAATGTGATCTAAGTCTCAAAATTGGCAGGGAGGCTTAGGCACATGTATTCTAGAGAACCCAAACATCGTTTGTGAAAATTCCACTCAGAATATGTTTTCTTAAAATAATTAATTATTTTTGAAGGGACACTAAGTCTAAACTTAGGAAAATAAAATAATTAAAGGGTATTAATAAAACAAAATGTGAATGTTCTAGAAAAGACGGAGATCAAGTCAAAAGTTAATCTTAGCCGTTGATTTGAGATTTAATCTCGGCCGTTGAAGTTTCAACGAGAAGATTATAAGGACTTTAAGGTTCATTTGGAAAACACACTGAGAGAGCCAGATGATCAAGAGATTGAATTTCTGAAGTGAGCAGTGCTCAGAGGAAATATCGATTGAGAGATTCTTTGTAGAGAGGGGCAGTAATTCCGGTTGGAAGAATTCTTGATTCGGAGAGTGCATAACAGAGGAGGCAGTGGAAGCCACAGAGGCAGCACAGAGCCAGTGACATAGGGGCTATGCAAGCACTGCACAGAGCCTGAGAGGGATTCTGTTTTCTGTTGAGGAGACAACGTTGGGTCAGTGCCAGTTCACGGAGAGAGTTTCCGAAGGCCAGAAGGCCCCAGTTTCCAACCAGTAGAGAGACCAACGCAGAGATAAAGAGCAGCCACAACTGTAACGTAGAGACTGCGTAGAGGCAGCGCAAATCAATTCGTTTTGGGTGCAGGCCAGTGTCGGGTTCCCGTGGAAGAGTGAGGTTTGTCTCACAAGATTTTACTTGTCAGTTTCTGTGCATGATTTGACAGATTCGTCAATCATAGATTTGTACTCAGAATTTACTGCATAATATATAAACCCTCAATTGCTGCACCGGTTTTTCCGCAGACATTAGTCCTGTTGCCGCACAAAATTTCTAGGCACCGCGACAACGGCTCAGATCGGGGGCTGTCACCTTGATCCCCAATCTCTCTATCTAAGTTGTCTCCTTGCAAGCTAAGGGAGGTGGACCCTAGTGAAATGAAGAAAGAGAACTGGTTGGAGATCAACCAATTCAGGAGACACAGCTAGATAACCAAATACTTGTTAAGATTTACGAGATTTTACATATCCAATTAGGTTCAAAACTTTAAAACCAGTGCCTTATGGAGTCAAAATATCCCGTTATGCAATTAAAGTCAAGTATCTGATATGTAACTGCTGCTATGAAAATCAATCAACTACAATGATATTCAATAAAACACCCTCACAATTACGCATTAACAATGTTCAATGAAGTTACGCAATTTATCATCACTTGAAATATTTTCAAAGCTGATTTAAACAATTAACTACCGATTTCAAGTAATTTAAAATCACGATTTAAAGATAGCTCAATGATCGCCAACCACATCTAAGCACCATCAATTTAAATTTGAAACAAAAATGTTATGATGAGAGACCCATCAAAGTTAATAGCCAGATATTTCCAATATTTCCGAATTTATGATATTCCAGATAATTCCAATTCATAAACGTATAGTCAAACTTTAGATATGAAATTAAAGATCACCTTGACTATGTAAAATTTTGAGAATTTTCTAAAATTTTTATCTTTATATTTTCTTTTTAAAATCGAAAGTTAATGAAACTAAAAGCAAAATATGTATACAACCAAAACTATAGTTTAAAATTGAAAAAAGTTGAGAATTTTGGAATTTTTTATTTTATTTTTAACTTTTATATCTTTGAACTTTTCAAAAAAATGTCTAAAATTAAAAAAATTAAATCCTAGAATTAAAACAAATTAAATAAAATCTAAATCTAGAGGTTACTATTAAAATAAAACTAAGAGCTAAACTAAACTCCAAAAGATTAAATTCAACGCTAACTGAATTAATTTTAAAAAAAAAATCGAAAAAGTTAAACACTAAAAACTAAGACTAAGGGTTCATGAAACGATAAATCTAACATCTACGCTAAGATTTAAAAATTAAAACCAAACCAAAAAAAAGAAGAAATGCATAAATGTGAGTTTGGTTTTATGTATGCAGGTCGACAACAAAGGAGGGAGTAGGCTGAGGGGTTTGGCGGCTAAGGAGACACAGCGTGAAGGCAGAAGAAACTGCAAGGAAGAGGGACGACGGCAAGAAATGCAGACTCAAGGATAGCAGCGTGAAGAATAGGAGTTGCGTTTGGGAAAAAAGGGGCTCGGACAGTGTGAGAGGGATAGGACGCAAGCGGAATTTCCGCAGTGAGGAGGAAAGGAAGGGAATAACACTGGAATAAGACTGCGGGTAAAGGCTGAGGGAATGTGTGAGAAGGGAAACGAGGTTGTGGAGGGAGCTGCTGGCAGCGTTGGATGTGTGAGAATGTGGACAGCGAAAGAGAGGAATGGTAGCCGAATTTTGAATGAGAGTGCGATGAAAGGGCAGCAAGTGAGGAAGCAAGGAATGAGGGTGTGAAATGACGCAGACAACATATGCAACCAACAGCAAATGGAAGTTGAAAGCTGGAGAAGCTGAAAATGAAAGCAAATGAGAGGAGTAGCCAGCTCAAAACAAAAATTTGTAGGCATATGCCAATATCTCCTCTTACCCACCAAAATTAAATTTTATTCAAAATAAATACACCTGCAATTTTCACTTTGAGGCAAAACCACGCCCATATCTGCAATCCAAAGAGCCTCTGAAGCCAGATCTCACAATTTTCTGAAAATCTCCATGTAGAACTTGCATAGAACAAGAAACTAGAAACCAACAAACCCAGTAAAACAGTATATGTACACAGTAAAAAGCAAACCCCAAAAAATTCTGGTGAAAAAAAATAAAAATGAGCGAGATTTACATTGCTAATTTACAGATCAGAGGCCCTCTTGGCCAGATTTAAAACCGTTTAGCACAATTTAGAAAATAAAAATTTAAGAGAGAGGCACAAGCCCAATAAAGAACCCTGCAAAAAAAACGGAATTTAAGATAAGCCCAGAATTAGATCCGGAGGGCTCTTCAGATCTTATCTCCTGGGAGTCAGCTGGTCCAAACTAGGACTTCCCCAAATGCCCAGTTTTAAATCTGGAAGATTTCTGCAAACTTAAAATTAAACTGTCAAATTAATAGAGAAATAGTGATAAAACAAAATTTTCATGAGCTAGAGATAACAGTAAGCTCGATCCAATTAATATTTTTACCCTAGATCCAGTACCCTGGGCAAGATACTTGTACCCAAAATTACTCTACAAGAGCCATTAATCAACAATCCATTAGAATAATCACCAGCAAAATATTAAGAACAAGTTTACCATAGAATGTCGAAGAGGAACACCACCATCAAAATAAAACCCCAAAGTCTTCGTTTGTATTATTCCAGAAAATATTATAGGAGAGCTTCAAGAGCGAGTGCACGATCCAGAGATCAGATGATTGAAACACTGACAAAGACCTCTAATTTATAAGATAAAATCTCCAACAGTTAGTTCAGTTGATCCATGTCAAAGTAATCTCGACCGTCGAAAAGATTTGATCATCTTTTAATTTGGAACGTCGAAATTATAATTTTGAGGAAATTCGAATTTATCATTTAATTTATTTTTAATTAACTCAAAAGTAATATTTTTGAGTTAATTCCTTCAAAATTTTGACTTTGACTTAACCACTTAGGCCCAAGGGTCCAAAATTTCTTGAAATTCTCAATATTCCCTTGGCCTGGGACCTTTTAAAAATTTATTTTTTAAGGACCAACGAATTTGGCCTTTGAAGAATTTTAACTCACCTAGGGCTTAAAATTAATTAAATTTCTGGTTTAGGATTTTTTAACTAATTTGGCCAGAAAATTTAATTAATTGTCTGAGGGGATTTAATTATTTTTTCCAACTCTCTTTACATAAGATAAATACATTTAGACACATGAAGGGGGAATACCCATTCGTATAGATGTACCCAATTCTGTGACTCAAAACATGATCTAGTAGACCAAACATCTTGTAATAAAATAATCTAGCCAATTAGCTAGGATTATTCCCAAACTACTTTTACAAAGACTTGATAGAAAACACTAGGACTCACTTAGCATCTTGATGACAAAATCCACCCTAGCTTTGGGGTGAAGATGGAGGGGAAAACTCTGCCGATCACTTGTGTTGAAAAACACAAGCAAATCAGTGAGACAAGAAACCTCCTAGGATAGAAATCGTCACCAACATACTAGGCTTACCGAGGTTGTTACATACATAGTGGTCTTACTTAGATCATTTACATCATAAACATGCAGAATGGGTTTACATCGTTCATAAAACTGTCGGCTGTTGATGGAATCTGAATGGCGCGAACGTGTCGAACATGATGAATCCCATTTGAAAAAATGGGGGTGTACTGCTATGGGGTCGTTCACAAAGTGTGGTCAACAAGTCCAAAAACAATGGTGTTAGATGTGTCTATTATTTTCTGTTGCTCAGATCTTGTTTCCGCACTTGTTTTTCTTCCGCAGTTTCATTTTTGAAGGCTGTAGTGTATGGATTTCGATATTTGCTTGTAGAACACAGTAAATAATTTGTTAAGTAAATAACAAATAGAAGATTTTCCATCAGTTGCTGTAGTAGGATTCCGGGTAGTACGAATATTCACATGGTATCAGAGCTTGTGTAGCTCAGTGCAGGAGGAGCAAGAGAGAAGATCCTGCAGATCCAGCATCGTAGCAGAAGCCGGGGATCAAAGAATTGCGTAGTCAGCAGATCGATTCCCCAGTTTAGTGTGTAGTCCAAGCCAGGAGGGCTAAAATCAGCAAGGAAAATCTCTCTCTGAGCGAGTTGATAGAGAGGAAAGATTTTTCCAGATTGTAGTTTGCAGAGGCAAAGGGAGCAGCGGAATAGATCAACACAGATCAGTAGCTGGTGGGATGCAGTTTTTTGCGTAGCATTGATTGCTGATGCAGAAAGCGTCAAAAGAAAGATCTAGAGACACTTTGAGGGAATTTTCTTCCTCAGGGAATTCCTAGCCGGGGAATTCTAATTTTTAAGAGCTGAGCAACAATATTGGGTGGCATATCTACCATCTCTAGCAGGGAGTGCGTAGGCTAGGCTAAAGCTCCGTAGAGGAGAGAAAGGGGGCTAGTTTGACATCTTCTTTTAGTCAGCAGAGATTGCAGCAAGTGGGTTGAGAGATCAAGATCGGTTGGAGGAAACCTCCAACTATGTGATCTGGTAGGCAAGGCTCAGATGCCTGCTGGATGAACATGATCTCAAAGCCTTCATCGATGGTGTGATGGCTGAACTGGTAGATGCAGATCCTCTGAAAGCATTCAAAAAGGATATGGCTAAGGCAAAGCGCTTGATCCTTGACGGAGTGAGGGATCATGTCGAATGTCACATAGCTAGCAAAGGGACAGCTAGAGAAATGTGGCAGGCCCTAGAGAAGCTATATCAGGGATCTTCAGAGCAACGAAAGATTTTTTGGAGGAGAAATTGCCGACTACCACGATGCAGAAGGGTGAGCGCATTGATCCGTTCCTAGTCAGACTTCAAGAAAACTGAGATCAATTGGCAACTGTAGGAGCAACTCCTTAGGCCACAGAGTTGGTCAGATTGGCCCTCAACTCAGTGTCCGAATACTATCAAGTCTTTGTCCAGAGCATCCTGGGCATAGAGAATTTTCCAGACTAGGAGTTAATGTGGGCAACTCTTTTGCAAGAAGAGATGAGGAGGGACTTACTCAAGTGTCAACTTGAGGGCAACAACAACAGTGGGAAGAAGCCAAAGGAGGAGGAGAATGTAGCCCTTGCATCAAAGAGGCAGCAGGAGCAACGCAGGAGGAAGAAGGACCTTTCCAAGATCCAATGCTTCTGGTGTGGTGAGATGGGTCATTATGCTACACAGCGTCCTCTTAAGAAGAGAGACAAAGACGAGAAGCATGATTCGCAGGCTGCATCTGCAAGGATCGATGAGTAGGAGTTTGCCATGATTGCCCATATACCTCTAGGAGGTAGGTGGGGTGATTTGGCGCTGTAGACCTAGAGAACTACAGTATGGGCAGGATCCTTGAGGAGTCCACCTCTAGGATCAATAACTTGCTACGGGAGCCCAAATCAGGGGTAGCAGGATGAACGAGTGCCAGTTGGTGCAGAGGAGTGCGGAAGTGACAGTGTAGTGGTCAGGAGCGCCAGAGTCTAAACAGCGCAGAGCAGAGTTGGCAACAGTGCAAGAAGGCACAGTGCAAAAGTCAGCAGCAGTGCAACAGCTTCAGAGGGACAATGCGGAGGCTAGCAATAGTCAAATCTTCAGTACCGAGATGCATAATGTTGAACACTTGTTCTGTTTTGGATGTTTTTCTGTTGCAGTGCAGCGACAGTTGGCAGTGGCAGGGCCAGCAGTAGCACGAATGCAGAATTTGAGGAGTTGCAGTACGGATGCGATGTTGAAAGTGGCAGGGTCAACAGTAGTACAAATGCAGCGGTTGCATAGTGTTGGTGGGCAACAGTGTTAGATATCAACAACACAAAGGGAGATATTGCTGAGTCAAAGCAATACTCAGTAGGGTGTATTGCTAGAGCACATTTCTCACTAAGAGGGAGTGTTGATTTGGGTAGCAATAGATGTGCTCTAAGTCTCAAAATTGGCAGGGAGGCTTATGCACATGTATTCCAGAGAACCCATAAATCGTTTGTGAAAATTCCACTCAGAATATGTTTTAAAGGGACCTTAAGTGTAAACTTAGGAACAAAAAATAATTAAAGGGTATTAATAAAACAGAGTGTGAATGTTCTAGAAAAGACGGAGATCAAGTCAAAAGTTAATCTTAGCCGTTGATTAGAGATTTAATCTCGGTCGTTGAAGTTTCAACGAGAAGATTATAAGGACTTGAAGGGTCATTTGGAAAACACACCAAGAGAGCCAAAGGATTAAGAGATCTAATTTCTGAAGTGAGTGGTGCTCAGAGGAAAGATCGATTGAGAGATTCTTTGCAGAGAGGGGCAGTAATTCCGGTTGGAAGAATTCCTGTTCCAGAGAGTGCATAGCAGAGGAGGCAGTAGAAGCCACAGAGGCAGCGCAAAGCTAGTGACACAGAGGCTACGCAGGCACTGTGCAAATCCAGAGAGGGATTTTGTTTTCTGTTGAGGAGACAACGTTGGGTCAGTGCTAGTTCAGAGAGAGTTTCCACAGTTTCCAGCCAATAGAGAGACTAGCACAGAGATAGAGAGCAACCACAGCTGTGACGCAGAGACTGCACAAAGTGACACAATGATTGCGCAGAGGCAACGCAAAGCAACTCGTTTTGGGTGCAGGCTAGTGTCGGGTTCCCATGGAGGAGTGAGGTTTGTCTCACAAGATTTTACTTGTTAGTTTCTCTGCATGATTTGACAGATTCATCAATCATAGATTTGTACTTAGAATTTACCGCGTAATATATAAACCCTCAGCTGCTGCATCGGTTTTCCTGCATTGGGTTTTTCCGGGGACAGTAGTCCAAAAACAACGGTGTCATATGTGTCTATGATTTTCTGTTGCTTAGATCTTATTTCCGCACTTGTTTTTCTTTCGCAGTTTTATTTTTGAAGGCTGTAGTGTATGGATTTTGATATATGCTTGTAGAACACAGTAAATAATTTGTTAAGTAAATAACAAATAGAATATTTTCCATCAGTTGCTGCAGTAGGATTCCGGGTAGTACGAATTTTCACAATGAATTCCCTCGAGTTGGAATTCTTGATGAAACACTTGCTCCCTTTGGATTGGTGAATCTTCCGATGAAGATTCCAATAGAGGATCTCGAGCATCCTTATTCAGCCAGTGTTCCCCTTTGATTGATGTATGATAAGCCTTGTGCTCGATGGCCTTTTCTTCTTTTTCCCATAAGTGCCACTTATGCTTCTAATGAGGCTACCAAGAGCTATATCCTTCCATAGGTAATTGTCATAGACCTATTTCAGCTATCATTTATGCTTCTCTATGATGATGTCACGAGATCTTGCTTCTAATGCTTCTATGATGCCATGATGCATCCTATCATGCTCTTCTAATGATTCCAACCATGATAGTCATACTTTACAACAAAAGAACTTGAAAGCAGAACTTGAAAAGAACTAGGTGAGGAAGACTATCTCAATCATAATAAAGATCTTTTACTTCTTTTTTCTTGGACTTCTTCTTTTCAGCTTCCTCTATTTCTTCGATGATATGGGCTTCTTCTCTTTCTCTTTTTTTATTGTCCTTTTTGATCTTAGGACAATCTCTCTTGTAATGCCCATATTCTTGACATCCATAGCATTGGATCTAAGCCATGTTTCTCTTCTTTTTTCTAAGGACCAAACTTTCCAAATTTTCCTTTTCTTTTTGTCATTGTAGCATATGCTTGATTTTGCTCACCTGATCCTACATCAAATTTTTCTTTTAGCCTGGATTCTTCAATCTTGCATAGAGACCATAGATCCTGGATGGAGTAGCTTCTTTCTTCCCATAAATGCTTGAAGCAAAGTGACCCCATTCCTCCATTAGTGCATTTAGTACCACTGTAGTCATTTCTCTATCATAGATGATTGCTCTCAGATCTTGAAGTTGATCCCTTATTTCAGATATCCTCATAAAGTATGATGCTATTCCTTCTTCTTTTGACATCTTTAGCATGTAGAGTTCTTGCCTTAATGAGATGACTTCTCTTGCAGTGCTTACATAATACTACTCAACCAGTTTGTCATATATTTCTTTTGAAGCTTCGAGTTTTCATACATATGGAATGAGGGGATCCTTGATTGATTCTATGAGAATCCTTTGAGCCCTCACTTTCCCTTTCATAAACTTTGCAAGTGCTTGAGCATATTGTTTTGCTGGTTTGGTGATAGATCCTTTGACATGATCCATGACCTCATTTTCAATGAGATTTAGATCTGTCCTCTTCTTCCATGCAAAATAGTTTGAAGCCCCAACCAATTTGTTGCTTTCCTTGCAAAAAGACATTTTGACAGATTCAAATGTGGACATAAATATACTTACTTGTTAAGATGTTCTTCCACTTGCTGCTTCCTTGATTTTGATGATGATGTAGATAATAGAGAACTTCTCCTTTACGAGGATAGCTTTCTTCAAGAATGATCCTTGACCCCACAATAAGGGAGATCACTTTAGATCTTTTGATAGTGATGTCTTTGTTGATGATGTTTAGTGATGACTTCTTGATGATGTCCTTCAAGGGTAAGGACCTTGCTTCAACAAGGGGGAAATTGCCTTAGAACTTTTGATGACGATGACAACATCCTGGATCTCGTTTCTCTTCAGATGAGTAGTCTTCAAGATACTTCCACTCACAATCTTTGAGGTCTCCTTCTTTGAGGTGATGATTGAGTGCGGATCCCAGGAATGCTTCTTTGATTGAACTAGGGTTTTGACTTTCTCCAAGATGATGATTTGAGCAATGATCCCAAGACTTCTTTTGGTGTAGACTTCTTCTTTGATGTAGGGTTTTGGCACTTCCTTGTAGATCTTGACTTCGTTGATGATTTTGTAGATTTGCTTTGATGTCTTTCTCGAGATTTGATCCTTGAGTGTCCCTTGATAAGATGCCCTTTCTTGACTTTTATCACCTTAGCTCTAATACCATGTTGAGAAATCTAGGGCAAAACAATTAAGAGATTTCTCTTCTTATGATAACTGCTTGAGAATGCTTTTTACTTCTTTAGATTAGGATCTTCTTTTTACTTCTGCTTCCATTTGAAGATTTCGAGACCCTTTTCTTCTAGCAAATAGACACGGAAAATATGCACTCACAGTCCATTTCATGTTGTCTTATTTTGCAGAGGGAGGAGATTTGTTAATAAACTTCTCCTTGTGATTGCTTTTTCATTTACTCTTGCTTGGGCATGTCCTCTCCTGTGCTCTGATACCATATTAATTTTAAGTAAACATGTTCTTTTGTAATATCCCCAAAGGGAAATAACCAGTAATGAACAGAAATATGCCAGACAGATATAGAAAATACAATACTGAACCAGATCACTGAATCATGACACATGTAATACCAGAAACTGAGCCATTTTATTAATCAGAAAGTACATAGAGAGGAGTAAATCAGAATCAATGCACCTATCCTTGCCCTAGGCAAGTGATGACCCTCCCATACAAGAAAATGGCTGCAACAAGGACAGCGTCCTAGCTGCTCTGAAGACTGAAGATGAACTGCGCTGGTACTGGGGCTGATCTCAAGCTGCAAACCCTCACAAATGGAAAACGCTGTCTCTGCTAGGGACAGCGCAGAAACAGGTGAAGCACAAATCCCTCGACCCTCCAGACAGATGAACCTGCTACAGAATACTGGAAAACGCTGTTGAGCTCCTCTCACAATAGTTTGCTCCTCAGATCTGCGTCCCACCTGATGGATCTGAAGCCTCCAATCAAATCTGCGTCCTTCCCTACCTGATCTGCGTCCTCCAATACCAGATCTACTGCCAAACCTTCAGATCTATGCTAGATCTGGAACTATCTCCTCAGATCTACAGCCTCTAGGGCTAGATCTGGTGTTATCCCTTCAGATCTGGACTAGATCTATCAATATCTCCTCGGATCTGTCACTCCTCAAGCTGGATCTAGTGCTAAACCTCCAGATCTGCAACATACAAGACTAGATCTGCAAGATCTATCCTTCCCAAAGCTGGATCTAACAATAAGCCTTCAGATCTGCAACCCTTACCTTCAGAAATGGACAGCGTCCTCACTCTAGGGCTAGACAGCGTCCTTCTGCCTCCCGAAACAGCGTTTTCTCTGCCAATCCTGGACTGCGTCCTCCTTGGACAGCGTCCTTCCTCTCCGAGATCGGGCGTCCTCTCTCCCGGATGAGACGGCGTCCTTCTCCTTCGAAGTCCAGTCCTTCCTTCTCTTGCTACGCGCGGCCACCAAGAGGGCTTTTCTCCTCCTCGGATATGCTTGACTAACTGTCGCACAACTCTTAAGGCTAGAAAAGTATACTCAGGACAAACCTTACTAGGGCGGGCACTCGAAGTCCCCCGAAGCTAAGGGTGAAACCGGAAAAACCTTACCAGGGCAGGCACTCGAAGTCCCCCGAGGCTAAGGGTGAGATCTCCGACCGGAGACACTCGTGCACTAAACAGTGCTGCAGACCGACTAAACAACCGGCGTGCTGAAGCAGACAAGAGTCCAACTATCAATAAGAATATCAAATCATGAATGATCAAATGAGGTGAGAGCCTCTCCTTTTATAACATCAAACTCCCTCCAAAACTTAACTCACCCTGGATCTGCGCAGTTTACCTTGGGTTAGCCTGTTGCCTCCCCCATCATATCCACGTGGACCCCCAAGGCCCCCTCTCTAAGTTACAACGTCGATCTACTAGGAAAAAGAACACTTTATTATAAAGTGAGGTGACTAAAGTGAGGTGACCCCTCTTATTTCTCACTTTATTTATTATCTCTATCTAAAGCGGCAAAATAAAGCAACGTATTCAATTAGCCAGGCAATTAGAACCACAGTCTCTGATGGCAGCGATGGCATCTCAGCATTCTGAGTGATGATCGCACAGTGCCTGCAAGCCTGGCATCTCCATGGCAAAAAAAAATTACGTCACAAGCAATGTGGCTTCAGCCACTCTGTTGACCTTTGCAGAACGTCTTGCAGTATTACGCACAAGACCTTGAAACCCTCCTACAATCTCACTGCATCACTGATATGAAGGGGGGCGTGTATCTCAATGTGTTCCCAAACTGGCCTCTCATGGTACCAGCCAATCAATAGTCCTCCCGGATCCCATCGCCACTGTGGCCAATAATCGCCCAAGTCCCATGACTCGGACTGCTCAGCATCTATGAATGTGTAAGTTGTCCCATCGACCGGGTACCAGCTCATCACCTCTCTCCACTCAAGGCATGAAGTGAGGAACATCTCTCTCAAATATCCCCAAGCAATCATCCAAACCGAATGAGCCACCTCCCAACAAGACAACTCCCAAAAATCTCCTTCCACCTCAAGCTCTGGTAATGAAGGTGGGCTGAAAATATGAACTTGGCAAGCATCATAGCTTACCCCATGCTGTCCTTCTCTCCACTCATGACAAGTGTAGAGTCTATGCTGATCCTGGGCTGCAAAATCATTGCCCTCCAATGGCAAAGTGAAAAACAATCCACCATGAGAAGGTTCCTCCATCAATGGAGAACAAGCTGGCCCAAAACAAACCATAGTGCAGTCTCATCCACTGCAACCTCAGAAAATCACATGGCAAGCAATGTACAAGATCCAACACATCTACTAATGGATAGCAAATGGCTGAATATGACAACAACATAGGCCCAAACACTTGCCCATGGCTGTACAATGGATGAATATCGATCTCATGACCCACATCAAAAGAGAACGCATACATAGTAATGGTGGCCATGCCTCCTCCCATGCTCCCATTAGAACATGTAGTGCAGAAATTGTGAGAATTTTTCCCACTCACGGACACATCCAGCTCATGTGTCTCCCTCATAGTCAAGCCTCCCATACAAATCTGATATATATCAGCAAATGAAGACAATATCAGCAGAAAAATGAAGGAAACGCTGAAGGTCACATGTGATGAAAAGAGGTACCAACAGCTTCCCCAACAAGTACAGCGTAGTTTTACAAGTTGCTGCTTGATAAGAGTACAAGGCAAAATGTTTATGTTACCCATGTATGTCTTCTCATGATACATGATATAGTGCTGCAAATGAACATACATGTGATGATAAAACATTTGCCCAAGGCCACAAAAGAGATGGCTGCCTCCATCATGTAGATTGGCCCAATATAACTCATGGAGCAATGTGACAAGCTTGCCCTCTTGTGAAGCAATGCCTTGCATAAGAATGGCAAGAGTGTGCAAATCAATGAATGTATAGACAAAACCCTCACCACATGCTGGAAGTAAGATGGTACATGGCTCCATAAATGAGTCCTCCATAGTGTTTTGGCATGCTATGAAGAAGAATGAACCATGTGCTGCAAGAAGATAATCCTCCTCATGATTGGAAACCCAAGTCAAGAAGAATATGCCATAGATGTCTCTATCATCATTACCTCCTCTTTGTGCAACAAATATGAAGTGATCCTGGGACCTATGGGTTATAGATCCACCATATCTCTGCTGCGCACACTTCATCCATAATGTTCTGCTCCAAGGTGACAACGCTGTGAGCTCATGCAAATAAGCTCCTGTCAATACAAGACTTTGTTCTTTGACATGCTCCTTGTCAAAGACTCCTCTAATAATGCTGCAACAAATATGGAATACCTCCCAAGATGGAAGTGCTTCCCAATCAAAGACCAAGGAGATAGTGCCATCTCCTCCTCTTGCAACATCATGCAAAGTGTGAGAGCAAATATGCCCTTGCTCTCCTAGAAACAAACCAAGCAACAAGACATTGTGTTGCCTCTCCATACCTCCATCAACCAACTCATATGATGAAGACACAATGAATGATATGAGTAACACATCGACACCATGCATCCATACTCTACGCTGCTCAATGATGCAAGTATCCATCCATCTTTTCCCCATCCTCCTACTCTTAGGAAGAGTGTTTGCCAAGTGATGGCCAAACTCTTTCAAGAGTAACCAGCGCAGCCAAGCCTCCTGCTGCCTGGTATCACCGATCTGCAAGTAGCCTCCTAGCTTCTTGCTCATCATCCCCATCCACTCAATCACTTGTGGATGCCTCCTTCTCCTCATCCTGGTACTCCTCCCATGAGGGCTACCATCCTCCCAAATCAAATTTCTGATTTTGCACTTCATGGGATTTTGGAATATAAACTTCTCAAGGATCAATGAGACCCTATCAAGACTCAAATAGGTGGTAGGAAAAAACCTCCCATCATGGTGTGTATGGCTCAAGGGATGTCCAACACAAGCATGAGAGACGTTATCCATCCGGAGATGTCCCCCATCTTCTATCTGCTCTTGTGAGAAGGGAAGAAAGTCATTGCACCCCATGGTGTGTCGAAGTGCATCTCCAGTAAGATCTCTCCTTGAGACCTCCCCTTCATCCATAGTCTGCTCCACCGAGTACCAACTCAAAACCTCTCGCCATCCAACCTCAACACGTGGCTGTTGTACCCTGTACAACTCTGATCGTCTCATACCACTATCCAAGTCACCATATGAGACCTGACTAGGTGGCTCTGCCTCTCTCTCTCCAACGGAAGGAGATGCTCCAACAACACTACTAGTCCCATCCATGCATACCTGAAGGGGAATGATCTGATGCTGCAATGTGCCCTCAGGTTGTACCATCAGGGAATCCAGCTGTTCCCCAATGCGGATCAACTTGGCCGCCGACTTGGCACAAGTCACTCTCATACCCTCCAGCTCCTGGTCCTGCAACAAAATGGTCTCCCGTACTGACGCGGCCTTCTCCCTCAAAACTCGAAGGTCCGTCCGAAGCTGATGATACCTCTGTCTGCGACCATCATCCGATCCCTCTGTATCTCCCAATGCCTCATCGACAATGGATATATCTCCTGATACCTCACCCATCTGTCGTGTGCTGCCACCATCCGAAGACTCGGACACGGCTCCAGTCATCACCTCGATGGATGGCTCTACCGGGGTAGGCTCTATCTCCTCCACTATGATATCAACCGGCACGGTCAAGGAGGTCTCTAATGATGGTGAGTCCTGTGTCTCACTAGGTGTATCCTCGAACTCCTTGCAATCCTGTGTGTCCTCATCCTCCAAGTGCGAGGTAACCATTTTAATGGTTTTCCTCTCCGATACTCGGTCAAGCTGGAACGAGGTATCCAACTTGTCCACCCAAGCTCTTCCTGAGCGCCTGGATGACCCGTCAAATGTCGGTAGATGGAATCTGTCCTCTCTGCGCTGTAAGCCCTGATCATGTGAGGGCTTGTTCCCTCTGTGAAAGTCGTGAGGTCTACTATCATGCTGGGGCTGAACATAATCTCTACTAGTTGTGCGGTGGTCATCACGGTAGTATCCGTGCCCTTTGTGCTGGTGCTGCTCAGGGGGTTTAATACCACATCGGAACTGGATATATTGATTAAAAGGGAAAGCATCCATGAATTCCTGTCCCATGCTCCGCCAATCTGCAAATATAGCTGCATGTTGAGCTAGATTATCCCTCTGTGCACCTCTCCGCACTCCTGTCTCTGTGTCCTCGGGTGTGAATGTGGGCATATAGGGTCTCTGCCAATCTGCAAAAACGGCTGCATATCGAGCTGGACTCACATCTCCTGCCATACTACTGCTTAACTTCGACCTTCGATTTACCCACTGAAAACGACTCGGAAAATTCTAGGAATTTGGGAAAGTGATCCTCGCCCAAAACCCAGAAAAACCCAGAAAACGTTTTTCCTAATTCCAAACTTCAAAATTTGACCCTTTTATTTTGGCCCTTTCCATTGCGTTGGAATTACCATTGCTATGTACGTATGATCTCATATTTGCGATGTCATAGACCATAGGTGCGAGCCGGTGCTACGTGTGTGTGTCCCCGAAGAAATAACGTTAATGAGCAAATATGCCCGAACGGATATAGAAAAATATATTCTTGAACCGGATCAACCGAAGCTTGACACATGTAATACACGGCCCAGGCCATTTATTAATCGAGAAAGTACATAGAGAGGTAAATCGGGGAATCAGTGCACCTATCCTTGCCCTAGGCAAGTGATGACCCTCCCATACAAGAAAATGGCTGCAACAAGGACAACGTCCTAGCTGCTCTGAAGACTGAAGATGAACTGCGCTGGTACTGGGGCTGATCTCAAGCTGCAAACCCTCACAAATGGAAAACGCTGTCTCTGCTAGTGATAGCGCAGAAACAGGTGAAGCACAAATCCCTCAACCCTCCAGACAGATGAACCTGCTACAGAATACTGGAAAACGCTGTTGAGCTCCTCTCACAATAGTTTGCTCCTCAGATC
This sequence comes from Pinus albicaulis, assembly GCA_034641835.2. Taxonomy (NCBI): domain Eukaryota; kingdom Viridiplantae; phylum Streptophyta; class Pinopsida; order Pinales; family Pinaceae; genus Pinus; species Pinus albicaulis. Next base: position 655,702,836 of record CM076569.1, read on the forward strand.
TGCGTCCCACCTGATGGATCTGAAGCCTCCAATCAAATCTGCGTCCGTCCCTTCCTGATCTGCGTCCTCCAATACCAGATCTACTGCCAAACCTTCAGATCTATGCTAGATCTGGAACTATCTCCTCAGATCTACAGCCTCTAGGGCTAGATCTGGTGTTATCCCTTCAGATCTGGACTAGATCTATCAATATCTCCTTAGATCTGTCACTCCTCAAGCTGGATCTAGTGCTAGACCTCCAGATCTGCAACATACAAGACTAGATCTGCAACATACAAGACTAGGTCTGCAAGATCTATCCTTCCCAAAGCTGGATCTAACAATAAGCCTTCAGATCTGCAACCCTTACCTTCAGAAATGGACAGCGTCCTCACTCTAGGGCTAGACAGCGTCCTTCTGCCTCCCTAAACAGCGTTTTCTCTGCCAAACCAGAACTGCGTCCTCCTTGGACAGCGTCCTTCCTCTCCTGAAAGGATCAGCGTCCTCTTTCCAGATGAGACAGCGTCCTTCTCCTTCAAGAATCGGCGTCCTTCCTTCTCTTGCTCTGCGCAGCCACAAGAGGGCTTTCTCCTCCTCAGATATGCTTCAGAAACTGCTGCTGCTCTGCTGCTGGAACTGAAAGATGGAACTCAGGACAAACCTTACTAGGGCGGGCACTCGAAGTCCCCCGAAGCTAAGGGTGAAACCAGAAAAACCTTACCGGGGCAGGCACTCGAAGTCCCCCGAGGCTAAGGGTGAGATCTCCGACCGGAGACACTCGTGCACTAAACAGTGCTGCAGACCGACTAAACAACCGGCGTGCTGAAGCAGACAAAGTCAGCTATCAATAAGAATATCAAATCATGAATGATCAAATGAGGTGAGAGCCTCTCCTTTTATAATGCCAAACTCCCTCCAAAACTTAACTCTCCTTTGACCTGCGCAGTTTACTTTGGGTCAGCCTGATGCCTCCCCCATCATACTCATGTGGACCCCCCAGGCCCCTCTCTTAAGTTACAACGTCAATCTACTAGGAAAAGAACACTTTATTATAAAGTGAGGTGACTAAAGTGAGGTGACCCCTCTTATTTCTCACTTTATTTATTATGTCTAGCTAAAGCGGCAAAATAAAGCAAAAATGAAATATTCCAATTAGCAAGGCTAATTGGGAATATTACATCTTTGCTTAGGATGGTTACTTCAATAATCCATATAAGCCCATTTATCAATCTATTTCACTTCCATTAGTAATCACATAAATCATATTTTCAACAGAGAGAGAAATTCAAAACTGACTTGCCAATCTCTGTCTTTAGATAAATAGATTGCCTGTCCAGAGTTGCAATTCTGAAGGAGTCAAATGATGGCTTCTGAAGCTGGTGACATACGCTGCTGCTGCTCAAGGGTTTTGAGCAAAGTACTGAGCTTCAGTTAGGGTATCACAACGACCCTAATCCTTCTTCAAAACACAGTTATACTTACTGCCCTTCAACACTGCCTTCCCACACTATTGTAGGCCTTGGAACCTTCACAGGTAAACCAACAATAGACAGATCAGCTACAACACTATATGCAGCCTTCCTAGGACATGAAAAACACCTTGGTTAAGCCTCTGATACCTCTGTATATTTGCGGCTTGCTGTAGGTTGACTGCAGCTAGGGAAAACACCCCTAGACAAGGTCTCTCGGCTCTCACAACAGTCCTTAAACGTGCTACTATCATGTGGTCCACTGAACAGAGATAATAATCCATAAAACAAGCCCACAAATACACTTAACTCACCTCTGCTCCTGCGTCCTGATATGACCTGAAGTCCGCTGCCTTAAACCATCTTGAATCAGCCCTAAGACACCTCCTTGCTGACTGTTCCAAGCCCAGACATCTGCGGCCTATCTCTGCAAGACAGGCGCACCTAAGAGGGAGACCACCTTTACCACAAACTCAGGCTAGCTGCCTCCTTGCCCTAGCCTCATATCCACTGCCCTATTTTAGATATTTGATGCTCATAAGATGTGTCTCCAAATGAGGTTGGAGGACACATATATATACAAATAGACATGAAGATTTGTCCTTATGGAGGTGAAGCCGACCTTGACACTTGAGGAGGCAAATTTAAATTTCAAATTTTCAATTTTCCCGCATTGATAAGGTCATGCGTTATAAAATTTCTTACCCAAATTTAGTGATCTTTAGGTCAATTTTGGTTCTCTTGAAAACAGGAATTCAATGCCATAATTATCTTCTTCAAAAGACCTGCTCAAAGTGGAATTTGGCCCTAGTTGCCCATTTTAACACATATCCCCTAGAACCTCTATAGACAACACTTTTTACATCAAATATTATAATTATATATATTATATATATATATATATCCCATACAAAGGGGAAATTTGACAATGAAAACATGACCTCTAGACTCAACCAAATTCTGTGACGATTTATAGATGATCTAGTATGATAATTTACATAGACTCGATACACTAGGACTCGCCTAAGACCTCACCATCGAGCCCCACCCTGGGGCATGCTTGGGAGAAAAACTCTACCAATTATAAATGTTTAAAAACACAAATAATTGGCAGAGGAAAAAAAACTCCCTAGAATGAAACTTTTTGGTAAAAATCATAGGCTTACCTAGATGTTTTACATGGCTTTATAAACATACTAGAATCATTTTTACATCAAGGTCCACAGGGCAGCAGAATTTGGATTACATATGATAACCGAAAGCTGTAAGATGATGATGAAATCTGAAATTTTTTGACTATTCTGCAAAGTACTCTGCTTAAGGGGTAGTTGACACATGAGTGGTTAACAAGTCGCACTAGACTAGGATCGAAGAATAACCCCCAATTTAAGGTGAGGAACAAGATCATGGTCAAAACTCCTCCTCCTTCCAGGTCACCCCATAATCCATATCAAAAGCCCAAATACAAACAAGCATAAGCACCCGATTGCAAAACGAAGAAAGTACCCTCTGATTGGAAATTCACCTTCGTCCATGTGCTCTTGCTGGATGGGTGAGAAGGCATATGACTGATGTAGGTGGTGGAGATAGAATGACATGTTGTTATTGGCCAGTGATGGCTGTCAGGGGTTGCTGGCTGGCCGGCTGGATGTGAAGTGTGGGAGAAAATTTCTCTCATGGGGACACCCGCTTTTGGTGGGTAACACATTGTTTGGAGCACAAGTGGTGAATGCAAAGTTTTTGGTCAAGCTATAGTTATTCAGTTTTATGATATCAGATGAAATCACTATACCTTGCTGCATAAACAATTTGAGATCTATTCTGATTCTCAGATGGCTTGCAGAGGTCAAGGCTACGATAGATGAAGAGGATGCCAAAGCCATTCTATTACCATCTTTAATACAATAGTGTTATTTTTACTGTAAACTAGTTTCCTTCTCAAAGTCTAGAAGATATGATTGTTGCACTCTTAGCTGAAGAGAAGAGAGCCATTGCAGTTGATATAGAAGGTGATACCCAATTTGATATGGCATTGTACTCAAGAAACAATCATAACAGATCAACCAAAGACAAGAGGGAGATAGAATGTTACTACTGCATAGCAATGGTTCATACAATAATAAATTGTAAAATCTGTGCCAGTGATCTTTTCAAAGGGATGCTTAAAAAATCAGCAAATATAGTTCTTATTAAAGATCCACCCGATATGGACAGTGAAGAAGAATTTGCTGAAGAATTCACATTTTAAGTTCTACACTTTAAAGACAGGAAGTGACAATGAAGAGACTTTGCTGAAGAATTCACATTTTAAGAAGGTTTACATTTTGAAGACAGGAATGATGCATTGGAAGACATATAGCTGTTCAATAGTTCAGGATATTTGTGGATCAAAGAAACTATTCCCCATTGGGGTTATGAGACATGCATGTGGGGATTGGTGTCCAATCGTTTAGGTGAGATACGGGATCTGGAAGTTGAGCCAGACCTTTACAAAGGTTGTGAGACATTCCAAGTGCTAATGATGTCCAATGATGTTGAGAAATTTGGATCGTAGCTAAGAGTTTATACCTTTTGGTGGAATAGGGAGCAGCTTGAAGGAGTCTTACTGGTCCAAGCATTGTTTTCTAAGATGAAGCTTCTGAAGACTGTCTGGTTCTATTTTTTAGTTGTGTTCAGTCAATGTGTGTTGCTTTTAGTGACTTTTGTTTTCAGTGGTGTAAGCCTTTAAAGGGGGTGTTAGATTATAAGGCTTTTACTTATATAGTAATGTCAAGTTGTTAGGCAGGATGTTATTGTTGGGTGATGGTTGAGATAATCATATAACCACTTCCTCTTTAATAAGAATAAGTTAGATCTTACAACAAATTACAATCTAAACAAATGCTATTGTATCAGTGAACTGAAACTACTATTGAATATCTTTTGTAAGTTTCTCTTGTTCATTCTTCATTGTGTTTATAATTTGCGCATCATAATCTATATTTCTTATAATTTCTGCTTTAATAATGGCTTTTGCTGAGTAAATACACTCCAGTGGAGGTGCAGGTGATTGCAGCTCCTGTGTGGCCGTGATGTTGGAGCTCGCTCGAGGACTTTCTCATTGGGCTCATGGATTTAAGCATGCTGTAGTATTTTTGTTCAATACCGGTGAAGAAGAAGGCTTGGATGGGGCACATAGCTTTATCACACAGGTTTTACCTGTTCTGTAATCATTTTTTTTGCAGATTTTTTTTATTTATTTTTCTAATTATATTTCCTTGTAGATTCTCTCATGCTGCATGATGCATTGCCAAATTTAGAATCTATACATACCAAGCATCTGATATTGGCAATTGGGTCAATGTCACGTAAATATGAATTCTAAAATGCTTTTCATTTTGGGGACATGCCACCTGTCAATGTTACTTTTGAATCAACACAATTTCTTAAATTGAGTAAATCTGTTTTGACAGGTATTTCTGAATGTAGAAGTTTTCATGGATAAAGAGGAACACCCATACTAATCAATTAAAACTTTCATTTATTATTTGAATGGGAAATAAGTTGAAAATGTCTGTTTGTGCAGCATCCGTGGAATTCTTCAATTCAAGTTGTAGTTGATTTGGAGGCTATGGGTGTAGGAGGCAAGTCAAGCTTGTTTCAGGTTTGAGAATCCCTGTACCTACCAAGGATGTTGGGTTTTGCTTATATTTAGAAATTCTATGCCTATCCAGCTGTTTAATCATATGAATGGACTTATGTTATAAATTTTGGAAGAAGATTCCACAAAGATATATTAGTAAATACCACATCCAGAGGTTGGTAGTTCTGACACCCAAAGTTAATATAATGGTATTCTCTACTTTATTTTGACAATTATATTTCAGCTCCTTTTGTGCTCCTTCGCATTTTCTATGTTGTTTGAAAGTCTTTCTCCTTCAGTGAGCAACCCTTCCTATGCCTTTGGTACTTGTACCTTTCCTCATTCAACCTTTATGCCAATGTTTTATTCTGAATTAACATAGACCACTAGCACTGCTCTAATGCCTGATGTGTTTTTATGTTTAATGAATAGCTACACAAGTTCAACAAATTTCAAATTGAAGCACAGTGCAACTGCAAAGTTTTAGCTAATAAGACATGGCCTTCATCCTGTGTGTACATCGTTTATATAGAAAATGGTCATAGTCTTAAGTCAGGTTGATGGAATGACTACCAAATAATATGTGATTAACATATGCTTATCAACATCAAATATGCAGAGCCCATTCCAATGCAAAAATATTTTCGATCACTATGTGTAATATGAAAGCTAAAAGTCCACATTAATAAAAAGAATGGAAGAAACAACGATTGTTTTAAAATTTAATTGAATTCATTCCCCATATTCGTGTTCCTAAATGATATGAAAATGCATTTCACTCATAAGTTAACTGCTTCTTACTGTAACTATGGTTTAGAGCTCTTGGGCTTGGTCTAGAAGCTAAATTGCTTCAGATTTGATCAAAACCAGTCAAGAGATGCAACCAGCTACAAGGGCTTGTTTCATAACAATAGTGTATTGTTTATGGTGAAAAGTTGCATTTGGTAGTGTTGTCACACAGATTGTCCAGGCACCGCGACAATGGCTCAGATTGGGGGCTGTCACCTTTATCCCCAATCTCTCTAGTTAAGCTGTCTCCTTGCAAGCTAAGGGAGGTAGACCCTATTATAAATGAGGATGACAAATTCAGGAGACACAGCTAAAACATCAAATACTTGATAGAAATGAACGAGATTCCACAGATCTAAATTAGATTTCACGTTTAAGACCAGTGCCTTATGGAGTCAAACAAGATCTCGTTATACAAATTACGAACAAACAAATGATGATTAACCACTGCATATTAAAACACGATTGATCACAATGATATTTAATTGAAAAACACAACCATGAAACAATAAGATGAAAATGCCAGATATTCGCAATATTTCCAGATTTATGATGCTTCAATTAACTTCGATCCAGAAAATATTTCTATAGTCAAAACTTTAGATAAGAAATTTTTAGCACATTTGACTATAGAAAATTTGAAATTTTTTTTATATTTTTGGATTTTGAAATTTTTTATTTTTTATTATTTTTAAATTTAAAACAAGTTAGAAGTCTAAATAAAAGCTCCTATCTAAAATTTAACCTAAACTAAAATTAAAAAAGTTAAATCTAAAATTGAACTAAACCAAAGTCTAAAAGACTAATCTAATTAACAAAATTAAAATCTAACTCTAATACTTGCGATAACTTAAAACCATCAAAATAAAACAATCGAATTTTTAAACCTAACACTAACTTATGCTCAACAATGAAATCTAAATTTAAATCTAACCAAACGAAAAAAACGAAAAAAAAACCAAATCCGCATGAAAACAAAAATAAAAACATACGCGTAAGGGATTTTTTAAATTTTATGTGTGCGTTTTTTATGGCTTTTGGATTATCGTTTATACAGGTCGACGTGAGACGGCTATGGGAGGACAGATTAAAAAATTGGACGCGAGTTTTGCGCTTTTGCTTGTGGTTTTGCAGATCTCGGCGACGTGTGAGGAAATGGGGCTCAGACGGCACGAAAGATTGGGACGACGGCAACAGTTCAATGGCGTGAGAAAATGCGTTTAACACAGTGCAAAGGATAGCTAGGGATGACGCGCGAGGGAGATAGAGGAAATGGGTGGACGCTGAATCGATGATTCAAAGATAGACAAGGGCTATGGATTTGCAGGCAGAATGAGGACGCTGGATGGCAGAGAGGAATGGGGAAGGAGATGCAGGCTTTGAATTTTTTTTTTTTTTTTTTTTCTTTATTGATGGCAGAGACAGCGAAGGATACTTGAAGCTGAAATGCAGATCAAATGGGAGTAGACAGGTGAATCTTGACAACGTTATGCAGCAACGAAGACAGAAATAGATTCAAATAAACCCAGTACATACAAAAACGCCCAATAGTCTTTTAGAATTTTTCTCAATTAAGCTCAAATTTCATATGCTCCTTGAACTCAATAAAGTCTAGATCTCGCCCACAGTAGCAATTTGAGGCCAGATCTGCCTTAGATCTTTTTAAAAAAAATTTCTGAGTAAACCCTAACCTGCAAAAGACAGCTAGATCTGAAGATACACACCAAGAAACTATTAAACCCTCACAAATTTGAAAATTTTACAAATATACAAACTAATTTAAAGAATTTAAACCCCTCATGGTCAGATCTTAATTCATTTTAGCACAATTTTCAGAAATTTAAATTTTTTGGGAGAGGCATGCTTTAAATACTGATACAAGTAATAAATGAATGAACTGGAAATTTATTCCAAATAAAGAGCTTATCGTTTGTGTTTGTTGAGTCGGTTTTTCCATGAAGACTTGAACAGCAATCTTGAAAGAAGTTCACACTTAGATCCGGATCTTAGATCGATAGAGATTTAAGAAAACAACATGTGACCTTTGCAGAAAAATCAGAATGTTATTTTATAAACTGCGACATAAGATACCTATACTTGAGATTAATCCATGAAGGCGGACAACCATAAAATACTGCAAAACAAAGTAGCGAGTTTAGAGATAATTCACCACATAGATCTGAGAAGGAACATCGATTTGTAACCCCAAAGTCTTTATGCTTTATTCCTCAAAAAATTTACAAGAGCTTCTAAGAACAAGTGCACGATCCTGAGATCCGATGATTTAAGACTGACAGAGACCTCTAAATTTATAGGACAAAATCTCCAACGACTAGTTTGGATGATCCTTGTCAAAATAATCTCAACCGTCCAAAAGATTTAATTATCTTTTAATCAGGAGCGTTGAAATTAAAATTTTGGGAAAAAACGAATTTATCATTTAATTCAATTTTAATTAACTCAAAAAATAATATTTTTGAGTTAATTACCCCAAAATTTTGACTTTGACTTAATCACCAAAGCCCAAAGATCCAAAATTTCTTAAAATTCTCAATATTCCCTTGGCTTGGGGCTTCCAAAATCATTTTCCAAGGACCCACAAATTTTGCCTTTAAAGATTTAATCCTAACATAGGACCCTAAATTAATTAAATTTCTGGTTTAAGATTTTTTAAATTAATTGACCAATAAGGGATTATAATTATTTTCCAACCCTCTTTTACATGAGATAGCTCACATTTACATACATGAAGAGGGGGAAAACCCATTTTGTATAGACCCTCGAATAAATACCCCAGTGCAGACTCAAAATGTGATCTAGTAGACCAAGTAGTTCAAACTACTTTTCTGAGAGTTTCGATAAAGCTCTTATGACTCATAGCATCACGATGATAAAATCCACCCTAGCTTTGGGGTGAGGCTGGAGGGAAAAACTCTGCCGATCACTTTCGTGAATCGGTGAGACAAAAAACCTCCTAGGATAGAGATCATCAACAACATACTAGGCTTACCTAGGTTGTTACATACATTGACGGTCTTACTTAGATCATTTACATCATAACATGCAGAATGGGTTTACATCATTTATAAAAGCTATCGATTGGCGATGAAATCTGGATGACACGAGCCTCGAACATGATAAGTCCCATTTGAAAAAATGGGGGTGTACTGCTATGGGGTCATTGACAAAATGTGGGCAACATCTGGCTCTACTTGCAGACACGTTGCTTCATCGAAGGAATGTGAGAATCCAGAATCTGCATCCAAGCAACACACAAAATTACATAAGTAGCGTCCATCCAAATATCATCATATAACATTAAGCTCATGAAAGATAGAAACTCCTCTTTTATTTATTATTCTACTTAACATGAAAAGTAAATCTACTCTAACTACAAAATGAAATGCTGAAATAACAAGGTGTAAGGTTAGAGATACAATACAGAGGATGCCCTGTGGCATCAGATGTGCTCAATATAGTGTATGCTGAGCATTTGCCTGCTTTCAGGCAAGTCTGTGGGCTGCTTTTCAGATGTGCCATGCCCAATCTTGCTAATTGTGGGACTTTGTCTTATCCGAATGTCAAGCTGCTCTCGACCATCAGACAAATCAAACCGCTTACTTCTTCCTTTCTTCTTCTTTCTCTTCGTCTGAGTGGGTTGTGATGTCAGCAATGAGACTACTGTAGATTTCTTGTCCTTATCTTGAAATTCTTTGTACAAAACCTTTCATGAACCTGGAGCGCAACCAATCTTATTCTGGACATACTCTGTCAATGGTGACACATAAGCTTGGTGTTTCTCAATATCCTTTGTAGCCATAGTTAGCTCTTCCTTAATGGGAAAAGTGACCTCTGTGTGATGAGATGGAAATTGCTTTAGCACACTGGGAGGCCTATGATCTGTTGACAAATCTGACCTGGGTTGGAAATCTTGCATGTGTGATCGTTCCATTTTTTCCAACTTTTTCTGTATGGAACTCATCTCCCTGACATGCATTTCTTCAATAGTTGACAAATTGTTTTGAAGAGACGTCTGATTAAAATGATTAACTTCCATCATTTTTAACCTGTTTTCCATGACATTTATTTCCTGTGCATGACTTTCTTCTAAGGTATTTATCCGATTCTGAAGATTGATCTGGTTAGCTTCCATGTTTTGAATCATTTTATCATTATCTGCTTTCATGGCCATGAATAAATTTTGCATACAGTTCATCTCTTTCTTATGATTTGTTTCCATGATCATCATTTCCTTAACACGTTTTTCTTCCATGGCAATTATTTGATTGGAGTGATTAAATTCCATGACCTTTAACTTGTTCTGCATAGAACCAATTTCCCTGGCGTGATCCGCTATTATTTTTTCTTGATTAAGTTCCATATTCTTAATGATTTGAGCCTGGTTGGCCTCCATATTCTTGATTACCTGAGCTTGATTTAGCTGTATGTCCTTAACCATCTGAATCAATTCGCTAACAAGATTCTTATCGTTATCAACACTGGTTTGACAATTTGTTTTTGTTTCACCACTATCATGGGTTTGTGCTGTCATGGTACAAGTGGATTCATCCTGAGAATTGTCTGGAAATCTTCTGCTGATAGTTGAGTCTTCTACCAGATCAATTTCATCATCTGAGTCATCTTGTTCTATATATTTATCTCTAAAAGCATTGATGATGTCTTGTAAACAATACTCCTTAGGACAATTTCGAAACCAATCGAGAGCATCACCTTTTAAAGAATAGCCAAAGACACGTATCTTGACATCTTCATGATTATATTGTGAAGGACGACAATATTTATGTATAAAAAAGGTGACCATCCTTAGATGTATAAAAGCAGTGCCTGGATCACCACCTGAGAAAAAAGACAATTTTGAAGTGGCCTCTTCCGACATGCCATGAAAGGTGTCATCCATGATGATTTGCTTAAAACTTAAGAAATAGATCCGTGTTCAAGGATAATCAAAAGGTCCTCAAGAAGCAAACTTCTTAAGAAGAACTCTTGTAAGAAATGAAAGAAATGGAGTCGCCACTTGAACATGAAACTAATTCTAAAATAGGAGAAATAATTGAGAGATAGCAAACGGATATCAGGGGGGGATTCTTTTCTGGGAATAAAAAGATGAATAAGTGGAGTCGCCACCCAAACAAGAAGCCAACCGAAATGTCCAGGTGCTAAAGATGAAAAGATTAGATGATGAAGAGATGAAAGAACTCCAAAAAATGTGATCCCTTGCGACAGGCTAATGAATGGCGATGAAAGATCAGAAGATTAGAAAATGTCGTTAAGACCAAGGACAGAAAAACTCTATCCCCGGCAACGGCGCCAAAAAATGTTGTCGCACAGATTGTCCAGGCACCACGACAACGGCTCAGATTGGGGGCTGTCACCTTTATCCCCAATCTCTCTATTTAAGCTGTCTCCTTGCAAGCTAAGGGAGGTAGACCCTATTATAAATGAGGATGACAAATTCAGGAGACAGCTAAAACATCAAATACTTGATAGAAATGAACGAGATTCCACAGATCTAAATTAGATTTCACGTTTAAACTAGTGCCTTATGGAGTCAAACAAGATCTCGTTATACAAATTACGAACAAGCAAATGATGATTAACCACTGCATATTAAAACTTGATTGATCACAATGATATTTAATTGAAAAACACAACCATGAAACAATAAGATGAAAATGCCAGATATTCGCAATATTTCCAGATTTATGATGCTTCAATTAACTTCGATCCAGAAAATATTTCTATAGTCAAAACTTTAGATAAGAAATTTTTAGCACATTTGACTATAGAAAATTTGAAATTTTTTTTATATTTTTGGATTTTGAAATTTTTTATTTTTTATTATTTTTAAATTTAAAACAAGTTAGAAGTCTAAATAAAAGCTCCTATCTAAAATTTAAACTAAACTAAAATTAAAAAAGTTAAATCTAAAATTGAAATAAACCAAAGTCTAAAAGACTAATCTAATTAACAAAATTAAATTCTAACTCTAAAACTTACGATAACTTAAAACCATCAAAATAAAACAATCGAATTTTTAAACCTAACACTAACTTATGCTATCAACAATGAAATCTAAATTTAAATCTAACCAAACGAAAAAAAACCAAATCCGCATGAAAACAAAAATAAAAACATACGCGTAAGGGTTTTTTTAAATTTTATGTGTGCTTTTTTTATGGCTTTTGGATTATCGTTTATACAGGTCGACGTGAGACGGCTATGGGAGGACAGATTAAAAAATTGGATGCGAGTTTTGCGCTTTTGCTTGTGGTTTTGCAGATCTCGGCGGCGCGTGAGGAAATGGGGCTCAAATGACACGAAAGATTGGGACGACGGCAACAGTTCAATGGCGTGAGAAAATGTGTTTAACACAGTGCAAAGGACAGCTAGGGATGACGTGTGAGGGAGATAGAGGAAATGGGTGGACACTGAATCGATGATTCAAAGATAGACAAGGGCTATGGATTTGCGGGCAGAATGAGGACGCTGGACGACAGAGAGGAATGGGGAAGGAGATGCAGGCTTTGAAATTTTTTTATTTTTATTTTTTATTGATGGCAGAGACAACGAAGGATACTTGAAGCTGAAATGCAGATCAAATGGGAGCAGACAGGTGAATCTTGACAGCGTTATGCAGCAACGAAGACAGAAATAGATTCAAATAAACCCAGTACATACAAAAACGCTCAACAATCTTTTAAAATTTTTCTCAATTAAGCTCAGATTTCATATGCTCCTTGAACTCAATAAAGTCTAGATCTCGCCCACAGTAGCAATTTGAGGCCAGATCTGCCTTAGATCTTTTTAAAAAAAATTTCTGAGTAAACTCGTAACCTGCAAAAGACAGCTAGATCTGAAGATACACACCAAGAAACTATTAAACCCTCACAGATTTGAAAATTTTACAAATATACAAACTAATTTAAAGAATTTAAACCCCTCATGGTCAGATCTTAATTCATTTTAGCACAATATTCAGAAATTTAAAATTTTTTGGGAGAGGCACAAGCCTTTGAAACCTTGCAAAATCACAAATATCGTAAGATAGACCTGGAAATTTAACAAATAAAGAGCTTATCAAATTTATGTTTATTGGGAGTCGGCTGGTCCAACTAAAGACTTCCCCAGACGCCCAATCTTAAGAAAAATTTCCCTGCACACTTAGATCCTGATCTTAGATCGATAGAGATTTAAGAAAACAACATGTGACCTTTGCAAAAAAAATCAGAATGTTATTTTATGAACCCAGAAAACTACATAAGATACCTATATGCAGATTAATTCATGAAGGCCATCAACCATAAAATACAAGAAACAAAGTAGCAGAGTTTAGAGACAATTCACCACATAGATCTGAGAAGGAACATCCAGATTTGTAACCCCAAAGTCTTTATGCTTTATTCCTCAAAAAGGTTTACAAGAGCTTCTAAGAGCAAGTGCACGATCCTAAGATCGGATGACTCAAAAATGAAAAAGACCTCAAAATTTATAGGACAAGATCTCTAACAGCTAGTTTGGATGATCCTCGTCAAAATAATCTCAACCATCCAAAAGATTTAATTATCTTTTAATCCAAAGCGTTGAAATTAAAATTTTGGGGAAAAAACGAATTTAGCATTTAATTCAATTTTAATTAACTCAAAAATATTATTTTTGAGTTAATTACCCCAAAATTTTGACCTTGACTTAACCACCAAGGCCCAAGGGTCCAATATTTCTTAAAATTCTCAATATTCCCTTGGCCTGGGGCTTTCAAAATCATTTTCCAAGGACCCACAAATTTCACCTTTAAAGATTTAATCCTAACTTAGGACCCTAAATTAATTAAATTTCTGGTTTAATATTTTATTAATTAATTGACCAGAAAATTTAATTAATTGACCAAGAGGGGATTATAATTATTTTTCCAACCCTCTTTTACATGAGATAATACATTTACATACATGAAGGGGGAAAATCCATTTGTATAGACCCTCAAATAAATACTCAATTCTGCGACTCAAAATATGATCTAGTAGACCAAGTAGTTCAAACTACTTTTACAAGGACTCGATAGAAACACTAGGACTCACTTAGCATGCTGATGACAAAATCCACCCTAGCTTTGGGGTGAGGCTGGAGGGAAAAACTCTGCCGATCACTTTCGTAAATCAGTGAGACAAAAAACCTCCTAGGATGGAGATCATCAACAACATACTAGGCTTACCTAGGTTGTTACATACATTGACGGTCTTACTTAGATCATTTACATCATAACATGCAGAATGGGTTTACATCATTTATAAAAGTTATCGATTGGAGATGAAATCTGGATGACACGAGCCTCGAACATGATAAGTCCCATTTGAAAAAATGGGGGTGTACTGCTATGGGGTCGTTGACAAAATGTGGTCAACAGGTAGTTGATCAAGGTTTGGAAAAAAAAGGGAGATTCCTATGAAATTAAGTCACTCGGTTCATGCCCATGTTTGAATTCAGCAATAGTGAAATTCAGGAAAAAAAATTATGAAAATTTTTCGGAAACAAACTGTGTAGATGTTTAACCCTGTCCAACATTTCAGGTGGACTCTCCACTCATCGTCAGGGACCAGAAAGCTAAAATATGATAAGTGTGAGTTCTGATCAGACCTTAAATAGTGAAATGGGCCAAGAGATTAGATTAATGAAAAAAATATAATTGTTAAATAAAACAGTAAATGGTCAAAAAATTAAATTATTAAATAAAATAATAAACAGTCAAAAATTAAATTATTAAGTAAAATAATAAACAGACAAATATAAATTATAGAATAAGTTAATAAGGGTGGGGGAGGGGAGGTTATATTACCCCTTTCCCCTCAGTAATCTAACCCCTCTCCCCCACCCCTATTAATTTATTCTATAATTTATATTTGACCATTCATTATTTTATTTAATAATTTAATTTTTGACCATTTATTATTTTATTTAATAATTCAATTTTTTGATTGTTCACTGCTTTTTTAACAATTTATATTTTTTTACCGTTAATCTAATCTCTTTGCCCATTTCACTATTTAAGGTCTGATCAACACCGACTCTTATCATCTTTTAGCTTTCTAGTCCCTGATTATGGGTGGAGTGTCCACCTGAAACGTCAGACAAAGTTAAAACATAGACACAGTTTGTTTCTGAAAATTATTAACAATATGAATAATTGTGGAAATCTCCACTCCCAGAAGAAAAAAAACTGCCAATGCAAAAGAACATGATCAAATTTGTGTTTTGTACCTAGACCCCATAAATTGTCTTAAAAAGAATTTCTATCTATTGAGCTATTTTGTGTACAAACCTATAATTCTATAATAAAACTGCTGTTCTAAGTTTTTATGATACGTGTAAAAGGCCTTTTATGAGAAATAAGGCCTTACTGTGTCTTGGATCCCAAATAATATTATGTGGGGACCCCCCTAGTGTGGTACATTGTTCCTAGCAAGTTTAAAATGTACAAAATACGGACATGTTACCAATCCGATTAGCAGGGTTGTTAAAGCACTGGAAACTTGCTGGATAGGCACACACAGACAGGGTAAGGACCCACTGTCACCTTGGTCCAAGCCCCCACTGTTTAGACCCAACAACCTCCTAAATGGTCAAGGGAGGAGTTCCAAATATAACCCGTAACAATCCCTAGTAAGATTCGTGTCTTAGATGGGGTCATTTGCAGTGGAGGTGTTAATCTTTTCTGAATTGTCTAGCTGGTTTTTAATGTCACTATACAACAGAAAAATAAACAAGGGATATAGAAGTACCAAAATACAGAAAATATGGAATCCAACCAGTCGATTTTGGTTTATGAAGTTTACTCTAACCAAATATGTAATTATACTTTGGTTTGGATCACAGGTTAGATCCTTCTGGGTCAAAATAGCTTGTTGTTCTGTAAAATCAGACTGTAAAGTTTGCATAAAAACATGGGGACGTCAATTTGTTATGCCCAAATCAACCACCCTATGAGTGGCTAAGCACTCCCAGATTTTGTGTCTAGGGTGGAAGGGCTTGAAAATCAAATTTGATGCTTATGAGGCCTCTCCTCAGCCTGTAACAACTGAAAAGTTCAATTTCCAGCAAGTTGTAAATTGTTTTTTTTCAGAACTTTGGGTGAACCCCTCTTGGGAAAAATGTCCCAAGAATTTTCAGATACAAATTTTAACTTTAAATTTATCTGGAAATGAAATAAATTCAACTCTAAATATTGAAATAAGGGATATTAAGCAAGATAAAGTCAAAGGAGGGATTTTTGAGGTGTAACTTACTTTGAAAAGCACTGAATCCCCTGTCTTTGTTGCATATCTTGTATGGCACAACCAATAAATCCTTGGATTTGCAAACTAATTCAATTAGATAGAAACATAAAATGTGCAAATAGACTTATACATATATTTGGTTAGATCTAGTAATTTTGTTCAATTTCCCCAAAGAAATGTTTGCTAACAATATAAATAAAAGAATAAACCAGCAAGCAATTAAATCCTAAACTAATGCTTAAAATAACTCTTTTTGAATTTTTATAGAAAAATGGCTGTTGAGTTTATACTTGTGCCCAACTTACCTCACCCTTATAGGAGTGAAATCAATGCCTTCTTAAGTCAATCTAGTTTGATAAATCAAGGGAGTGGGTTTGGTCTCAAAGAGAAGTCACCCCCACTATTGACTTAATACCCTTGATAAAGTTCAAACTCATCTAGGAGCGACCCCTTCAATGTGGCATCTCTAGCATTTAGATTATGTGCGAGGATGGATACAAATTTCTGCATGATTCAAAGCTCCCCTTCGTAATTATCTAGTCGCTTCGATTGATCCACCTGCAAAACAAAAAAGTTGAGTGGGGTTGCCCCCAATTTGCCCCTTCCACATTACTATGTAGCCCCTCAATGTCACGATCTGTTCACTTGTATGTAGTTTTACTAATTATTAAGTTTATTAGAATAAACCCCAATAGCATAAGATGAAGAAAATATAAAGATAAAACGACTCCACACAATGTATATAGAAATTATAGACAATGGTTTGCAAAAGTGAGCTCTTTATTATTTGATGGCACAAATTTCATATGACAACCACCATAGAATGAGGGGAGGCTAGTCTTTTATAGAAAAATTTGCAATGGCTAGATAACAGCTAGTTTTGACTCCTCAAAATAGTAATTTGCTAGTCATCCACAAGTTGGAGACAATAACTTTTTCATAAACTATTACAGTAAAATTTTTAAGTTCCAAGGGGTTGACTTGGACAAATTTCCCCAATTAGGCCCACGATTTCCTTTGCTAATGGCCCAATATGGTCAATAGTAAAAAATAGTACACTTGCTTAGCTCAATTTTCCAATTTGATGGTCCATGAAGAATTCAACTTGGTCCTTTTAGTGGTGCAACTTGGGAGGGAAGCTCGACTTGGTCATTAGAGGAAAATTCAAAATTCCATCTTTCAATGGCTACATTCTTGGTCCATTACCCAAGAAATTGGTCCACTGGGTCTCCAATGGCTAGTTAGATTCTCTAACGGCTAGTTTACTTTACCAAAGGCTATATTTGACTTGACTTTTCCCTTTAGTAAATCGACTTAGCCACTTAGAAACAAAATCTACAATGCCCTTGCCCTTATGGCAATTTTGGAACCCGAGTCTTGCTCTGTTGGCCTAGATCTATACCGAGCCTCTCTCGAAATTTCCATCCCTGCAAGGTGTTGCCACATCATCACCTGCTTTGCCTTGTCATCTTCCCTCTATGCTGGTTCTTTAACGCCTTGATGGATCTCTGAAGTCTGGCACCTAGGTTTTATTCTCCCTGATTTGCTGATCACTTTGGATGTAATGCATGTGTGATTCTACCTAATGCTCTGTGAAATTTTTATTAACTATTGAAATTACTAATTATTCTCCCATCTTTTCAGATTATTCGTCAACTGCAATTAACTTGTGGCAAACACTGAATAAAACAAAACTGCAACTTCATGAAAAATAAATACTATAGGTACTGAGAAATATATGCACACACTAATAATGAACACCAGTGTTTTTGGACAACTGTCCTTGGAAAAAACCTGAAGGGAAAATCAGTCTGCAGATGAGGGTTTTGTTATTAATATTCTTCAACAATTTTGGAGTACTGGCTAAGCTCTAGGAAATTTTCTTCACTACTCCAACTGGAAACACTATGTTTCCTCTGCAAAAATCAACTCGGCTTCCTCCAACAAACTCACACGCTTTGCCTGCAACTCGCACTGGCAACTGAGAATTCTTTCGGAAATTTGTTTCGACGAATATGTTGCCTCCCTCTATCCCCTAAAGATTTCAAAGCCATATGGCCTTGCATGTAGCCATGCTCGTTGCTATGTACTCTGCCTCGACTGAACTTAGTGCCACAGACTTCTGCTTCCTGCTATACCAAGAAACAACTCCTGATCTCATGGCGAAGCAACACCTTGGAGTGCTTTTCCAATCTACTGTGTTGCTTGCCCAGTCTGTAGCAGTATAACCCACGAACCTGACACCATCACCTTGAGCATATCTGATCCCATACCTCAATTGTGCCACGCAATCCCTGTGCGCTCTCTCTGGCTCCACCATGAACCGACTCAGAGAGTTAGCTGCATAGCATATGTCTAGCTTGGTGTTGACCAGATACATGAGAGAGCCTATCAACTGCATGCACAAGGTGGGATCCACGTCCTTCTCCCTGGATGCATCTATCTTCTTCTAGTTGTTGATCATGGGTGTAGAGGTGACAAAGTATTTGCCACTGCTAAGAGGTCTCCTGGGATACTCGGCTGGATACAATCATAGATAGGTCGTCACATTGAGCACCTCACATAGACGATCATAGACAGAAGGTCATTGCTGATAACCGCTAGAGGGAGAGGCGCTAACAACCTTCTTCTCACTAATCTCATCCCATTTGAGAACATTGATTTGATTCGGAAATGCGCATCAGCCAAGCATCAGGAAATGGGGCCAGGGCCATAGAGGGAGAATATCCAATTTAGATCTCAGATGAGGTTCCATCAAACCCATTAAAGTGAGGTTGTGACTAAGGGACATTAGGCCACAAATATCAGAGTATATCAATCCCAATACGCCTTTCTTTCTTTTTTCACTTCTGAGAAAAGCTGCCTTAGCGTACTTCCCTAGTACGCATCCTCTGCATACATCATCATGCTCAGTACTGAGGACTGGAACTCCTGTAACAGTCTCTCTGAGCATCCTTAGTGCTCCATGGTGTAAGTGTCCCATTCACTTGTGCCATAGTTCATTTAGATCCTTTTCACCATTAAGATTGCTGCCTATCAGTGCCATTGGAGACTCGAGTTGCAATCTATATAGTCTGTTGCTTCGAGCTCCAATTTGTATCATCTTGTTCCAACTTGAATGTTTGACGTACACTTTCCTTCCAATGAAGTATACATCGTATCCCCTGTCTTGTAACTGGGACACTGAAATTAGATTCATTCCTAACCCGGGCACATGTAGCACATTAGTGGCTCTAATGCTGGTTCCAGCTTCCGTCTGAAACACTATGGTGCCTTTCTCTGCTAGAGTACACTTCATTCTATTTCCCATAGTGATTTGGAAGTCCATCTGCTCTTCTTGATAGCTCGAGAAGTATTCTCGTACTCCAGTCATGTGAGCTGAAGCCCCACTATCAATATACCAAACACCTGCTGATGCTGAACTTGACAAGCATGTGAAGTCTTCTACCAATCTGGAAGTTAATTTAGAGACATCTTAATTTTCCATACTTATTTGTGCTATTTTTCCTTTCGATTTCTGACGCTTTTTCTGCCCAACAAAATTGCGTCCCACTTGAAGACTGCTCTGCGCTGAAATTGCTGCTCTGCTCCCTCTGCCACTGGAAAATTTCGATCTAGAAATCTTTCTCTCCGTCGACTCACTCAGAGAGAGATTTTCCCACGAAAATTTTGCTGTATTGGACTGGACTGTGCAATTCTTCTGGGGATTCGATCTGCTACCTACGCAACTCTTCGTTCTCCCTCGTTTGTTCAGCGCTGGCTCTTTTGGCTCTGCTCTCTTGCTTCACCTTAGCTCTGATACCATGTGAAAATTCCTAAATAGAACCCCAACTGCAATAACTGATATTATTTCTTCTACTTATTAATTAGAAACAAGTTATTTATGGTGTTACTCAGTAAATATCGAAATAAATTCTACTGCAGCCTCCATAATTAAAATACTACGGAAAGTAAATGGAAGGAAAAATACTAGCGTAAGTACAATCACAATGATAGTGATTTTTGGACAATTGTCCCTGGAAAAACCCAATGTGGGAAAATTGGTGCAGCAGATGGGGGTTTCTTTATTATTCTTCAACAAAATGTCATGTACAAAATACAACCAACAAAATAGAAGAGGAATTTCTGTGTGAAATTTTACAGACAATTTTATCACGCTTCATAGTGAAATTCCGACTCTGGAGAGGACTTGCTTCCCTCATTGCGTCTCACTGCATCACTCTCTCTGCAGTGTGTTGAGATTTTGTGTATTGGGGTAGCATCAGGTGTGCTCTAGATTTGAAACTTTTTGGAGGGGCTAAGAAACACAGCACCTCCAAAACCCAGATAGCGTTTGGAGAAATTTCGTCTGGTGTTGAAGTTATTCAAATAATTAATTTTTTTAATGAGGACCCTAATTCTAAACTTAGGAAATTAGAAAAATTAAAGTGAATTAATTAAACACGTGATGAAATGTTCTAAGTGACATAGATCAAGTAGTCTTTTAATCTTAGCCATCGATAAGAGATTAGATCACGGTCGTTGATGTCTCAATGAAAAAGAACAAGAGAAAGGCTTGAGGGTCAGTTGGAGACACAGACACAGAGGCAGAGCTGAGAAACTAAGTTGGAATTCTAGGGCAGGGTTTGCTAAGAATTTCTGGAAGAGTTTTTTGTAGCGAGGGGTAGTATTGGCTGAGGGGATGATTTGATCCCGGAGCCAAGAGTCAGCAAGAGGCAGAGGAGCAACAATCAAGATTAGCACAAAGGAGCTAGGGCAGCAGCAGCAGCTACGCAGCAGTTGCGTAGTGCAGAGGGCTTTAGCCGCTATGTAGGCCTTGGAGGGGCAGTGCTGCAACTTCAAGAGGCCACCAAGGTTAGGCAGAGGCCTTCCAGGGCAGCGTAAGGACTGTGCCACCCGGTCCCCTTCTGAGCAACGCAGGGGTACGCAAAGCCTAACAGGGCTGACGCTGGGGCTTCAGGGGCAGCACTGGGGTTTCTAGGGCCATAAATTGGCTGAGTCTTGTAAATCTCGTTTGAGGGTGTGGATCAGTCAAAGTTTTGGTCTTAAAACAACATGTATTGCTGCAGATCTATTATTTTCTTTGTCAAGTTAACCAGATGGGTGCCCAGATTTGTTGTACTCAGATTCTACTTAATAATAATAAACCCTCATATCTGCTGCACCGGTTTTCCCACATTGGGTTTTTCCGGGGACATTTGTTCGAAAAATCTGTGTCACTTTGTTGAATGAGCTTAATATTCAATAAATGATCTGTATGTGTGTAGGTTGTTAGTTATGTTTACTTCGTATTTTCTGAATATTTTCAGGAAATAACTTGTATAAATTAATCACAAGTAGGAGAAGTAAACCAAGATACTACAATAGGATTTTTGCATTAATGTATTCAGAAATTTTCACACAGTGACTGCGGAGTCTCAACGTCACAGCGATTGCGCTGTCCCTGTCCCAGCGTCACAGCCTCTGCGCTATCCCTCCTCTGTGCTGCTTCTTCCGGTATGATCTTGCATTCCCGACTATTGCTGATGCCCTCTCTCTCCAACCTGTAACTCTCTCTCTAATTCGATTTTCTCTTGTTGAACTTCAGCCAGTGAGAAAATCGATCTGCTCGAGCAACTGAGTATCTGCCTGCTGTGTTTCCAAATGCCCATCGAAGTCCTTCTTATTATCGTCTCATTGAGAAATCAACGACCAGAATTAAAACATAATCAAGGGCTAAGATTAACTTGACTTGATCTTTGTCTTTTTCTGGAAGATTCACACCGAGTTCAATTAATATACTTTAATTATTTTAATTCCCTAAGTTTAGACTTAGGCTACCATTGAAAATACTTAATTATTTTAATAAAACCTCATCCGAATGGAATTTCCCAAAACGCTTTTTGGGTATGTTGGAATACATGTGTCTAAGCCTCCCTGCAAAATTTGAGACTTAGAGCACATTCGATGCTACCAGAAATCAACAACCCAAGCT
Organism: Pinus albicaulis; assembly: GCA_034641835.2. NCBI lineage: Eukaryota > Viridiplantae > Streptophyta > Pinopsida > Pinales > Pinaceae > Pinus > Pinus albicaulis. The sequence goes on from CM076569.1 coordinate 655,724,955, forward strand.
CTGTAGTTAACCATGTGGAGAGATTTAATGCACATACTTCAAAGGAGAAAGTGGTCCACCAGGATGTCCTTATGTTGTTATTCTTTACCTCCCTCTATGGTCATAACTCATTGTTGCAAAATCACGAACCTAGGAGGATCTCGTCCATTGAGGAGTTCGTTCATAACTTTCTTAAGACATTTTCAGGTATGCCCCACATTGAGCATTCAAGAGGAAGCCTTCATCGAGCATCATCAAGACCTTGAGAACCTAAGTGATGAATTGGAAGATGAGTCCTCCTTGGGTCCAGATGATGAAAAGGATGATTTTGAGAACACGTGTTAAGAAGGGTGAGTCCATGGAAAGTGAAGGTGAGACTAACCTTACCTTTCTTAAGGATATTACTCTCGATGAATCTCCTTTTGAGAACCTTGAGGAAGGTGATCCCATTAGCCCCTTGGAAGATGACATTGAAGATTACTTCTGCATTGAAAAGGATAAATGGGAAATTGTTGGTCCTCAATTTGATTGTGCTCCCATTTATGACAAGGAAGATGAGGTTGAGAGTGACATCCCCTTTCTTTTAGGAATTATTTATGATGACATATCCATCGATATCCTTGAGAAAAAGGATCATTATTTTCCCTTACATGAAAAGGATGATTTTGAGGAGGAGAAAGCCGTTGAATATAATACTTCACCCACCCCTTTGTCTCATCCTCTTGTTCATCACCTCAAGTGTTCTACAAGTGATTCCATCGCCCCTTTTCAAATGATCTCAAGTGACCATAAGCCCTTTCTCCCTTCTGAGTATGGTGTCAAGGAAGAAGCCCTCATTTAATATACTTTATCTTCTTGGGCACGCCCTCAGGATCATGATCAATCTATAATCTCCCCTTTTCAATGTGATCATCATGGGTGACCTACTTGTGTTTCTTGTGAAAATTTATGAATATAGAAACCCTACTGTAGTATCTTGATTTACTTCTCCTACTTGTTTGATTTAATTAACAAGTTATTTTCTGAAATATTCAGTAAAATATCCAAGTAAACACAATTGCAGCCTACACATACATACAAATCATTTACTGAAGCATAACACACACATGACAAATCACACAGTATTTTTTGGACAATGTCCCCGAAAAAACCTAATGTAGGAAAACCAGTGCAACAACTCTTAGAGGGTTTGTTTATTAAGCAGAATATTTGAATACAATCAAGGGCACCGCAGTGGTTTTCCCAACAGAGAAATCACGACAATTGTACCTCTATCACTCAGAGACAGAAAATATGGCTAACTCAGCTGAGGCTTCACACCTTCTGAATAATGCTGAATACGAGCCCTTTCTGGCCCACTGGAAATCCTAGCGCTGCCTCTCCCGGCACTGCGTCAGCTCTGTGTAGTTGCAAGAGCCACTACGCAGCCTCTGCGCAACACAGGCTGCTCCTGCATCAACCCTTTGGGTTCAGTGCTGCCTTTGCGTGAGCCTGGCTGGGCTGCGTCCCTCCTGTTGGGTCTCTGTGCTACCTGGTACAGATCTGCCTCTTTGCCTATGTATTCTTGGCCTCAGATTTGAATATCCCTTACCGATCTGCCTCCCACCAACACTTCAAGCTCACTCGAAAATTCTCGGCAAACCACACCCCAGAATTTCGACTTAAGTCAACTGCTACTGCTCTGTGTGTGTCCTCCAACTGACCCCAAGCCTTCCTTTAATACTTTTCTCGTTGAGAAATCAACGGTTGTGATCTAATCTCTAATCAACGACTAAGATTAGAAAAGACTTGATCCATGTTACTTAGAACATTCTCACCCATATGTTTAAATTAATTCCCTTTAATTATTTAATTTCCCTAAGTTAGACTCTGGGTCTCCATTAAAATAATTAATTTATTAAATAACTTTCACACCGGGTTGAATTTCTCCAAACGATTTTTGGGTCTTGGAGATCTCATGTGTTCAGGCCCCTCCACATAGTTTCAAAGCTAGAGCACATCCGATGCTATCCAAATCTCAACACTCCCTTTTAGTGAGGAATGTGCTCTAACAACACTTTACTCCAGAAGTGTTACTCTGATCTCTGGCATCAGTCCCCTGCGCTGCTGATGCTTGGCCTGCTGCCCTCCATCCACTATGCTGCTGATGCTTGGCCTGCTGCCCTCCATCCACTGCGCTGCTACTTTCTGTATTGCTACCCATGACTCTGCCATAGTCACTGCCACATCTGTATTGCAGCTCCCTCTCAGATTGCTCCATCATGTTGCCTATAGCACTGCCACTGCTAACTGCTGCACTGCAACTCAGTTGCTGAGAAGTAAGCAACTGAAGGACATCACCCAACAACTGACAGACAAGTCAGTCTAGCTGCATCTCATCACTGAAGCACCCTCTGCTGCTGTTGTGCACTGTCTCTTTGAAGCTCTGCGCTGTCTGTTGCTCTGCACTGCGTAAGCACTGCCTTTGCGCTGCTGAAATCCCATCAACCTCTGCGCTGCTGCTGCCTCTCCTCCGTGCCTCCAATATTCAGCGTTCAAGCACTGCCTTGTGCCTTTCCATGATCCTCTGCATCCACTAACTCCAGTCATCCTACTACTGTCTTTAACGGCTCCCGTAGCTCGTATGTGATCCAAGAGTTTGGGCACCTCAAGGATCCCACTATCACCATCTGTAGCTCACTATACAGATCTATGTCGCCCCACCTCTTCTCTCGAGGTACATGACCACTCATGGCCACATCATCATCACTTCCGTCATCCCCTTTTGCTGTTGCTACCTTGGAATCTGAATCTTCCTTGCCCTTCTTCCTAGGACAAGTATTTGCGAAGTGTCCCAATTCATCACATCTGAAGCACCGGACCTTGGATAGGTCCTTCTTCTTCTTCCCTTGCTACCTCTGTCCGTTAGATGCTAGGGCTGCATCTTCCTCCTCCTCTTTCTTAATTTTGACTCCTCCGTTGCTGAATTCCCTCTTGGTTATTCTCCTAATCTCCTCCTGTCAAAAGATTGCCCACATGTCCCCCCAGTTTGGAAGTTGTGCTCTACCCAAGATACTTTGGACAAAGGTCTCCCAATCATTGGTGACTGCATTCAGGGCAGTCCTCACCATGAGTCCATCATCAGGAGTTGCCCCCATGGCAATCAACAGGTCTCAGATAGTCTGCAATCTAAAGAGGAAAGGATCGATCTCCTCTCCCTTGTGCATCTGGAACAACCGCATCTGATTCTCCATAAGAATCTTCCTCTAGACGAAGCTACCTTGATACAACGTGGTTAATGTTATCCACACCTCGTTTGTCGTCTTCTTCTCAGCAATATGCAGAACCACGTGATCTTTCACTCCATCCATGATCAAGTGTTTAGCCCGCGCTTGATTTTCATTAAACTTCACTAGAAGAGCAGCATCAGTTGGAACAACCATGACGTTCTCGACATGATCTCTGATGCCATATTCTTCAAGGACTGACAATATTCTGGCTTTCCAGATGGAAAAGTTAGATACACCGTCTAACGTATCCTGATCTCTCAGTCCATGCGGGGCTATCTTTGCTCAAACTGTCAAAGTAAGTGCTCTTCTCCCCTCTACTGCTGCTACACTCAGCAAAAGACAGGATCTGGGTTTCTTGGCGATAGAAACTCTCTAGAGAATATGCTCCCTTTGACGAATGATTTCCCTCCTGAAAATCCTTCACCAATTATGTCGAATCAGCCCTCTACGATCACTCCACTTGATCGAATCTTTGATTTCTTGGCTAGAAAAGTTGCTGAGGAACTGTTTCCCCTTACTTTGTCGACCCTGCTAGGCACCGTTTTGCATCGACAAAAACAATGGCCCACCAGCAACTTCGAAGATCAGAAAACCGTACCCCCAGCCACGACAACTGGCACAACGTCACTCCCTCTTGGACTGCGTCACCCTCTTGGGCCTTCGTTAGCTTGATAGGCTCTGCATCACCCTGCAGGGCCTGCGTTGTCCCTCTGGTGCTGTGCTGCCTCTTTTTGAATTTGTGCAGCTTTAGCTGCCCTCTTGCAGCAAAAAAATCTTCAGCCCTATGTTGATGGCTTCAGCTTGATCTAAATCGCTCTGATACCATGTGAAAATTTTTGAATATAGAAACCCTACTGTATTATCTTGATTTACTTCTCCTACTTGTTTGATTTAATTAACAAGTTATTTTCTGAAATATTCACTAAAATATCAAAGTAAACATAACTGCAGCCTACACATACTTATATATCATTTATTGAAGCATAACATACACATGACAAAGGACACAATATTTTTTGGACAATGTCCCCGGAAAAACCCAATACGGGAAAACCGATGCAACAACTCTTAGAGGGTTTGTTTATTAAGCAGAATATCTGAATACAATCAAGGGCACCAACAGTGGTTTTCCCAACAGAGAAATCACGACAAATGTACCTCTATCACTTGGAGACAGAAAATATGGTTGATTCAGCTGAGGCTTCACACCTTCTGAATAATGTTGAATACGAGCCCTTTCTGGCCCACTGGAAATGCCAGCGCTGCCTCTCCCGACACTGCGTTAGCTCTGCGTAGCTGCAAGAGCCACTGAATAGCACAAGCTGCTCCTGCGTTACCCCTCTGGTGTCAGCGCTGCCTCTGCGTGAGCCAGGGCGTCCCTCCTGCTGGGTCTCTGCACTGCCTGGTACGGATCTGCTTCTCTGCCTATGTATTCTCGGCCTCGGATCTGAATATCCCTTGCACCAACACTCCAAGCTCATTTGAAAATTCTCAGCAAACCATGCCCCAAAATTTCGACTTAACTCAAGTGCTACCGCTCTGTGTGTGTCCTCCCATTGACCCCAAGCCTTCCTTTAATAATTTTCTCGTTGAGAAATCAACAGCCGTGATCTAATCTCTAATCAACGACTAAGATTAGAAAAGACGTGATCCATGTTACTTAAAACATTCTCACCCACATGTTTAAATTAATTTCCTTTAATTATTTAATTTCCCCAAGTTAGACTTAGGGTCTCCATTAAAACAATTAATTTATTGAATAACTTTCACATCGGGTGGAATTTCTCCAAACAGTTTCTGGGTTTTGGAGATCTCATGTGTTTTAGCCCTTCCACAAAGTTTCAGAGCTAGAGCACATCCGATGCTACCCAAAATCTCAACATTTCTCCATCTCATTAGTCTCCCTTTCCTACTAATCATAACCCTGTTGAGACAATAACATATGACATACATGATAATGGAAATAATATGGCCGAGGTTGCAATCCACAAAAAATTTATGAGCCTAATCATTGACATCTCTATATTTTGGTTAGAGGAGAGGATTTCATGGACTAGATTACATCCTTTTCTTACCTCTTCTCACGTGATCATCCATGTGTGGGCATCATATTTTCCCACCTCCCACCCGCTTCATCCTACATATAGTTGTATTCACATTCGCTTTGGGATTTGCTACATGATTAATCATACTGGCAGAAAAATTTATATTGATATGATGATATGTTGGTTGCACTGGCTTTATGATTACACTTAGTATTAGTTTCGCACCATATGCATGTTAGAGTACGATGCGTTGCACGCTGATTTTAGCATTAGAATTAATGTCATATGATGTTTCTCATGGTAGATTCGCTGCATTTAGATTAAAGCTTGCAAATTTCTATTACTTGTTGATTTTACGACCTGACATTAAGCATGGGTGATCATAAGACACCATGAAAAACACGTTGCGCTGTGGGTTTAGTCTATGATATGTCCATGTAACAAGTCTGCGGTGACCAAGAAGTTGCTGGAGTTCTTGTGACCTCCTGATTCGAGTAGCTTCGCCCACTTCTTCGAGAGATCACGTCCCAGTTGGAGCCAAATGTTACTGACCGCTTCGTGTGTGATATCTCTAGGAGAAATTTTTTCTCCAAGGTGGTCCTCAGCGAGTAGCCAACATCCCATTACAGCCACCAACTAGCTCGTTGTGCCATTTCTCTGCCACTTGAGCCAACCATGTGGTCCTTCACCCATCTGTCATGATCATATGTTTGAAGGTGGGCCTCCCAAATCTAAAGGTATGTCTTGTCATTTGGTAATTGAGTATTGAGTTTGCTTACCATGGACACTTTTGGGCATGGATTAATGGGGGGGTTCGTCGGAAAGAGTGGGCTTAGTTTGTGCTCTTGGATGTTACCCTTGGATCTTAGTCTTGTGGGATCTCCTTTACTGACCATTTGGTTTTAGGGTGGTACTACTTGGGAAACCCCGATTTTGGTTGCATGGTTCCGCTCTCTCATCTACATATATCACTTCCCTTCTATTCATTATAACCTGATTCATCATCTTTCCCACTTGGGTCCACATTTCTTCATTGGGTCCACATAGGACTAGCTTACCCTTTCCCTTGCCCCCACCTTGGGTCAGGCTTGGAACGATGCCCTGAAGGTTGAAGCAGTTGAAAAGAAAAAGTAAAAGCATAAATGGCCATATTCAATAGGAAAATGTACCACAAGATGCAAAAGATGACCAGGAAAAACATATTTAGCACGTGGGAAAAAGCCAATGCATGAGCACTACCCCATATCCATGGCCATCGCCCTGGTTCCATAGGCCCTAGATGAGCCTCCTTTATCATTCAAGAACCCATGATTATCCCAAACCTTGGTGGGCAATGAACCGCCCTACCTAAAAGGGGGTATCCACTGCTGTATCTTACACATCATGCTCTCATCCTTTGAGCCCCGAGCAGTTAATCAAAGAAAAATCATAAAAGGCAAAAGACATTTAAATAAGGGTGAAAAAATCAAGGCCAGGAAACCTCATGTACCATGATTGCTCCCACCTCTACACTATATACTCAGGTGTGGGCTTCCTTTCTTCTAGCTACCCTTGTACCCCAATATGTGCCTTAGGAATCAGGATTGCCCCATTCATTCCCTATTCCATTCACCTCTTTATCACATGCCACCACCATTTGAGGGATGTACCTTGGACATGCTATCCCCTCTAAAGGTAGAAACCACCTAATAAGGTACTTGGTTAACCCCCTTTGGAGCTTGGAGACATTAGCACATGCCAAAGCCCACTATGGAAGGGCATGCCATTATGAAGTGTCCACTTGTTGTCCATGGTTTGTAAGTTCTTTTTACTTGATTACTTTAATGACTTATTGTGCTGGAAGGCTAGGGGATGCATTGGATCTTATGCAAGATTGCAAATTGTGTCCATTTCGAGTTTGGTCTCCCTATACGGGGTCCTAACTATTGTGAAATGTAACTAGGTCGGTCTTCATGATTATGTAATTATGAATAGGAGACAAAGATAATAAAATAGATTTTGTTGCTTCATGGGTTTCATGAGCAAGATTTTATTATGTAGATAGAATTCTTCTTGATGTCTATTAGGTTCTTGTCTTCTAGGTATAAATAGGATTAAGTGTCAAAATCATGAAGGATCCAGTTCAGTCTAATATACTCCAAGACCTTGTGGAAGAAGGACAAATAGAAACCCTCAAACATCGTTGGAAGACATCTCTACATACCATGAAGAACACGTCTCTCAATGCTGGGATATCCTCTCTCCTGTCGGCCTAAATCTCAGTAATAAAGCCGGCTCAATAAATGATTATTTGGTCGGCCTAAAAGCAAGAACAATGCACTATATATACACTGCACTGCGGATCATTTGAAGTGATAGATTTGCAACTTGAACTTCGAATAAGCACGGATATTCCAAGGGCAATTGCAGATACCTGAGGAGATAATAGTGTGGTCTATAGTGTGATCTAAAGACAAAATTATATGCGGATCTGTCTGAGTTTGATAGCGGTTAAAAGGTGCGGATATAAGGACTGAGTTTGGTGCAGATTAAGGGTATAAATTGCGAAGGTATGGGAGTGGAGTTTGCGGAAGGAACAAGTGTACAGATTGTGGATTATTCAAGAGGAAGTAGATTCAGGAAGTAATCAACGATTACAGTCTACGAAAGGTACAAGATTGTGAAGTAGTACAGATAGATCATGGATAGGTGCAGGACGGATGCAGTGAGGATATCTCTAAGGTTAAAGAATCTAAGAAAAGGTTTTGTCAAAGACAAAGACAGTGTTTGTAAGAAGACAGGCTAGTGAGGAAGGTAAATCAGTGATTTACCTTCCTAACCATATTACAAGACATTCAGTTACAAGCAAAATCTATTCTGTATAAGTACTTTGATAATTGACTTGATGAAGAATTAACTAAGAAGACATAAGCAAGCTCACAAGTAATTATCTGGAAGAGAATTTTTGAATTAATCACAAGCCCTACAAATTCTCAACACTAATTGTAGAAATTTATGAATCTTAATTCTTATGCAGAAATTATTTCTGTTAATCCAGTTAAGCTTCTCCTACTTGTACAAGTTATCAACTGAATAAATCAAGTTAACAAAGTGACACAGTTATTTCTGGACAAAGTGACACAGTTATTTCTGGACAAATTGTCCTCGGAAAAACCCAATGTGGGAAAACCGGTCTTTGGCTGCTGGAGGGCTCTATTATTAAGAATATTTCTGAGTACATTACTTTGGTTTCCAGATCTGGAAAACCCTATAGAGAAAAATCTAGATCTGTAACACCTGGCTGATCTAAGACCAACAATATTGACTGATCCACACCCTCAAACGGGATTTACAGAACTCAGCCAGATCTAGGCCTAGAAACCCCAGATCTGCCCCGGAAAGACACTGCATCAGCCTTAGAAGGCCTCCAAATGCTCAGCGTTGTCACTGGAAGGGACTGCGTTACCCCAGACTGGGTGATGCAATCACTACACTGCCCCTAAGGGACTCTATGTAACCCCTAAAGGGTTTCCTGAAAGTCACGCTGTCCTTGTCGTCGTCGCTACCACCGTTGTCGCGACCGTCCGTCGTCGCTTCTCATCGCCTTCCTCGCGCCGCTTTGATCTCTTCTCTGTTTCTTGTGTATTCTAGACCCCGGAATCAAATCATCCCCTTGGTCTAAATTCCCCTCTCTGCAACTGAAACACTTGAGAATTCTTAGCAACCCCGCCCTAGAATCTCAGCTTAGCTTCAGTGCTCTGCCTCTGTGTGTCTTACAAATGACCCCAAGCCTTTCCTTTATACTTTTCTCGTTGACAAATCAACGACTAAGATTAAATCTTTAATCAATGGCTAAGATTAAAAGAAAGCTTGTTCCGTGTGACTTAAAACAATTTCATCACATGTTTAATTAAATTCACTTCAACTATTTTATTTTTTGAAGTTTTAACTTAGGAAATACATCAAAATAAATAATTAATTTAATATCTCCTAAACTAGATGAAATTTCCCAAATCCATTTCTGGGTCTTGTAGATTAGGTGAACTCTAGTCCTTCCTCAAAATTTGGGACCTAGAGCACAACTGATGCTAACCCAAATACACAAAATCTCAACACTCCCTCTTAGCATCAAGGGTGTGCTCTAGCAATACATCACACTTATGCATTACATGATTTTGGGCACTGGTTCTGTGCTACTGAAGCTTGGCCTCCTGCCACTCAACTTTGCACTGCTGCTGCCATTTTGTACTGCTGCCCATGACTCTTCCACTGCCACTGCAACCACTGTATTGCAGCTCCCTCTCAATATGTTGCATCTGTGTTGCTCATAGCACTGCCATTGCCGATCTGCTACACTGCAACTTCAGTTGTTAAGAGAAACAACTGAATCTCCTGCCCAATCTTTGACAAACAAGTCTGATGGGCTGCATCCTCATCACTGAAGCTCCATAGGTTACAGATCTGTGCTGGCATCTAAAGAATGATGCACAACTACAACTTTGCCTGCGTAGTTAGACTCCCTCTGCAGTACTTAAGTCACATCAGCTCCTTGTGCTGAAATCTATCACGCTGCTGCTGCACTGCGCTATCCCTCTGAAGCTCTCTGTGCTGCTACAGCTTTGCACTACGTAAGCAGTACTGCATTGTGCTGCTGAAGTCACATCAGCCTTTGCGCTGCTACTGCTGCTATGCTTTGCGCTGCTCCTCCCAACCTCCAGATCTGCCTCTGCTTAAGCCTCATCTGTGATCTATGCACCCATTGCTCCACTTGTCCCGCTACTGTCTTAAGGCTGCCGTAGCTCGCTTGTGATCCAAGAGATGAGCTGCTCAAGGATCACGCCTTTACTTCTGTAGCTCCTCTACAGTTCCATGTCACCCTACCTCCGTGGTTCATGAGCACTCATGGCTACATCATCGCCTGACCCATCACCTACCACCGCTGCTTTGGAAGAAGATGCTTCCTTGTCCTTCTTATTTTCTGGACAATGGTTGGCAAAATGTCCCATTTCGCCACACTGGAAGCACTTGATCTTAGAAAGATCGTTCTTCTTCGGCTGCTTCTTTGATGCCAAGGCTACATCTTCCTCCTCTAACTTCTTACCCTTGCTCAACGCAGGGCTGTGCTACTTCTTGGTGAACCTTCATAGTTCTTCTTGCCGCAGGATTGACCACAAGCTGTCCCAATATGGGAGGTCCGCTCTGCCCAAGATACTTTGGACAAAGGTTTCCCACTCATCCGTGACTGCATTGAGGGCAGTCTTGACTATCACTGCATCATCTACGGTTGCACCTGTTGCAGTTAGCTGATCCCTAATTGACTGCAATCTGAAGAGGAAATGCTCGATGTCTTCTCCCTTGGTCATCATGAATGACCTCATTTGGGCCTCCAACAACATCTTTCTTTGGACTGATTTTCCCTCATACAGGGAAGTCAAGGCCTTCCACATTGTAATATCTCGAAGGGAAATAAACAGTAATATAAAGCACACAAACAAGGTACACAGCAACTAAAGACAAATCACGAGACAAAATACACAATATAGAGAACGCTGAGCCATTTTATTAATACTGAGAAATAAGGAAAGTACAAAGGTGATCAGAATGATAACACCTTGACTTGCTCAGGGCAAGTGTAGAAATACTCTCAGAACAATGTATGGAATGGCTGCTCCCTCTATCAACTGCGTAATCTCCAAGTTGCTGGAAAATGCTGCCGTGCCGCTGCAACTGCTGGAATGAAATGAGTCTTTGGGGCTGTTCCCCAACTCGGAAAATGCTGAAACTCTGGGAAGGGCCTCCTCTCCCAATACCTAGAAAAGCCCAGAGAGCTTTTCGAGAATGGCTGATCTCAGAAAATACCTCCTTTGAGGCACTACGCTATCCCTCAAGGGAAAATGCTGACCCTGAAGGCAACACTGCAAAATATGGCCTCTCCCTCTGCAAAATGTCTCTAATAGGTAAGGGTTGATCCCTTCCCTAATCCTCCGGTCTGAATCCACCCAAATCACCTCAATCCGGAACTCTCCCCAACTAGAACTGCGTCCTCTCTCTGCAAGACTGCGCTGTCCCTCCAAGGAATATCCTCAATGACTGAAGCTCTGATCTCCCCCTGCAAAATACGGTAGGACTCCTCACCCGAGCAAGCACTCGAAGTCTCCCGGGGCTGAGGTTGGGATCTCCGCACAGAGACACCCGGTGTACTGAACAGTTAGTGTAGACTAGCTAAACAACAAGCGTGCTCAATGTCTAGAGACAATCTCCAAAATGCATAATCAACAATGAGAGAAATGAGGTAGCCTCTCCTCTAATTATCTTGGGTGAGCCTCCCTCTCTCCTTGGCCCCACCATGCTAACGCTGTCCCTCTTTGGTCCACGTTGCCAACTCATCTGCGCTAGTTGGGCCCACACTGTCCAAGTGTGTCCCCCTCCCTACGTTGTCTCTTGGCCCCCCTTGGCCCACCTTGACCATACGTTGTATTTCCTAGGGTACTTTAAGGAGTGTGTTTTATCCTAAGTGAGTCACACTCCCACTTTATTTATATTTTAATTATATAAGGCAAAATTGATCAAAATTAATATTTCCAATTAGCTATAGCTAATTGGGAATATTACAGTCTCCCCCGGCAAAACGTTGCTTGTCCTCAAGCAACTGTAATGATGGATGCTGTAAGATCTGCTCACCCTCCCAAGTGGCATCCTCATCCGGAAAATTCCTCCACCTCACTAGGAACTCCCGGACTGTCCTGCTTCTCAGCTGTCTCTCCCTGGTGTCAATAATGGCCTCCGGCTGCAACACCTAGTGCTAGCTCCTCTGTCACTGTCACCTGCTATCCTAGTGCCTTCTTCAGGCATGATATGTGAAAATATTATGAATCTTGTTGCCCTGGGGCAGATCCAGCTCATAAGCAACCTGCCCTACTCTGTGTATCACCCTGTATGGATCGTAGAAGCGTGGCTTGAGCTTCTCAGCCCCCTTCTGCTTCAGCGTGGACTGCCGGTACAACTGCAAGTGAAGGTAGACCGAATCCCCTACCTCAAAATGCCTCTCTACTCGACCCCTGTCTGCGTACAACTTCTGTTGGTTCTGTGCTGTAGCCATGTTGTCCTTGAGAGCTCGAAGGATGTCCTGACTCTCTTGGATCCAATCCTTGGCTCTAGGAGCCTTGCTGGCACCAAACATCATGTCAACAAAAGATAAAGCATGATATCCATACAATGCATAAAATGGAGACATACCGATAGACATGTGATGAGTGTTGTTGTAGCAGTACTCCCCTAAGTGCAGCCACTTCAACCAGGCCCGCTGCTGCCCACTGACATAGTTGCGCAAGTAGCCCTCCAACCACTTGTTCACTATCTCGGTCTGTCCGTTTGTATGAGGATCGTAGCTAGTGCTCGGTGTCAACTCTGTGCCCACCAAGTGAAAGAGCTCCTGCCAAAATCCGCCCATGAAGCAGCTGTCCCTATCACTGACGATGGTCTTTGGGAGACCATGCAACTTGAAAATGTCCCAAAAGAATAGCTCCGCCACCTGTGCTGCTGTGTAATGTGCGGATATAGCAAAGAAGTGAGCATACTTCGTCAGTCGATCAACGACTACGAATATGCAGTCCTTGCCTTGCACTGTGGGCAACCTTGTGATGAAGTCCGTCGAAATGCTTTCCCATTTCCCCTCTGGTATTGGAAGGGGCTGCAATAAACCTGCCAGATTGTCCATCTCCCCTTTGTTGCACGGGCAAACCTCGCACTCCCTGACATGCTGGAGTATCTCCTCCTTGAGGCCCTTCCAAGAGAACCTCTCTCTGATGGCCTTGTAGGTTTTGGTGAACCCCTGATGGCCTGATAGTGATGAATCATGAGAAGCCTGCAATATCTTCTTCTTGAGCTGAGAGCCCTCAGTCCAGAAGATCCTGTCCCTGTAATAGATGATCTCATCCATCACCCTGTACCTATCATTCGTCACCTGCCCATCCAAGATCTCACAGGAAAAATGGTCCTTGGAGTACTCTACCAACAATTGAGCCCTCTAATCCGTGTCTATGCTTATCAGGGACAACGCGGCTGGTTTGCGTGAGAGCGCATCAGCTACCACGTTGTTCCTCCCTTTGACATACTCGATGTCAAAATCGTAAGCCTGGATCTTACTGACCCACTTCTGCTGCCTCTCCTGCAACTGCTTCTGCTCTAAGAAAAATCTGAGGCTGTTGTGGTATGTCCTCACCCTGAACCTGTTTCCCATAAGGTACTACCGGAATTTGGCCAAGGCATGCATGATGGCCAACATCTCCTTGTCGTATATGGCATACAACCGCTCATGTGGTAAGAGCTTCCGGCTCTCAAAAGCTATGGGGTGGCCTCCCTGCATCAAAACTGCACCTATCCCCTCTCCCAACGTGTCACACTCCAAAACAAAGGGTTGCGTGAAGTCTAGCATGCTAACACCGGACAACTGCTCATCACCTCCTGGAGCTTGTCAAAAGCCCTCTGTGCTGTATCCATCCAACTAAATGCCCCCTTTTTGGTAAGATCTGTAAGGGGTGCAGCGAGTTTGGAAAATCCCTTGACGAACTTCCTGTAGTAGGTGCAGATACCCACAAACCCTCGGAGTTCCGTCACGTTCTTCGGCTCTGGCCAATCTCTGATGGCCCTGATCTTCTCTTCGTGGACCCTCACTCCGTCCACTCCGATGATGTGCCCCAAATAGAGCATCTCAGTCAACCCGAATTTGCACTTGGAGAGCTTAGCATAGAACTGCTGCTCCTCCAAAATACGCAATACTGCCTCTATGTGCTGGAGATGCTCCTCCCAGGTCCTGCTGTATATCAATATGTCGTCAAAGAACACCAACACACACTTCCTCAGATGATTGCGGAAAATGTGGTTCATGTACGACTGGAAGGTGGCCGGTGCATTGGTTAGCCCGAAGGGCATCACCAAAAACTCGAAATGGCCATAGTGACATCTGAAAGTGGTCTTGGGACCCTCATGCGAATCTGGTGTTACCTAGATCTCAAGTCAATCTTCGAGAAGAACTGTGCTCCTCTCAACTCATCCATTAGCTCCTCAATCCGTGGGATAGGGTACCTGTTCTTTATCGTCTTCTTGTTCAGGGCCCTGTAGTCAATGCACATCCTCAATGTGCTGTCCTTCTTCTTCACCAGAACTACTGAAGAAGCGAAAGGACTGGTGCTAGGCCGAATGTGTCCAAGAGCTAGCAACTCCTGGATAGCCCGCTCGATCTTGTCTCGATATTTCTTAGGGTGCCTATAGGGTGTGGTGATGACAACCTGCATGCCTTGCTTCAACTCAATAGTGTGCTCAAATCCCCGATCCGGTGGCTGTCCTGGCGGTATCTGCCCAAACACCGTAGCATACCTGTCAAGGATGGTCTGCGCCTCTGGGTGTACGATCTGCCCCGTAGAACCTACCTCTGAAGCTCGCAACTCCACTGCCCACTCTATATCCCCCTTCCGGAAGTCTGCCTCCATCCGGTGAGCTGAGACTGTCTGAGGTGGATACGTATGCATGCCCCGTATCTTCTCGTGCTTCCCTGTCTTCTTATCATCCCACTCCATCTCCAAGGTCTCCCAGTCCGTGGTGACCTTGCCTAACGTGAGCAGCCACTGCACTCCCAATATCACGTTGGTGTTCGGAATGTTCACCACGAAGAAGTGGTCAGTCAGTGTGTAAGTGCCCATCGTCGCTGCCAATGCCCGGGACGTACCTGGCACACTGCATGGTTTGGTCCCCTGGAACCAACACTGAAAACCTGTCAAAACTCTCCGTCGGAATACCTCTCCGCTCTACCATCTGTGCATCAATGAAGTTGTGGGTTGCCCCACTGTCTACTAGTACCGACACTCGCTGCCCTCGCACCGTACCTCGGACACGTAGTGTCAAATACTTGGGAACTCCTCGCAAGGTTGCAAGGGCTCCTCCGGTAGGTGCGAAAGATGCACCCCCTGCTCCTGGTGGTGGGGGCGGCAGATGATCCTCCCTTTGCGCTGCATGGCTCCCCCCTGCACTTGTGTCATCGTACTCATCCTCTTCTCCACTGCTCTCGGAGAAGACCTCAAGATAATGTGCCTTACTTGCGGCACAAGAGTGTCCTGGTGCCCATGGTTCCTGGCAGGTGAAACGCAGTCTCTTCCTCCTCAGATCCCTCCTGGTCTCATCATCTATCGGTCCTCTGCTCTGGGTCTCCTTTGGAGGCGGAGTCGTCACGTCCCTCCCCTTGGGCTGGAATGCCGTCCTCTGATGCTAAGGTGCTCTGGTCCGGGGTAAAGCATCCTGTAAATCTCTAGTCCTGTCAATTTCATCCTGAAGTGTGGTTGGCCTAGTGGACCGGACCAATCTCCGAAGGGGCTCTGCTAACCCGTCAATAAACATGTATATCATCCGTGTTGCTGATAAATTCAGCACCATCACTGAGAGTCTCAAGAAATCCGAGATGTATGTGTCCGGATTCCCGGTCTGCTTGAGCTTCGTCAGCTCAACAAAATGCTCCTCCGGATCCTTCCGGTCAAACCTCTCTATCAACCTCCGGGTAAACTCGGCATAAGCGGTCACTGTCGAATGCTCGAGCTTAACCATCCCGTGGAACCACGAATCTTGGGCCTCGCCATCTAGGTGCAGCGCTGCCACCTTGATGGCCTCCGTCTCCGCCATCTGGTTGAGCTGGAAATATATATCCAACTTCTCTACCCCTGCCTTTGCCGAACTATTTGCCAAACCATCAAAAGTTGGCAAGTGAAACCTGCCCACAGTACGATGCAGATCTCCGTCCTGATAATGTCTGTTCCCCCTGTGCTGATGGCAGGGTCTACTGTCCTGCTTGAGCAAGACAAAATCGTGAAATGTGAGCGCATCTCTAAACTCCTGTCCATAAGCTCGGTACTCAGCAAAGTAGTCACCCATGTGGGCTGGCTCCTGCTCCTGCTGCACTCCCACCCTTGTATCTGCTGCTAGGAAAGTAGGCATCCTGGAGCGTGGGGGTGTATGGGATGCCACGTCCTGTGCTGTGTAGTGCCCCTGCAAATGATGGGACGTACCCGATCCCTCTCCAATGTGGAAACCCCCCGGGGTTTCACGCTGTCTGGACTCTGCTGCTGTGAATATCTGCCCCATCTCCTCTATCTGCCTAGACAGATCCTGTACTAACTTGATGAGTATGTCCGCAAACTCCTTCGCGGTGTTTTTCTCCTCTGCCGTCGGTTCCTCCTGCTCTGCGTCCACTATTGGAGCGCAGTCCCCCTCTCCGTAGGTGATCTGAAACCTACGCTCTCAGTCACGGTACTTCCTACCCCTGTAGCAGATATACGGCTTCTCGCCTGGTGTCATAGACAACTTTGCCCCACAGGCTGAGCCAGGTCTATGAGCTTTGATACCACTGTAATATCCCAAAGGGAAATAAACAGTAATATAAAGCACACAAACAAGGTACACAACAACTAAAGACAAATCACGAGACAAAATACACAATATGGAGAACGCTGAGCCATTTTATTAATACTGAGAAATAAGGAAAGTACAAAGGTGAACAGAATGATAGCACCTCGACTTGCTCAGGGCAAGTGTAGAAATACTCTCAGAACAATGTATGGAATGGCTGCTCCCTCTATCAACTACGTAATCTCCAAGCTGCTGGAAAATGTTGTCGTGCTGCTGCAACTGCTGGAATGAAATGAGTCTTTGGGGCTGTTCCCTAACTTGGAAAATGCTGAAACTCTGGGAATGGCCTCCTCTCCCAATACCCAGAAAAGCCCAGAGAGCTTTTCAAGAATGGCTGACTCCGGAAAATACCTCCTTTGAGGAACTACGCTATCCCTCAAGGGAAAACGCTGACCCTGAAGGCAACACTGCAAAATATGGCCTCTCCCTCTGCAAATTGTCTCCAATAGGTAAGGGCTTGTTATTTCTTGCAGCCTACACCTACCTACAGTTAGTGGGAAAAGCCTTCAACCCCACAGGTGTTGTTGGTGGCAAGGAACTCAGAGAAGGGGCTGTCACCTATTCCCAACTCTCTCTGTTTAAGCTATCTCCTAGGTTAGCTAAGGGGGGTGGTCCCTAAAGGAAAACTAAGTTAAAGATGTGAGATTTCTAGGAGAATTGATTAGAAGGAATTACTTATCAAAGATGACTCGATTCCAATATGTAAACAAGCATATAAGTATATGAACAATATTCAATGATGTGTTCAAAATATAGACCAGTGCTTTAATGTAGATGACAAATGCTTGCTCAAAAATGAAATTCAAGATATAATGACAATAATCCCACAAAGGAAGTGTTAGACCAAGATCACAATATGCAATTAAATTTGCAACACCAAATAAGGGTATTTGCCAATGAAATGAGATATATCAATCATCCATAAGCATAATGATCATTAAAATGACAACATGCAATGAAGTTGTATGTAGAAACAAATTTCCAAGTACCATAGAATTAAACTTGTTGCAAAATTTAAGGAATTAAAATGCTTGCATCCAAAGTGCTTCTTGAGATAATATTTGCATGTGAATCTTTAAACCATCAAGATAGCAAAAAATTTGGGAACTTTGCAAGTAAATGTGATGAGATAGTGCTCTTGGTTTATTTTATTAATTAGTTTTACAACAAGGTTACAATTGAACTCTAATCCTCAGACCTCACCCTCGCCCAAATATTTGGATCTCACAGTGAGGAGTCCATAGAGGTAGAGGGTCCCTAAAATGTCTATTCAACCAACTTAAGTTGGAGGTAAATTTTAGAGATGCAAGTTTAGTATGAAAAGTGAAATGCCTAAATGATATGAAAGTGAGTTTGCAAGTGCTATGTAAAAGATGGAGATGATTCAATTAAATATGCGTCATAGTTAGAACAATAACTCAAGTTGCCATAAATTGAAAGTGTTATGCTTCTTTACTTGTAGTATATTGTGAAACTTATCCAAATGAAAAATAGATCACAAAACATAAGTAAGTGATGGCAAATGAGATTGCAAATTAAGAAATTAAAGGACTATGCGATTTGTGTTACTTTCCAATTAGAGCATGCATATGTGATGTGAAAGAAAACGGAAATGTCAAAACCACTAAGTCAATCCATCTATAAATTCTCTCTTTTGAAATGGAGAGATAGGCATGCCAATGGGTAAAACCCACGCTTCCACAACAAAAACAGAAATTTTTATTAATTTTACAAGAATGAAATGACCCTCGCCTTTTCTAAACCAAGGAAAGTCTTTACAAATAAAAATTGAGACCATATACTTTTCCTCAGTGAGAATTTCTAAGAACTCAAAATAAATTCAGACTTTACAATAGGAGAAGAGAAGCTAAGCCTCTTCTATGCCCACAACCAAAGAAGAGAGAGTTATCTTTCTCATTTGAAATTCAGCCCAAAGGTCCTGCAACTTGTTAGTAATTTCTTGCAGTTGTCCACTCAAGCTGTCACAAGAAAAAATTCGAAAGAGGGCTACAAAACCAATCAAATATTAGATAGATAAAATTACAAAATATTGCACAACAATTTACAAAGGGCTAAGCCAAAGAGTTCGAGTAAACTCTCCTCTTTGCTTAGTCATCTTCAAGCTTTTAGATAGCAAATGAAAGCAATGAAGTATAATGTTTTAAAAGATATTCAAATTTAGAAGTATTCGGCTTGTATACAAGCTATGTCCCAAAAACCCTGCAAAACCACTTTGTAAGATAAGACTATGAAGGTTCAAAGAACAAATGAAAGCTCCTTTGAGAATGTATCAAGAGTGGGTTGGTCTCTCCAAAGACTTCCCCAACGCTTGATTCTTTGATCCCAGCAAGATGTTCCCTCAACAAGACTTCAATCAAGAATTAGTTCCATATAGATCTAGCAATAAACAATGATAAGAAACTCTAGAGATTTATTTGAAACCAACTAGAGCATTCTATACCTAGAGCATACTCTTGAATCAAATGTCAATGTAAGATAGCTTTACATTAACAAATCTACAAGAGCATATGGAAACAAATTAGATCAAAGCATGAGTAAAATGAATTATACCAATGATCAACAATTCATCACACTCCAAAAGGAGGAACACCTCATGAATGAAACCCCAAAGTCTTTATTGATATTTCTGAAAGTGTACAAAGTAGCAGCGCTTCCGCAAACACAATAGCTAGTAAACAATGATTACAATATGAGAGCCCATGGCTCCATTATATAGAGAGTTGGGAGCAAATCTCAATGAAGAACCATATGCCAAGTGGTGAGAGGGAGGAGATCTCAAGGCAAATTCGAATTTGGTAAGTGGAGCTCCAATGTCAAGTGTAAAAATGGAATTCTGGCAAGTGGACATCATTTTCTTCTTCCCTTATGTGTTAAATTCGAATTTTATGATGGAATGACATGTGTATATGGTTGGTAACCCATGCAGGGATAATTTTCCACAAAAATCTCGACCAAATATTCTCGCAAATCCTCCCAAATATGCACTAACTTCACAAATTCGAATTTCCAAGTAAGCAACTCTCATTTAATGTCGGAAATTCAATTTTATTTGAGCACATGTCTTTTCCTTGATTTTAGGAGTCCATATAACCTTGAGACTTCACTTTAACTCTTTCATAATTTTCCACCTCATTTCCACCTCATTTAGCATGTGTGGATATTTATTTTTTTCCATTTATTTAATTTCTGGATTAATTGCCAGATTTCCCACTAAACTTAGGAAAAGTGGGTTTTGAGGGTTCAAAACACATTTTTAACCCCTCAAAGTGTGTCATAGTAGAAAGTTGAGCGTGAGAGGTGTAATTTTGGTTACTCATACCCCATACAATTTCTCTAAACAATACTTATTACAATTCAATTACAATTTTTATTGCAATTTTCGACTTGCGGAAAATCTAAAAAATTAAAAAATCACTACCTAGACTTAACCAAATTCCACGAAATTTTTTGTGTGATCTAGTATGGTAATATACATTGACTCTAGACAGTAGGAGTCACCCAAGGCCTCACTATCAAGCCGTACTCCGGCTTTGGGGTAAAATTGAAGGAAAAAATTCAATTAATTATTAACTCCTAGTAGGGAGATGATAATTAACCAAGTAAAAAAAACCTCCCAGAGTAATACTCACTTGTTGGCAAGGTCCCAGGCTACCTAGGCTTGTTACAGACTTAATACTGACTCAAAACTCATTATTACTAGCATCACTTATTACAATTCCCCGTAAGGCGTGGAATCTGAGTACAAGAGAAAATGATAAGAAGTAGAAGTAGAGTTTAAAAACTCTGTTGAACTGATGATATCTGATGATATCTGATGGTACAAATGTCTTCTGGTTCATCCTTGGGCATGGAGTCTTCTCATTATCATCAAGTGCCACTCTAGTGGTCAACAACGCTGATCCCTTCCCTAATCCTCCGGTCTGAATCCACCCAAATCACCTCAATCCGGAACTCTCCCCAACTAAAATTGCATCCTCCCTCTGCAAGACTACGCTGTCCCTCCAAGGAATGCTCCTCAATGATTGAAGCTCTGATCTCCCCCTGCAAAATACGGTAGGACTCCTCAGCCGAGAAAGCACTCGAAGTCTCCCGGGGCTGAGGTTGGGATCTCCGCACGGAGACACCTGGTGTACTGAACAGTACGTGCAGACTAGCTAAACAGCGTGCGTGCTCAATGTCTAGAGACAATATCCAAAATGCATAATCAACAATGAGAGAAATGAGGTAGCCTCTCCTCTATTTATCTTGGGTGAGCCTCCCTCTCTCCTTGGCCCCACCATGCTAATGCTGTCCCTCTTTGGCCCACGCTGCCAACTCATCTGCGCTGGCTAAGCCCACGCTGTCCAAGTGTGTCCCCCTCCCTACGTTGTCTCTTGGCCCCCCTTGGCCCACCTTGACCATACGTTGTATTTCCTAGGGGACTTTAAGGAGTGTGCTTTATCCTAAGTGAGTCACACTCCCACTTTATTTATATTTTAATTATATAAGGCAAAATTGATCAAAAAAAATATTTCCAATTAGCTATAGCTAATTGGGAATATTACACACATCTCATTAGCTGTCCTCTTCTCAGCTATGTGTAGCACAATATGATCCTTAATACTGTCCATTATCAGTTGCTTGGCATGCCCAACAGCTTTTCTATGCTTCCGTAGGAGATCTGCATCTATCGGTGTGGCTAGGGTTTGTTTTGCATATGGTCTCTCTTAGACCATATGCTTCAAGGACAATCATGATCCTTGCTTTCCACACCGAAAAGTTTGAGAGGCCCTCTAGCCTATCCTGATCACGCAGTCCATGAGGAGCCATCTTCTCAGAATGTGTGAGAGCTCCTCTTCTCTATTCTAGAGATCTGGATCTAGGGTCCTTTTCGAACTGGGCACCCTTTGCTCCCTTTGACACTTGATTTCCCTCCTTGGAAATCTACCAAATCAACTATGATTCAGCTTCTTCTTTGATCCTCTGACCAAACTGCAAGTTTCCTTTGGCAAGTAACTCTTTGAGAAGCTGATCTCTTCCCAAACTTTGTCACTTGTGCTAAGGTTAAAAATCTGAAAACTTTAGAAGTTTAACCCCACTAGCTCTTTTGAATTTCTGCAACTTTTCTGCAGACTTTTTCTGGATCTGACAGATTCAAATCTGAATCACACTGGCTGGCTTCAGACCTAACCAACGTTGTTTTTGAGCTGTCTCTGTGTAGTAATTGCGTGGGCTTGCTAGGACACAGCGCTGGACAGCGTCACCCTTCCCTCTGCGTGAATATCCTCCTGAAAATTGCGCTGTCCCTTCAGATCTGCTTTTCTGCTGCCTTTCTAGCTGCTTTTTGCAGCTAGATCCTTCAGATTCTTCAGCTGGTGACCCTTCTAGATCTCCAATTCCTCTGATACTATGTAGAAATTTCTAAATCTTAATTCTTATGCAGAAATTATTTCTGTTATTTCGATTAAGCTTCTCCTACTTATACAAGTTATCAGCTGAATAAATTCAAGTTAACATCAAAGAAAAACACGTAACATATCTCTACCAATTCAGATCTAGAATAAGCACATGCACACATAGACAAAGTGACACAATTATTTCTGGACAAACTGCCCCCGGAAAAACCCAATGCGGGAAAACTGGTCTCTGACTGCTGGAGGGCTCTATTATTAAGAATATTTCTGAATACACAGCTCTAGGTTCCAGATCTGGAAAACCCTATAGAGAAAACTCTAGATCTGCAGCACCTGGCTAATCTAAGACCAACAATACTGACTGATCCACACCCTCAAATGGGATTTACAGAACTCGGCCAGATTTAGGCCTAGAAACCCCAGATCTGCCCCTGAAAGACACTACGTCAGCCTCTGAAGGCCTCCAAATGCTCAGCGCTATCACTGGAAGGGACTGCGTTACCCCAGACTGAGTGACGTAGTCACTAAGCTGCCCCTAAGGGTCTCTGCGTAACCCCTGAAGGGTTTTCTGAAAATCACGCTGTCCTTGCTGCTGCTGCCTTTCTCTGCACTGTCTTTCCTGATCTCTTCTCTGCTTCTTGTGTATTCTAGAGCCCGAGATCAGATCATCCCCTTGGTCTAAATTACCCTCTCTGCAACTGAAACACTTCTGAGAATTCCTAGCAACCCCGCCTTAGAATCTCAACTTAGCTTCAGTGCTCTGCCTCTATGTGTCTTACAAGTGACCCCAAGCCTTTCCTTTATACTTTTGTCGTTTACAAATCAACGACCAATATTAAATCTTTAATCAATGGCTAAGATTAAAAGAAAGCTTGATCCGTGTGACTTAAGACAATTTCATCACATGTTTAATTAAATTCACTTTAATTATTTTATTTTCTCCTAAACTAGATAAAATTTCCCAAATCCATTTCTGGATCTTGTAGATCAGGTGAATTCTAAAATAATTAATTAATTTAATATCTCCTAAACTAGATAAAATTTCCCAAATCCATTTCTGGATCTTGTAGATCAGGTGAACTCTAGTCCTTCTTGAAAATTTGGGACCTAGAGCACAACTGATGCTACCCAAATACACAAAATCTCAACACTAACTCTCAAGAGGGCTACATTGGCACATGTAGGGTGTGTGTAGAGAGCCATGGGCCTCCCCAACAATAGACAACACTCCATGGATCCCCGAAGATGTTCAAAGATTGCTCAAGATCCACCTATTGGACGAGAAAGATGCACTTGGTACACCATGCCCAACCGGCTCCACAATTGCACCATACACTTGGCAGGTGACCTAGGACTTGTACACTGATGTGGCATCATTTATTCCATCATCTGAGCCCTTACAGATGGTCTACAAGCATCTTCGACTTACTTGGAGACCCATGACGTTATTGGTGTGTCCCCACACCCACTGGGAGCACCACCGGTTTATTGTTTGGAGAACAAGGGGCCACCCCCTTGTCCATTGCTTTTGAGGGTCCTACTCATCATTATGACACTTATGGACCTCATCAGGCCTCTTGGAGGGCCCAACGACATGCATCATTTATCATTTCACCTCTTGAGAGACCTATTATTTTATTTATGAGCTAGTTTGGTGGGCTTGTCACCAAAAGTTAGTTATTTTCACATTATTTTATTTTATGGGTTAATGTAGGCCCAATTAGGTAATTCGAACTCCTAAGAAGTGTATAAATATGAGTGACATGAATTCATTTTGTATCATCACTTGGATTTGATCATTCTCTCTCTTGAGATTTTCGCATTTCCTTCTTGGTGCACGAAGTTGGATTATAGATGAATTTTGATGTTTGGATTGCATTTTCTTATCTTGGAGCTTCTTAATTGGCAAATATATTGATGTTTGGATATATTCTCTTACATGTAAGCACGACTTTGATGCTATTTTCTTTTACTTTGTCACATACATTGACCATGGGATTTTCGCTATTTTAGGCTAATTGCCGCATGCATTTATTGCTTAATTGTGGAGTTATGTTTCTATATAGCATATCTCTATGTATGGGCCATGTTTGTTGAACGAATTTTCCTAGAGATCAAAGTTATCTTGATAAGCCATCTTAATTTGAAAACAATGTATAAATGCTTTAAGGTCACTCTCTTTTGCCCTAATGCCAAACGAAGTTGTCCTTAGAGCCTCTTTGAGCTAGAAACGAAATCCATTCTCATCATTCTTCTTGACTCCATATCCCCAAAGGAATTAGGCACCAATCCACCATAAGGTGATCACCTTAAAACCCTTATTTCTTCACCTTTTCTTCTTCTCTCTAGGTCTAGCCACGCTGGGCCACTTAGGGCATCATTTTCCCGGAACAATAGCCATAGAAAAAGTTCGATCTCTTGGCCCCTCCTGCGCTAGTGTGTCCTCAAGGTCTCCTCCAAATTTGAAGAAATTCCAACAGTGGGATTGTGAGATTTCCCAACTGCTATCCCCGAGACCAAACTTTTCCCTGGTGTTCCCTAGGCCAGTGCCTCATAGGATCATTTTGGCGCCTTTAAGTGGAAATTATTTCTTTGATCCTTTTCCCTTTCTTGTTTATGTTAAGATCATCATTGGTTGCTTAATTGCCTCCCCTTAACCTAGGCTGGGTCCACTGGCCCCGTGTGGTCCCATTTCTTATCAAAGGCAATTCTTCAAAGACAACTCTAGAATCCAAGTTTTGCAAGCATTTTAGGGATTGGGAAACTCCTTTACAAGTCACATTCCCTTAACCTAACCCTTAAATCCTCACCTCCTTCTTCGAGAAAGCCTTGTACCTTGCTTAAAGAGCAAGCGAACTCCATTCTTGACGTTCTTCTAGGAAATATCATTGAGGTCACTTCATATCCATTTGTTGACTTATCCTTCATAAGTGACTTTCTATATACTGGGTCTCCTCCCATCGGTGAAAGTCTATAAAGAGTATGGAGCCTTCGTTGAGGTGACAATGGGCTAAGTCTCCATCGCTGCCCTTGACCTAGAAGTTGTCCTTTTAGGAGTCCCTTTTAGGTCCCCTACTAGTTTGAGTGGTAAGAAGGCCCATTAATAACTCTGCTTTTTGAAAGTTGTCGGAATGCAACGAAACGAAAGGCAAATTGTGTGGATGATGAAATATACCAAGTGGATGCCATCGAACCTCATAAAAACTCCTCAAAACCCCTCCAAAAGCCCCTGGTCTCGCTGATGACACCAACCTGCACTTGTGACCTATCTGCCCCAACTCTGAAAGTCCATCCTAACTATGCCATAAGGAACACCAGAAAAAGTAACATCACAAACCCTAACCCTAGGAGATGATGCGCTAATTGTTTTGGGCCCCATCAGGGTATGTTGGACCGCCAACTTCTCGGGGGTCGTAACTTTGGCACACGATCTCCGTTTGGCTATCATAATACCTCTTTTTGAAGATCTCCATGAGAAGGCAAAAAAAGAATCTGTGAAATATATTTTGGCACTTTTCTGGTCTCTCAGTTTTCCCAAAAAATGTCTTTTAGTACCTCAAAACAGCTCTGAAACTTTAGGACCCGAAAAACTTCCAAAAACAAAAAGTTGTGCTAGAATTAAGGACACTGAAAGAAACAGTGGTGGGGGTCCAAGTGGAATAGACGGGTGGCCTCCAATATTCACCTGGATCAGTGGTTGCCCTAAGAGGGAAACCTAGTCTTTCATCCCTCAACTTAAGAACTTTATTGAAGGTTTCATGAGCCTTGGCTTAGCTAACATACATTGCGAGAAACCTTTTCTCCTAGCCTTGACCTTGAGTTGCTCCAAGACTCGTCAAATCAATCAAACCCTAGGTCTTGAGCCCTTGTTTCTAGGATTCTTCTTAGAAAGAGAATTGCTTCCTTGTGAAGCCTTGGACCAAAATTATGTCTTTCTTGAAGACCTAGTGAGATCATTTCATACTTTAAACCTCGAATACCTATTATAAGTGGTCTCTTTCCTTCCAAGACTCCTCCCATTGGTGAAAGTCCGTAAAGAGCAAGGGGTTTTGGCTATGGTGACAGTGGGCCACTACCCCATTTTTGCTTATAGGGCTAGTTTATACCTTGTAGGGTTTCCCTCTCCAAGGTCTGCTAGATTTTGTGGCAACAGTCCTCAAGAATACTTTTTGGCGGGGAGGGCAGTGGAGCGGTAAGGATTATCTAAAACATGAAGTGGAAAACATTAATGGCCTGGAATTAAGAGTAGACAAACCACATTGACAAGTACTGAAAGGTCAGGTCTAGGAGCATACAAGTGCTTCTCTTGTGCCTTCTTCTAGTTTCCAGTTTGACAATAAACAATGATTTAATTGTGTTCTAAACATTGTACTGCTAATCTGTCACTCATAATTATTCTATCGCAAGTCTATGTAATTAATCAGGAACAAGCAAGAGGCAAATACAATGATGGTGACATGCTACTTTGATTATGCTCAGCGAAGTCCAAATTCCATCTTACCATCATTTTATGACCACTATTAAAAGAGCCAATAAATTGGTTTTAGTATATTATTTGCTTAGTATACAATGAGCAAAATAATTTGTTAAGGCTAGAGGAAGAATCATATCATAATGATACGACCCTAGTGTTTTTTCCTCTCTTTATCCACTCTATAGCATAGTGATAACTAATTTCTTATTTTGTCAAGATAACCGGCAAATAATAATTAGGTGTCCCTTTAAACTCTCTGCTACTCCTTTATGTCTACCGAATGCAAGTTTACCATGTTAGGTGTTACTGGTTACATTCCACTACATTTGTTGATAAAACAGAAATGGAACTTTTTTTTTTCTCTAAGTCTAATTCTATTATATATAGTACAAAGGAAATACAATTCGAAACATTCCCACCGAAGCTGCTATGCTAGCCAATTCCGGCAGGGAGGGTGTTCAAAAAAACAAAATTGGGACTGCCCCAGTTGGGGAAACCAGCCCAGAAATTGTACCAGTTCACCAAAGGATTGCTGCCCCAGATGGGGAAACCAGCATGAAACATAATTGTCCAAAAATTTATAGAACTGTGCAAGAACAAGTAAAACAAAAAAACTGTAGTGGAATTGTAACTAGCAGAGGTAAGAGACCTTTTGGCGCTAATCCTTCCATGGCGAGTCATTCTTCAAATCTTCAGGAGGAGGCTCTTCAACAATGAAGCAGCCGTAATCTTTTGAGGAGTCATGTTCCTTCTTCGACAGCTGGGTAGTTGGCTCTGGCATGGAGGCAGAGCGTGCTCCTGCAGCTGCAACCTTTTTATCCTCTGCTGAGCAATCACCACAATCACTGCCTGAGGAGTGCGTTGCAGATTTGGTTGGCAGGGCCACCGATTTTCTGGAATGCTGGAGGTAAGACGGAGTCATGGTGGATTTTTTTAAGCGTTTCCATGAGCCAGAGCCAACGGAGCTGGATGGGACCTCTGGAAGACGCAAAGAAAAGATGGCAGAGACACTATGCTGGTCCGGAACATCAATAGAGTCCACTTTTGAGCATGAATTCAACAGGTCGGTCCTCACGGAGGGGGGAATAGCACTCATCGCGGAGGGGGATGGGAAGGCGGGAAGATTGGTTTCGACCTCGTCCCCGGCAGTAGAAATGGAACTTTTATTATCGTCCTTGGAGGATCCAAACAGGATCTATGGGATGTAATCAAAAGCAGAGTACATAAGATTTGTACAACTCTATTTAGCCGGACAAGTATGTGATACAAATTATATCTCTTTAACTGTTTTATAAATTGATAAATTAAGTAAACTATTTAATGTCGGCCTATGCTACAAAGAAGAATTTTCTATATTGAAATAACTCCTTGAGAAAGCTCCCTATATGTTTTGCTGGAAAATTCAGCAATGCTTTCAGTTGTCTGTGTTAAAATGTATCATTGAATGCTTAAGTCTAGTTTGGTAATATCTAGAATGATCTCGAGATGAATTTAATCTTCAAAATCTTGTTCATCCTATAGGAAAAATTCACATTCTCCTTCCTTTCATTTCTATATTGCTATTTCAAATGCCGGGTTATTTGAACTCATATTTATCCTGCATGTCACTTATCTTTTAAAGTTTGATCTGGGCTCCTGCAAGTATTTCTGCTCCTGATAAATGACCATGGGATTCATTTCCTTACAATAGAAGTTCATATTTTCCTTCTGTTATTCCAAATTTTATCAATCACTTTGGATTGAGCTAGATCTCTAATAGCCATTGCCTTTTCTAGTAACTCCACATCAGTTCCCAATATTTTGAACCAATCTGTACATGTACTATACCAGCCTCTCACTTCTGTTTCCATCATAACCTGATATGGGAGATGGTTTTAGTCCCTTGTGTTGTAAATTTTTCCCATGTTTGTAATAAAGTGGAAGTGTCTCCTAGGTAGATCTCTCTTGGGCCTCTACCTTTTTAACATAATTTGCTCCAACCTATTTTGCCATAGTTCAGTATGAATTGATTTTTGAAATGGTTGTCTTTCACAAATAATTTTCTTCTTATTTCTTGGCTTGATATTTCCATGTGTTGATATTATCTTGAGTGGATGAGTGAGAATTACATTCTTTATGATGGAAAAAAATGATAAATATCACAATTCAGCTTTTAATGATAGCTTTTGGAATGGGCATAAGGAAAGTGAAATAGACAATTTTAAGGGTTGCAGTTTGAAGATTTGAGGTTCATATGTAACTTTTTGATCACAAATGTATGATAAGGCTCAACAAATGCAAATATAGTATGTACATTTAGCTGCCTGTGTATTAAACACTCTATTGTCAAACAATAAAGATGTTTCTCATATGGATGGATAGTTGGCTCTTTGTAACAGTATGTTAATTGTTGTTTCATTTTCACACTAAGGCTGCCATTGACATTCCTGCATGCATATTCTCTAGCAAGTCAATAGGATCTTCAATCCATGGATTATGTTGTGTTAAAATGGACGTGATTTTTGTTATAGAACTTCCAATGTTTCACTTATAGCCATTTTTATCTTGATTTTAAAAATTGTCCTTTTAGTGTAAGTTTTTTTTTCACAAAGGAAAAATTCGTAATTTTATTATAAAAACAAAATTACATATTATATGAGCTGGTATGTGTCATGCAAGACAGTCAAGTAAGCCGCAAATGATGTATGCAATGGGAGGAAATCAGGCTTTCCTCCCTTTTTTCTTTTCAACCTTTCGCCAACCACCTTGTGTTGGCGAGGACGAAACAAGGACAAGTTGGTTATCTTCCGCGCGTGCTCCAATGTCCTTGTCAGAGTCCGATGTGTCTGAGGTATGTAGTCTTTTATTTCCCCCACTGTCTGGTGCCCCGGGATCCATATCCCGCTGTGTCATGGTGGTGGCAGCTATGGGTTCTTGCATTTCCTGTTCTTGTGTGCCCAAAGTAGCATCAGTCTGTATACTAGCTGGTGGGATGGGTTCTTCCTCTTCTTCTTGCTGTTTTGGCACATCTGATGGAAATTGCCATCCTTTGGCTACTTTACCTGTTTTCTTCTTTTTCCTGTTATCTCTTGTGGCTGCCGGACATGCGTTTTGTAGGTGTCCCGTGTTCCTGCAGATCCGGCATCGAAATGCTGTGTTCTCATAATCTAAATGTTGTGTCCATCGTTGTTGTTTATGATTCAATATAATGCACTCTGGTAGGCCTTTGCTCAAGTCCACTTCCACGCAGATTCGTGCGAAAATGTAGATTCGCTCCTCCAGTCTTTGGGTATCAGTTTTAATATATCTGCCAAGGATGTTTCCAATGCCGCCCAAAACACTTTCCTGCCAGAAATGAAGCGGGAGATTGTGAAGCCGGACCCAAACCGGCATTTTGGTCACCTCCATAGTGTTGGCATCAAATTCCGGGAACCAAGGTGTGATGAATAGTCTAGTAGATCCCCAGAACCATGGCCCCTCCTTAAGTATGATGTCTCTGTCATCTGATGATAAAAACTTGACAATGAAAAAACCTTTTGAGCATAAGTGTATTTCACAGTCCATGGTCCAGTTGGTAAAAATCCATTGGAAGAGTTCCATTGGTTTGGGCCAATAACAATTGAATCTGCAAATTATTGCTTGGGATTCAAATGCGGTTCTATGTACATCTATGTCAGGAATGTCAATATTTATTTCAGGCACACAGTTCTGCTGTTCCACAATGTATGGCTTGGGAGAGTTTTTAGCCTGGGCCGCAGATGCAGTAGCAGCTTTGCTTTTTTCCCCCTGTAAGACATTCCTGTAAGTGGGTCCTTTAGTGGATGCAGTGTTGGACGCACTGGCACCCGGAGTGGTTCCATGTGCGCAGTTCTGTCCAAACTTTCCCCCCCGCAGTCTTAAATTTAGATAAACAGTGGATCCAGATGTGATAGCATATTCATTTAGGGAGCTGGTCTCAGCCAAAGCTCTTCCCCCAAATATCAAAGACTGGAGGTGGGATGGATAACCAGCCACAGACTGGATTTTATCCTTTAAGAGTAATAAAGAATCTGTGTTTCGAATCCAGATTATAAAGCTGTTGCCTACAGGAGGCTTGATGAAAACTTGAAAAGGTTCAGAACCAACCCGGAGATCAAAGTCAGTGATGACGCAGCGGCTCCCTTTGTTCTTTGGCAGAGCCGGCGCGGAAGGGATGTGAACAGGAGCGATCAGTCGAGACCCCTAGCACAATGCACGATGAATACTATAGTTGAGAAGGGTAAGATACCCTTCGCTCGCAGGTGCGAATATCTGCTACCGAAGAATGTATTCCACCAAAGCCGATTCAGAACTGTGAAGTCGTAACGCAGTGATTCCTTCACGAATTAGTGTGCAGAAACGCCTCTCTGTTTCCCTCAATCCTCTAAAATGTTTGCATTCTGCCTCAATAAAAGGCCGGAGGTCTGTGCAATCGAGTGGGTATGAGCGGGTCGCCACCAAGCAAATGTAAACAGGCCCACTTGAATGGTGTGGTGCCTCTGAATCGTGTCTGAAATGGTCCACCGCCGCAAGAGCCAAAGAAACAGAGTTCTGTGCCCTAGGGTTTCCACAAACTATCGCTCCGCTTCCCTCCATGGTGTTCCCTCACTCTCTTTTTTTTGGTGTAAGTTTTATTTGTATCCGACAGCAAATATTTCTTAGAGTTTTGAAATTCTATATAGATGTATGGCTTAGATCGAAATGCCTTTTCTGTTTTTGTACTTAAATGTCTTTTAGTTTGTGTTTTGTTTGTCTCTTTTGGTTTGTTTTAATGACAGATGTGGAATACTTGAGACAATAGACAATGATACTAAATACAATTTTTTTAAGATTTTGAACTCATTCTATCATGTTATGGCATACCTGTAGCCTATGTTACCAGAAACCTAACTAGGAGACCTGTTTTTTGTTTCGTTTCCTTTCCTGATCTCATTGCCATTTTTATCTCGAGACTACATGTATATTACTGTATTATTAATCAATGCTATATCCATAATATATGCTGGGCGGGGGGGGGGGCGAGTGGATTCACATTTCTTATGCCCTGAAACCCTTTATCCCCATTCCTCATTCCAATCCTGTTTCCTGTTCCATTTGCTGTTTCTAGTAACACAGTCTTTAGCCTAACATAGTAACTATAAGCTTTTATCAAAAATTCAAAATAACTTTTATTTCATGTATATCATGCTTTTTTTGTCGTCGTCACTGAAATTTTATGTTCATGTTTGGTTTGGACAGGGTGGTCCTGATCCTTGGCTTGTAGAAGTTTTCGCTCGTGTGGCCAAGCACCCATCTGCTCAGATAACATCCCAGGTCAGATGTTCATCCTCCTTTTTTTCCTAGTTCTTGAAACATGATAGGTTGATCCTCTGATTCTGACACCAGTTATTGCCAACTGAAAGGTTGTGCATCCCTCAATGACTTCCCTCAATTTAGTGAATATCAAAACTGAACAAATGATGGCATTGAATGAGAAAAAGGGAAATATTAACTGCCAATTTATTAGCACGTAAACAAGTTTTATATTCTGAATTCGAGGGTCGCAGAATTGTGCAGTGAATGTCAATTCTTCTCTCTATAATTTGCACTCTTCTGGCATTAAAGAGGATGTAAATGGAAATATTTTATTATTTTAATATAAATACTGGTATCACCTAGATTCAGGACAAAGTTGAAAGGGTAAGCTCTAAACGGTTGATGATGTACTATTGCTCAACAAGAATTGAAAATGTTATGTGTCTATAAATGCAATTTATTAGATGACATCTACTGAATCTAACACGTGGCAGCTTAGAGCATTCTCTTATATCATTGGCAATGAACATATAAAAAGGAAATTCTCAATGGTCTATTATCCACCTCACCAAGAGATAGTAGTGGATTTCAACAGCAAGGCAATGACTTAAAATTATTTCTATGGCTTTGGTTAAATATTTCGTGTGCGTTATCTATATGGATTTGGTTTTCTGTTCAAAAATTTCTCAAGTCTGCATTAGTATATCTTTGGGGTGGTTTGTGGTAATCTAGTTCAAAACCCTTAAATTGTTCGTTTTGGATAATTCGGTTCAAAACCCATCATGGTTGCTGCAGGGTAATTGCATTAAAATCCTTATATGAAGGGTGATAGGCTGTGGTGGAGAGCTTTATCGGAGTTTTTTTCTTAAAGGCGGGTATTGGATGAACAAATCCAATTTTAGGATTAAATATATTATGTTTATGTGACAATGATATAACATGTAAAAAAATGTTAAGGTTGGCTAGGTGTTTCAACTACCCTAACTGTGTTAGGGCATTGGAAAGAAGTGTTACTATACTTACATGAGTTACCCAACTTGGACGAGTTTGACATGTTTTTGACCAAAAATGTGTTCAATTGGTCATTGACTCAGCTAGAGGCTGATCCAATCTCTGACTTGGCTGAGTCAGCAAAATTGTGGTGACATGGCTGATTCAAACATGACTTGGCTGCGTCCACATCCGTTGATGTGGAACCTATTATGTGGAAACAAAAACAAATGAAAAAACAAAAATAAAAGAACCCAAAGCCCTTTAAATCCTAAGACCAAATGATTTTAATGTTTAAACTTTAAAGTCAATGTGACTTGAATTTTGAATTCACCAACTTAATTTTAAGATTAAAATTTAAAGGTGGAACCCCTATTCCCAATGATTTAGTGATGGAATCAGGCCCATCGGACCTCACATAGAGAAAGTAGAATTTTGGCATAAAAATAAACTTAAACAAATTTCAATAGATATGCAAAGCAGAATGTTGTAAATTCCCAACCTCAGTCTATCTGGTGTTCAGATTAGATGGACTAATAAACCCAAAGGAGTACATTGGACGAATATAGAGCCACTTAAACCACCAGAGGTGGATGAGTCAGGCGTTGGATCTTCAGAGGCTGCCCCTCAAGAGGGGAGCACGACAGATGCGGTGGCTGACCTTGAAGACATTCCTGGGGATTCAGCCCATGCTGATGATCTTGATGGGTCACGAGTCATGACTCACAGGATACTATGTACTCATTAGATTGTAGCTTGATGACTTTTTGGGCTGTAGAGGCTATTTAGATCTGTAATGTTACCTATTACATCTCAGGGCTTTAACTTTATGTGTCTCAAAACTTATAGTTTATGTATCTCAATGTAATTTTCCCAAGTGCACCCTTACATGCAAGTTGTTGTCTAATCATTTCTATTTTATTTAGTAATTTTTTAAATATTTAGTGGATTTTTTATTTGGCTGAGTCGTTTTCCAAGACTGAGGCAAGTTATAATTTGAGGCCTTATTGAGTCCAAGCCTGATAACATTGCTATAAAAGATGTAATCTGAGATTGTATAGGTGAGAGCAGTGTAGTTTGACTCACCCAAGGCTCGTGAGTCTTACCAAGTCTTGTCTGGGGTGAGTACTCGCTGAAAATGCCCTTGAAACTTGCCACTCACCAGACTCATGGGAAACTCACCATACTTGCCAAGATTCACCACAAGTTCACCAGCAAACATACCGTACTTTTTGTGCACAGAATTTACTATATTTTAAGTTTATTATTATTATTATTTTTTGGGTATTTGCCACATCTTTGCCGAGTCAGCAAGTCTTGCCAAGTCCCAGGCCAGCCGAGTCTTTGTCGAGCCTGAGCATGACAACATTGGGTGATAGAGTGGTACTTGTGTTCAGTACATAGGTAGCCTACCTTGGGCTAACCCTATAGTGCAATGGCTGCAATATTATTAATAATATTTAGCATTTATTATTCTCCATTTCTTGTGTTTGATATGATGCACGTGTATTTATAATATCTTATAATTCTGACTTTAGGTTGAACTTGGATAATTATTTGGCTCTGAGTTGGTTATCCAGATTCCAAATTTTCGATCCCCGAAATAAACAAGGATTCCTTGTAATATATATATATATATATATATATATATTACCCTAATGTAATAGTCATAATATCAGTAGATCATGTAGCTACCTAAATCCACTCCCAGGATTATCATGGAGAAAGTCTCTAACTCCACTTGGTGTGGCCTTGGGGGCAATTTGCAAGTTGGGGCTGTCACCCAATTCCCAACTCCTCCGTCTAGGCTAACTCCTAGCGAAGCCAAGGGGGGTAGTCCCTAAAGAAGAAAACTAAGGCTTGATTAGTGCCATGCTAAACAAGTTCTAGGAGTTAATATGGTTTAAACCAATTTGCAATTCACCATTAACAAGATAGACCATCACATGTGCTTCAAAATAAGAAATGATTTCACAAGTATGTAAGTATCACATATTATTGACGACGAAACATATATAAGAGTTCCAAACCAATGAATGAAATACTTGAGCAATGTAAAGGTATGATCAATAAAGAAACCAGTGCCAATAATCCAAATAGATGCTTGCAAGAAAAGTAAAGTACTTGGAAATGAAAATAATTGAAAGCAAAGTACTTGAAAAGGAGAACTTTGAAATAACAGATACTTAAAATAAAGTTCTTTGAGATAAGAACTTGCCAATCTGTAAATAAACTTGTAAGAAAAAAACATATATCTCAATCAAGTACACAATGCAAATATAGTGTGATGAATTGCCTCTTGGTTGATTTTAGAATTAGTTAGGTTGTCTCTTGATTTAATGTAAATTGGAGAGAGATTGCACCTAATCTAATGTAAAACTTTTCCTCCAAACCTTTATCCTAGCAAAGATAAGGATAGCTTAGCTTCAATGAGTACCCACCTGATTTCACAGGTCAGCCCTTTCGCAAGTAGATCCAACATGGGTTTCCCCAACCTGATTTAGCAAGTTGAGTGTTTACCGTCTCCAAACTATGAAAAAGAGATGGGTGAAAAGGGGTCCTATTAAACTATACGACCAATTAAGTTCGAGGCTAATTTCTCTAAATGCAAAAGAACTCAAATCTAATGGAACTAGCAAGTTAAGAGACTAAGCTAAACAAATTGTACAAATGAAATGAAAGGATTGCAATTGCCAAACTTGTGATACAAATGCCTTGCACAAATAGATGATGCTTTGAAGAGAAAGAAAAAGAGCAACTTATGAGGATTTTTAAGCAAGTAGGTGTTGAAAATTGTAATTAGGTTCGGTCTTCATAATGACCTAATTGTAATCATGACATTGTATATTCTTTATAAAGAAAGAAAAAGAAAGAAAAATTATATTTTTATTTTAGAGTATGTGTTTCATTCTCAAGTTTTGAGTCAAAAGAATGTTCTTTGTGCTTCTAGGTCTTTCTAGGATAAACAATATTAGTGGTCATGTGTCATAGTCCCAATTGGACTCTTTGCAATAAAGAAAGAAATTTATTTTATCAAGGAAAAGCCATTTTGGATCCCAAGACCAAGTTGGCCCAAGAGCAAGATTGAGTTGGCCTAAAGGATGGTTATTCGACCCCTCAAGGAGGCTATAAATACAAAGGAGCTTGACCTCATTTGGTCACTCAAGGCAAGTTCAATTTGCAATAGCGAAGGAGAAGAGCTAGAAAGACGAAGAAAGGAAGAAAAGAGCGAAGTTTCTTGGGCTAAATCTCTCTCTCTCTCACACGTGCAAAGCTATGGTTTCTGTGAAGCTGTAGTTGCAGGAGGCTGAAATTCTAGTAAGCAGTTGCAGGGCCAAAATTCTGGGACGAAGTTGTAGTAGGTCGAAGTTTGGATGTTGCCTTGGAGAAGATCTTGCTAGGGGCTGACTTGGTGCTTGGTAGGGTGGTTGGCTTTGGTCATTGGGTATTGGAAGTCTTTTTGTAAGCAAATTCTAAAGAAGAAGAGAAGCATTTTTATAGGCTTTTCCACTTGGAGGGGTTTTGCCCTGGCTTGGAGTCTATATCTTGTGTACTCTGTGTTGTTGTGATCTTCATTGTTTTGGTAATTGCTTGATGAACAAAGATCTAATAAAGTAATAAAAGGCCAACACACATCACAAGTAATTATCAAGTTAAGGAAAATCATCTATAATACATAAGACTCCTAATTTTCCAATAGTAGGCAGACAAAATTGCAATAGAGAAAACTATGAACAATAGTTAATTGCAAGGAGAAGGAATGCTCAAAATAGATGAAATCAAAAGAGTGAAGTTAGTCCATAAGGCTCATTCAAAATAAGTTGCATGTATAGTTTAGAGACTATGAACTGTGTTGCATGAAATGAGAAGTGAATAAAAGTGAGAGCAACGAAACTAAATTATCCAACCATTGAATCCATCACATGAAGACCTTCCCCAAATGGGGTAGAGTGGGATGCCAATGGGAAAAGTACCCCATCTCCCAAGAGAAAAAGTTTCTTCATTACATTAGAACCCTCTTACAAAATGTTGGATGAAAAAGGAAAATTTTGGAAGGAGTTTACAAATGATCCCTCAAATGGGAAAGGTACTTCCTTCCAGTAGTTACTTGAATGGATATGGATCCTTCAACAAGCTTTAGAATGCAAGAGAAACTTAGGGCTCCCTTTCAAATGAGAAGAAGCCTATTACAAGAAGTCTCAAGGATGGAAATCTCCTCGAATGATCCCAAAAGTGCTGATAAATCTGCCTTTGAAGACAGTGAGGCCTGCCTCAAGGAGCAGCCTTGATAATTCAGCCCAAGGGGCTTGAAATCTGCCAATAAAATTACATCATATCAGTCTTAAAAAATAGGGTAATCTACCCTATAAAATGTCCTTCTCTGCCTCCAAAAACCAGTCAAGGAAAAGGTGTTTGAAAGGCTGTCAGATCAGTCCTAGGGAGAAGCCTTTTCGCTGCTCAAAAATCTCCTAACGATGCAGTCCAAAGATGAGTTTGAAAAGTGTTGAAATTTTGATGTTCTATGCTGTAACAATTACTTATTACAAAACTTTTTTATGTTGCAATATTAGATTCTGAACAGTTGTAGATAGAACATAAATAAAATGCGCAATAGAAGACAACCAATAATACAATGAGACACAGAGAATTTAGGTCTAATGACCAGGGCAAAACCCACAAGGGGAAAAGCCAGCCAGATTCTTCTTCTATTTGAAATATATTGTTCAACAGAGATATCGAGTGCAATGAGAGATCAAGAGAATGAGTAAGTTCACCCAAATCTGAACAAGCTGTAACATGAAGATCACTGGTAGCAGCAACAGATGCACACATTAAATCAACCTTCCCTTCAACTGAATCCACACTGAAACATTGAAGCATTGAATCAACCTTGGCTCACGAAATTCTGCTCTCACTCTCCAAGTCTCTCTCTCTCACAATCTTCTTAACTCTCTCTCAAGTTCAAATTCTTCTTTCACAATGCACAAGTAGTGAGGGGAGAAGAATGAGGCACATATATATAGGAGGAGCAATGAATCCATGCCATAAAGGAGAGTAACTCACATGCCAAGAGGGAGAGTAACAGATGCCCATTTAGGAAATGTAATTCATGCCATTAAGAAGGTACACATGCCTTTGTAACTTATGCCATTAAGAAGGAGAGTGTAACATATGCATTAAAGAGTGTGTAAGAGGAATCTTTCATGACATGCTTTCATGAGAGCGTAAGAGAGTGTAAGAGGAATCTTTTATGACGAGCTTTTATTGAGTGTAAGAGAGTGTAAAAGCATTAATGAGAGTGTAAGAGGAATATGCGCATGCCAATAATCAGAGTGTAAGAGAATATTATTGAGAGCCATGATTAAGTGACTTGAATTTATTTTTAATAATAATACAATAGTATCATAAGAATAATAATAATAATATTAATGATAATTTTGATGATTAAGTTGAAATTGAACTATTAGGATTGATTGATGATCAAAAGGGATTTTCCATCAACAATACTTGATTACCAATTGATGCAAGGTGATCTCGAGACTTTCTTATTTTAGACTTTCTATTTTTAGAAATTCATCCTTGAGATGCCAATTTTCAACACTCCCTCTCATCTATGGAGGAATTTCTTTCTGCAAAAGTGATCTCTGCTTTCTTTGCTCATCTCTATTCATCTCTGCTCTGTATCATTTGGAATAATGATGTCTCACTCCAATGAAGAAGAATCATCATAGGGGAGATTCATCCATCACTTTATATTCACTTTTGGGGATTGCCACTTGCCAACATATGACAAGGATCTCGCACTACCAAGTCTCATCTTTGCTTGGGGGGATAACACATTTGATAATGATCTCACACATCCAAGTCTCAACTCTACTTGAGGGGATAACCCACTTGTAAAGGATCTCACACAACCAAGTCACATCTCTGCTTGGGGGGATAACCCACTTGTCAAGGGTCTCACACAACCAAGTCACATCTCTGCTTGGGGGGATAACCCACTTGACAAGGATCTCACACAACCAAGTCTCATCTCTGCTTGGGGGGATCCACTTGTCAACACATGACAAGGATCTGACACATCCAAGGCTCATCACTACTTGTGGAGATCCACTTGTCAATGTGGAAAAATGTGTAACTAGGTTCGGTCTTCATAAATATGAAATGTACTTTTGATTCTTGTATTTTGTAAAATGAAAGAAAAATTATTATTGTTAATTTTGGAGCATGGGTTTCATGCTCAAGGTCTTTTATTTTAGGGGTCAAGCACCCATTGAGTGCTTTCAGGGTTTGTCCTAGGTCAAGAAGTAAAAAGAGTTATTGTCATAAGTTGAAGACCCCATCGGGCACATTGTGACTTGTAAAGAAAATTATTTTTGTATTTAAAATACCCTTCAAGACCAAGTCGGCCCGACAGCTAAGAAGTCAACCTATTTTGAGGAGCCACGTCCACCTTGAGAAGGAGGGAACTCGAACTCCTTTGGACACATTCACTTCTCATCTCATCTCAGCGAAGGAGAAGCACAAGAAGGCTAGCAAAGAAGGAGGACGAAGAAAAGAAGTTTTTGGGCTAATTCTCTCTCACACGTGCGAAGAAGGAAAGCTAGGGTTTATTGCTTCAAGGTTGAAATTCTCTATCTGCTGGAAGAGAATCAATGTAATATTCCCAATTAGCCTTGCTAATTGGAATATTTCATTTTTGTTTAATTTTGCCGCTTTAGCTAGAAATAATAAATAAAGTGAGAAATAAGAGGGGTCACCTCACTTTAGTCACCTCACTTTATAAAATAAAGTGTTTTCCTAGTAGATTGACGTTATAACTTAGAGAGGGGGCCTTGGGGGTCCACATGTGTATGAGGGGAGGCCTCAGGCTGACCCAAGGTTAACTGCGCAGGCCAAGGAGAGTGAAGGACGCAGTCAAGGTTTTGGAGGGAGTTTAGCACTATAAAAGGTGGGGTTCTCACCTCATTTGGGGATGCATGATTTGATATTGATATTGAGAGCTAGACTTCTGTCTGCTTCAGCACGCCAGTTGTTTAGTCGGTCTGCAGCACTGTTTAGTGCAACCGAGTGTCTCCGTTCGGAGATCTCACCCTTAGCCTAGGGGGACTTCGAGTGCCTGCCCTGGTAAGGTTATTTTCTGGTATCACCCTTAGCTTCGGGGGACTTCGAGTGCCTACCCATGTAAGGTTATTTTCTGAGTAACATCCTTCGCCGTGCAGTCACAGATAGCCTGGTGGAGATTTGGAGAGAAGGGAAGTCTCCCTTGAGACTCGGCAGATCGGGAGGGGAGGACGCCGGGTTCAGAGAAGGAAGGACGCATCCGCTTGGCTAAGGCGTAAAGGACGCCAGGACTGGGAGGCATTGCGGTAATCCGGCCTTGCTGGTTGAATCGAGATCTGTACTTGGATAGTGCGATCTCGGAGGAATAGCACCGCATCCGCACTTTGGAGGATACGGGGACCGAGGAGATACAGTCTATTTAGCCTTGGAGGGCAGCTCCTGAGAGATACCGTATCCACTGAGGATACAAGGATCCGGAGGGAGAGGCTGTCGCATCCGGCCATGCCAGAGTCCGTCTTAGAGGACGCATCCGGAGTGATAGGACAATGTGATCCGGGGAGAGGAGGGGATTCAGATCTAGCAGATCCGAGGGAGAGAGGACGCAGATCCATTCAGGAGGGACGCTGATCTGATGAGCAGAGTCTGGTGTGTGAGATTTGGCAGCGTTTTTCAGTGGTTCCAGCCTTGAGGAGTTGATCTTGCCATCTGGAGGTTCTGTGGCCAGCATTTCACCTGTCTTCTGCGCTGTCACTAGCAGAGACAGCGTTTTTATTGGTGGGGGTTTGGAGGATTGAGATCAGCCATCCTCTAGTCTTCAGTTCACAGTTCCATTGCATTCCAGCAGCAGCTCTTCATAGCAGATCTTCAGCCAGCTAGGACGCCGT
The DNA here is from genome assembly GCA_034641835.2 of Pinus albicaulis. Classification (NCBI taxonomy): domain Eukaryota; kingdom Viridiplantae; phylum Streptophyta; class Pinopsida; order Pinales; family Pinaceae; genus Pinus; species Pinus albicaulis. Next base: position 655,765,797 of record CM076569.1, read on the forward strand.
CCTTATTTGCAGCCATTGTCTGTTCTGAGAGGGTCTCCACTTGCCTAGGGCAAGGATAGGTGCACTCATTCTGATTATTTTGTACTCCTCTCTATGTATTCTCAGATTAATAAAATGGCTTAGTTTTCTGGCATTCTATATGTACTTGTTCCATGATCTGGTTCCAGCATTGTATTTTCTATATCTGTCTGGCATATTTCTGTGTATTACTGGTTATTTCCCTTTGGGGATATTACAGTGGTATCAAAGCATAATTCTGGCTCAGCCTGTGGTCTATGACATCAGAAAAGAGATCATACAGAGCAATAGCAGTTGCAATACCAAAAACGCAGTTGGAAAAAGGGCCAAAATATAAAGGGTCAAATTTTGAAGTTTGGAATTAGAAGAAACGTTTTCTGGGTTTTTCTGGGTTTTGGACAAGGATCACCTTCCCAAATTCTTGGAATTTTCTGAGTAGTTTTCAGTGGGTAAATCGGAGGTCGAAGTTAAGCAGCAGTATGGTTTTGCAGCAGCCGTGCAGTTTCTGAGGAGCCTGTAGGCACCTAGCAGAAAATGCCAATGGCAGGTGGTGACGATTCGAGGAGATGGGGGACAGCAGTACAGCGAGAGATAGATCTGGCTCGGATGGTTGGCATTTTTGCAGAGTATCAGGCTTTCGGACCGACGTTCATGAAGGCTCTCTCATTCAGAGATTATGTTCAGGTCCAGTATGACATTAGATTCCGTGATCATCACCAGGGGCACAGGCACCACCGTGATGACCACCGCGCAGCTAGCAGATTTCATTTACCCACGTTTGATGGCTCATCAAACAGTTCGGCAAAATCCTGGGTGGAGAAGCTGGACATCTATTTCCAGCTTAACCAGATGACGCAGTCAGAGGCCATTAAGGTGGCAACATTGCATCTGGATGGTGAGGCCCGGGATTGGTGGTTCCATGGGATGGTGACACTCGGGCATTCTACAGTGACCACATATGCCGAGTTTACTCGGAGGGTGGTAGAGCGCTTTGACAGAGGGGATCCTATAAAACATTTTGCTGAGGCCGACTCGTTCGAAACAGATCGTATGCGTAGACATAATATTTCGCAATTGTAACCCATTTCGTGATGGTACCGATTTGTCAGCTCGGATGGGCTGCATGTTTGTGGAGGGTCGTCAGAGCTACTTCGTGGCCTGGTTCGGTCGACAAAGCCGCCACCAGATGCCATCGCTGGTGACTCGGACTTACGTGATGTCTTACCTGCAGACTCCTACACCTTATCTCGCACGTGCCTTCCGGCCTGGCGGGTAAGGACACGAGGGCTCCGCTCCCAAGGCGAATCCTGGACGAGGGCAGTTTGATGATGAGGCCAGGAGAGAGCTGAGGAGGAAGCGGTTGTGCTTCACTTGCCAGGAGCCATGGGCACCAGGACACAGGTGTGCGGCAGGGAAGGCACACTTCATTGAGGTCTTCTCCGAGAGCAGTGGAGAAGAGGATGAGGGAGCACAGGATTGCAGGGAGTTCGAGGATACACCTAGTGAGACACAAGACTCACCATCATTAGAGACCTCCTTGACCGTGCCGGTTGATATCGTAGTGGAGGAAGTAGAGCCTACCCCGGTAGAGCCACCCACTGAGGTGATGACTGGAGCCATGTCCGAGTCTTCGGGTGGTAGCAGCACACGACAGATGGGTGAGGTATCAGGAGATATATCCATTATCGATGAGGCACTAGGGGATACAGAGGTATCGGATGATGGTCGCAGACAGCGGTATCATCGGCTTCGGACGGACCTTCGAGCTTTGAGGGAGAAGGCCGCGTCAGTACAGGAGGCCATTTTGTTGCAGGACCAGGAGCTGGAGGGTATGAGAGTGACTTGTGCCAAGTCGGCGGCCAAGTTGGTCCGCATTGGGGAACAGCTGGATTCCCTGATGGTACAACCAGAGAGCACGAGGGAGCGTCAGATCATCCCCCTTCAGGCATGCATGGATGGGACTAGCAGTATTGTTGGGACATCTCTTCCCATTAGAGAGAGAGAGGCAGAGCCACCTAGTCAGGTCTCATATATTGACTTGGATAATGGTATGAGACGATTAGAGTTGCACAGGGTACAGCAGCCACGTGTTGAGGTTGGATGGCGAGAGATTTTGAGTTGGTACTCGATGGAGTAAACTATGGATGAAGAGGAGGTCTCAAGGAGAGATCTCACTGGAGATGCACTTCGACACACCATGGGGTGCAATGACTTTCTTCCCTTCTCACAAGAGCAAATAGAAGATGGTGGACATCTTAGGATGGATAACATCTCTCATGCTTGTGTTGGACATCCCATGAGCCATACACATCATGATGGGAGGTTTTTGCCTACCACCTATTTGGTTCTTGATAGGGTCTCATTGGTCCTTGAGAAGTTTATATTTCGAAATCCCATGAAGTGCAAAATCAGAAATTTGATTTGGGAGGATGGTAGCCCTCATGGGAGGAGTACCAGGATGAGGAGAAGGAGGCATCCACAAGTGATTGAGTGGATGGGGATGATGAGCAAGGAGCTAGGAGACTACTTGCAGATCTGTGCTACCAGGCAGCAGGAGGCTTGGCTGCGCTGGTTACTCTTGAGGGAGTTTGGCCATCACTTGTACTTGCAGATCTATGATACCGGGCAGCAGGAGGCTTGGCTGCGCTGGTTACTCCTGAAAGAGTTTGGCCATCACTTGGCAAACACTCTTCCTAAGAGTAGGAGGTTGGGGAAGAGAAGGATGGATACTTGCATCATTGAGTAGCATAGAGTATGGATGCATGGTGTTGATGTGTTACTCATATCATTCATTGTGTCTTCGTCACATGAGTTGCATGATGGAGGTATGGGGAGGCAACACAATTTCTTGTTGCTTTGCTGGGGAGAGCAAGGGCAGATTTGCCCCCACACTTTGCATGATGTTACAGGAGGAGGAGATGGCACTATCTCCATGGTCTTGGATGGGGAAGCACTTCCATCTTGGGAGGTATTCCATATTTATTGCAGCATTATTAGAGGAGTCTTTAACAAGGAGCATGTCAAAGAACAGAGTCTTGTACTGACAGGAACTCATTTGCATGAGCTCACAGCGTTGTCACCTTGGAGCAGAACATTATGGATGAAGTGTGCACAACAAAGATATGGTGGATCTATAACCCATAGGTCCCAGGATCACGTCATATTTGTTGCACAAAGAGGAGGGAATGATGATAGAGACATCTATGGCATGTTCTTCTTGACTTGGGTTTCCAAGCATGAGGAGGATTACCTTCTTGCACCACATGAGACCTCCAGCATTTCCTTCATTTTGCTCTTGATCATGTCTTCATTTGCTGATATAGATCAGATCTGTATGGGAGGCTTGATTATGAGGGAGACACATGAGCTGAATGTGCCTTTGAGTATCTTCTGCACTACATGTTCTAATAGGAGCATGGGAGGAGGCATGGCCACCACTACTACATATGTGTTCTCTTTTGAGGTGGGCCATGAGATTGATATTCATCCATTGTACAACTATGGGCAAGTGTTTGGCCTTATGTTGTTGTCATATTCAGCCATTTACTATCCATTAGTAGATGTGATGAATCTTGTACATTGCTTGCCATGTAATTTTCTGAAGTTGCAGTGGATGAGACTACGTTGTATCCTTGTGAGAGATTGTTTGCATTATGTGTCCTCATGTAGAACCTTCAGCAAACATCTCATTAGGGTGATCCATGATGATCATGTCATATTCTTCATGGATGGTTTGTTTTGGGCCAGCTTGTTCTTCATTGATAGAGGAACCTTCTATGGTGGATTGTTTTTCACTTTGCCATTGGAGGGCAATGATTTTGCAGCCCAGGATCAGCATAGACTCTACACTTGTCATGAGTGGAGAGAAGGACAGCATGGGGTAAGCCATGATGCTTGCCAAGTTCATATTTTCAGCCCACCTTCATTACCAGAGCTTGAGGTGGAAGGAGATTTTCAGGAGTTGCCTTGTTGGGAGGTGGCTCATTTTGTCTGGATGATTGCTTGGAGATGGAGGATCCACAGGAGGGAGATATTCCTCATTATATTGTCGACTCCATGCCTTGATTGGAGGGAGGTGACGAGTTGGTTCACAGTTGATGGGCCAGCTTACACAGTCATAGATGCAGAGCAACAGCGGTCATGGTCTTCAGTCATAGCCAGAGGCAGTGAGCAGTCCGAGCCATGGGACTTGGGCTATTATTGGCCATGGTGGCGATGGGACCCGGGCGGATTGTTGGTTGGCTGGTATCATGAGAAATCAGTTTGGGATCCTGGCATTGAGATATCCCTTCATATCAGGGTGATGCAGGAGATAGAGAGGTTTCAGTGGGACCCAGGCACATTTTGCAGTATTGGCGGGGAGCATCAGCCAGAGAGTAGGCTTGTTCAAGCATTGCTTGAGAACAAGCAATTTTTGCCGGATGAGGATGCCACTTGGGAGAGCGAGCAGACTTTACAGCATCCATCACTTCAGTTGCTTGAGGACAAGCAACGTTTTGCCGGGGGAGACTGTAATATTCCCAATTAGCCTTGCTAATTGGAATATTTCATTTTTGTTTAATTTTGCCGCTTTAGTTAGAAATAATAAATAAAGAGAGAAATAAGAGGGGTCACCTCACTTTAGTCACCTCACTTTATAAAATAAAGTGTTTTCCTAGTTGATTAACGTTATAACTTAGAGAGGGGGCCTTGGGGGTCCACATGGATATGAGGGGAGGCCTCACGCTGACCCAAGGGTAACTGCGCAGGCCAAGGAGAGTGAAGGACGCAGTCAAAGTTTTGGAGGGAGTTTAGCACTATAAAAGGTGGGGTTCTCACCTCATTTTGGTATGCTTGATTTGCTATTGATATTGAGAGCTAGACTTCTGTCTGCTTCAGCACGCCGGTTGTTTAGTCGGTCTGCAGCACTGTTTAGTGCAACCGAGTGTCTCCGTTCGGAGATCTCACCCTTAGCCTCGGGGGACTTCGAGTGCCTGCCCTGGTAAGGTTATCTTCTGTATCACCCTTAGCTTCGGGGGACTTCGAGTGCCTGCCCTAGTAAGGTAATTTTCCGAATAACATCCTTCAGTTTCAGTGGTAGTCAGCAGCAGTTTCTTGGTGGAGATTTGGAGAGAAGGAAGCCCTTCTTGAGACAGCGCAGATCCAGGAGGGAGAACGCTGGTCAAGCAGAAGGAAGGACGCAGATCCAGTTAGCCAAAGCAGAGAGGACGCAGATCTGGGAAGGCATTGGCAGAATCAGTCTTGGAGGACGCAGATCTGAGAGATCTAGCCTTGGAGAGTGCAGATCTGGAGGAGTAGCACGGGATTCAAACTCTGAGGATACAGATTCGAGGGAGATATTGGCGTATTTAGCCTTGGAGAGTGCGTAGGACTGAGAGATAGCATCAAGATCCACCTTGAGGATGCAGATCCGAGGGAGATATTGTCGTATCCACCTAGATCCAAGAATAGCAACAGATCTGCCTAGAGGACGCAGATTCGGAGTGGATAGGACACAAGATCTGAGAGGAGGATTCGTATCTAGCAGACGGAGGGAGAGAGAACGCGTATCCAGTCAGGAGGATCATCCGATGAGCAGAGTCTGGTGTGTGAGATTTGGCAGCGTTTTTCAGTGGTTCCAGCCTTGAGGAGTTGATCTTGCCATCTGGAGGTTCTGTGGCCAGCATTTCATCTGTCTTCTGCGCTGTCACTAGCAGAGACAGCGTTTTTATTGATGAGGGTTGGAGGATTGAGATCAGCCATCTTCTAGTCTTCAGTTCACAGTTCCATTGCATTCCAGCAGCAGCTCTTCATAGCAGATCTTCAGCCAGCTAGGACGCTGTCCTTATTTGCAGCCATTATCTGTTCTGAGAGGGTCTCCACTTGCCTAGGGCAAGGATAGGTGCACTCATTCTGATTACTTTGTACTCCTCTCTATGTATTCTCAGATTAATAAAATGGCTTAGTTTTCTGGCATTCTATATGTACTTGTTCCATGATCTGGTTCCATCATTGTATTTTCTATATCTGTCTGGCATATTTCTGTGTATTACTGGTTATTTCCCTTTGGGGATATTACAATCAAAGTTGCTGGAAGAAGGGCTAAATAGGTCACCTACTAGCCCTAGACATGGAAGCAAATCAAGCGAAGTTGTAGGGAGGCCTTGGAAGGCTGATTTCACTCATACATGTGGATGTAGTAGCAATTGCAGGGGGCCGAAAATTTCAGACTTGTAGTAGAGGCTGAAATTCTGAAGCTAGAGATTAAAGTTGTGCTGCTGAAAGAGATTTGATTGGGTTTGACTTGGACAAAAGAAACACATCATTAGGAGAGGTTGGACTTGGTCTTGGAGAGTATTTGTCTTGGTCAGGAGGCCTTGGAATTCTTCAATTGAAGAATCTATAAGAAGAGAAGAGATTTATAGGTTTTCCTTTCAAGTGGAGAGGTTTTGGCCCTTGCTTGCATCCTATATCTTGTGTTCTTGTGTACTATTGTTCTACTTGTTTTGGTAGTTGTTTGATGATATATGAACATAATAATAAGAGAAGAAGCTAATAAGTAAGAAAAAAGTAAAAAGACATGACAAGCAGTTATCATAGAAAGAGAAATCAACCTAACTACTGCCCTCTAGATTTCTCAACATGGTATCAGAGCTAAGGTTGTCTAAGGGCATAATGAAGATCTCTACTACATTGAATAAGTTCCTAAAGAAGTGTACAAAGGTGGCAATTCATCTCAAGAAGGGCATTAAAAAAGTATGGGATCTCTTATTTTCTCCTAAGAAGTGACCAAGACATGTACAAAGGATGAAGGACTATTGTCAACACTCACTGGCACATTTCAAGATGAGAATATCTTGGTAATCGACCTTGGAGCATCAAGGAAAATGACTGGTCAACACAAGTAAGTAAAGACATTATCAAAAGGAAAGTCCTCTTACTCCGTAGAACTTGGTGACAATAAAAGCTACCCTACGAGAGGAATTGGATCAACTTCGCTAGAACTGGAGAATCGAGGAAATATTCATCTCAACAATATCTTATTTGTTCCAGTTTTGCACAAGAATTTACTTTTCGTTTCATGTCTAGAAGATAAGGGTGATAAAATTGATTTCATAGATGGAAAAGTTGTAGTATGGGGTAAAAAATCAAGCATAGAAGATGCAAGGATAATTGGGATCTGTGAAGGAATACTTTACAGATTATTAACTCCCCTCGCTCAAGCTTTGGTTCACATTGAAGTTAGCCCATGTGAACTTTGGCATAGAAGATTTCGTCATCTTCACTAAAAAATCTTACCAACCCTAAATTCAATAGTAAATGGCATCCTCGAACTAAAAGGAGAGCATGAAGGAGTATGCCAGGGATGTGCATTGGGTAAAAACACCAAGAGACCATTTGGAAGTAGTGCTTCAAGGTCAAAAGAAATTTTGGATCTCATTCATTCCAACGTCTATGGTCCTATGACTCAAAATCACTTGGAGCTCATCTATATTATGTCATCTTCATAGATGGTCGTTCAAGAAAAACTTGGGTTTATCTAATGAAATACAAGGATGAAGTATTCATCAAATTTCAAGAATTCAAAGCTGAAGTAGAGAACCTTACAAAAAGGAGAATCAAGATTTGAAGGTCTAATAATGGAGTAGAATACACTTAAAAGGAAATTATCGCCTTCTGTAAGGATTCTGGGATTAAGAGGGAGCTGATAGTCCCATATAATCCCGAGAAAAATGGAGTTGTAGAACGAAAGAATCGGTCCATTAAGGAAAGTATAAAATCTATGCTACATGATCAAGACTTGCCAAAATTTTTGTGGGGTGAAGCTACGAAGACAATTGTATGCTTACAAAATCAAAGTCCCCACAAGTCACTAGATAACATGACTCCTGAAGAAGTATTCACTGGGAAGAAACCAAGCATGGATCATCTCTGAAATATTCACATACCGAAGGACAAGAGAAAGAAGTTGTATCCTCCAGGCATGAAGGGAGCATTTGTTGGCTACAATAATTAAGAATTCTTCTAAGGCCTATAAGATCTACATAAAGGAAGGACACTGAATAGAAGTTAGTCGAAATGTGATATTTGACGAAAGTATTGCATTCAAGAAGTGAAAGGATCTCCCTATGGACTCCGATGATGAAGAACTTCTTATATTTGAAGAGGAAGGTACTAGGGAGGAAGAAGAATTAAACCATGAAGATGAAGGTCCCAATGAACCCATACAACCTGTGGTAATCCCCGAAACTAGAAAGAGACCTAACTGGTTGAAATCCACTCTATTAGATGCAAAGGGACATGGAGCAACTAAAGGCACATTCAGGGAAAGTAAGAAGCCCTAAAGATTTTCAGGGTATGCAACATATATGACAATGTTAATAGAAGCAGAGCCATCTACCTTTGAAGAAGTTATGAACCATCAAGAATGGAAAGATGCCATGAATGAAGAATATCAATCGATGATGAAGAATGGGGTTTGGGAGATCGTACTTAGGCCCGAAGACAAGTCTGTGGTGACTTCCAGATAACTTTACAAGATTAAACATGTGGTAGATGGAAGTATTGACAAGTATAAGGCAAGATTTGTGGCTAGGGGCTTCTCTCAACAAGAAGGCATTGATTATGAAGAGACATTTACTCCAACAACAAGGTATACAACTATACGCTCACTAGTCTCTTTAGTCACATCGATGGGATGGAATTTTTATCAAATGGATGTCAAGACTACATTCCTAAATGGCACAATTGATGAAGAAGTCTATATATAGCAACCCTTGGGATTTGAAGTCAAAGATAGAGATGCTTATGTTTGCAGATTGAAGAAGGCATTATATGGCCTTAAGCAAGCACCAAGGGCATGGTATGCAAGGATGGATGCATACCTACCAAGATTGGGCTTCACAAAGAGTTATGCTGATCTAAATATCTATATCAAGGTCGTGAAGGATGAGCCCATAATCATTGTTCTATATGTGGATGATCTTCTCTTGACAAGTGTAGAAGGTAGAGTCCAAGAATGCAAGAAGCAACTAGCAACAGGAATCCAAGAATGCAAGAAGCAACTAGCAGCATAATTCGATATGAAGGATCTTGGGCTGATGCATTACTATTTGGGACTAGAAGTTCTGCAAGGACCTGGACCTGATGAGATCTATCTAGGTCAAGGGAAGTATGTGATCAAGATGTTGAAGAGGTTTGACATGATGGATTGCAAACCAATGACAACTCCCATGATCACAAACTTGAAAAGGCTAAGGAGTTCTGAATCAAGCCTAGTGGATCCTACCAGGTATAGACAATTGATTGGTTCACTCATGTACTTGGTGAATACTCGACCAGAGATATGTTTTGTAGTGAATGTTCTCAATCAGTTCCAAGTTGAGCCAAAGCATGGTCATTTGATAGAAACCAAGCACATTCTGAAATATTTGTAAGGAATAATCCACTATTGCCTAAAATATGATAGGAGGAATGATGTCCACTTGATTGGATATACAAATTCCGACTGGGGAGGCAGTGAGCAGGATGGAAGGAGCACTACAGGAGGATGTTTTAGTTTGGGATCCTCCATGGTGTCATTGATGAGAAAAAAACAAGAATCGATTGCTTTGAGTAGTGTTGAGGCTGAATATATTACAGCCTGTGAAATAAGCAGAGAAGCTGTTTGGTTGAGGAAGCTGGTGTTTGACTTGTTTGAAGGACCAATGGACCCTATAGTGATACATTGTGATAACACCAGTTGTATAAGATTGTCTGAAGACCTAGTGTTTCATGGAAAGAAAAAACATATAAACAATGAGTATCACTACATTCAGAAGCTACTATAAGATGGTGTGTTGCAGCTATGGTAAATCTCCACAGATGAGTAGGTAACTGGCATATTGACAAAATCTATTCCCATTAAGAAGATTGTGTGTTTGAGAGACAAGGATGGTCTTGTTGATATATCCTATTCCTCCCTAGTTGAGAGGGAGAAATAGGCACATCATTCTTGTCTTCATTTGGGAAGAAAGAATGGAGGATTGGGTAAACATCTGGCATCTGATACTCTTTGAGGATAAGGTAGGGCATCCAAGATAAGAGTAGTCGAGGACCGATATTCTTTGAGGACTAGCTATCCAAGATAAGAATAGTCTAAGAAGGACATACTCTGGGAACACCCAGGTGGGGTATGTGCGTTGAGAGACAATGATGATGGTGTCTATAAATCAATAGTCTCGCCAGCATTGTGTTCTGATGTTGTGGAGAGATAGAGCTGTTATTTCAAGCCTTGCTATGTGACAATGTTGGTTGTTATGATGCTAAAAAAATGGGTTACCAATCCGTCTCTTCTTATGAGATCTCTTCAAATTGAGAATGCCCATGTACCATTTATGAATACCTCTATAGTTAAGAGGGAGTGTTGAAAAATGTGTAACTCGGTTCGGTCTTCATAAATATGAAATGTACTTTTGATTCGTGTATTTTGTAAAATGAAAGAAAAATTATTATTGTTATTTTTGGAGCATGGGTTTCATGCTCAAGGTCATTTATTTTAGAGGTCAAGCACCCATTGAATGCTTCTAGGGTTTGTCTTAGGCCAAGAAGTCAAAGGAGTCATTGTCATAACTTGAAGACCCCATCGGGCACATTGTAACTTGTAAAGAAAATTATTTTTGTATTTAAAATACCCTTCAAGACCAAGTCGACTTGGTAACTAAGAAGTCGACCTATTTTGAGGAACCACATCCACCTTGAGAAACCTATATAAAGGAGGGAACTTGACCTCCTTTGGACACATTCACTTCTCATCTCATCTTAGCGAAGGAGAAGCACAAGAAGGCTAGCGAAGAAGGAGGACAAAGAAAAGAAGTTTCTAGGCTAATTCTCTCTCACACGTGCGAAGAAGGAAAGCTAGGATTTGCTGCTTCAAGGTCGAAATTCTCTATTTGCTAGAAGAGGATCAAAGTTGCTGGAAGAAGGGCCTAATAGGTCACCCACTAGCCCTAGACAAGGAAGCAAGTCAAGCGAAGTTGCTAGGAGGCCTTGGAAGGCTAACTTCGCTCACATGTGTGGATAAAGTAGCAGTTGCAGGGGGCCAAAAATTTCAGTTCTACAGTAGAGGCCAAAATTCCAAAGTTGGAGATTGAAGTTGTGCTGCTGGAAGAGATTTGACTGGGTTTGACTTGGACAAAGGAAGCACATCATCAGGAGAGGCCTAACTTGGTCTTGGAAGGGTATTGGTCTTGGTTCAGAGGTCTTGGAATTTGTCAATTGAAAAATCTATAAGAAGAGAAGAGATTTATGGGTTTTCCTCTCAAGTGGAGAGGTTTTGGCCTTGGCTTGCAGCCTATATCTTGTGTTATTGTGTACTATTGTTCTTCTTGTTTTGGTAGGTGTTTGATGATTACGTAATACAAACATAATAATAAGAGAAAAAGCTAATAAGTAAGAAATAAGTAAAAAGAATTCACAAGCAATTATCTTAGAAAGAAAGATCAACCTAACTACTACCCTCTAGATTTTTCAACAGTCAACACATGACAAGGATATCGCACATCCAAGGCTTATCACTACTTGGGGGGATCCACTTGTTAAACATATGACAAGGATCTTGCACATCCAAGTCATATCTCTGCTTGGGGGCATCCACTTGCCAACACATGACAAGGATCTCGCACATCCAAGGCTCATCATTGCTTGGGGGGGATCTCGCACATCCAAGGCTTATAACTGCTTTGGGGATCCACTTGTCAACACATGACAAGGATCTCACACATCCAAGGCTTATCATTTCTTGGGAGGATCCTCTTGCCAACACATGACAAGGATCTCACACATCCAAGTCATATCTCTGCTTGGGGGGATCCACTTGTCAACACATGACAAGGATCTCGCACATCCAAGGCTCATCATTGCTTGGGGGGATCCATCCACTTCTCAACACATGACAAGGATCTCGCACATTCAAGGCTCATCACTGCTTGAGGGGATCCACTTGTCAACACATGACAAGGATCTCGCACATTCAAGGCTCATCACTACTTGGGGGGATCCACTTGTTAACACATGACAAGGATCTTACACATCCAAGGCTTATCATCCTTGATCACCCTCTCTAGGAAGGATCACATCTGTCAGTCGAAGCTACTCTTTGAAAACAAAGAACTTTCCTTTCGGCAAAGGCTTGGTAAGAATGTCAACGATCTAGTCATTGGTCGCTATATGATGGAGTCTTACTGCTCCTCTCTTTACCATATCCCAGATATAGTGATATTTGATCTCAATATGGTTGGACTTGTCATGGAACACGAGATTTTATGCAAGCTGAATCCCACTCTTATTGTCACAGTAAATTACTGTTGTGTCCAGAACATGCTCAAATAGCTCTCCAAAGAGCTTCCCAGCCATATTGCCTCATACCTAGCCATGCTAGCAACAATGTACTCAGCTTCAGCTGTGCTGAGGGCTACAAACTTTTGATTCCTGCTCATCTAAGATATCATGACAGATCCAAAGTTGAAGCAACACCCAAATCTGCTTTTTCTATCAGTAGAGTTACCAGCCCAATCAGCATCAGAGTATCCAAGTAGTCTTACATCTCCGACAGTATATTTTAATCCAAGATTGATGGTCCCATGCAAGTATCTCAACACATGCTTTGCAACAATCCAGTGTGCATGTGATGGCTTAATCGTATGTTGGATCAGAGTATTGGCTGCAAAACATATGTCTGGTCCAATTTTCATTAAGAACATCAGTGCCCCAATCAGTTGTCGATACTCAGAAGGATTTGCCAAATCAAGACCTGCAACTTCACCACACAGCTTCTTGAAGTTCATCTCCATTGGAGTATTCATGGATTTACATTTTGTCATACCAGATCTTTCTAGCAGCTTGACAACATATTTTCCTTGAGAAAGGAAAATCTCACCTAGTTTCTGCCATACTTCAAGACCCAAAAAGTAATGCATCAAATGAAGATCTTTCATTTCAAACTTGGAAGCTAACTCGCTCTCACACCATCGGTCAAAAATAAATCGTCAAAGGGATACCTTGGACTGTCTTGAAGTAAAGATTTGGATCAACATTACTTCTAGTAAAACATATCTTCATCAAGAAGCTATCAATGCGGGCATACCAAGCTCTTGGAGCTTGCTTTAAACCATGGAGGGTTTTCTTCAATCTACACACAAGTTTTCTGGTCATGTACTTCAAAGCCTTGTGGTTGCTCCACAGATACTTCTTCCCTGAGGAAGCCATGTAGAAACACAATATTCACATCTATTTGGTGAAAGGACCATCCTTGGCTAGCAACTAGAGTCACAATAGATTAGATGGCTGTATAACGAACAACAGGTGCAAAGATTTCATCATAGTCTATTCCCTCTTTTTAAGAGAACCCTCTGGCCACAAATCTTGCTTTATATTTTTCAATACTGCCATCAACACAATGTTTAATTTTATACAACCATTTACAAGGCACAAAAAATTTACCTCGGGGTCTTAGATCCACTTCCCATACATCATTATGAATGATGGACTCATCTTCTTCAGCCATTGCATCTTTTCACACTTGAACCTTCACAACTTCTTCAAAAGTGTACGGTTTAGCTTGAATAACGTTGCTCATGGATACAACATATTCTTGGAACTGACATGGATTCTTTCTTTCTTTCTCTGAAGATTCCTTTGGGAGCAACATGTTTATCAGCATCTTGAAGGGTGTCACGAAGCCATAAAGGTCTCCTTTTAGCAGGAGGATCACATGTAGGAGGATCCAAAGGAGCCATGGGCTCCATGGGTTCATCGGTAGGATCATATTTAGGCTCAGGGCTTTCTTGTATCTCAAAAGCATCATCTTGACTGTCACCATTAGTAGGAGGAAGAGGAGTGCCTCTTGCCTTTCCAAGGGCTGCATTTTCATCAAATGTTACATCTCTGCTAAACTCTATAGTTCTTTTATGAAGCACATATATTTAGTAAACTTTAAAATTCTCACAGTAAACAACAATCATACCTTTCTTACTTGAAGCTTCCAACTTGGTACTCTTTACCTTTGGAACATGAAAGTAGATAGGGCAGTCAAAGATCCTTAAGTGCCCATTTTGTTCTGGGTTATAAGGTACGATGGTCTCTTTCTTGATTCCATCTTCCTTGCTGAAGTCTTGAGATCTTGTCCACTTCATGTCCACTCATGTCATGGGATGGCTCGACATCTTCCTTTAACTCGATACAAAGGACTTGGTTCTCACATTCATCAAATGTACCTGTTGATCCCAGAACAAGAGCAAGAGCAATAGTAGCAAAGTAAATAAACATAATGAAAGTATACTTGGTGACGAGGAAAGTCTTTCTTTCTTTTCTAGATGTGAGAGTGGCTCCTTCATTATCCTTGCACGAACCTCCTTTTGGAGTTTACTCTTCCTGCACTATTCTGCATCCTGATGATCTTCAGGGTCTGTTTTTCTTGATCGCATTCTCATCAAGAAGTTAGTGAAAGAATCCTTCAAATACTCATGTAGGAAGAATAACCAATGATCTAAAAAGATAAATCTAAACAAAAGCAGTGACACAAAGAAACAACATAAGACTTGACAACACCTTTTTTTTTTAATTGGGATTGAAGGAAGTTGTTAGCTCCCTTGATCCAACCTCTATAAGTTATTGTTGAAAAGTGTAACTTTGTTCGGTCTTCATAATGACATGTGTAATCATGATTTTATGTAATTGATGTAAAGAAGAAAATAAAATTATTTTGGTAATGCTTGAATCATGGGTTTCATGATCAAGGAATTTTATTTTTATAGTTAAAGCTCCCATTGTGAGCTTTTAGGGTTGATCATCATGTCATAAAGTCTATTGAGTCAATATCAAAGATTGAAGACCCATTTGGGCATGTAATTCATTGTAAGAGAAAATTTGTTAACCCTCCAAGACCATGTCACAAGCTCTCCTTGAAGTCGGCCTAAGGATGAATCTAGAAATGCATGTCAGCCTTGTACCAAGTATAAGTCGACTTATTTTAATGGACAAACCACTATATATAGGGAAACTCGACCTCACTTAGGATACAACTCGATCAAGGATTTGAAATAGAAGGGAAGGTGCGAGAAACCTAGGAAAAGGAGGCTCACATCAAGAAAGGAGAAGGAAGTCAAGCAGACGAAGTGTGTTGATCTATTTTAGGACAAGATATCCTTCACACATGCGGGGAAAACTAGGTGTCATCTTCTGCAAGAAGACGAATTCATCACAATCAACTTAGAAGACTGAATTAAGGAGAAAAACAAGTCAATAATTCAAGCCAAATTGCAGAATGGGAAGACTACATCCTAGCAAAGGGAATCAAGGTGTTAATCTCTCTCACATGCTGCAATTAGGGTTTCTGAAGATGGGCCGAGAGTTGCAAATCTGAACAAAGGGACTGAAATCGAAGGATAGCCGAGATAGTGGGAGAAGGAAGAAGTTTGACCATTGTTGACTTAAGGAAGGAGTTAAACTAAGAATGCTTGTGACTTGGTCTTGGAGAGGTTGTTGTGTCAAGGGTTTTGGTCTTGGCACTCGTCAATTGAAGTTTCTGTAAGAAGAAGAATTTGTTTGGGTTTTCCTCTCAAGTTGGAGAGGTTTTGGCTCTAGCTGATCACCTTTATTTTGTGTCTCTTGTCTCTTTATTGTTTATGTTTTGGTAGTTGTTTGATGAAGAAGAACAAAATAATAATCTAAACCAAAGAAGAATCTTATCTATAGAAGTAAATGACATTCACAAACAGTTATCATTATAAGAGAAATCTCCTAATCCTAATGCCCTAGATTTCTCAACATGGTATTAGATAAGATAAGACAAGATAATTTTATTAATGTCCATCGAATGACCACAAAAAGGTCAATGGGACTGCTGGTTACAATGATGTCATCACACTAGCCAGCGAACCAAACGGTCTCCTTTTTCACAAAAGCAGGAAATATAAAGCTATAAGGAATACAAAAGTAAGGCCTAGATAATTGAATGTCTGATATATCATGACAATGAGCTGTGATGAGGAAGTACCGGAGGAGAAGGATGAGCCTCCTGGAATGGAGAGAGAGACTCCTTCTCCTAACAACCGAAGCCGATAGAAGAGGACTGAAGGAAACTCGTCAATGTCTGCTGCCTTGAGGATGAGCTGGATCTGGATTGTAGCTGCTGCTAAGGTGACAAATCAAGGAAGGGAAACTCATCAAGGGGCACTCAAGCATTCAAGGATTGAAATTTTAGAAGGGAAACAAAGCAGATCTAGAAGATAATCTCATTCTCAAGGCATTTTGTAATATTCCGAATAGAAATAAACAACAATATAAAGCAACATAAACAAGAATCTACAACAAATAGAGAGACATCTCATAAACAATGCAAAATATGGAGAACACTGAGCCATTTTATTATATAACTGAAAGGTACAATGAGTACAAAGGTGATTAGAATGATGGCACCTTGGCTTGCACAAGGCAAGCTGGAAATACTCTTAGAAATGCTCAAGGAATGGCTGCTCTATCAGTTACTGCATTATCTCCAAAATGCTACTGCTGCTGCTATCGGATTGCTGCTACTGCTGGAATAGGATGGCCCTTTGGGGCTGTTCCCCTGCTCAGAAAAATATGGAACTCTGGGAATGAGCTCTCCTCCAAATACCCATAAAAGCCCAGAAAGGAATTCCGGAATGGATGACCCCGAAATTTGACCTCCCTTGAGGAATAACGCTATCCCAATGAAACACGTTGGCCCTGAATGATCCTCTGCAAATAGTGGCCTCCTCCTCTACCAAAATGATGGAATAGTGAAGGGCTGATCCCTCTTCACTATCCCGGGTTGAATCCCCTGATGAATCCTCACTCCCAGAACTGCCTCCTCCAAGAACTGCATGATCTCTCCCTGAGATTGTGTTGCCCAAGCAAGTGTGTAATCCCTGGCTAAAAATGCTATGTCTCCCACCTGAAAATCAATAGACAGAACTCCTCACTCGAGCAGGCACTCAAAGTCCCCCAGGGCAGAGGTTGGGATCTCCGCTCGGAGACACCTAGTGTGTTGAACAACACTTGCAGACTTTGCTCAACAACAAAAATGTGCTCAATGTCAAGAGACAAACATAGATGCATAATCAAATGAGAGAATGAGGAGCCTCTTCTTCTTTTTATGCTTTGAGAGCCTTGCCCTCACCTAGGCCCCACCAAAACTGCGCTGACCCTCTTGGCCCACGCTGACCCTCTCTCTCTGCGCTGTCATGGGCCCACGCTGCCCACGCAGCTACTTCCCTCACGTTGCCGCTTCGTCCTCCTGGGCCCCACGCTGCCAAATAATCATATGCTCAAGTGACTTTAGGGAATGTTTATTTCCTAAGTGTAGGCTAAGTATCTCATCACCCACTTTATTAACTGATTTAACTTTATAAAAGTAAACTGGCCAAAAATTAATATTACCAATTACCTGCTGCTAATTGGGAATATTACAGTCCTCCTTGCCAAAACGTTGCTTATCCTCAAGCAACTGCAAAGATGGATGTTGCAAAATTTTCTCACTCTCCCAAGTGGCATCCTCATCCGGCAAGTTCCTCCACCTCACCAAGTACTCTCTCACTGTCCTACTCCGCAGCTTCCTCTCCTTGGTGTCTATGATGGCTTTTGGCTGCAACACCAAATGCCCCTCATAATTTGTTGGTGGAAGCTCCTCTGTTGTAGTCACCTATTGCCCAAATGCCTTTTTTAGGCATGATACATGGAATATGTTATGGATCCTGCTACCTATAGGCAACTCTAGCTCATATGCAACCTCCCCAATCCTACGGATCACCCTGTAAGATCCATAGAAGCGGGGCTTGAATTTCTCGGCCCCCTTCTGCTTCAGTGTGGACTACCGGTATGGCTGATGTCGTAGGTAGACCAAGTCCCCTACCTCAAACTGCCTCTCAACCCGTCCTCTGTCAGCATACAACTTTTGCTGGTTCTGCGTTGTAGCTAAGTTATCCTTAAGAGCCCAGAGTATATACTGACTCTCTTGGATCCAATCCTTGGCCCTGGGGGCCTTGCTAGCACCAAACATAATGTCAGGAAAAGACAAAGCATGATATCCATGCAAAGCATAGAAAAAAGACATAACAATGGACATGTGAAAAGTGGTGTTGTAGCAGTACTCTCCCAGATGCAACCAACGTAACCATCCCTTCTGTTGCCCTGTGACATAGTTTCGCAAGTAGCCTTCTAGCCACTTGTTCACTATCTCCGTCTGAGGGTGATAACTGGTACTCGGAGGCAACTCTGTACCCACCAAACAAAAGAGCTCCTACCAAAAGCCGCCCATAAAATCGTTGTCCCGATCACTAACAATGGTCTTTGGAAGACCGTGCAACCTGAAAACATCCCTAAAAAACAACTACGCTACCTGTGCTGTCGTGTACCTCGCTGATATAGCAAATACGTGTGCATACTTTGTCAGTCGATCAATGACTACAAAGATGCAATCCTTGCCCTGCATTGTGGGCAACCCTGTGATGATATCCATCGAAATGCTCTCCCATTTTCCTTCTAGGATGGGAAGTGGCTGAAGTAACCCCGTTGGATGGTTTATCTCCCCTTTGTTTCGCTGACACACCTCGCACTCCCTGACATGCCAGAGTATGTTCTCGTTGAGGCCCTTCCAAGAGAACCTCTCCCTGATGGCCCTGTAGGTCTTGGTGAACCCTTGGTGACCTGATAGTGGTGAGTCATGTGAGGCACGCAGTACCTTCTCCTTGAGCTGAGAGCTCCTAGTCAAGAAGATCCTGTCCCTGAAGTATATCACCTCATCCATCACTTTGTACCTGTCATCCGTGACCTGTCCATCCAATATCTCACAGGAAAAACGGTCCTTGGAGTATTCCACCAGTAACTGAGCCCTCCAGTCAGTGTCTAAGCTCATCAGAGACAATGCTGCCGGTTTGCGTGAAAGAGCATCGACCACCACGTTGTTCTTTCCTTTGACATACTCGATGTCAAAGTCATGCCTGAATCTTGCTGACCCACTTTTGCTGCCTCTCCTGCAACTGCTTCTGCTCTAGAAAGAACCTGAGGCTGTTGTGATCAGTCCTCACCTTGAACCTGTTTCCCACCAAGTACTACCGAAACTTGGCTAGTGCATGCATGATAGCCAACATTTTCTTGTCATATATGAGATAAAACCTCTCATGCGGCAATAGCTTCCTGCTCTCGAAAGCTATGGGGTGGCCTCCCTGCATCAAGACTGCGCCTACCCCCTCTCCAGATGCATCACACTCTAGTACAAAAGGCTGTGTGAAATCCGGCAACACCAAAACTGGAAAACTTCTCATCACCTTCTCGAGCCTGTCAAAGTCCCTCTGCACTGTGTCTGTCCAACTGAATGCCCCCTTCTTGGTAAGATCTGTGAGGGGTGCAGCAAGTTGGGAAAACCCCTTGACGAACTTTCAGTAGTAGGTGCAAATGCCTACAAACCCCCGAAGCTCAGTCACGTTCCTCGGTTTCGGCCAATCTCGGATGGCCCTGATCTTCTCCTCATGGACTCTCACTCCGTCCACACCAATGATATGCCCCAAATAGAGCATCTCTGTTAGTCCAAACTTGCATTTGGAGAGCTTAGCATAAAAATTTTGCTCCTCCAGAATGCGCAATACAACCTCAATGTGCTGTAGGTGCTCCTCCCATGTCCGGCTGTATATCAAGATGTCATCGAAGAATACGAGCACAAATTTCCACAGTTGACCACGAAAGATGTGGTTCATACAGGACTGGAAAGTGGCTGGTGCATTGGTTAGCCCAAAGGGCATCACCAAAAACTCAAAGTGGTCGTAGTGACATCTGAAAGCTGTCTTGGGGACATCCTGGTCCCTCACTTGGATCTGATGGTAACCTGACCTCAAATCAATCTTTGATAAGAACTTCGACCCCCTCAACTCATCCATCAGCGCATCAATCCGCGGGATGGGGTATTGGTTCTTCATGGTTTTCTTTTTTAGAGCCCAATAGTCGATGCATCCTCAGTGTGCCATCCTTCTTCTTCACCATTACAACAGAAGAAGCGAACGGGCTAGTGCTGGGTCAAATGTGTCCCAACGCTAAGAGCTCATGAATAGCTCTCTCAATCTCATCCTTGTAGGCTTTGGGATGCCTATAAGGTGTAGTAATCATGGCCTGAATGCCCTGCTCCACCTCAATGGTGTGCTCAAACCCCTGATCCAGTGGCTGCCCTGGTGGTATATCCACAAAAACTGTAGCATATCTGTCCAAAATCGACTGCACATTTGGGTGTACGGCCTGTCCTGTAGACCCTACCTTTGAAACACGCAGCTCCACTGCCCACTCTATGTCTCCCTTCCGGAAGTTTGCCTCCATCCGGTGGGATGAAATTGTTTGTGGAGGATAAGTGTGCATGCCCCGAATCATCTCATGCTTACCAGTCTTCTTATCTGTCCACTCCATCTCCAAGGTCTCCCAGTCTATAGTGACCTTCCCCAGCGTGATCAACCACTGCACTCCCAGTATCACGTTGGTGTTCGGAATGTCCACCACAAAGAAATGATCTGTTAGAGTGTAAGTCCCCATGGTCACTTCCAAAGCTAGCACATATCTGGCGCACTGCATAGTTTTGACACCTGGTACCAACACTGAAAATCCATCAAAGCTCTCTGTCGGTATGCTCCTCCGCTCTACCAACTGTGCATCAATAAAATTGTGGGTAGCCCCACTGTCCACTAGTACTGAAACACACTGTCCCTGCATGGTACCCCGGACACGCAGTGTCAAATATTTGGGAACCTCTCGCAAAGAAGCAAGGACTCCCATAGTAGGTGCAAACGATGCCCCTCCTGCTCCTGGTGGTGGCGGTGGTGGATGATCCCCTCTTTGTACTACAGCGCTGCCTCCTACCTCCATCTCCTCATATGCATCCTCTTCCTCGTCATTGTCGGAGAAGACCTCTATGTAGTGTATCTTCCTAGCGGCACATCGATGTCCCGGTGCCCACGGCTCCTGGCATGTGAAGCATAGCTTCTTCCATCTCAGGTCTCTCCGGGTCTCACCATCCAAAGGTCCCCGGCCTTGGTTCCCCCTCAGAGGTGGAGCCCTTGTGCCCTTCCCCATAGGCTGAATGCCAGTCTCTGGGGGAAAGGAGCTCTGGTCCTGGGTAGGGCATCCTGCAAATCCTTGGTCCTCCCAACTGCATCATGAAGTGTAGCAGGCCTTGTGGATCTACCTAACCCATGCATAGGTTCTGCCAACCCATCAATAAACATGTATATCATCTTGGCTGAGGACAAGTCAGGTACCATCACAGAAAGCCTCAAGAACTCAGAAATGTAGGTGTCCGGGTTCCCGATCTGTTTGAGCTTGGTCAATTCAGCAAAGTGCTCTTCCAGATATCTCCGATCAAACCACTCTACCAGTCTTCGTGTAAACTCTGCATACGATGTCACAGTCGAGTGACCTAGCGTGGCCATCCTGTGGAACCACCAATCGTGGGCCTCTCCCTCTAGGTGCAGCGCTGCCACCTTGATGGCTTCTCCTTCTGCCATCTGATTAAGCTGAAAATAGATATTGGCAAGAACATTTCGAGGACCCATCAAATGTTGGCAAGAAAAACCTGCCCACTGTACGCTGCATGTCCCCATCCTGTGTGTATCTACCGCCTCTGTTCTGGTTACGGGGTCGACCGTCCTTCTTGAGCTGAACAAAATCATGGAAAGTGAGAGCTTCGCCAAAATCTCGCCCATAGGACTGATACTCGGCAAAATAACCCCCCATATGAACTGGCTCTGGTTCCTGAGGTGTTCCTGTTCTAGTGCCTGTAGCTAGAAATGTGGGCATCATGGAATGTGGGGGAGTAAGTGATACAACCTGCTGTGCTGTGAGCTGCTCTTGCAAATGGTGGGAAGTGACGGACCCTTCTCCGATGTGAAAACCCCTTGGGGTTTCACGCTGTCTCTAGTCTGTGGTAAACTTCTGCGCTATCTCTTCTATCCTCCTCGATATATCCTGCACAGACTTTAGGAGTTTGCCAAACTCCTTTCCTTCCATCTTTCTCACTTGCCATTGGTTCTACCTCCTCTGCGGCCACTACTGGAATGCAGTCTCCCTCTCCAAAAGTGGCCTCAAGACTCCGCTCTTGGTCCTTGTACTTCCTTCCCTGGTAAATGATATATGGTTTTCCTGCTGGTGTCATAGACAATCTGCTCCACAGGCTGAGCCAAGTCTATGAGCTCTGATACCACTGTAATAATCCGAATAGAAATAAACAGCAATATAAAGCAAGATAAACAAGAATCTACAACAAATAGAGAGATATCATATAAGCAATGAAAAATATGGAGAACGCTAAGCCATTTTATTATATAATTGAAAGGTACAATAAGTACGAAGGTGATCAGAATGATGGCACCTTGGCTTGCACAAGGCAAGCTGGAAATATTCTCAGAAATGCTCAAGGAATGGTTGCTCTATCAGTGACTGCGTTATCTCCAAAATGTTGTTGCTACTGCTACCGGACTGCTGCTACTGCTGGAATAGGATGGCCCTTTGGGGTTGTTGCCCCGCTTAGAAAATATATGGAACTTTGGGAATGAGCTCTCCTCCAAATACCCAAAAAAGGCCAAAAAGGAATTCCAAAATGGATGACCCCAGGATTTGACCTCCGTTGAGGAATAACGCTATTCCAGTGAAATACGCTGGCCCTGAATGATCCTCTGCCAATAGGGCCTCCTCCTCTACCAAAATGATGGAATAGTGAAGGGCTGATCCCTTCTCACTATCCCGGGCTGAATCCGCTGATGAATCCTCACTCCCGGAACTGCCTTCTCCAAGAAATGCGTGATCTCTCCCTGAGACTGCACTTCCCAAGCAAGTGCGTAATCCCTGGTTGAAGGTGCTATGGCTCCCACCTGAAAATCAATAGATAGAGCTCCTCACTCGAGCAGGCACTCGAAGTCCCCAAAGGCTGAGGTTGGGATCTCTGCTCGGAGACACTTGGTGTGCTGAACAACACTTGTAGACTTTGCTCTGTTGATTTCTATAGCGTCGGAACGTGCTCGAAGTCTCATTTTTGGTAGAGAGGCTTAGACATTGGCTATCCAGGAAACCTAGAAATCGTTTGTGGAAATTGCACTTGGATATGACTTTATTAAAATAATTAATTATTTTAATGCAGAGCCTAAGTTCAAACTTAGGGAAATTAAATAATTAAAGGGTATTAATAGAGTAGAGTGTGAATCTTCTAGAAAACGAAGATCAAGTCAACTTTTAATCTGAGCCATTGATTAACGATATAATCTTGGTCGTTGATTCATTAATGAGAAGACTATAAGAAGAGAATTGAGGGCCATTTCGAAATCAAGCCGGGGACACTCTCAGTACCCAAAGGAAATCAATTCTGAAGCAAGAGAATTCGATTTCAGTGGTTGAGTTTGTAGAGGCAGGGTTGCAGAAGCAAAAGGAGGAGGGAGGAGTCAAATATCGGGAAGTAGAAGCAAGAGGATGAAGGGAAGGGTGAGCTAATCAGCAGCAAGAACCCCTCCACTTAGAATCATGCAGTCCAGAGAGGAACTGCGCAGAGCTCTCACATTGGATGACGTAGAGGGTGAAGGAGGTCACCTCGAGGGTCCGAAATTTGTTTGGAAGATCTAGAAAATTCAGCCAGGTGTTTGCAAATTTTTCTCTGCTCATCAGACTCTTGTAAATGTACTTTCCATTTCTGAAGATAAATATAAAACCCTCATCTGTTGCACCGGTTTTCCCACATTGGGTTTTTCCGGGGACAATTTTCCAAAAATAACTGTGTTCATGTGGTTATTTCTATTGTGCTACTTATGTAAATTATCTTTCTGTTCTTATGCTCTTAACGCTAGTGAAGATTTGCAAATGTGTTTATTTCAGAATTTACTGAAGCATCTGTAAATAACTTATCTCATAAGTAGGCGAAATAAACCAAGTATTTGCAAAAATATTTTCTTCTTGAAAATTTTACATGGTATCGGATCTAAGGGATAAAAGCAGAGAGGGAGGATCTGTCATGGACTCAGGTAGTCATGCAGAGGGTTCAAGCTGTCAAAGGGACTTACGCAGTCCTCCAGAGCACATAGAAATGAAGAGAGAACACGCCATGAAAGTGCTGGCATCCAGACTAGAGGAGGATCTTGCTTCTGTGTCGAGCACAACTCCTCCAAGTGTTTGGTATATTGACAGTGGGGCATCTGTTCATATGACGGGGGTTCGAGAATGTTTCTCGAGCTACCTAGAAGAACAGATGAATTTCCAGATAACTATGGGAAATAGGGCAAAATGTACCCCCATAGGAAGAGGTACCATAACTTTTCAAACTGAAGATGGCAACAAGATTCGAGCCATGAATGTTCTGCATGTACCAGGGTTGGGGGTGAATTTACTCTCAGTGTTTCAACTTCAGAACAAAGGTTATGACGTATACTTTATTAGAGACAAGGTGTATGTCAAATACCCTAACTGGAGCTAAAAGGCACAAATCGGAGTAAGGAGTCACAAGCTGTATAAACTCTAGCTTGAATCTCCGGTGGCCCTGATTGGTAGTACAAACGACAGAGATCTGAATGAATTATGGCACAAAAGGATGGGGCATCTACATCATGGAGCCTTGGGGATTCTCAAAAACACTGTCATAGCGGCTCTTGAGCTCAACACGAAGAAAGACGAAGTTTGCAGAGGATGCGTACTAGGGAAGTACGCAAAGGCAGCATTTCCAAGAAGCAGCAACAGAGCCAAAGGTGTATTAGAGTTAATACACTGACATTTGCGGTCCAGTGTCCACAACTGCTCTCAATGGGGCAAAATATTTTGCCACCTTCATTGATGATCATTACAGGAAAACTTGGATCTATTTTTTGAGAACCAAAGATGAAGTGTTTGATTGATTCGAAGATTTCAAAGCATTGGTGAATCCACATCATTCCTACACCCTTCGTCCAGGAAATTGGATATGGTTCTACGCCTTAATCCAGGTGTGCCACTGCCTCCAAAACCACTGGCATGGGTGGAA
Source organism: Pinus albicaulis (assembly GCA_034641835.2). Classification (NCBI taxonomy): domain Eukaryota; kingdom Viridiplantae; phylum Streptophyta; class Pinopsida; order Pinales; family Pinaceae; genus Pinus; species Pinus albicaulis. The sequence continues at coordinate 655,790,821 of CM076569.1, forward strand.
GTTGAACTTGTTTGTCCATGACGTGTTGGGCCTGAATAAGAATCAATGAAACCGCTAGATCTTTTAGATGATCTCTGTAGGGCAGCCTCCTCTTCCTTCCTATATTTCTCTCTTTGTGTTGCTAGCACATTAGTACAAACTTTGATTCAAATATTTTTAGTTCCATCCCCTGGCATTATCCCACAAAGGTGCCTTCTCGCACGGGTGTATGAACCATGGTATTGTTTATTGCAATGGGGGCAAATAAATTTAGCGGTTCCACCACCTTTCCCTCTTTCCATTTTCTGAACATATTTCCACAAAGGTGTCTGAGTTTGGTCTTGTTTAGTTGGGGAATCTGTGTCCTTACGTTCTCCACTCCCCACTTCCTCCTCAACATAATCGTCCTCCTCTTCAGGATTTTCTTCAAATTGAAACTTGAAACTTGTTTCCATCATGGCTATATGGCTAGGGATTTTCTTCATGTTGGTTCCTTTCTTTGTGATAATGGTGTTGGAGAGTAGTAGAAGAAAGAGGCAAATCAGAGAAGAGGAGGATGAAGAGGAGGGTTATGGTGGATTTGAAGAAAATCCTGAAGAGGAGGAGGATTATGTTGAGGAGGAAGTGGGGAGTGGAGAACATGAGGACACAGATTCCCCAACTAAACAAGACCAAACTCAGACACCTTTGTGGAAATATGCTCAGAAAATGGAAGGAGGGAAAGGTGGTGGAACCACTAAATTTATTTGCCTCCATTGCAATAAACAATACCATGGTTCATACACCCGTGCGAGAAGGCACCTTTGTGGGATAATGCCAGGGGATGGAACTAAAAATATTGGAATCAAAGTTTGTACTAATGTGCCAACAACACAAAGAGAGAAATATAGGAAGGAAGAGGAGGCTGCCCTACAGAGATCATCTATAAGATCTAGGGGTTTCATTGATTCTTATTCAGGCCCAACACGTCATGGACAAACAAGTTCAACTTCCACCCATGCTAGTGGTTTTGGAGGTAGTGGCACACCTGGATTAAGGCGTAGAACCATATCCGATTTCCTGGACGAAGGGTGTAGGAATGATGTGGATTCAAAAGTTTACCGATTTCTATATGCATGTGGGGTTCCATTCAATGTTCTTCGCTCACCTTATTGGCATGAAATGGTTTCTGCCATTAATGATGCCCCCAAAGGATACAAAAGCCCTGGGTGTGACAAGTCCAGAACCGTGGGTCTTGATCATGAGAAAGCTAAAATAAACCATTCTTTGGCTAGAATGACAAGTTCGTGGAATGAGCATGGGCTGTCCATTGTCTCTGATGGATGGACCGATGTAAAAGGAAAACCATTGATAAGTGTTTTGGCTGTGTCGGTTAGTGGTGCAATCTTCCTGGCAGCATATGATTATTTAGACAAATTCAAAACCAGCATTAATATTTCAGAACCATTACTTGATATAATTGAAATGACTGGGCCATACAATGTCATACAGGTCATCACTGATAATGCTGCTAACTGTAAGGCAATAGGAGCAATTATTGAGGATAAATACCCCAACATTTTTTGGTCTGGTTGTTTGGTTCACACATTGAACCTTTTGATGCATGATATCATCAAAAACAAACAACCTCAATTCAAATGGCTTGGTGATTTGTACAAGAGAGGTAAAAAAATGATAAAATTTATTACAAATCATAGCAATACCCATGGGCTTTTTCGTACTCACTCCAAATTGGAGTTGTTGAAGATAGCAAAAACTAGATTTGCTAGCTATTACCTCACCTTCAAGCGCCTTTTGAAGGTAAGAGAGTCATTGGTTGCAATGGTATCAAGCCCACACTGACAGCTATTAAAGGACAGGGCAGCAACAATAGTTGACAGGCAAGGTTTCGAACATGTGGAGGAGACCGCCCTTGACCCTCTGTTTTGGGCACGTGTGAGGGAAATTTTGAATTTTACCAAGCCCATTTATAACATGATTCGGTTTGCAGATACTGATAAACCAATCATTAGAGAGGTTTATGAGCAGATGGACAGCATGTTGGGGCAAATAAAAGATATTGTTAAGGATAATGATCCCAACTTGTATGCTATGATTCATGACTGTGTGTGTGCACGGTGGAATAAACACAATGTTCCACTACATGCTTTGGCATATATCCTTAAGCCAAAATATTACTCTCCATCTTGGTTGGGCCAACCTGCACCTGGAGGTGGGGTTAGGATGAAACCTCACACAGATCTAGAGGTACAACAGGGGTACATGAAGGGATTGGACAAGTTGGTACCCGACAGGGAAGAGTGTGCTAGATTGCGCCTTAAATTAGGAAAATACTTCAGTAGCACTGCTAACTTTGGTTCTTTCCATGCAATGGAAGACAGGGACAGATTTGATGCTCTCACATGGTTGGAAGCATATGGCGGCATGGGACTTTTGCCAAAGTTGGCTAAAAAAGTTCTCTCACAGGTTGTGAACACTTCTTCTACAGAGGTGTTGGAGCACCTACAGTGTTATACACAATGTGAGAAGAAACAGGCTGAATGAAAACCGAGTTGAAAGCTTGGTTTATGTGCATTACAACTTGAGGTTGTTGAGCCATTACTGTGATCAGGCTGCCGAGGATCAATCATACAGAGTCTGGGACAACAACCCAAAGGATGATAATTTGGAGGATGGCACGTTACATCTGGAAGAATTGGAAGCAGAAATTTTTAGGGATGATGATGAAGCATCAGCAGCACCGCCACACACAGGGCCAGTCCCACCATCTACTAGTAGTAGTGCGGGTGCGGGTGCCAGTGCCAGTTCCAATGCCAGTTCTCGATATCACACTATTGTTCCTTTGCAGATCCAGCTTCAACCTTCTAGTCATGGTCGTGGTACTCCTGAGAGTACTAGAAGACCAACATTTCCTCGTGGCTCACAAAAATTAGACATTTCTCGTGGGCGTGGCAAGGGGCCAGCCAGTAGATAAAATAGATTTGTTGTTTACTAGTCTTTTCTATTTGTTGTTGACAGTTGAAACTTGACTCTTTCGTATATTTAATGACAATTTAAGTTTGAAGTTTGAATTTGAAAGAAGTTGGCATTTATAAGTTTACTGTTTACAAGTCATTATGAATTATGAATATGATGCTTCATGAAAGTTATATGGTGATCAATGAATCAATGATGATAAATGTTATATAATATCAATGATGATAAATGTTATATATTGAATTTTGAAATCAATGAATCAATTATGATAAATGATATATATCAATGATGATAAATGTTATATATCAATGATGATAAATGTATATTGAATTTTGAAATCAATGAATCAATGATGATAAATGTTAGATATTGAAATTTGAAATCAATGATGATAAATGTTATATATCAATGATGATAAATGTTATATATTTAATTTTGAAAGCTTGAAACCGTCATATTGATGATTTGTGAGACTCAAGAGTCAATATGTTGTATGCTTCCAACTTGTGGGCGTGGTTCATGAAGATTATAGCTTCTAGATGATTGATGTTATATGATTCAATCTATGTTTTTATGTTTTTTATTTCTAATTCATCATTCTACATGTTTTTGTTGACATATATGCATCAATATATATATATATATATATATATATATATATATATATATATATATATAAACGCTCCCGAAAATGCTCTGGACCGAAAGCTTCTAAAAATGGCGCTCTCGCTCCTGCTCTGCGTTTTCGCTCCCGCTCCCAAGTAACCTTGGTTTGGGGGGAGGAGGGACAAATGGCTGTCTTTTTGGTGACCTTCGTTTTTCCTGTAGGTGAAAGGTCATTACATGATTACCTGGGTCTTCTGCTTGGTTGCCTTCGAATTTTGGTATATTCGAAGGGAGCTTTGTGGGCATGGGAGGCCATGTAGGATCTGTGCGATGGAGTCATTCGTTAGGTTGGTTAAATCATGTAGATTCAATGAAGCTAAGAAAGATGACTGGGAGGTTGACGCCATTGCAATGTGTGAAGACATGACGTTCTGGTTAGAACGAGGGTTAGTCTGCGACATACCCTGCTGTGTATTTAGCTGGCTTCCCGAATGGGACGCACTCCTCTGCCCCCTAGGGGTTGAGGGAGGAGTGGTGTATGGCGTGGTGTTGGGAGATTGACTAGGGTTCCGGACTATGGCTGCTCCAATGAAGGATGAACCAATGATGGTGGCAGTGTTTCGTCTTTGAAGCTTAAATGGCGAAAGCCCTGGAACCCCTCTTGGTAATGGGGGGAGGTCCAAAAGACCCCTGGATCGACGAGGTTCCGTTGGGACCATTCGGGTGTCGACCAGGTTAGGTTTTGGAAAACTTTGAGAGGATAGAGTCTATGATCAAAGCAAAATTATGGCCATATACATAAAACAAAGCGAAAATAAAATAAATTTTCCCTTTAAATTAATCTATGTGATCAATCAAGCAAAAAAAAGTGGTTTTTTGTTTGTTTGCGTATGATACTCAAAATCCTAGAAGACCTATTGCGTCCTCACACACTCAAAAGTAACTGGGCCTGGAGAAGATTTCTTGCGAGTGCTGGCACAACGTCCCGTAAGAGCTGGCAACGCCTCCAATCAGTCGAAAAGAATCCACCAAGGTAAGGGTAGAGGGTCTGGCGCTTGCCTGCACCGTCACTTATAGGGTAAAGGATGCCCTAGTTTTGGCCACTAAGAACCACCGTCCCACGTGAGCATTTGAGTCTTGGGCTTCTTGGTAGTTAGCTAACAGTACCGAGTATCAGCTTGGTCAGGTAGCCACAACTGATACCGCACGCACTGCGCCTATGCCTAACCCCCTTTGAATCAGGTCTTTGCCGCGCTCAAGTTTTCTTTGTCGTGGGCTGGTAGGTGGATTTGAAGCTCCCTAAATACACAACTTCTATGTTTCAATATGAAGTATGATCAAGGCAGCTTATTGGATGCCTACCCCCTTGATCCTATATTAAGCTATAAATTGTTTTGTGGCTCTTGTGGGGAGAATTTAGTGAGTTTGGTTAAGTTATTTTTAGGTGTCTTGCTTTGCTTAGTGGGTGTGTGTGTGAGCATAAGGTGAACAAGCACATAGTTTGAACATGTGGATATTGTTGATCTTTTACAAAAAACCCCTATTAAACTATGTTATATTGTTCCTGGCTCAAATGGAAAACATGTGCGGATAATGGGCCGCTTTCAAATTTTCCTAGATAATCTATGTGACTAACTATAGGGATATGGCGAATTGTGAATATGGAGCGTTCATATGCTTACCTAGGATCACCGAAGGGTGCAAAGGTAGCAGAGATTACTTGCTCTTCTATAAACAATACAATCCTAGTCCCGCAATTCCTAATGCAAAAATTGAACTAAACTAAAAATTTTTTACACTAGAAAAAAGAAAATTTGCTATGCATGCGTGGTCTTGGGCCACTTACTTGGACTAGTTATCTAGGTGTGCATACCAAAATTTGCAAAACATAAATTGTTCGGAATGCAAGTTAATTTGCCCCTACTTAAACTATGTGAAATTTTTTGCAAGAATCAACTTGAATAAAAAACTGACTCTAAGCCTACAAAAAGTAGCTAAAAGTGAGTTCTAACAAACTGTGGGGTATCACAACAAGTGCTGGCAGATACATTAGGGGCTGCCAAACACCTTACAAGCAGAAAAAGACAGATTCTTGGGAGAAATTTCTCATTCTGTGAATTGCGCGCAAAAGGCCGTTGAAGGTGCGCTTTCCTGCGCACGGGTCAGCACTGAACGTGCGCCCTGTGCGTCTGTGAGGAAAAAACGCGCACAAATTCTTGCAAGTAAAAATGTTAGGAGCTGCTCTTCTTCAGTCTGTCACTTAAAAGGAATCTAGGGACTGCAAGATAGATCAGAGGACTATCAGCTCCACTCTCCAACGTAGACAAAGGTCTCCTGCAAAAAAAGGCACAACCACATAAACTTGGTAAAACGTTAGTGGAGTCGCCAATCCTGTTGTGATGGATTTGGTGCACAGATGTACGGAATCGCACCAGTTTAAGGGGTGTGGTTTACCCCTTGAAACTATTGGTAGCAGGAAGAAAGTGGTGGAGTTCAAAACCATACAATCTAGAGGAAAAAGCATGCAAATGTATACTCAAATTAAACTAAAACTGAAACACAAATATACAGAAGCTATTGAAGAGAGTCAAACGATAATAATGCAAACAGTGGCTCTAGGCCCCTTTATATTAAACGTTTGATACAAAGAAGAAATTTTACCCACTTGCCAAAGGGCCCCTAGACAATGGTTCTAGGTCCCGATGCAAGGATGTTGTTTTCCAAGCTCGCCCTGGTGCAAGCTCCCTGTCTCTCTGCTGTGATGTACTTCGATTGTTGGATGGCCAACAATCGAGTCCCCCCTATCTCCAGCTCCGGGTCACACACTGCTGGTATTGCTTGGGCAATTCTGGCCATCATAACAATGTGATCACCCATTCCTCATCTCATTGTGGCTTTATATAGGGGATTTCAAATCCTCCTTCCCTCCCTTGGTACATGGTGGATGGTGACCCAAGGGAGAAGTATAATTCCATTGTGTGCTCCAAATATTCCATTGTGTGCTCACATAGTGTCTAAGGAGGCGTTGGTGGCTTTCCTTAGGCGGCTTCATGTAAGGAGTAACTTGTCCTTTGCTTTGTGTGGTCCCAGATAGCGACATTTTGCCACTTTTAGGAATATGCGCTTATCGAGCAAAAAGGCATGCAGAAGGCGCTCTTCTCGAAGGATAATGCGCGCAAATAACATTTTATGACTAGTTCAAATTTGATTTTCTCAAAACCTTAGACATTTTAAATACTTTCTAGATTCCATAATGTCTTCCTGCCCTGTAAATCCTTTGGCTTGACATTAATTAATTTCATCTTCTGCTATACGATTTTCCAGTGTTAACACACATGATTGGTAGCTCTGCATAAACTTATCCAGATAAACATATACATAAGAATTTTTAAATCAAAATTTTACCTCAATGATTATCTTTCACCATGACATCTTCCTGTAGGCATCGACATCCTCTATTCAGATTGACACATCTCCTAAAGAATGTATTGCCAAGGGTGTTCTTGTTTACCATACTTCTATCAGAGTCCACATATCTTCTCAGGAGATCTCCTAGTCACATCTTCTTGACTTTCGGATGATAACTGCCTCTTGACATGGTTGCACTTCTCTTCCTTTCTTTCTCCACACAACTTCATTCATAGGAACGTCCAGTATCCAGTACCTTGTTTGCATATAACCACCTCATATTCCATATGAGGACATATTTGATTTCATCTGTTAGTGGCAACCTGTGCACTAGAAGAGATACTCCTTTGATCATACTTCTAACGATAGAAGTCCATCACCTGCAACCATATGACATGACTTCACAACATCCAGTGTTAGCATATATGAATATGTACCTCATCCTTTTTCGTTTTTGAGTCATCCTGCAACAATTTCACTAGAATGAAGAACTTCATTCCCTTGACCTGCTTCATCAATATGTCATCATGTTCTAATCCCTGAATTCTACAAGATAGAATTCTCGATGAAACCTTTTGCTTTCTTTCTAGTCAGCGAATCCAGAGAGGACTCCATTAGAAAAATATCAACACCTGTTTCCATATTGATTATTGAATGATGACCCTTGATCTTGATGACTTCCTTCCATCAATGTAGTTATTAGTAAGGTTTCCAGGAGCTACTTCTTCAAGTGCTCCTTCCATGCTTCTATCATGATGCTATTAATATACACTGCTTCCTATCATACTATTTTACAACCAACAGAAATCATTTAAAGAGAAAGATGATCTCAATCATAATAGAGATCTTTCACTTTTTCTTTCGTAGATTTCTTTGCATCAGGTTCTTCCCTTACTTCTGTGACATGGGCTTCTTCCTTTTTCCTCTTGTCCCTTTCAGATTTAGGACAATCCCTTTTATAGTGCCCAAAATCATTACATCCAAAGCAGCATGCTTTTCCATATTTCTTCTTTTATTATGAGGACCAAATTTACCAAATCTTCCTTTCTTCTCGGACATGGTTACAAAGGCTTGATTCCTTTCACTTGATCATGTATCAGCTTTGGCTTTCAATCTTGTTTCTTCTATCTTACTTAGATCCTGAAATGGCATTGCTTCTTATTTCCCATCGATGCTTGAAGTGAAACTTCCCCATTCTCTAGGTAGAGCATTTTGTACCATACCTAGTATTTCTCCATTAGACATTACTTCTCCCAATTTCTACAGTTGATCTCATATTGCGAAAATCTCCATAAGATATGGAATTATTCCTTCTTTTCTTGACATTCTCAATTTGTATAATATTTGTCTTAGGGATATTATTTCCCTTGCAGAACCTTTCGAGAATAGCTCCACCAATTTATCATATATTTCTTTTGAGGATTTTAGATTTGATACATAGGGAATGAGAGAGTCCTTTATGGATTCTATAAGGATCCTTCGGGCTCTTATGTGTCCCTTCATGTATTTGATATATGCATGAATGTCTTCTTTTGAAGGTTGAATTGTAGATCCTTCGATGTAGCCCATAACTTCATTTTCAATTAGATTCAAATCTGTCCGCTTCTTCCATGCACTAAAGTTTGATGACCCAACCAATTTGTTGCTCTCTTTGCAATACGTCATTTTGACAGTTTTAGATGAGGTCATAGATACTTACTTGATTAGATTGACTTCCTCCTTCTAGTAGCTTCCTTGATGAAGATGAATTTAGGAACTCCCTCTTAGATTGAATTCTCCAATGTAGATGTCTTCAAAAGTGTTGGATAATGTTGGATGGTGCTTGATGATGTGTCTTCCAACAATGTTTTCAATGTCATAAATCTTTGATGGCAAAGATTATCTCCTTGATGAGTGAATCCTTTGAATGAGATTGACGGTCTTGTTGATATGGCTTGAGAATCTTCCTTGCAAACTGATTTGACTTTTCAATGCAAACCATCACCTTGACTTTGATTCTTGCTTCGTTGAGTGTCTCCTTGCTAAGTAGCCCTTGTCTTTAGCACCTTAGCTCTGATTCCATGTCAACAATTAGGTAGGGCTAGGTTTAGTTCAAATTCTCTTCTTAATAATTACTTGTGAGCTTACTTCTTTTACTTATGTCTTCTCTTCTTAGCTTATTATGTCTTTCTTCAAGTCAATCACCAAAATACAAGAGACACAAATTTAGGCTCTTCGAGCCAGGGCCAAAACCTCTCCCTCTTGGAGAGGAAAACCCACAAGAAATTCTTCTTATAGACTTTCAGTTGACAAGTACGATGACCATGACGCAGACCCTTGACCTATGTATGCCTCCAAGACCTTGTCACTACTTTCTTCTTGACTTCTTGGTGATCCTCCCTTCAGCACTGCTCTGCACCAATACTAAGAAAACTTGGTTCTTAGCGTATTCCTTTAATCCTTCTAAAGATTCTTCAGCACCTTGTAGTATCTTCTTCTAGCCTCGGTCTTCTATATATACTTCAGCACTTTGATAACACTGTCTTATCTTTCGACCTTCCTTTATGCACTGATCTGCGCTTGCCTACTTAGAGAAAATGGGTCTCTTTTTAGCAACACTTAACTCAGTTATTTCTTCCTTCAATAGTCTTCCTTTTTCGCATTTTATATGACTCCTTTTACAACTTCTATCTCCACTCTTTTATACTTGTACTGAGAAGCACCAGTCCTGAAAACTGTCCTTGGACTTCTCTATACTTGCAGGAATCGTATCACAAAATTTATTTCAAAATTACAGTTAGCTATATTTGCATTACTTTAGTAAGAATCTTCGCTTTATTCCCTGTATATTTATATTTTTGATCCGCACTTTTAAATTGTAGACTTGTTCGAAGTTATGTGTCCAAATGAACCGCAAACCTATTTTTATATAGTGACATCCTTCCTTCATTTTAGGCTGACCTTCTAATCTGTGTGTAGGCCGACTTGTTCAGGGGTATGTGAGCCGACTTGTCCACTACTCATTGGTTGTCTAGAGGAGATGTTCAATGTTGGTCTTGAGCATCATATGGAGCTGTGTCTTCAAGGCTTATATGACAAGGTCTTGAGCATACTTCTTTGACTAGACTCTTCATATACATGACTCTTAATTAGTACATTTATGACAAGATGACAAATCCCTAAAAGACATGAAGAAGAAGTCTTTTGACCTATAATAAAAACCTTGCTCATGATACCCATGAAGCAAGCATAAAAAAAATTCATTTTATTATCTTTGTCTTCTTCATTACATAAATACATAATTACGTAGTCAATATGAAGACCGAACCTAGTTACACTTTCCAACAGACACTGTGGCTTCATATTTCATGAGGATCTCTCAATTGAGAGATCAACTTCAATCTATTGATGAAGTTTTTTCCGATACAAAGCTTGTAACTACAACACTTAATTGTTTTCCTGACTCACAGGATTCATTTGCATCTAGTATTTGTAGCATAAAGGATATTCCAAGTTTTGAGGAATTATGGACGTCATGTACTCAAGAGGAATCTAGACTTGTCTCAAAGGGGAAGATTCGAAGACCTGAAGATGCTGACTCTCAAGCTTTTGCAGACCACTCTAAAGATGGTAGAGGAAGGAGAAATTTTGGAAGATTTCAAAGAAATGCAGGAAAAAAGGATATGTCAAAAATTCAATGTTTTCGTCGCAACAATTATGTCCACTATCAAGACAAGTAATAGGAAGAGGAAGGGCAAGCATCATGCCTTAGCTGTAGACAATAGTGATGATGATGAACATCCACATCAGAAGAAATCCAAGAATGACACTACAAAAGCATTAGTAGCTAATGATAAGGATGAGGATATGCTTTACTAGGTTGATAAGATTGCAGATAGATTTCAGTACTTTCTGCAAGTAGGAAAGGAGCGAGAAGGAGTTGACAATCCTCAAAAGATAATTACTCTATATTTGTCTTCCTTGATTATTATTGATTTGTTAGCCTCTTGCCTTTGTTTCTTTTGTTGGGTTATAATCGTTCTTCTATGGGCTTCCTAGTGAGGATTGCAGGTACATCGTGAAGGCTACCATGGCTTTGGTAATAGCCAGAAGAATTGGAAGAACGAAGCAAAGTTTGTGGCAAGAGGATTCTCCTAGAAGTGATTTGTGTTCGAGAGGGAGAAATTGTACAGACCAGAAGGGCTATAGAAGCAAGCAGCCCAGCAAGTCATCAATGATGCATTCAAGGTGGCTTTACAAGATCAAGCATTTGGGTGATGGACAAGAAGTCCATAGCCATTCCCATGGTATCCAATCTGATGAAGCTGAGTGGTAGAGGGAGAAGCCTGGATTGTCTCAGCAGGATTTGTTTCAGCGTTAGAGGGAGCACCCAATTAGGGTGACCGGAGAGCAATTGTGGTAATGGATTCAAGCTGGTTAGTTTAAGGTTGAGCTAAGGCATGTGGCACACCATGTGTTGAGGTACCTATTACCCATCACTTCATGGTTGAAATCTGTAGGAGTAAAGTTTTCTCCATGATGGACCTCAGCCGGCAGCTAGCAGCCCCTTGCAGCCCTCAACTAGCTCACTGTTTCATTTCTCCGCCACATGAGCCAACCATGTGGTCCCTCACCCATTTGTATTGATCATATGTTTGAAGGTGGGCCTCTCGAACCTAAAGGTATGTCTTGTCATTTGGTAATTGAGTATTGGGTTTACTTATCGTGGACACTTCTGGTCATGGATTGATAAGGGGATTTGGGGGAAAGAGTGGGCTTAGTTTGTGCTTCTGTCCCCTTGATTTCTTTTGGATGCTACCCTTGGATTTTAGTCCCGTGGGGTCTCCTTTACTGACCATTTGGTTTTAGGGTCGTACTACCTGGGAAACCCGACCTTGGTTTCATGGTCCCGCTCCCTTATCCACATATACTACTCCCCTTCCATTCACTATACCCCCATTCATCATTTCTCCCACCTTGGTCCACATTGCCTCTTTGTGTCCACATAGGGTTAGCCTTCCCATTCCCTTGCCCCCACCTTGGGTTAGGCTTGCAACGATGCCTCAGAGGTTGAAACAACTAAGAAAGAAAAGTAAAAGCATAAATGGCCACATTCAACAGGAAAATGTACCACAAAATGCAAAATATGGTCAAAACAAACATAATAAGCACGTGGGAAAAATCCAATACATGATCTCTACCCCATACCCATGGCCATCACTCTGGTTCCATAGGCCCTAGATGAGCCTTCTTTATCATTCAGGAACCCATGAATCGTTTTCTTCACTACCCGCCCTAACTCTATGTCCTCCCCAAGCTCTCCTTCCTTTATTCCTTCGATTTTTTCTATTCCTGCGTCCTCAACTCGTAGCCTTCAATCCGCTCCTATACCCTTGCTCCCTCGCGGCCTGCGTCCTCCCTCCTCTTGTCTGCGTCGCGACCCCATCTCCTTACGCCCTCACATCCGTCCTTTCTCTCGCGTCAGTCTTTCCTTAACCCATCCTCGCAGCTGCCTTGCTTCCTTTTCCCCCTTTCCGCGTCTGCTCCTCCTGCTCCTATTGAACTTGCATTTCCATACCTCCTCACATTGCTCCCTTCCAAGCCCTCACATGCTTTCTCACCTAAACCTAATCACAAAGCCAAACAAAAAAACAAATTTTTAATTTTTGTTAGTCTGCCCTTTCGAGCCTTCAAAATTTAAAATTTTTTTTTTTAGACATTAATAACATTAAAATCCTTTTGAAAAATAAAATCCTCATTTAAAAAAAAAAAAAACATTTAACAAGTTAGAAAACAAAAAAAAATTTACCCTTCAATTTTTGTTTAAAAAATTTCATTAACATTAGCACATTAAAAAAAAAAATTAAAAATTTTAATTTTCTTTTTGTAACAAAAAATTTCTTAAGATATTTTTTTTGAGTTTTCTTTTGTTATAGGGGCCATTTAATTGTTAAAATCTTTAGCTCGAGGAAAGATTTATTTGTGGAAAGAAATTTAATTTTTTTATAGTCAAGGTAACTTAAATTTTTAGAATATCTCTATGTTTGACTATAGGAGGAAAAATAAAATTTTCTGGGTTTGGGTTATTTAAGATAATCATTTGATTCCAAAATTATTTGAAGAAGTGTTTATTGATTAGCATCTAAATTTCTCTGCTATCCTGAATATTTAATCATTGAAATGTAGTGCTTAGGCTTTCACTATTTGCATATTTCGGTAATGTTTTATGATCATTGGCATCGGGTTTTAAAATTTTGAATGCTTGATATCTTTGAGTTCGCTCACATTAATTAAAGGGGAAAATTAACTCTAAGTGTAGATTTATTTACTTGAATTATTGGATATTTCTTGAATATTAATTTTGAGGAATTTTTCAACTAAATTGTGATCAACATTTTTATTGAGTGAGTATTGTGAAATTGTGGTAAATTGTATATCTTTTGTTTCCTGAATTGAGTATTTTGAGCATCTGCATAATTGGGATTTTCTTTGAAATTTTCGTTTAAGTACTTAGCGTTTAGCTTTAGAATAAATCGTAATCTAAGTGCTTAAATCATTAATTTTTTCGCCTTCCTTGCATCTACATTTTAAGTTAGTCGTGCATTTTAAAAATTCACCTCCAAGCATAAGCTTGGTTGATAGATCTTTAGGACAAACTTTCTCGTTTAGCTTGAGGAGCCTCGGCAACTCTTCGGTAGTTAACACAGTGAACTTGCAGTCGTGAGAGCCACAATCTTTGTAGCGCCAGATGCATGCACAATGGGAAGTATAGTTAATTAGGCCCTAACTTGCTTCCTGTTGACCTCCTTCCCACAACTTACCTTGGAGCCCATGTTCAAAACAGTTAAGGGAAAGCCCAAATTTAGAATAGGCATTTTAATAAAATTAACCAAGACTTCTACATTTCACTTAGTTGTTAGATTTGCATTTCATATAAGTTAGTTGATCATCCATTTAAAGCAGCATTTTCATCTTGTTATTTGGTGAATCATTTATCTTGCAAGTCTTCTATTTCTGAGCATTGTATTTAAAGGCACTGGTCTCATAACTTTAGATCTGGTTTGTCTAAATTTAATTGAATATCTTAAACATTGCTCAATTAATCTTGCTTCTTGCATCTAATTTAAGTCAAGTTAATAAGATAGCTTTCAGTGCATCTCCTAGAACTTGTTGGTTTCCAACAAGTTTTCCTTCATCATCCATCTTTCACCATTTAGGAACTACCCACCTTAGCTTGCCTAGGAGATAAGCTAGAACGGAGTGGAAATTTTAGAGTGACAACCCTTGTCCTGAGCGTTGTGGCCCTTGGTGTACACTTTGGGCGACAACAAGCCAGTACTACCAACTCCCTACTTTGAGGCTACATAGGAGCCCAGTGCCCCTGTGCCTTGAGAAGAGTGGATCATAGAAGAACTAGTACCAGCAAGCACCTTTGGTTTAGGTCTACAAAGAGTTTGTCACTAATCAAATGATCCTAGTAAGCAAAAGAAGTGTTCGACAGGTTGAGATATTGATCTTTCTATTGTTTGAATCCATCAATAGTGCAAACCAGGGTTGCAGGGGAGTGACCCCTGCCTTGAATTTTCTCCCAAAGTGTGCTCCGAGTGGGAGTGCATTGGAAGCAACCTAGGAGCGCGCTTCTGAAATTCGCTCCCCATTGGAGCGAATTTCAGGAGCATGCTTCGCAAAAAAAATTCTGCTTCCTGGCTTTGATTGCAATTTTTTTTTGAAAATTTGTTCTAAACACATTTTTTTTCAATGAAACAAGAGATTTTGAGTGTGTTAACCGAATATTCAAGCCTATGGCCCTTGTATTGATATGCAATTGATGGTAATGTTAAATCCTTAAAGTAAAAGTGACCTTAAAGGCTTAAAGTAAAAGTGACATTCTCCTTTTTCTTTCATTTTCATCCTTTTACTTAAATTTTTAACATTACCATGAAATGACTCTGGATGTTTGAGAGTGGTTCCAACCTCATTGGATTTAATATGGAGAAAGTAGAATTTTAGATCTCACTGAAAATCCAATAGACTTATCAGTTTTTCAGGATTGCAAGATTGGGGGGATTGCAATGTTTCCATTGGATTTTGTCATGTACTACGGTATGTAACTCATATTTAATCAAGAGCACCAAACCCTCTATGTACCTTGGTGTTAGTTACATTGGTTGTTGAACTCCTCTATCATGACCCTACTAAAAATGTACCCATCACTCAAACAAAATCTTGACTTGACATGTTATGTTTTTTCTATCTTATGTTGATGCTTAGAGGGTGATATTAATGACAAAGATCCCAAGTTAGGCAATGATTTTGATTGTATGTAGGTATTTGTTGTAGCATGATTTTTTTGGATGCTAGAGGCCATCTAGAGCCTATTTGTTGATGTATTTTCGGTTCAAAGATGGATTGCACCCGATGCTATGTTGGTTATGTGCACCCTTACATGGTATATAAATGAGAACTTGTAAATTTGTGGACCTATGGTTGATGAAGATTATAACTACTAGATGAATGATGTTATATGGTTTAATCCATGTTTTTATGTTTTTTTATCACTAATTCATCATTTTACATGCTTTTGTTGACATATATGCATCAAAACATATAAAAATATATATTATATAAATTTCGCTCCCAAAATCTCTCCCGACTCGGGAGCTTTTGAAAATGTCTCTCCCTGCCCCTGCTCCCAAGCAGCCATGGTGTAAACTAACTTGGAGGAAGGAAGCTTTCACTTCAAGTACAACTTCACACACACCTGCTGATTCTCTCAAAAGGGAATTATGTTGGCCATGAGGGATGAGAAATTTATCAAATCGATGGGAAAACAAATCAACAAATGGTTGCATATCAACCATCCAAGACTACACACAAGCAAGGGAAGTAGCAATGTTCCAAGTAACATACTGTAACAGTTGGCAAGTTGCAACATCTGAGTCAAACCGAAGGTAGACATATTTTGGACCCAAACCTTAATAGGGGTTCAAGGATATGCCCTTGACCTACTAGTCCAACAAGCATCATTAATTGAAAACATCTTCACTCAGCATGTGCTATAGGAAAAACAAAATAACCCCACCAGTCTTGAAATGCATGTACCCACTCCTTGTTATTAGCAAAGAAAAAGTTGAAATCATCAAGATCCTGGGAGTATCATTATGGACAGACTATTGAGAGGGAACCTTGGTCTCCTTGGTTGGGGGCTCCATAAGAGCATGTACTGGAATCTTACTAGAGTTTGTATTTCCCTATAGCTTCAATAAGTTCTCACTCACAGCCACCAAATCTTTGTACTCGTTTGGCACTACAAACTCTAGTCCCTCGGTAGGGTAGCGCCCTCTAGGTAATGAGGCTTGTCCATTGGCATCATGCTATCCATAGTCTATGAATTTCAAATCCAGCTGATCACGAGCTTGCCCCCATGAGTTGTGACATTACCTTCTATAGAGGGAGCAGAAGCATCCTTCTCTGTACAGAAGTACTTGGTATTCAAGGAATGCATCACTGCAATAACATCACCCTCACTCTCAGAAGCATTAAGAGGGATGTAATCTGAAGGAAAATGTTCCTTTCAATGGCTTCTATGCTGGTACACATTATCAAACCCAGGGCCCCAGGAACATTCACAGTCACCAAAGAAACTGCTTACAAACTCCTCATCTACCTTTGCATGGTACACATCCTTAAACCCTTGCCTTTCACCAACTTGATCCACAAAAAAATTCACCCCTATTGTATGATACAGAGGCCCTACACCTACAAAATGAATATTGTCTGCAGCCCCTTTACGGAACACATCCTTGTACAGATCATGTACACATGATGCCATTGTGGGTCTCCTTTGGCTCCCCATCGCTTTCCTCCTCGAATCACATTCATCTTCTATGATTCCATAACTCTATGTAAGGAGGAAACATTAACATCATTTACAAATAAACTTAAGAACTACAACCTTCTAGTTCCTTGAAATACAACGAAAGACTGCAATATCCTTGAAGGATATAAGCCTTCTCCACATAAATGTGTTCAATTTGGTCTTAAATATGAATTATCAGCAGTTGTGTAATCATGAAGCATATTAATTTGTTTTCCTGAAAAGGGAGTGAAAGAATACAGAATATCAAAGATTTTTTTAATTTTCAGAATATTAGTTGAAACTTGAGTTTTTCTTTGATGAGGGACATGACTAATAAGTTATGTTTGCATTTGGTAGTCCTCATTTAATTTAAGCTAAATTGATGTATTGATATTATTTTTGTGTCCTTTGTTTCAGGATATCTTTCAGTCTGGAGTGATAAAATCTGCCACTGACTTCCAAGTTTACAAGGAGATTGCAGGGCTATCTGGTCTTGATTTTGCTTACATGGACTACACTGCAGTTTATCATACGGAAGTAAGTATGTCATTATGAATCCTGATATTTATATGATCCTTTTCTCTTTGGAAAAGAAAATTTCTGAAAAAATGAGATTAGAGTTATAAAATCACTTGAGCTTGGCAAGAAAATTGCTGAAAAAATGAGATTAGAGTTATAAAATCAGTTGAGCTTGGAATAAGAGCTAATATAGAAACATGGGTGTTTTATATTTGCAATGTAAAAGACCAGGAACTTATTTTCCTGATTGAGGCTAGTAGTAGAGAATGGATGTTAGCTATTCTCAATGCTAGCTAATTCTATAGGCTTTTACCCTCTAGCATGATTGTTATATATATGGTAGCCATGGTTGGTATTTTCATCATATGAAGAATTTAAAATTTTGAATTTTTATTTTTGCCTTCAAAATCTACAAGTCGGTTGGGCCCCAATGAGGCACCCATTCAACCCCCTTGGAATTCTATATAAATGAAAGGTTTCCTCCTCATTTGAGACATCAATTTTTGTCTTGAACATCTCTGATCTGGCGAATTTCAGAAGGAGAAAAGGAGGGCCGAAAATCAGGAGGAGGGCATTGTTGAAAAGTGTAACTAGGTCGGTCTTCATGTTGACTATGTAATTATGTATCTATGTAAAGAAGATGTCAAAGATAATAAAATGTATTTTTGGTGTACTTGCTTCATGGGTATCATGAGCAAGATTTTTATTATGTAGATAGACTTCTTCTTGATGTCTACTAGGTTTGAGTCTTGTAGGCATAGAATATAATTATGTGTCATGTATATATATGAAGGAATCTGTCATCAGTATATGCTCCAGATCTTGTCAAAAGCCTTCTCTCACATCCAAGAATTTATGGAAGAAATACCTACAAACTGACCTCTCTCAAATGATGAAAGAAGAAGCTATTATAAGTTGTTGAAGTCAGTCTACAAGCCTAAAGACAGGTCGGCCTAAAAGCTGAGCTATCACCTATATATATACTCCTGTTTCTGCGGATAATAAGCAACCAATTGAATACGGATTCCTCTGAAATTGCGGACAAGTTTGAGTGAGTTTCGCGGACTGTTTTGGAAGGAGTTAATCAGATACTAGAAGGACGTTAGGACAGATCAACAACAGGAAAGTTTTTGGAGAACACTGAAATTACAGTGCGGATACTAGAAGGACGTCTGGACAGATTAACCTCAGGAAAGTCTGCGGATACACCACAGCAAATAAGTGCGGACAAGACAGAGAATAAGGGCAGCAGTTTGAATACCGGAAAGGGCACGAAGGGCAGCACATAAATGCAGACAAAGGATAACTTACGGATCTGAAGGAAGTTTGCGGAGGAAAAAGGAAAGTCTGCGGATAGTCAAGGACAGGGTACAGTGAAGATATCTCTGAAAATTTAAGAAGCAGACTTAAGTGGCTAATATACATTGTTAAGGACTGCGATAACAAGACAGAAAATTGCAAAGGTGGAGACAGTGATCATAAGGAGAAGCGGCAGCAATAGTGAGGAAGGTAAATCCTTGAAGGTCAGTTCAAGCAATTCAAATACAATCATATACAAGGTGAAGATCAAGGTCCAGGAAGCAAATCTAGGTCTAGGGTCTAAGTCTGGGTCATGGTACTTGTCATTTGAAAATCTATAAGAAGAATTCTTTGCGGGTTTTCCTCTCCAAGAGGGAGAGGTTTTGCCCTGGCTCTAGGAGCCTAACTTTCGTGTCTTGTGCTTTTTGATAATTGACTTGATGAAAGATTAACTAATCTAAAAGAAGAGAAGACATAAGCATCACAAGTAAGGTCACAAGTAATTATCAAGAAGGGAATTTGTATTAACCTACAGCCCTCCAAATTCTCAACATAGTATCAGAGGTAAGGTGCTGAACATAAGGGCTGCTTGTCAACAAAGACACTCAAAGAAGCGAGGTTCAAAGTTTGGGTTGGAAAGTCAAATCAGTTTGCAAGGAAGACTATCTAACTACTTCAAGTGAGATATCCTATCTCATTCAAAAGATCAACTCATTCAAGAAAATAATCTTTGCCATCAAAGATTTGCACTCAAGACATTGTTCAGAGAGAACCTCAACTTCTGAAGATATTCTTTATAATCAAGGGTTCAAGTACACCAACATTGAAGAAAGGAAACCCTTGACTTCATCATCAACAAGGAAGCTGCAAGGAAATCCACTCAAGTAAGTATTCATGACCCTATCTGTGAAGATGCCTTATTGTAAAGAAAGCAACAAGCTGGTTGGGTCATCAAACTTTAGTGCATGGAAGAAAATAACATACTTGAATTTAATTGAAGACGAAGTAATGAACTATATCGAAGGATCTACTGTTCAACTCCCAAAAGTGAATGCTCCAGCCCATGGCAAGTACATGAAGGGAGAAATTAGAGCTCAAAGGATTCTCATAGAATCCATCAAAGACCCTCTCATTCTCTATGTATCAAAACTAAAGATTGCAAAACAAATATATGAGAAATTGGTGGAGCTATTCTCTGTGAGTATTGCCGGAGAAGAAATCTCTCTGAGACAAGAACTATACAAAATGAAATTATCAAGGGAAGAAGGAATCACTCCATACTTCATGAGGATTTTTGAAATAAAAGATCCACTACAGGAACTAGGAGAAGTGATGTTTGACACTGAGATGACTACAGTGGGTGGAATGCTCTATCAGAGGAATGGGGAAACTTCACTTGTAGTCTATATGGGAAGAAAGAAGCCACCCCATTCCATGATTTATGGTCTCTATGTAAAATAGAGGAAACAAGACTAAAGGCCAAAACTGATACAAGACCAAGTGGAGAGAATCACGCCTTTGCAGTCTCATATAGGAAGAAAGGAAGATTCAGAAAATTTGGCCCTCAGAATAAAAGAAGGAATATGGACAACGTACGATGCTTTGGATGTAATGAACTTGGGCATTATAAAAGAGATTGTCCTAAATCTGGAAAGAAGAAGAGGAAAAAGGAAGAAGCCCATGTCACTAATGAAAGAGAAGAATCTGATTCTAAAAGATCCAAGAAGGAGGAAGAGAGAGATCTCTATTATGATTGAGATCATCTTTCTCTTTAAGTGATCTTTGATTGATTGTAAAATTGTATAATAGAAAGCAATGTACATTAAGAAGCATCTCAATAGAAGCATGAAAGGAGCTCTCGGTGAAACAACTTCTGGAAAATCTCTCTACTAAAGTAAAGCAGTCATTAGATCAAGGGTTAGCATGGTGACAAAATTCTGGGATGTGATGACATATTGATGAAGCAGGGCAAAGGAATGAAGCTCTTCATTCTAGAGAAATTGCTACAGGATGACTCAAGGAAATAGATATGAGGTATGTAGACATATATGCTGATATTGGATGCTGTGAAGTCATGTCATATGGTTGCAGGTAATATACTTCCATATTTAGAAGTATGATCTATGAAGGAGGATCTCCCAGTGCACTGATAGATGAAATCAACATAATATGTCCTCATAGAATATGAGGTGGTTGTACATAAACAAGAAATTGGAAAATTTGTAATGTCCTGGGAATGAAGAATGTGCAGAGAGGAAGAGATCATGAAATGCAACCATGTCAAGAGGCAGTTATCATCCGGTGGCCAAGAGGATGTGACTAGGAGATCTCTTGGGAAGATATGTAGACTCTGATGAAAGTCTGGTAAAGAAGAAGACCCATGGAAAAACATATCATTAGGAGATATGTCAATCTGTATGAAGGATGTCGATGCCTACAGGAAGATTTCATGGTGAAAAATCATCACTAAGGTAACTTTTGTTCTAAAAGTTCATATGTATATATGTTTATCTGGATGAATTTGTGAAGGGTTGCTAATCATGAGAAAGGATGTATGATCCTTGGAGATGATTCGAAGGAAAGCAGCATGGCATAACAGTGGACCAGATAAGGAAGTCTAATGAGTCACTTTCTGATAGCTGACATGACTCAGGATGAAAGTGATGGATGATCTGTGCCCTATGAAGCTAAAAGTTGGAGATTCCTCAATATCGAAATCCATGACATTGAGGACATGAATTCTTCATGGGCAGCTGGGTGTCTCACCATTGCTGCTGGAGGTCCCTGGTTAAGAGGGAGCCTGATGATAAGTTTCTTACTTGGAAGAAACTTGAATTCCTAAGAATGAGCTTAGGTACATTCCTTGTATAGGAATGAGTACATTCCCTTGTGGAATAGGTCCTCCCTGGTTGAGAGGGAGAGATAGACACATCATTCTGGTCTTCACTTGGGAAGACAGAATGGAGGATTGGGTAATCATCTGGCATTCGATACTCTTTGAGAATGTATCAGGGCATTCAAGATAAGAGTAGTCGGGGACCGATATTCTTTGAGGGCTAGCTACCCAAGAGAAGAATAGTCCAAGAAGGTCATACTTTGGGAACACCTGGGTGGAGTATGTACCTTGGAGAGACAATGACGATGGTGTCTATAAGTCATGTGTCTCGCCAGCATTGTAGCCCATTGTCTCGTTGAGAGTTGGTGCTGTTAGTCAAGGCCTTGCACTAGGACAATGCTGGTTGATATGATGCTATACAGATGCGATTACCAATCTGATTCTTCTTATGAGATTCTTCAGTTTGAAAGTAACCATGTACCTGTATGAATACCTCCCTAGATAAGAGGGAGTGTTGAAAAGTGTAATTAGGTCGGTCTTTATGTTGACTATGTAATTATGTATCTATGTAAAGAAGATGTTAAAGACAATAAAATGTATTTTTGGTGTACTTGCTTCAAGGGTTTCATGAGCAAGATTTTTATTATGTAGATAGACTTCTTCTTGATGTCTACTAGGTTTGAGTTTTCTAGTTATAGAATATAGTTAAGTGTCATGTATATATATGAAGGAATCTGTCATCAGTATATGCTCCAGATCTTGTCAAAAGCCTTGTCTCACATCTAAGAATTTATGGAAGAAATACCTACAAACCGACCTCTCTCAAATGATGGAAGAAGAAGCTATTATAAATTGTTGAAGTCGGCATACAAGCCTAAAGACAGGTCGGCCTAAAAGCTGAGCTATCACCTATATATACACTCCTGTTTCTACGGATAATAAGCAACCAATTGAATACAGATTCCTCTGAAATTGCGGACAAGTTTGAGTGAGTTTTGCGGATTGTTTTGGAAGGAGATAATCGGATACTAGAAGGACGTTAGGACAGATCAACAACAGGAAAGTTTTGATAACACTGAAATTACAGTGAGACGTCAGGATAGATCAACCGCAGGAAAGTTTTTTTGAAGGAAAAATATTATTTTTCATATGAAACCCACATGTGCACAAAAGTACAAGTCGACATGGGCAAGGAAAAGCCACCTCATCAACCACATATAAATAGACATCATGTCACATCACTTTGGAGCATCATCAGTACATCACATCTATTTCTTCATTTGATTTGAAGGGAAGGAGGAATTTTTTGTTTTCTGCATTGACTTTCTGATTGGGACAATTTTGACCAGCTGCTGACCATTGTTGATTTGGCATATTTTGACTTGGTTTGACCGAATTTGGATTTGTTCTTGGAGGTCAAGTTGATTGCTCCTTTGACCGAGATTTTCTGGGCACTTTGTCCCACGTTGACCTCAAGTCTGCACCTAGGGTTTTTGTAGGTCAAAGTTTGACTTTGAACAGATTTGGAGGGACTATTTTGGGATTGTTTTGACTTAACTTTGACCAACATTCAAGGTCTCATATTTTTACTATTGACCAAGTTGATTTGGAAGAGATTTGACCATTGACCATTGACTGGCTAGGGCTACTGCAGTTGCTGTTGAATTTGACCAAAATTGCAGACCTTGACTTTAGATCAGAATTGACTTTTGGGCTCATCTCTCATTGGATATTGGTTAGTTGAATTGGATAGTCAAAGTTGTTGACCTTTGACTCATTATTGATGAATTGAAATATTATATCTCTCTAGATAAATGTCTTTTGGATTAATCACATCATTAGGATTTGATTAATTCGAAAGACATTTATCTAAATTATGGATCACAAAAGTCTTAGATCTAACATTATATCTCTCTGTTGAACATTTGATGACAATCTAATAGAAGAAGAATATTGAAAGGGTTTTCCCCCTTCTATCGTTTTTCCTTGGTCTTTGATCAAATCCTTGTGTTTCTCTTGTTGCATTTTCTTGGTTGTCTTCTATTGCATTTGAATTACTGTTTTATCTACAATTTCTTACTGTGATTGGAAGATAGAATTTATTGGAAAAGTGATTGCTAAATGAGGAAGAATTGTTGTAAGTGATTATACTAAGCATAGAACATTGGAAACATTTAACATGGAATCAAAGTTGAGGTGAAGACAAGCCCAAGGAGACAAGAGAAAGAGCAATCACTCATTTGGAAGATATCTTATCCATTGCTGAAGATCATTGGCTTTGCCAAGATGTCTACCTCATACTTCAAGATTGAAGAGAAGCTGAATGACTCATCTAACTATGCTATATGGAGGAGTAGGTTGGATGTAACTTTGGATGAGAATGATATTTTGGAATATGTTGAAGGAAAAGTACCCGAGCCTCCGGAAAAGGCTTCCACTGCTGTCAAATCCAAATACAAGAAAGGTGAGGTCAAGGCCGAGAAAATTATTATTGATTCCTTGAGAGATCATTTGATTACTTATATTGCAAAGTTGAAGAAGTCTAAAGAAATGTATGATAAGCTAGTTGGGATGTATGAGGTGAACAACTTGAGCCACATTCCTTCTTTGAACAATCAACTCAAGGATATCAAGATGAACAAGAGAGAGATTGTGCAGTCATATTTCATGAGGATATCCCAACTCAAGCATCAACTAGCATCTGCTGGAGAAGTTACATCTGATAGAGAACTTGTACTTATTGCACTTCAAATTCTTCTTTCAATTTGGGAGACATTCATCACAACTATTAGCAAGTTGCAACAATGAAAGGTTCCCTTCATTTGATGAGCTCATTGGAAAATACACTCAAGAAGAAACCAAGATGATTTCTAGAGGAAGAATTCAAAAGCATGAAGCAGGGGAGTCCTCTGCATTTGCTGCTCAAGACAAGAAGATGAAAGTGAAAGGAATGTAATCTAACTCAAGAAAGTCTGCTCCAACATTCAGGGACTCCAATAGAAGATCAAGAAGGGACAAGGAATTGTTACACATTCAATGCTACAACTGTCACAAGAGAGCTCACTATGCCCGAGATTTCCCTGAGAAGAATGATGCTCCTATATCATATAACAACAATCGAGGCAACAACAACATGTTGAATGATAAAAGAAGAAGAGATGCTCCTGATGATCGTGATGCAGGTCATCGTCCTGAAAAGAGATTTAAAAACTCATGGTATGGAAATAATGCAGCTGCTACACAATCTGAACATTTTCCTATTTTTGTTTAATCTAGTTCCTCTCCTCCAGATTCATTTGATAATTGGTTGGTAGATAGTGGGGCCTCTAGACACTTCACTGGGTATCGTGAAGTGGTTAGTTTACAAATCAGAATTTATTGGCTTCTGCAATTTATTTCTGGGTATAAAATTTGTTGGGAATTATTTCTTGTGCTGGGCTTAGAATTTACACCTTGTTGATCAAAATCCTATGATTGAGTACAATTACAATCTGTTTTTTTCTCCAAACAATCATTTTAATTGTATATATGTATCTGTGTTGTTGCCTTGCATGTTTAAAGTGTCAGGGTCATCCTAATGTTATTAGATGGGTTTGTGATACTTAAAGAATGAATTGTATTCTTATTTGTGTTAAATGGATGCATGCTAATATGGTTAGTTTGTGACCTGCAGAATGACAAATTGGAGCTTCTGCAGCCTGGTTCCCTTCAGCATCTTGGAGACAATATGCTCGCTTTATTACTTGAAGTTTTAACCACCTCTCATTTGCAAAACCTAAAAACAAAGAAAATTGAGAAGGGCTCTGAACAGTTCCAGGTTGTCTATTTTGACGTGCTGGTAAGAGACAAACATCTTATCTATTTTCCTTGTCCTATTTGTTTTTGATGCAAATGTTAGAAGCATAATAGCAATGAATCTTTTTGATGAAAAGTGTTGTAGTAGAGTACTATAATGAAGGACTTTTAACATCCTCAGGCACAAGGAATTGCTGTTGAGTCTTTAGAGAGAAAGTCATTGGTATTTTCATGTAATTTGAATAGCAGGAGATAATTTCTTGGGTTTTCTAAAGCATAGAAGCAATAGTTTACTCACTTTGAAAACTAGTGAATTCACAGTGGTAGGTCCTTTAGGATGACATTGCTTAGAGTTGAAACTTTGCATCATATACTAACAAGAAAATACTTTTTTCATTGGGAAAATGCATCTTATTGTCCATTGCTGAATAATAACAAATACATCGATGAATGAAAGTTTAAAAATAGAGATTACTCTCCCTACAAAGCATAGCCAAAGAGAGCCAGCATCTTGCTTTTCATCCAATCTCAAGAGAGTGCATCTTTCCTCAAAATGCAAATCCTCGCTGAAATATGAATGGCGAACGCTAATCGAAAAGCTGTGAATTCCTAGTTCTGGCAATGAAGTTCCTCTATTTCCACTTGATTTAGGGTTTTGGCTGCCTCGAGAGGGCTTTTGGTCGACAACATTCTGCAGCACTACGACAGAGTTTGCTAATCCCTGCAAAAAAAAGAGCAATATTGGTCATTTGTCCATTCATATTCCTGACTTTGCTTCTAAGATTGGTAACTTTCACCTTTAGCAATTCCATATGGCTATCTTGCTCCATTTCTTTCATTTTTTGAGAGCAAGGCTTTACAATATATAGTTTAAATTCCCTAATAATTACATGTGAAACAAAGTGTTGGTTTGAATTTGATCTGGATATGAACTAGTTGAATTAGCATAACCACAACAATAGCTGCGATGAGTTCAACTTATATACAGAGTGTTTAACAAGTTATGGCGCAACAAATAATGAAGCTACTCAGAAAAAAAATAAACTCATACATTCAACATTCAAATGCACATTTGCACAACTGTAATATTCCTATTGGAAATTTACAATGATAAACAAAGACATGCAGTATAACAACACAGAAATATTCAGCAAACACACATGAAAACTGGAAATTTTCCCGGAACACCAAACTGGCCCAATTTTATTAGATAATAATGTTGGAGTACAATGTGAGTTGGAGAAAGTGCACCTGGGCTTGCACAAGGCAAGCTACAAGTCTCAGGTGATGAATACAGAAATGCCCAACTGCTACAATAACTCTGCTCTCCAGAAAGTTGCGCTGTCCCTTTGATTCCGCACAGGGCCAACTTCAACCTCTGATTTTCCCCATCTAAACTACTCGGAAAATTCTAGGAAATTAAGGGTGAGCTCCTTGCTGCAAACCCAGAAAAACCCAGAAAGGAATTCCATTGGTTTTGACTTCCAAAAATTGGTCCCTCATAGCTTGGCCCTCTTTCAAACCAAAAAACAGTCACTATGAATGAACCTGCCAATCTCTGCTCCCAAACCTCCAGCAATCTCCTTCAAATAAACCTCCAACCAACTTCTCAACACCCCAGCTCCTCAAACCTCCGGTGAGTGCTTCCCCCAAACACTGCACTCCAGTGACTGCACAGTCATGGAGAGAGATGCAGTCCTAAGCTCTAGAAATATGCTCTGCGTGGGATAGTGTCCCCTCTTTTGTAGCTACACTCCTCCTGGCTGGAAATGATCCAGAAATACTCCTATAGCTCCTCTTAGCACCCAACTCCACTGCTCCTCCACCAACAACATAGCCTCTCCCTCTGTGCAGTAGTTGCTCCAGAACTGCATAGGCTGACTCCAGAGATGCGTAGAGGCATGTTTGTGTGTCTCCTCCACTCTCAATGATAGAAGGAAGCCTTCCTTGGGTGGCACTTGAGGTCCACCAAAGAAAGGTTGAGCTTCACTCCTTGGGAAGCTCTTGTGCTAAACAACACAACTTGGCTCAACTGAACAACTAAGGAAAATATGATTTTCGAATAGGCAAAAAGACCCCAAATGCTGCTTCACTCCTATTTATAATTGTTGGCCATGAGCCTCATGTGGGCCCCATCTAATTTCGACTTCACCTTAGGGAATTCGAATTCCCTTCCTTGAGTGTGTATTGTATGTGGGTGAGTGGCCCCCAAATTCCACTAGCATGCAAATTAACGCACTTCTCCTAAGTTCCCTTCACCAAAACTGCCTTAGGCTATTATTAATCAAAATTGCCAAAATTGGTTCCTCAAACCTTAGGAAAATAATTAGGTAGGGACATTACAACAACTCAACTCTGAATTTTCATTAATTCGATTTGACTATACAACAATATATGAACAACATGAAACTTTATGACACAAAAATCAATACACTACTAAACTTAGTGTAATAGCTTGTTGGAACCAAAACAAGAAGATCTATAGGATGGGATGCTAAGAAGTGACTTCCAGTGGCCGGAGAGAGTTTGGTGGGTGATTTACCATTTTCCCGAATTAAAAGTGACTTTAATTAGTCACTTAATTAATCAAAAATAAAAAAGGGAAAATGATTAATTGAAAAAAAAGGCTAAAAGTGACTTAAGTTTATAAAAATAAAAAAAATCACTTAGATGGAGTTAAGAGGGAGCTTCTAGAATGGTAATAAAATAATAAAATAAGACATTTCTAGAAGATTAGAGATCTATCTAATGGAACTTTAAAAGGAGCAGTAAGAGATCATTTGGGACATCTTCGATATGAGCATTGTCTTGTGTGAGAGGTTTGAGACCATTGTTCTCTACTTCAGTAGCCCTAGGATGAAAACCCTTGAGTGATTTTGGTGAGTGGACAAAAGGCCACCTCATTTCCTTGGTAGATTCATCCAGAATTTACAGGTGCAGTGATCAATTTTAGTTTAGTTTGGAGGGCTAGTGCAGTATTGGAGCAGATTCTTGAGACCAACTATATTGGTTGTATCTGCATGTAAACCCACTTTATGTGATATCCCTTGCAATAAAAATCTACTAAGTGCTTTTCTCAAATTTTGGAAACTTTGTATGGAGAAAATTTTGGGTACAAATCTAGGAAAAATGGGTGAAAATTAATTAATTTAATTTTGTGTAGTAGGGGAGGCCCCTAACATTAGACAAATGAAAGATTAATCACATAGTGGGATGTTGGGGGCACTCCATGAGGAAAAACGCACTCGAGGAAATCGAATTGGAGGGAAGAGGGAAGAGGCAAGGAGGTCGAAATATTTGAGAGGGACCCACAAGGAAAAGTAAGGCAACAATTATTGCGCCGAGAGGCGCATCTACAGCCCAGTATGACCCCGATGTCAGGTGGGTCACGTCCTCATACAAAATGTCGGCTTAAGTTTTAAATTTAAAAAAAAAAGGAAAATAAAAATAAAAAATAATCGCATTGTGCTAGAACATATATCAATTTCTAATACAATTATGTATTATTTGAATAGATAGTAAATTATATACGTGAATTTGAATGGATCATAAATTTACCTTTAACAAAAAAAATTACCACATTGAATTTCCAAATTAAGTAAAATTTTAACCATCTTTACTCTTTACTAAAGTAATTACCATTTCCTAAATTAAAGGAAAAGAGTTAATTGAACACAAACAATCAAAATCCAAAATCTTTTAATATTTCTTCTAATTAAATATTTGTAAAATGAATTTATACTTACTCCAGAGCTATGGTAAATAAATAAAAACATATATAAACTAGATGTATGGTAAATAAATAAAAATTATTTTTATATTTATTCCATTAACCTTTTTATATTTAAAAAAACTTTAAAAAGAGGTTTTATTTAGATGAAGCCTATGGGAGGAATACCATGGGACAAATTAATATTGATACCATGGGCCAGATACCATGGGCCAAATACCATGGATAAATAAATAAATATAAAAGAGGTATAAACAAGTATGATAAATAAATAAATAAATATAAAATAGATATAAAGAGGTAGGGTAAATAAATAAATATAAAAGAGGCATAAAGAAGTAAGGTAAATAAATAACAATATATCAAATAGGATTATAAATAAAAATCTAATTATATAACAAGCCTATGGGCCAAATACCATAGTAAAGAAAAGGGGTATGGTAAGTAAATAAAACCTCTTTTCATATTTACTCCATAATCTCCTTTATATTTACAAATATTTATGTTCATTAGTTTACATAACTAAGAAGAAATAGAGAGAGATAGAGTGATAAGGGAGAGATGGAGAGAGAGTGTGTATGTTTAGGGGTGAGATAAAGAGACAAAGTAAAATGTATGGAAAGAAGGGGGGAGAGAAGAAGTGAGAAGGAGAGAGGGAGGGATATAGTAATGTAGTTGGAGAGAGAGAGGGGTGGAAGAGAGAGAGAAAGAAAGGGATGGGGGAAGAGAGAGGATTAGAGAGAGAGAGCGAGAGATATGGGGGAAGAGAGAGGATTGGAGGGAAAAGAGAGAGAGAGGTGGGAGAGAAAGGGGGAGAGAGGAATGATGAGAGAGAGGAGGAGAGTGATGGGGGAAGAGAGAGTATTGGAGAGAGAGAGAGAGAGAGGGATTTAGGGGAGAGAGAGAGAGAGGAAGGACGAGAGAGAGGACTTGAGAGAGAGGAGGAGAGAGGGATCGATAAGAGAGATGGAGTTAGAGGGGGAGAGATGTAGGAAATAAGAAATATAGAGAGTGAGAAGTGGAGAGAGAGGAGTGACAAGGGAGAGACAGAGAGAGAGCGTGTATGTTTGGGGCTGAGATAAAGAGACAAATAAGGAGAGATGGAGATAAGGGGGGAGAAGGAGATATAAGGAGAGAGGGAGGGATATAGTGACATAGTTGGTGGGTGAAGAGAGAGAGAGGGAGAGAGAGATGGGAGAGAAAGGGAAAGAGAGGAAGGAAGAGAGAGGATGTGAGAGAGTGGAGAGAGGGAGGGAAAGAGAGATGGACTTGGAGGGGGAGGGGGAGAGAGGTAAGAACAAAGAAATAGAGAGAGAAAGGTGGAGAGAGAGATAGAGTGAGTGAGTGATAAGGAAGATGGAGAGAGAGGGAGAGAGGGGGAAGATAGAGATATAGATGGAAGGTGAAGAGAGGGAAGAAGAGAGAGATGGGGAGAGGAGGGGATTGACAAAGAGATTGATATATATGGATTGCGAGTGTGTGTGTGTGTTTATGGGGGTGAGATAGAGAGACAGAAAAGAAGAGATGGAGGGGGATATAGATATGGATGGAGGGTGGAGAGAGGGAAGAATATTTCTCACACTAGATGGATTGATATAAGTGGAGATGGTGATTTATAATCCTATTTGATTATTTGTACTATATGCATTGATTTTAGTGTAGATATTTATTTCTAATGATATTTGATTACTTGCACTAGATGCATTGATTTCAGTGTAGGTGGTGATTTCTAATACAATTTGATTGCTTGCACTGAATTTGTTGATTTCAATTTAGATTTCGATTTATAATTATATTTGATTACTTGCACTAAATGAATTGGTTTCAATGTAGATGATTTCTAATCCTATTTGATTGTTTGCGCTAAATGCATTGATTTCAGTGTAGATGGCGATTTCTAATCCTATTTGATTTATTTGAGTAAATGCATTGATTTCAGTGTAGATGTTGGTTTCTAGAGAGAGAGAGAGAGAGAGAGAGAGATAAGGAAGATGGAGAGAGAGGGAGAGAGGAAAAAAGGATGAAAGAGAGATATTAATGGGGGAGAGGGAGAGAAGGGGAAGATAGAGATATAGATGGAAGGTGAAGAGAGGGAAGAAGAGAGAGATGGGGAGAGGGGGTGACTGAAAAATAGATTGATATATATGGAGTACGAGAGCGCGTGTGTTTAGGGGGTGAGATAGAGAGACAAAAAAGAATAGATGGAGGGGGATATAGATATGGATGGAGGGTGGAGAGAGGGAGGAATATTTCTCGCACTAGATGGATTGATATAAGTGGAGATGGTGATTTCTAATCCTATTTGATTATTTACACTAGATGCCTTGATTTTAGTGTAGATATTTATTTCTAATGATATTTGATTACTTGCACTAGATGCATTGATTTCAGTGTAGGTGGTGATTTCTAATACAATTTGATTGCTTGCACTGAATGTGTTGATTTCAATTTAGATGTCGATTTATAGTTATATTTGATTACTTGCACTAGATGACTTAATTTCAATGTAGATGATTTCTAATCCTATTTGATTGTTTGCACTAAATGCATTGATTTCAGTGTAGATGGCAATTTCTAATCCTATTTGATTTCTTTGAGTAAATGCATTGATTTCAGTGTAGATGTTGGTTCCTAGAGAGAGAGAGAGTGAGTGATAAGGAATATGGAGAGAGAGAGAGAGAGAGAGAGAGAGGACAAAAGGAGGAAAGAGAGATATTAGTGGGGGAGAGGGAAAGAAGGGGAAGAGAGGGAAGAAGAGAGAGATGGGGAGAGAGGGTGATCGACAAAGAGAATGATATATATGGAGTGCGAGAGCGTGTGTGTTTAGGGGGGTGAGATAGAGACAAAAAAAAAAGATGGAAGGGGATATAGATATGGATGGAGGGTGGAGAGAGGGATGAATATTTCTTGCACTAGATGGATTGATTTAAGTGGAGATGGTGATTTATAATCCTATTTGATTATTTGCACTAGTTGCATCGATTTTAGTGTAGATGTTTATTTCTAATTATATATGATTACTTGCACTAGATGCATTGATTTCAGTGTAGGTGATGATTCCTAATACTATTTGATTGCTTGCACTAGATGTGTTGATTTCAATTTAGACGTCGATTTATAATTATATTTGATTTCTTGCACTAGATGCATTGATTTCAATGTAGATTATTCCTAATATTATTTGATTGTTTGCGCTAAATGCATTGATTTCAGTGTAGATGGCGATTTCTAATCCTATTTGATTGCTTTGAGTAAATGCATTGATTTCAGTGTAGATGTTGGTTTCTAATCTTATTTGATTGATTGCATTAGGTGCATTGATTTCAATGTAGAAATTATTTTCTAATCTTATTTGATTGCTTGCATTAAATGCATTGATTTCAATGTATATGTTGATTTATGATTTGATGTAATTGGATATATGATGGTACATTAATATTAAAGTGATTGGATTAACAATATGCATTAAGAAAATAGTTTGAGATGATTGTAACATGAGTACGTTCTTATTATTCACATTTTCTATCTTTCAACACTATTATTGTCACTTTGCATTTAAAAAAAATATTTCATCATTTTTCATCATTATAGTTGTTAACAATAATTATCATCTCAACGAACTGAGGTAACTAAGAAAATTTAAAATTAAAATGACCAAGTTAATCTCAGAAATATTTAGCATATTTAAAATGATTATATTAATATTTGATATATTTACATATTACTGATAAAATTAATCATATCTTTGATAGATTTTCCTTAGCAGCACACGACTGAAACCAGCCTAGATCCATTTTACATCTCAAAAATATACAAAAAATTTAATAATCTTAAAAATGTGACGTTGATGCCTCCGACTGGAACTAGCCTAGATCCATCTAACTCTGGATCTATCATGCGCCGAGAGGGATCAAATCTCTCGAGGTGCAAACCTTTCCTCAAGTTTTGCACTCAAAAAATAGGTTTGCACCTCGAGAGATTTGATCCCTCTCGGCGCATGATAGATCCAGAGTTAGATGGATCTAGGCTGGTAAATAGAAGGTTGGGGTTAGCAATTGGTATCTTTTGCTAATTTGATATCTAGAACATTGTTTGCTCAAGTTGTTTAGCTGGGTCAACAAAGTGCTGTTGAGCACAAGAGTTTCACAAGGAGGAAACTCACCCTTCTCTTCGGTGGACTACAAGTGCCACCCTAGGAAGGTATCACCATTGTCTTGTGGAGGCAGGGAGAGGGATAGCATAGGTACCACGAAATTTCTAAGCTCAGCTGGGATGCAAATTTAGAGCTACGCGGTCTTCTGGGATTTGGTGCCAGAAATTAGAAACCACATAATTGTTGGGTAATCCATTACTGAATTTGTTGGAAGAGAGGAGAGAATTAATGAGGGAAGAAGGAGCCATCTCATCTGTAGGAATTTCCTTGGCTAAAGCTAATGCAGTATTACCCAGGTCTACATAGTATTTGGGAAGGAATTGTTGTGGGCGGTCTTGGTCAGTGGTATTTGGAGTTGGGCTGTTGTGTGGGAGTTAAAAGGGAGTCAAGGGAGATTTTACACTATTTTGGAGGACTGCAAAGACAAAAATTGTTGATGAATTAAATTTAATGGCAGTAGAGAAGTGTTGGGAATTTGGGGTTCATTTTGGAGCTTCAAAACTAGAGAAAACACTTTCTGGGTTTTTCTAGGTTTTTGACAAGGATCTCAAATCTAATTTTGCAGAAATTTCTGGGCATATTTGAGGGGGAAAATCAGGGTCTCAAGTGAGGCAGCAGTGCAAAATTACTGGGCCAACACAGTTTTCTAGAGGAAAGAACTTCTACAGCAGTTGGTCATTTTTGTATTGATCTCCTGAAGCTTGTATCTTGCCTTGTGCAAGCCTAGGTGCACTCCTTCCATTTCTCATTGTACTCCAGTCATTATATATAATAAAATTGGCCAGTTTGGTGTTCTGGGCACAATTTTTGTTTATGTGTGTTCACTGACTAATTTTATGTGTTGAAATTATTGTATGTCATTGGTTATCACGGTAAATTTCTATTTGGAACATTACAGTGGTATCAAAGCATGATATTGGCTAGTTGTGGGGGAACTAGCAAGATCATGGAGGTTTTGCCCATGCATTCATAGTGACTGGTGAATTTATGGGCACTTCGATGACATTGAAAGGGAAGAGTACATAAGGGATCATGGAGGAGTTGATGAGGCATAACTGACTGTTGAGGAGGAAAAACCAACAAGTCTTAGAGAGGATGCAACAAGTGATGGGGATGTTGAAACATAAACAACATAGAAGCCACACACATGCACACTCAGTTCAGTAGAACAATACCCATGGCCAACCCAGCCGACCTACCATGCCTCATCTTTTGGGTGAACCGAAGAAGGAGAGGGAACCAAACACCTTTGCAGATTTGATGAGGCCCTCCATGGATATGATTGATGAGTGTGAGGCGTTGGACCCTAGGATCAGGAGGGATTTCCCATTTGAGGAGCATGGAGGAGGACAATTAGAGGATGAGACCGAGAGGCGCTTTTGTTGGTGGAGACCTGGCTTTAGATATCAGGAGCCTGAGGAGGAGGTTGAGCATGAGATTGTGGGCACACAGGAGTGTGAGGAGCGTGTTGATGTGTCTAGTGTGACGTAGGAGTCACCCTTGTTGGAGATCCCTTTGGTAGCTCTGGTTGACACCCTAGTGGAGAGAGTAGAGCATACACTCAGAGGGCCATATATTGATGAAGTGCCACCCATGGATGAGGTGTTGTCCATTGTTGAGGAATCCATTGATGAGGTGTTCAGGGCCATGTCCGATTTTTCAGGTGATAGCAGCACATAAGAGGTTGATGAGGTGCCGAGAGATGTATCCACCGTTGATGAGGAGTCGATAGGTACAGAGGCATCCAGATCTGCGATAGAGTTTCCAAACGGTAGCTACCTGTTGTTGATTGTTGAGGATGTTATGCATGATGAGCTATCTTTGGAGGGATAGTTAGTGGCTCATGTTGAGCCCATGGTGGAGGAGGATGAGCAACCATCCTTAGAGTCAACCATCGATGAGGAGCAATCATATGCATTGGTAGCCAACATAGATGTCATACTTTCAGACGACGGTCCCCTTCAAGCATACATCGATGGGGCTTGCAACATTATTGGGACACCTCCGCATGTTGGTGAGAGGGAGGCCGCGTTACCTAGGAAAATTACATGGATTAGCCAGACTAGTGAGATGGGGTGACATGAGTTGCGTAAGGTGCAACATTCGCAGGATGAACGACCTGTTTTGTGTATGGTTGTTCATGCATTCGATCCCTCTCTCAGGGTTAGATGGCGAGAGATATTGAGTTGGTATCTAGTGGAGTTGGCTAGGAGGATAGATGCATCCATGGCCACAGTTCAACAGAGGTCGTGGATTACCAGAGGGGCTCTAGGGCCAGACTGTCGTTGGGATCTAGGTGGGATTCTCCATCACATTGTGGAGTCAGTAGGTGATGGTAGTAGCTGCGTGATGGACTCGACGATTAGGTTCACACACCTTTTCACATCCCCTTCAGAGTTCCTGACAACACTAGTGATAGGATGGATTGATAGGGGAGCAGGCAGATTTCATGAGTTGTCATGGCATGTTGGGTGTACATGGGATTGGAGAATGATTAGACTACTCTGGCAGGAGCTGGTAGGAGGAGGTGGCATCATCACACCATCGGATAGGGCATCATATGGAGACAGTTCTCTCTCATTGATGTATTGGGCACTAGATGTGAAAAATCTACTGCAGTATATTTGTTTATTTCCTCGTACTTGATTTAATTTATACAAGTTATTTTCAGAAATTAGATTCAGAAAATACCTAAAATAAACACAACTACAACCTACACATGCAGATCATTTATTGAATATTTCACTCATGCAACAAAGTGACACATGGATTTTTGGACATAAGTCCTTGGAAGAACCCAAAGTGGGAAAACCGGTTCAGCAGATATGAGGGTTTTATTATGAAGTAGTTCTGAGTACAACAAATCTGGGTTCCAACCTTGGAAAACTCGACAGAGAATAAAAGATATAAAATCTGCATCTAACCTGAAGATCTAGTGACAAATATCTTACTGATCCACACCCTCAAACGGGATTTACAGGACTTAGCCCGTATCTGACCCTAGAAACCCTCAGCGCTGCTTTTGAAGCTCTAGAATTTCCCTGGAGGGACTGCGTCAGCCTCTGCGTGGCTCTAGGAGGGCTTGCGTCACCCTAGGAGGGTCTACGCTGCCCCTGCGCTACCTTTACTTGGCCAGAGTCAGCCCAGCGTGGCCTTAGCTGCCTCTGCGTTGTCTCTATAGAAATTTTTGAATCTTAATTCTTATGCATAAATTATTTCTGTTAATCCGGATAAGCTTCTCCTACTTATACAAGTTATCAACTGAATAAATTCAAGTTAACATGAAAGAAAAACACATAACAGATCTCTACCAATTCAGATCTAGAATAAGCACATGCACACATAGACAAAGTGACACAATTATTTCTGGACAAACTGTCCCCGAAAAAAACCAATATGGGAAAACCAGTCTTTGGCTGTTGGAGGGCTCTATTACTAAGAATATTTCTGAATACACAACTCTGGGTTCCAGATTTGGAAAACCCTACAGAGAAAACTCTAGATCTGCAACACAATACTGACTGATCCACACCCTCAAATGGGATTTATAGAACTCAGCCAGATGTAAGCCTAGAAACCCCAGATCTACCCCTGAAAGACACTGCGTTAGCCTTTGAACGCTTCCAAATGCCCAACACTGTCACTAGAAGGAACTGCGCTACCGCAGACTGTGTGACACAGTCACTACGCTGCCCCTAAGGGTCTCTGCGTAACCCTTGAAGGGTTTCCTCAAAATCACACTGTCCTCGCTGCTGTCTGCTACTACTGTTGCTACCATCTGCTGCTGTTGCCGTCTGTTGCTGCTGCTGCCTTCCTCTGCGCTGTCTTCCCTGATCTCTTCTCTGCTTCTTGTGTATTCTAGACCCCGGGATCAGATCATCCCCTTGGTCTAAATTCCCCTCTCTGCAATTGAAACACTTGAGAATTATTAGCAACCCCACCCTAGAATCTCAGCTTAGCTTCAGTGCTCTGCCTCTGTGTGTCTTACAAATGACCCCAAGCCTTTCTTTTATACTTTTCTCGTTGACAAATCAACGACCAAGATTAAATCTTTAATCAATGGCTAAGATTAAGAGAAAGCTTGATCCATATGACTTAAGACAATTTCATCACATGTTTAATTAAATTCACTTTAATTATTTTATTTTCCTCAGTTTTAACTTAGGAAATACATTAAAATAATTAATTAATTTAATATCTCCTAAACCATATGAAATTTCCCAAATCCATTTTCGGGTCTTGTAGATCAAGTGAACTCTAGTCCTTCCTTAAAATTTGGGACCTAGAGCACAACTGATGCTACCCCAAATACACAAAATCTCAACACTCCCTCTTAGCATCAAGGGTGTGCTCTAGCAATACATCACACTTATGTATTACATAATTTTGGGCACTGGTTATGTGCTGCTGAAGCTTGGCCTCCTGCCACTCAACTCTGCACTGCTGCTGCCATTCTGTACTATTGCCCATGACTCTACCACTGCTACTGCAACCACTGTACTGCAGCTCCCTCTCAATATGCTGCATCTGTGCTGCTCATAGCACTGGCACTGCTGATCTACTGCACTGTGACTTCAGTTGTTGAGAGAAACAACTGAATCTTCTGCCCAATCTTTGACAAACAAGTCTGATGGGTTGCATCCTCATCACTGAAGCTCCATAGGCTACAGATCTGTGCTGACATCTAAAGAACGATGCACAACTACAAATTTTCCTGCGTAATCAGACTCCCTCTGCACTACTGAAGTCACATCAGCTCCTTGTGCTGAAATCTATCACGTTGCTGCATCACTGCGCTGTCCCTCTGAAGCTCTGCACTGCGTAAGCAACACTTCTCTGCGCTGCTGAAGTCACATCAGCCTCTGCGCTGCTGAAGTCACATCAGCCTCTGCGCTGCTACTGCTGCTATGCTCTGCGCTACTCCTCCCAACCTCCAGATCTGCCTCTGCTTATGCCTCATCTGTGATCTATGCACCCATTGCTCCACTTGTCCCACTACTGTCTTAAGGCTTCCGTAGCTCGCTTGTGATCCAAGAAATGAGTTGCTCAAGGATCTCGCCTTACTTCCATGTAGCTCCTCTACATGTCCATGTCAGACCCAACACATCATGGACAAACAAGTTCAACTTCCACCCATGCCAGTGGTTTTGGAGGCAGTGGCACTGGATTAAGGTGTAGAACCATATCTGATTTCCTGGACGAAGGGTGTAGGAATGATGTGGATTCAAAAGTTTACCGGTTTCTATATGCATGTGGGGTGCCATTCAATGTTCTTCGCTCACCTTATTGGCATGAAATGGTTTCTGCCATTAATGATGCCCCTAAAGGATACAAAAGCCCTGGGTATGACAAGGCCAGAACCGTGGGTCTTGATCATGAAAGAGCTAAAATAAACAATTCTTTGGCTAGAATGACAGGTTCGTGGAATGAGCATGGGCTGTCCATTGTCTCTGATGGATGGACTAATGTAAAAGGAAAACCATTGATAAATGTTTTGGCTGTGTCGGTTAGTGGTGCAGTCTTCCTGGCAGCCTATGATTATTCAGATAAATTCAAAACCGGCATTAACATTGCAGAACCATTACTTGATATAATTGAAAAGACTGGGCCATACAATGTCATACAGGTCATCACTGATAATGCTGCTAACTGTAAGGCAACAGGAGCAATTATTGAGGATAAATACCCCAACATTTTTTGGTCTGGGTGTTTGGTTCACACAATGAACCTTTTGATGCATGATATCATCAAAAACAAACAACCCCAATTCAAATGGCTTGGTGATTTGTACAAGAGAGGTAAAAAAATGATAAAATTTATTACAAATCATAGCAATACCCATGGGCTTTTCCGTACTCACTCCATATTGGAGTTGTTGAAGATAGCAAAAACTAGATTTGCTAGCTATTACCTCACCTTCAGGCGCCTTTTGAAGGTAAGAGAGTCATTGGCTGCAATGGTATCAAGCCCACACTAGCAGCTATTAAAGGACATGGCAGCAACAATAGTTGACAGGCAAGGTTTCGAACATGTGGAGGAGACCGCCCTTGACCATCTATTTTGGGCACGTGTGAGGGAAATTTTGAGTTTTACCAAGCCCATTTAGAACATGATTCGCTTTGCAGATACTGATAAACCAGTGATTGGAGAGGTTTATGAGCAGATGGATAGCATGTTGGGGCAAATAAAAGATATTGTTAAGGATAATGATCCCAACTTGTATGCTATGATTCATGATTGTGTGTGTGCATGGTGGAATAAACTCAATGTTCCACTACATGCTTTGGCATATATCCTTACGCCAAAATATTACTCTCCATCTTGGTTGGGCCAACCTGCACCTAGAGGTGAGGTTAGAGTGAAACCTCACACAGATCCAGAGGTGTGGACAAATTGGTACCTGACAGGGAAGAGTGTGCTAGATTGCGCCTTGAATTAGGCAAATACTTCAGTTGCACTGCTAACTTTGGTTCTTTCCATGCAATGGAAGACAGGGACAGATTTGATGCTCTCACATGGTGGGAAGCATATGGCGGCATGGGAATTTTGCCAAAGTTGGCTAAAAAAGTTCTCTCACAGGTTGTGAACACTTCTTCTGCAAAGAGGTGTTCGAGCACCTACAGCTTTATACACAATGTGAGAAGAAACAGGCTGAATGAAAACCGAGCTGAAAGCTTGGTTTATGTGCATTATAACTTGAGGTTGTTGAGCCATTATTGTGATCGAGCAAATGAGGATCAATCATATAGAGTATGGGACAACAACCCAGAGGATGATAATTTGGAGGACGACACGTTACATTTGGAAGAATTGGAAGCAGAACTTTATAGGGATGATGATGAAGCATCAGCAGCACTGCCACACACAGGGCCAGTCCCACCATCTATTGGTAGCAGTGCGGGTGCCAGTGCCAGTGCCAGTGCTAGTGCCACTCCTCGATATCACACTGTTGTTCCTTTGCAGATCCAGCCTCCACCTTCTAGTCATGGTCGTGGTACTCCTGAGAGTACTAGAAGACCAACATTTCCTCGTGGCTCACAAAATTAGACATTTCTCGTAGGTGTGGCAAGGGGCCAGCCAGATAAAATAGATTTGTTGTTTACTAGTCTTTTCTATTTTTTGTTGACAGTTGAACAGTTGAAACTTGACTCTTTCTGATTTCATATATTTAATGACAATTTAAGTTTGAAGTTTGAATTTGAAAGGTGAAACTTTGAAGTTGGCATTTATAAGTTCACTGTTTACAAGTCATTATGAATTATGAATATGATGCTTCATGAAATTTATATGGTGATCAATGAATCAATGATGATAAATGTTATATAATATCAATGATGATAAATGTTATATATTGAAGTTTGAAATCAATGAATCAATGATGATAAATGTATATTGAATTTTGAAATCAATGAATCAATGATGATAAATGTTAGATATTGAAATTTGAAATCAATGATGATAAATGTTATAAATCAATGATGATAAATGTTATATATTGAATTTTGAAAGCTTGAAACCTTCAGATTGATGATTTGCGAGACTCAAGAGTCAATATGTTGTATGCTTCCAACTCGTGGGCGTGGTTGATGAAGATTATAACTTCTAGATGATTGATGTTATATGATTCAATCTATGTTTTTATGTTTTTTATGTCTAATTCATCATTCTACATGTTTTTGTTGACATATATGCATTAAAATATAAAAAATATAAAAAATATATATATTAAAACGCTTCGGAACGGAAGCTTCTAAAAATGGCGCTCCGCGCTCCCGCTCCCGCTTCCAAGTAACCTTGACTCAGACACATACATTTTTGACATATATGCAAGAGATATTTTTTGCGGCTCTACATGGTGTACCCCCTGTTTTGTATATGGATTATGCTATGCTGATGGAATCTTTGTTTTTTGTTTTTTATGTATGATGGTTTATCCGAGATGCATTCTAGTTTAGAATATTGTTAGCTATGCGATCAACTGTTTGGTTTTGACTTCTTGGTACATGTGTGAATGTAATGTGGTCAAATTGTTGGCGTAATATTTTTGCACGCAAGTATTTTCTAAACAGATGTGAATCTCGTATCTCAAATGCTTGGTTTAACTGCGATACTACTAATTGGGAATCGAGGCAGATATGTATATGGCGTATGCCCTGATTGAGTGCATCGCACATAAGTCCGATGATGGCATCATATTCTGCCTGATTGTTTGTTGCTGAGCCGATACAAGTCCCATTGGTGCAGAGTGGTGATCGGTCAGGGTGATAGATAACCCAGGCGGCTGCTGCTAAACTTTGAGACCATCGCGATGCTCCATCGACAAATCCGAAGTAATGGTCGGGTTGGTAATCCATTGAGACACAGGAGCGTATTTTGTGACAAGTCTTTTGGTCAAAAATTTTAAAGTGTTTGGATTTGTGTACATTGACTCTAGGGGTGGGCCTTCTCGGCCCTTATGGGTAGAATTTCTTGAGATAAAGGCCACTAACAGGGTTGCTGAGGAATGTTTCATCTAGCTCATTCCAGATGTATGCCCCCTTGAGGAGGCAATGTTTTATGATGTAGGGTCCTTTCCACAAAGTTTTGAACTTTTTTGGCCCTAGGGCTTCTTTTGTGACATCGTAGTGGAGGACTAGCTCTCCCTTAGTGAATGAGCAAGGGTTGATGTGGTGGTCGAATGATGCTTTTACCCGTTTCTTGTAGGCCTCATTGTGTTGCAGCGATGGTCATCGGCTTTCGTTGACGAACTCTAGTTGTACTAAACGTTGTTCTAGAGGCTGGGTATCATCGAGGAGTTCGATGGCGGCATGTAAATTCGAGATCTCGCGGAAATCGATGCAAAAGCGTAGGGTGCCCTGATTTTTCACAATGGGAATAGGATTGGAAACCCAAGATGTGTGGGCGGCCCGAGTCTTGGTTTCCGATATATGATGATACCTATCGTATATGGTGTATCGTCTCCTCGGTGTTTGGTGGGGGGAGAATCTCTGTGATGGGAGCATGCGTGAACGCAAGGCTGGGTCCCTCGTTAGGATGGTCAATCTCCTATGGGTGGAAATTGCGTCTGGTGCAGAGGTGCCTGAATGTTTCCATTAGCGGGCATGCCTCTGGTTCATGGTTATGGAAGTGCAAATGGTGCATGGGACCACTGTGCCAACTGAGTAGATTGTGTGGGAATCAACACTACTCTATGTCCCACACGTGGACGCTTGGAAAGGATCCGATGTAGAAGATGAGGTCTTCTGCTTCCATTTCCGAGTTTTTGGCTTGGGTATGTCTAACTCTTTTGGGGAGTGTAGACTTAACGCTGCTCTTTCCGCTCTAAGCTTCGAGAGATGCTTGCATCTTATTGTATGATGAAAGTGTGAACAAATCCGATAATAGTTGTGCGTGATCTTCTCTTGGTTAGAGAGAAGTCTTTGCGGGAGAGAAGAAACTTTGCGAAAACTGTTTGCGAGGTGCTTCAATTCTTTGCACTAATTGACCCGGTGGTCGATCAGGTCGCATAGTCCGCATGTTATCCTAGGTTGAACTTGGGTCATGCTTGGTTGGCGCGCCTTCCAAATTTGCCTCTTATGGTGGCCTGGGTATGGGGTAGATCCTTGCGTTTCTTCTCTAATGCATGTATCGTGTCAATTAGAGGATGAACTCGCGGGATATAAGTATAGCGTTGTTCATGGTGATTGCCCTGACATACTAGGCAAAACATCCTAGATATGGGGTTCCCCTCCTGCTCGCTTGGTGGCGTGACTGGGTACCAGCGTTGTAGCGCTTCTAAGTTAGGGCAAGTGGCAACCACATGGTTGGGCGTTTTACACAACGTACATGTTGGTCTTCTCTGCAGAGGGCACTTGGGGGTAACTAAGGGTTCCCCGAATTGTCACTTTTCAGTTGATAGAAAGAGGATGGATCTACTCGTCACATCTTCTTGAGTTGTCGAGCTGTTCATAGATTCAGAGTCAGAGCCATCTTCTTGGGAGAGGCGGACTATCGCTGAGTGCAAACTAGCTAGTGCTAAGCGGAATCGAGGGATATAATGGCTTTGTTCTAAAATGTGGTTGTCAACACATAAAGGACATGTGAATTGTGCTGCCCGCAAACCAACATAGTAAACGCGCTCTATAGGATACCGCTTGTGGATGAGCTCCAGGGTTCTGCATTCCTC
The DNA here is from genome assembly GCA_034641835.2 of Pinus albicaulis. Taxonomy (NCBI): domain Eukaryota; kingdom Viridiplantae; phylum Streptophyta; class Pinopsida; order Pinales; family Pinaceae; genus Pinus; species Pinus albicaulis. The sequence continues at coordinate 655,834,125 of CM076569.1, forward strand.
GATGAAGTGGCCACGTTCATCGCACAACACGTAGTGTACGACAGGAGGGGGGAAGATGAACGAGAGTCTTTCAGGCGACTGTGGTTTCTCCTGCAGGTGTAGAATGACGCGAGGTTCATCTCCAGATGATTGGGTGGAGGGATCCTTTTGATAGGATTGCTCGATGGAATGTAAGGCATCCCTATATCGTGTGATCTCTGGGCAATGATGGGTATAGTGTCCATAATTGCTGTAGATAGCGCATGCGTGATTTGTACGCAATGCTTTGCCTTGACTTTTGTTGGCAGGTTCCTTTTTACGGGAACTTGTTGCTACGATGTCTACTGCAGAGATGAGGAGCGGTTTCAATTCGTCCAGCTCTGGGCAAATGTGGGTAGGGTGGCCTATTACGTGACATATGGCGCAACGTGGTGATTCCCATGGCGTGGTGGGATTCTCCATCTTCTTTCCTCGTCTATTGGTTTTCTTCGTCGTAACCATCGGCTCTGCGATGGGAATTTCCTTTGAAGGGATGTTTGCGACAGTCTCCTGAACGGCTAGGGCCTGCTCAGGATTGAGGGGCATTAACCCTATAGAAGTGATGTGTGCGACTCCCATTGGAGGAGGTGGGACTAGGTACCAAACTGGTATTGCAAATGATAAGTTTGGTAGGACGCCATGACCTGTTGCGACACAAAATCAGCTGGGGGGAAGAGGAAAGGAGTTTGGGAGGTGGCGTAGGCTAGAAGGCTGCCGTAGCCGAGGACTCCGTGTCATTACTGCTCGTCTCCGTGTCTTTACTAGCTTCGGTGCTTGATGAGGACATCATGCACACCGAAGCCCCGGTGACATTAGGTGATGACTCAGGTATAACAGGGGGATCTCCTAGGAATGACCCTAGGATGGACGATGGTTTGAACTGGTCGAGGCCATATTCTTGGTACCGTGTAAGCGTCTCGGTAGATGTGTCTACATAGGGTAGAATGACATCCAATATTTGTTAGGGGCCGCTTTTCGCTGTGTCAACTGGTCGACCGTAACGATGCGGACCTCATGGGGGAACATCATAGTTCGAAAGACGGAAGGGCTATCGCTGACATGGCGTACATATAACTCCGCCCAAGGAGTATATTGTAATCCAGTTGGGCGTCCAAGACTTCATTGTCTATAAGGACCGTCTTGCCGGCTAAGCAGACCGGAATGTTTTGGTAGCGACTGACAGGAGTTGAAGGGCGTCCATCGTATGCTCTAAGCGTGATGTTTGATGGCTTTAGTTCGGGAGACCCTAACTTCTACCATACATTCTTTGACATGATGCATGCGGATGCACCCTCGTTAATGATACATCGCTGAATGGTGATGTTTTGAACTGACATTGGTATTTGAAAGGTGACCATTGAGGGAAGCCTAGGGGTGGCTTTATCTAAATCAAAAGGCATCAGGCGCGAATCGGCAGGGTTGATGGCACCTAATGCAAAAAGTAAGGCTTTCATTTACTTTGGGCATGATTGTAATACCTCCAAAGCTGACATAGCGGCAGGAGATTGAGCTAGATCATCCACAATGCTATAGTTATGGGCTGCTTTGAAATGGTTTCCTACCTGCCTAGTTGGTCCCTTAGCCATTTTTGGCAAAGGTTCAATAGGCATCTTTGATATGGTCAAAGGTGCTATTGGTGCACCTGTACTGGTCCTTGACGCATTGTTGTCTTGTGGGGTATCGTAATTTCGGTTCCGTGTCTGAAAAAACATTTCTTCGCTAGTCATGTAGATTTCGTGGCTGCTTTTTCCGGAATTGTTGGGAGTTTGTTGTTGCATGCTAATTGTCCCTTGATGGGGGAAAGGCTCTTGCATGACTGCTGTCTGCTGGGAGGATCCCCCTTGTCCACAGTTACTCTGCAGCTTTTTCAGCTCAGGGAGGTCAGGACAGTGGTGAGTGTAATGGCTGTACTCACCACAGATCAAACAAGAGTGGTTCATCTGGAGACTTGCCCTCTTGTTCTGCCTTTGGGGGTTGCTTGGCTCCTGGTTTTGATTTTGGTTGGAGTTGCCTCCAGCCTGAGATCGCGGAGGGCGTTGTTGATTGTTGCCCCCCCTCTCCAGGATTTCCTTAGGCTTGTTTTTTCCTTTTTTCTTAGTTGCTTTAGGAGGATAATTTGGATTCTCTTGATTATATGGTTGGCGCGGTTAGGTTTGGGAAGGTTGCACAAAGTTCACTTGTGCATTATTCTGCATGGGTGGGTTTTGTGCTGGGGACTGGGCATATTCCAGTCCTTGCCCCTGGTTTATAAATGGTTGCTGGGGGGGAGTTCTTCCGTCAGCATGTCTAGCTGCGTACTGGGTCCCCTGAGCCGAAGGATAGGGTCCTCTTTGCTGATGATGTTACGATGACGCCCTACTGGTCAAATTTTGGGTAGGCGTAGGATGAATTTGGTAGCCGGGTTGAGGTATGTTCTGGGTAGAATCATATGCGTTACCGGGGTATGGAATGTTGCTGCTTAGGTGATTTTGGGTCAATGACCCAATTAAACCGTCTGCGGAGTTCGACGCGCCTAGTAATTCTTTGTAAGTTTGCAGACCCGGGGCGTTAGGCAGGATATTGTAAATATAGCCTGATTGTGTATAGATTAGCTCGAGTTGTTGGGCCTCACTGATGGCGTCCTCTTCGGATATGGGCTTTCATCCTTTGAAATCTCTACGGTGAGAGTTTTCAGGAACAGGTCTAACAGAACTCGATTGTCGAGTTTGGCTTTGCAAAAACTACGATGCCGCCACCACTCGTGGAGATGGTCCGAGATATGGACGACGGGTGTTTGCCTAAAGTGGGTCAGTAATTCCATTCCGGAATCGTGGTGGATGGGTAACTGGAAATAGGTTAGGAATGCAGTAGTGAGTGCGCTAAAGGTTCCATGTGTAGCAGAGGGCCGCTCCACATACCATTTTGTGGCTATTTCGGTTAGAGTGCGTTGAAATAGTCTTAGTCGAATAGTATCGTCAACGATGCTGTTCAACGAACACCATAGGTGGAAAGTCATCACGTGATTTCCGGTGTCTTCCGCTTGCTTTCCTTCGAACTTTGGAATGTCCGAAGGGAGCTTCGTGGACATGGGAGGCCATGTGGGGTTGTGTGCAATGGGGTCGTTTGTCAACTTGGTTAAATTTGGTAGATTTAACGAAGCTAAGAAAAGTGACTGCGAGTTTGTAGTCATTGCAACTTGTGAAAACACATTGTTTTGGTTAGGAATAGGGTTTGTCTGCGACGTACCCTACTGTGCGTTCACTTGGCTTCCCAAATGGGTAACACTCCTCTGCCCGCTAGGGGTTGTGTTAGAAGTGGTGTGTGGTGACCCTATGGGGGTGTTGACCGGTGTGGCGTTGGGAGACCGACTAGAGTTCCCAAATAATGATGCCCCAATAAAGGATGAACCAATAAGGGTGGCAATGTTCTGTCTTTGATGCCTAAATGACGAAAGACTTGGAACCCCTCCCGGTAATGGGGGGAGGTCCAAAAGACGTCTAGATCGACGAGGTCCTGTTGGGTCCGTTTTGGCGTTGACTAGGTATGGTTTTGGAAATATTTGAGAGGATAGAGATTATAATCAAAGCAAAAATCCGATCGCATACATAAAACAAAGCGAAAATAAAAGATAAGTTTTCCCTTTAGATTAATCCTACGTGATCAGTCAATCAAAAAATATGGTTTTTTGTTGTTTGCATATGATACTCAAATCCTAGAAGACCTAATCGTCCTCACATGCTCAAATGTAATTGGGCCTTGAGAAGATATCTTGCGAATGCTGGCACAACGTCCCGAAAGAACTGGCGACGCCCCCAGTCAACCGAAGAAATTCAACCAAGGTAAGGGTAGAGGATCTAGTGCTGCCTGCTCCGTCACCTATAGGGAAGGATGCCATAATTTTGGCCACTAAGCACTGTCGTCCCATGTGAGTGTTCGAGTCTTGGGCTTCTTGGTAGTTCAGCTACCAGTACTGAGTATTAGGCGGGTCAGGTAGCCCCGAATAATGTCGCACGCACTGGGCCTAAGCCTAACCCCCTTTGAATCGGGTCTCTGCTGCGCTTGGGTTTTCTTTGCCATGGGCGGATAGACAAGTTTGAAAGTTCCTCAAATAGTCAACTTCTATGTTTCAAGATGTAGACTGATCAAGGCGACTTATTGGATGCCTACCCCTTGGTCCTAACTTAAACTATAAATTCTCTTGTGGCCCTTGTGGGGAGAGTTTAGTGAGTTTGGTTAAGTTAGTTTTAGGTGTCTTTAATTTACTTAGGATGTTAATGTGTGTAGTTTGGTTAAGTTAGTTTTAGGTGTCTTTAATTTACTTAGGATGTTAATGTGTGTGAACAAAAGGTGAACAAGCACATAGTTTGAACGTGTAGATATGTGGTGATCCTTTTCAAAATCTCCTATTTAAACTATGTTAGGTTGTCCCTTGCTCAAAAGCAAAACATGTGCAGATGTGGGCCACTTCCAATTTTTCCTAGTTAATCTAAATAATCAACTATAGGGAGATGGTGAGTTATCAATAGAGAGTGTTCATATGCTTGCCTAGGATCACCTAAAGGTGCAAAGGCAGTAGAGATTACTTGCTCTCTACAGACAATTCGATCCTGGTCCCGAATCCTAGTGCAAAAAATTGAACTAAACTAATGAATTTTACACTAGAAAAATGAAAAAGATTTAGCTAAGCGTGCGTGGATTGGGGCCACTTAATTTGGCTAATTATCTAGGTGTTTTTGGTGCCTAAATTCGCAAAACATAAATTATTTCAGAATGCAAGTTAATTTTCCTCCTACTTAAACTATGTGTTAATTTTGCGAAAATCAACTTGAAATAAAACTAACACCTAAACTACTAAAACGTAGCTAAAAGTGAGCTTTAACAAGTTGCGGGACACATCAACCAGTGCTGGCAAATTTATTATGGGCTGCCAGCCACTTTACAAGCAAGAAATAACTGGAAATAGCACCAAATTTGTGCTTCTGGTTTCCGCGTGCAAAAGGCTGAGACAGACGCCAAGGCTGCGTGCAGGTCACTGTTGAACGCACACACTGGGGCACGTCTGTGTGAGAAAAAGCCGCGCAATTTTCCCGCAAAGAAATTTTTGGGAGCTCTTCAGCTTCAGCCTCTCACTGAGGGTGAACCAGGAAGTGAAGGAGAGAAAGGGGGCAGTTCCAGCCCAACTCCACAGCAAAGAAAGAGGTCTCTACAAAAAGGCACAAGCACATAAACTTGGAAATAAAAGCCAGTGGAGTTGCCAATGCTATGTGTGTGTGTTTGACGCACAAATGTACTAAATCACACCTGCTTAAGAGGAGTGGTTTTTCCCTCTTAAGTTCTTGGTCACAGGCAGAAAATAAAGGGAGTCAAGCAAGTTAGGGAACATGCTAAGACATAAACATACTAAATAGTGAAATAGCATGCATATTCAAACATAAAAACTAAACTAAAACAAATAATACAAAAGCTCTAAATAGAGTCAAACAACTTCAATAATCCAAACGGTGGTGCTTACGTCCCCTCTTATTGAATGCTGGTAGGAATGAAGGATGAAACTTTTACCCACTTGCCAAGGGGCCTTTAGAACTAGGGAGTTCTAAGTCCCGATGCAAGGATGTCTTTACTTCTAAGCTACCTTGGTGCAAATTCTCCCTCTCTCTACTCTGGTAGACTGGAGTTGTTGGATGGCCAACAACTGAGTCCCCTCTATCTCTGCTCTGGATCACACACTGCTGGATTGCTTGGGGCAATTCTGGCCAGCATAACGATGTGTTCTCATATTGTTCATCTCTTGGTGGCCTTTTATAGGAGAATTCAAACTCTCTTTCCCTCTCTTGGTACATTGATGGATGGTGACCCAAGAGAGGAGGGTGATTCCATTGTGTGCCACATTTATTCCATTGTGTGCTCCCTTGAGGTCCTAAGGAGGCTTGGGCAGCTGTCCTTAGGTGGCCTCAAGTGTGGGATCAATGTGCTGAAGTGTGCCTTGTGGTTCTGAAAAGTGACTTCCGCCACTCTCAGTACCGCGTGGCTTTTTGAGGGAAAGCCGTGCAAAAGTGCACCTATCGAAGAAAAGCACGCAAAGGCGCATTTTTCTAGTTCCTTCAGTGCACAATTTGATTTTTCTCTTAGACCTTAGAGATTTTTAAATGCTTCAGATTCTCTAATGTGCCTCAGCCCTGTAAATCCTTCTGCCTGACATTTAATAATGTCATCTTTGCTTGTCCAATTTTCCAATGATAACACTCATCATCCATCTGTCCATGCACTATCCACTCCTTTTGAGGAGGTTTGATGTGTTGAGATTTTGGGGTAGCATCGGATGTGCTCTAGCTCCCACAAATTTTGTGGAGGAGCTGGAGTACATGAGATCTCCAAGACCCAAAAAGCGTTTAGAAGAATTCCATCAGGTTTAAGAGATATTCAAATAATTAATCTTTTTAATTAAAGACCTAAGTCTAACTTATGAAAATTAAAAGATTAAAGTGAATTAAATTAAACATGTGATGAGAATGACTTAAGTGATGTGGATCAAGCAACTTCTAATCTTAGTCATCGATTAGAGATTATATCACGGCCATTGATGTTTCATCGAGAAAAGTATAAGAGAAGGGCTTGGGGTCAGTTGGAGGACACACACATTGGCGAATCACTGAAGATGAACTGAAATTCTAGGATGTGGTTTGCTAAGAATTTCAGGAGGAGTTTGTAGTGCAGTGAGGGGCAGTATTGGCAAGGGGATGATCTGATCCGAGGCCAAGAGCACAACAACGGCAGAGAGGCAGTATACCGAGCAGCACAAAGACATCCCAAAGCCAGGCAGTCCAGTAGAGGCCACGCAGGGTTGACGCAGGCCCATTCAGGCCAGTGCAGGGGCAGCATAAGCCCTTTAGGGGTGGCGCAGGCCCTTCCAGAGTAGCGCAGAGGCTGACGCAGGTCAAGAAGGCCGACGCAGAGGGCTGGGGAGCAGCTCTGGGGTTTCCAGTGGGCCAGAAAGGCTCAAGTTCTGTAAATCCTGTTTGAGAGTGTGAATCAGCCATATTTTTTGTCTCCGAGTGACAGAGGTATTGTTGCCGTGTTTTTCTCTATAGGGTCAACTATGTTTGGTGCCCATAAATGTTGTATTCAGAATCTGCATAATAATAAAACCCTCCAGAGCTAGCTGCACCGGTTTTCCCACATTGGGTTTTTCCGAGGACATTTGTCCGAAAAATTTGTGTGTCACTTTGTCATATGGGCATGCTATTCAGTAAATGATCTGTATGTGTAGGTTGTTATTTGTATTTACTTCGCTGTTATTCTGAAGATTTAGATTAATAACTTGTGTATTTAATAATGTAGGAGAAGGAAATCAAGAATTAACAGTAGGATTTCTTAGATTAAGAAATTTTCACATGGTATCAGAGTGATTGCAGATAAAGCTGGATCTCCAGCAAATCAGCTAAAGAAATTTGTGTTGTAGAGAGCAGTTGAAGCAACAGAGAATCCAGAGAGGGCATCGTAGTACCAGGAGGACGCAGTCCCAACAGAGGCCCCACGCAGGGGCTGACGCAGTCCCAACTGGGTGACATAGAGACAGTGCAGTGCCTTCCAGAGGAACGCCGGAGCAGCCTGTGCTGCGTTGAGCCAGTCTACTCACGCAGAGGCCAGCCAAGGTGATGCAATCCTGTTTCGAGTGCTATGTAGAGTTGTCGTGGTCCGGAAGCGAGGCTATAGATCTTCAACAATTGCTGGTGGGATGGAGATTATTGGTGGGGTGCAGATTCTACCGGTGCAGAATTGTGCCTATGTTAAGTTGACGAAGAGCGGGAGAACAACTGCTCAACAGATTTTTGCCAAAGAAATCTGAGGATCGATCGTAGGGTGATCGAAGAGAGCTGATTCATGGGATTTGGTAGATTTCCGAGGGAGGAAATCAATGGTCAGAGGGAGCAGAGGGTGCCTTTCTTGCCAAGGACTCTAGATCTAAGTTTCTGTCGAGGGTAGCAACAGAAGTGGGGAGAGTAAGATCTGTTCCGACAGATTATTTCTGAGCAGATGGCGCCACAGGGACTGCACGATCAAGATAGGTTGGACGACCTATCCAACTTTTCTATCTAGAAGGCCAGAATCTTGACAATCCTGGAAGCATACGATTTGCGGGAGCATGTAGAGAGCGTCTTGGCTACACCAACCAATGTTATTCTTCTTGCAAAAAATAATGAAGCATCGACACATGCCAAACGCTTCATCATGGATGGGGTTAAGGATCATGTGGTACCACACATAGTTGAGAAGAAGACGACTAATGAGATGTGGAAAGCTTTAACCACACTGTATCAAGGAAAATTCATCCAAAAGAAGATGCTTCTAGAGAACCAGATGAGGTTGTTTATGATGACCAGGGGAGAGGAAATCGATCCCTTCCTCTTCAGGTTGCAGGCATATCCAGATTAGCTGATTGCCATGGGGGTCAAGGTGGAGGATGATGTCATGGTGAAGACTGCTCTAAATGTAGTCACAAAGGACTGGGAAACGTTTTTCCAAAGCATCTTGGGCAGACAGGACCTTCCAAATTGGGACGATATGTGGGCTATCCTTCGACAAGAGGAAATCCGCTGAATGACCAAGAGACAAACCAGCATCGGATCAAGCAAGGTGAAGAAGGAGGAAGAGGAAGATGCAGCCCTGACATCTAAGAAGTAGCAAGGGAAAAAGGAGCGTGATCTATCTAAGATCAAATGTTTCCAATCTGGTGAACTTGGACACTTCGCTAGCAATTGTCCTCTAAGGAAGAAGGACCAGGAAGCTTCTAGTTCCAAGGTTGCGGTAGCTAGAGAAGACGATGGCTTTGACGATGACGTAGCCATGAACTCTCATGTACTTTGAGAGAAGAGGTGGGGCGATATTGATCTGTAGAGCAGCTACAGAGTATTGGTTGGATCCTTGAGGTGCCCAACTCTTGGATCACATATGAGCTACGGGAGCCTTAAGACTGTAGCAGGAATGACTGGAGCAGTGGGTGCAAAGGATCCTATATGAAGCAGAGGTAAAGATGGACATTGTAGATGGGAGCAACGCAGTGCAGAGGCAGCAGCAACATAGAGGAGGCATGCTTATGCAATGTAGTGTTGTAGCAACGCAGTGGCTTTAGGAGGACAACGTAGAGCAACAACCTATGGAGCTTCAGTGATGAGATGCAGCACGACTGACTTGTCTGTCATTGGGTAGGGGTCCTTCAGTTGCTTACTCTCAGCAATTGAGTTGTAGTGCAGCAGTTGGCAGCACGATGTAGCAATTTGAGAGGGAGTTGCAGTATGGATGTAGCAGTGACAGTAGCAAAGTCATGGGCAACAGTACAGAGAGTAGCAACAGCGCAGTGATGAAGGGCAGTAGGCCAAGCATTAGCGCAGAGACCGATGCCAGAGATCAGAGAAGTACTTCGGGGTGAAGTGTATTGCTAGAGCATATTCCTCGCTAAGAGGGAGTGTTGAGATTTTGGGGTAGCATTGGATGTGCTCTAGCTCCCAAATTTGTGGAGGAGCTGGAGTACATGAGATCTCCAAGACCCAGAAAGCGTTTAGAAGAATTCCATCAGGTTTAAGAAATATTCAAATAATTTATCTTTTTAATTAAGGACCCTAAGTCTAACTTAGGAAAATTAAAAGATTAAAGTGAATTAAATTAAACATGTGATGAGAATGACTTAAGTGACGCAGATCAAGCAACTTCTAATCTTAGCCGTCGATTAGAGATTAGATTAGGTCGTTGATGTTTCAACAGGAAAAATATAAGAGAAGGGCTTGGGGTCAGTTGGAGGACACACACATTGGCAGAGCACTGAAGCTGAGCTGAAATTCTAAGGTGTGGTTTGCTAAGAATTTCAGGAGGAGTTTGCAGTGCAGCGAGGGGCAGTATTGGCAAGGGGATGATCTGATCCAAGGCCAAGAGTACAACAACGACAGAGAGGTAGTATACCGAGCAGTGCAGAGACATCCTAGAGCCACGCAGTCCAGCAAAGGCCACACAGAGGCAGCAGGGGCCACGCAGGGTTGACAGAGGCCTAGTCAGGGAAACGTAAGCCCTTCAGGGGTGACGCAAGCCCTTCCAGAGCAACGCAGAGGCTGACGCAAATTAGGAAGGCTAACACACAGGGCTGAGGAGCAGCACTGGGGTTTCTGGTGGGTGAGAAAGGGCTCGAGTTCTGTAAATCCCGTTTGAGGGTGTGAATCGATCATATTTTCTGTCTCCGAGTGAAACAGGTATTGTTGCCGTGTTTTTCTCTGTAGGGTCAACCAAGTTTGGTGCCCAGAAATGTTGTATTCAAAATCTGCTTAATAATAAAACACTTCAGAGCTAGCTACATCGGTTTTCTTGCATTGGGTTTTTCTTGGGACATTTGTTCAAAAAATCTGTGTCACTTTGTCATATGAGCGTGCTATTCAGTAAATGATCTGTATGTGTAGGTTGTTATTTGTATTTACTTCGCCGTTGTTCTGAAGATTCAGATTAATAACTTGTGTATATAATCAAGTAGGAGAAGTAAATCGAGAATTAACAGTAGGATTTCTTAGATTAAGAAATTTTCACATGATGTCCTTACCCTTATGAGGAAGGGTAGGTCTGGGTGGTGCTCTGATCTTAAGGACTGTATCCAACATGTCCCTAGTATTGGAAATTGCATCCTACAAAGTCGTGGGCTTGTAGGCCCTCACCCTCCCACGCGATGGGTTTGTTAGCCCCTAAACAAACAACATAATCAACCATGCCTTCGAGATATCATATACCATCACTGACAACCTCTGGAACTTTGCAATGCAAGTCTATACGTTACCTATTTGTCTCGAATGTGTGAACTCCCTGAAGTGCAACTCTAGGTCCTTTCTGTCAAACCGCTCTATAAGTCTTCGGGTAAACTCTATGTCAGAAGTAATAACTGCATGTCCTGGAGTAATTAGTCTTTGTTACCACCACTCCTGTGCATCTCCATCCAGGTGTAAGGTGGCGAATTTAATCACATTTGTGTCCCTCATAGGATTCAAGTGGAAGTAGGAGTCTAGCTTTTGCACCCAATCCCTAGAAAATTTCTTGGCTGATCCATCGAAGTTGGGGAGTGTTATCTTCCTCACTAGCTTCTGCAAATCCCGGTTTTGCTATCCTCCCCTATGTGATGACCCAACTCCACCTTTGTGCTTCTCTTTCAAATTGCAGAACTACCCGAAAGACATGGCCATTTTGATCGTGGGGTCCAATGCATCATACTCATTAATTCCCTCTAAAAAGGATCTCAATATTTTGCGAATGAATCAGGTTCTCCCGATGGCCCATCTACAAATTGGGCCATAGTGGGACAACCAGAATAACTAGTTACAGGTGGGGTATTTGGCTGGTTTATGTGTGCATGTGTTTGGCTCCCCTCATCGGTTCAGGATCCACCTTCACCATTGTTGTCCTACCTCCTACCTCTCTTGATTTTGCAAATGCACACTAGCCAGCTGCACTAGCATGTCCATCATGAGTTTTTGTTTCCTTCCCAATGTTGAGATTTTGTGTATTTGGGGTAGCATCAGTTGTGCTCTAGCTCCCAAATTTTGTGGAGGGACTATAGTACACTTGATCTATAAGACCTAGAAATTGGTTTGGGAAATTTTATCTAGTTTAGGAGATATTAAATTAATTAATTATTTGAATGTATTTCCTAAGTTAAAACTTAGGGAACTTAAATAATTGAAGTGAATTTAATTAAACATGTGATGAAATTGTCTTAAGTCACACGGATCAAGCTTTCTTTTAATCTTAGCCATTGATTCAAGATCTTATCATGGCCGTTGGTTTCCCAACGAGAAAAGTATAAAGGAAAGGCTTGGGGTCATTTGTAAAGACACATAGAGGCAGAGCATTGAAGCTAAGCTGAGATTCTAGGGCGGGTTTGCTAAGAATACTCAGAAGTGTTTCAGTTGCAGAGAGGGGAATTTAGGCCAAGGGGATGATCTGATCCCAGGGTCTAGAATCAACAAGAGGCAGAGATCAACTCAAAGAGGCAGCACAGAGAAGCAGGAGTGCAACAGCAAGAAGGGCAGCACTATGCTACGCAGGTGTTACGCAGAGACCCTAAGGGGCAGCGTAGGAAATGTGTCACCCATTCTGGGGTAACACAACTCTTTCCGGAGCAATGCTGAGGGTTAGAGGGGCTTCAGAGGCTGACACAGAGGCTTCAGGGGCAACACTGGGGTTTCTAGGCCCTAATTTTGGCTAAGTTCTGTAAATCCTGTTTGAGGGTGTGGATCAGTCATTGTTTTGGCCCTCGATCAACCAGTGAGCTGTAGATCTATTATTTCTCTGTCGGGTTTTCCAGACCTGGAACCTAGGCTTGTTGTATTCAGAAAATTCTTAATAATAAAACCCTCCAACAGCCAGAAGACTGGTTTTTCCGCATTGGGTTTTTCCAGGGACTATTTGTCTAGAAATAACTATGTCACTTTGGCTATGTGTGCATGAACTTGTTCTAGATCTGGATTGGTGGAGATCTGTTATGTGTTTTGCTTCGATTTTAACTTGAATTTATTCAGTTAATAACTTGTCTAAGTAGGAGGAGCATAACTAGATTAACAGTACATAATTTCTGCATAAAGTGTAAAGATTCAGAAATTTCCACACCCAACTCTGCCATTGTCAACTCCTTGCCCCCCTGTTTAGGCCCCTCCACATTCTCTTCATTCTCCAGGGTTTCTCCTCCCCAATTATCACACTCTCTAGCATTTTCTACGTCAGTATCTAAAAAAAGATCGGGCCCTCGGCCTCTACCACGCCCTCTTATGCCTCAACCACTACCTCTGTGAAAGACAACACCCCTAAAACGATTCTGCATCACCAGTGCCTACGCCCACAGTTGGCCAAAAACATTCTTGATACCACTGTAATATTCCTAAGTGGAAATTAACAGTAATAACAAAACAATGAACTAGGGACAACAATATAAATTCAAAAACCTAGTGCACAATTCAGAACACCAGTGAAATAAAGTAGAACCACTTAGTCATTTTATTAATTATGGAAATCTGGGTACATAAATGAGTAAGAACAGTATGTAATGACGCAACTCGAGTTATAGGGAACATAGAAATATTAGCATGCATATGAGACATGCATATGATAGCTACATATGCATGTATCACATGTACCGCACTAGTATATGCACTAATCAATTATGAAAAGTCTTAGTGTAGGGTAATGAGTGAATTATTGAAGTATTGAGTAAATACCTAACTCGCGAGAATATAATGAATGTATTGTGAGGTAAAAATTATACCTACCACTATCATAATATAACTAATATATTGTTCAAAGGAAAGTAAAAGCATTGACTTATGCAAATAAAATATGATATTTTAATAAAATCCAAGATATTTACTAAATGATGATATTTAATAATAAATCCAAGATATTTTAGGAATCCAAGATATTTATTAAATGATGATATTTAATAAATCCAAGATATTTATGAAATAATAATATTTTAATATAAATCTAAGATATTTTTAAAAAGAGGATATTTTAATAAATATCTTGAAAGGGGATTTGACTAAGATATTTATTAAAAAAGGATATTTTAATAAATATCTTGAAAAGGGATTTGTGTGTAAAAAGAGAAGGGGGGGAAACTTGATGGGCATGGGTCAGTGAGGTGGGAAAACTGACCCGGATGCTGTCAGAGGAGTTCTAACTGTGGGAGACATGAGCAGTGAGTTCTAACAGAGTCATAGAGTGATCTTGATTGTTATTGGAGTTTTGGGCAAGAGGGCCAGAAGACTTGTCTTCTGGATCTGGGGACTGGAGAGGTTGACCCCAGATAGGTTGGGAGGAAAATGGCAGTTTGGTAATAGGAACGAGAGCCATGGCGGGTCAGGAACATCTTCAAACACGGTTCCAGGGAAGTATTCAATAGTGAATTGATATATTCTGCTTCAAAAATTTCACGATGGATTGTGTAGTATCAATTTTGTTAGTCATTGTTAATTTTGAAATTTAGGACCTTACACATGGTATCAGAGCACAATTTCAGACTCGGTGGATCTTAGGGTATTTTAAATCATTTCGATGGGTTTCCAAGCTTGTATTGCCTCCATCTCTTGAGTTTTGAGCTATTGCATTGACATTTCTTTCTTTCAATTAATAGAAGACAGGTGACTGAGTGATACAGCTTTGTCTTTGCATTTGTGGTGGATTTGAGTTAACATAAAGATTTAAGAGAACCCATTTTCAGCCTCTTCTCTTTTATCGATTCATAAATTACTAATACTCTAGTGTATTTGATAAGGAAGGCATGAAATCAGTATCACTATTACATTTGTGCCCATTTGATATAATTTTATACAAAGAATCCACTTCGTTGTAGTTTTGTAGAGTCTTCTTGCAATTGTTTTCTGCTCTTCGAAAATAAAACTTGCACGAATTTTCGGTGGAATGAAGTGGAGAAATTTGTTCAAGGAATCTGTGGAAAGAAAAATCATCGAGAAAGACCTATCAGGAGTGTTGCACTTGAGGAAAATCCTCAAATCTTGGAATCCTTGTCATGTCCTCACTATATCTTCAAATTGTAAAATTTATATACCCTTAAGAGAGTAATCCATTCATGAAATGACATAACCACCTTTGCGATGTCACTATAAGTTAAACTGCTTTCATAGGAGCATCAAGCAATTAAAGGTAAATCTGCAGTTTAAGCTTTGCTTTGCGCAAAATATTGAATAATTCTTTGTAGCTAGACCAATTATACTTCGGGGGATTATATCCCTCAACTATACCCCACCAACAATCTACCATCATGCCATCAACATTTGCAGATTTCAAAGTTCTCAACTGTTTTGTCAATGTTTATGGATCTACCGATTCACATTTCTCATTGATAATTCCAAGTGGTAGCATCACATATACTAGAATACATGGCGTTCCTGCAAAATCATGTTCTGGCTCCTTTGGGGGTAACTCTTTCACCTTTTCAATCTGCTCCAATTTTTCCTTTCCAAAGAGCTGCTCAACTAAAGAAAGGGCAAACTCCATAGCAGTACCAGGACCACGATTTGTAGTTAATATTCTATCTTTGTGGACATTTGATGTAACAATCCACAAACAAGAGATTCTGTAGGTAAATTGAGGGCGACAAGTCACCTATACACAACTCAACAAATCCCATGCATCGAGGGCAATAGCTGGGGCTTCCGAAATAGCACCATATGGACGTCCACCCTCTGCCTATTTTCTCGTAATAGTCCACAATATTTCGGAGTCTCTCAACCTTGTAGAACCAGGCATGCCTCCAGGTAGAACAACAAGATCAAAGATATCCTCTGCACAAGTGGATATGAGTGTGTCTGCAATAAGCTTCGTCCCACTAGAACACTATATCTGGAGATTTGGCTCCACAGAGGCCAGAGTCACATCTCCACCACTCGTCTTAGGATATTGATTATTATAACAGAATCCATTGCCTTTGTGCCAAATCCTATTGGCACAAAAACCTTCTTCTGGTTCGTGGCAATTGTTGAAGCTGCGGAATTGGGATCTTTGGCAGACACTCCTTGTGCGGAACTAGCTATTAATGCGGAAATTCACTTTCTAAGTTGTGTGCCGGCATTACTCCTAACAGCGAAAAAAGTAGAGTTTCCATTGCTTCTAAATGAGCGCTTATAGGTGTTTGCCGAGCAAGGAGAAAATTGACAGAAATGTGAAGATTGAACAAGATTGGGAGTTGCGATCATTGAATGGATATTCAAATAATTTGGCGATAGTACAAATAGAAATGCATTTTCGGCCATATGCTTGAAACTTTCAAAAACTGAAGTTTGGCAACAGTGTGAACTTTCGGAGCTGTATCTCGATTCAAAGTGAGTTCCTTGTCCAGGAATCCCAACAACGTCGATGATGAAGACGATGGCATGGATGATGAAGAGGTGCCTTGGAATGGGGGAATTGAATTGAGGCCTGAGCATAAGGAGCTCCAACACGAGCTTTGCAGGATGGCACCGCCCAACGGAAGGGCCGTCTTACTTTTTAGGGCTCCCCATTGTCAAATTAGAAGCTCGGGGTCCCAAGAGATCTCGTAGGTCAAAAGGTGAATGAAGTACAACAATAAAATAAAGTATTCATCATCATCATTAGGTGGACATATGAACACGTAAATTTTCCAATATATATTTATCTCCTAGTATTTCAACAACTCGTACGGTTCAGATTTGCATGTATCAATAATTTATCAAGTATTATAAAATTTTATTGGTAGACTGTTCAATGAAAGTAACAAACATTATTAACGACTACCGACATTCTCTTCTGAAATTGTGAAATCATGTAAAGGGGTTCTCTAAACTGTCAAATTTATGGGGGTGATATGACTGTCAATTTCCAACGCTGCTCAGGAAATGAAAACTTAGATTTATTTTGGGGGTTAACCTGTATAGATTGGTTATTAATATAATTGTCAAAAAGAAAAGAAAAGTGATTAAATAATTTATCAATAGAAATAAAATTATATTATTAAATGGTCCATTTGGGCATTAAAACTTTCATTTTGATAAACAAAATAACTGTGAAAATATATCTACATTTTAGAAAGTAAAAAATATTTCAATCTCTGAGGTCGAGAATTTTTCGTTAGTGTAAAAGTCCGGAAGTCCCGTTGCCAAGTAGACCCTACTTCAATATATATATATATATATATATATATATATATATATATTGCTTCTTATATTTAAATATGGTAAGATTTAAAATAGTTATGTAGATAGGATGGTATTGGGCTTGAGGAATTTATTTATTTTATTATTAACTATAGAGAGATTTTGGGGAGCGAATATTCTTCCTCTAAAGTGATAGAGTGTAACAAGCCGACATTGGTAAATTGTTAAAAACACGACAAAAATTGGGGCTAAACAATTAAAACCTCTTTATAAACTATTAAGACCGATGATAACCAGTTCCAAGGAAGAGCGATCTCACCTTGAGGGAGAAAAGCCAAAGGGGTCAAAAGATTTAGATTATAGACAATCACAAGAGGATATTTCTAGGGAGCTACAAAATATTAAACTCCTAGATTTTATAGGAGGGCAAGTCGGAGAACGTATTGAAACATGGTTGGAAGGAATGACAAGGTGTTTTACGCTAAGAGAATACTTTCTACCTCTAAGACAAAGATTGCTATATTTAGCTAAAAGAAAGTGCGTTAAGGAAATTTAAAAAAGCAATTGCATCTCACATCGGACAATGTTCCCTGGGGGTTGTTCGAGGAAAGTGCAGAACATCAGTCCACTGTAGTGAAGTCCTCATGTACTATTAACGACATAAAAATCAAAATATTATTTGATACTGGTGCTATTGATAGTTTCATTTCGTCATATGCATTAAATAAAAATGGGTTGGCAATCGCAAGAAAAATGATTTCATACAAGTAGAAATTGCTTCAGAAGAACTTCAGTCCATATGTTTAAGTGTGGAGAAATACAAAGTTAATTTGGGGGTCAGTTAGACTAGGTTGAAAGTACTAGGATGAATGATCACAATGGGAAATAACTTAGTTTCTAACCATTTCCCGAGATCTTGTGTTGATTCTTGGATATCACCGCCTTATTTTCATAATTATAACAACAATCCTAATATAAGCCGAGGTGTATTACTCCGAGTCATCCTTGATAATTTTCCCAAAGTATTCAGTGACATGTAATATTCAATGACAAGAAAAGTGGTTTTCAACTTTTGGAAGGAATTGAAGTTTTTAACAATGATAAAATGAAATTTTATATAATTCGATATTCGAAAGCTATGAACCCTAGGATGATACATTTTATTAGAAGAGATGGGGTATTTAATGTTAATATATGTATCGAAGACATATATCAAGCTCAATCCCACTTGATTCCTAATCCATTACTTTTACTTTACACTCTATTCGACAAAGGAGTTGAGATAACTCATGGATATCAGCTGCAAATTTTTCCACAATGAAGTTTAAGATTTTGTATATCGTGAAAGTAAAGTTTGAAGTACATTCAAATTATTATATTAAAATAAGCACATTAACATCACTTTAGACATTAAACTTTTTCTGTAACTTTTGAACGTTAGAATGGAAACTATCCTAATTGTTTTTATGCAATTGAAACATTTCATTCTTGAAGTGACGTTGAGCTTTCCATATATATATATATATATATATATCTTACTAGCTGATAACTATAACCATTAATGATATGAATTTATGCAAATATCTTTTATGCCACTTTTCTATGTTAATACTTTAATTACTACCCAAGTATATATGTAAGTGGTTTAAGGAGTAGAGTGAAGGTTTAAGTTTTTATAGCTGAATATTCACTAAATTGGACATTTTGAGATTCAACCATTATGTCATTGTTAAGATAGATAATTAGTCATTTACAACCGTAAGGATATATCGATGTCCAAAACAAAATAATATGGCAACATAACATTTTCATGGAAAGGAAAACAATGTGGTTTAGGAAAAAGAAATTAGGGACATTATGACACTATATAAGATGATTCATGTTAATTATTTAGACATATATAAAGATTAGTTGGTGGAGTTGTTCCAAAGAAGTTAACTCTTGAAGAAAGGAAGAATGGTAATGAAAGCATGACTATGGAAATTATGGCAAGACCATTAGATGTGGAGTTACAACCACATAAAATGGTAAGCTAGTTTGAGGTAAATTAATGGATGAAAGAAGACACTAACTATTCAAGAAATGTTGGGAGAAATCATGAGTAATCAACTTGAGAGTACACGTATAGTTCACTAAAGGTACACATCAATCAAAGACAAAATGGATGAAACATATGTTAAGATGGTAAGAAACCGCCATGTAAGGTAGTAAACATGCTATTAGAACAAGATGATATAGTTACCAAGAGAGTGCAACGGAAAATCTCAAAGTTTGATCTCCATTGTTACCATAATATAATCGATATAGTACCTAGGGAGGACGGGAAAAGAAAGAAATTACAAACTTCTAATGAAGATAATAAATGTTAGTTATTGTAAACAACTTAGAATATTGAGATCGACGAAAATAGCACCAAAGGTGAGTGAGTGGAAGTTTCAAAAAACAATATAAGAAATCAATGACATTAGATTAAAGAGTGAATCTACAATAAAATGGATCAATTATAGGATAATTTATGTGCATGGAAACATCTATAATAGTTTCTCCCGCTAAATGGGAGAGTCACATTATAAAATTTTCCTTAAGTGACTAACTATATCCATCGATTATGGACGTCATGGAGTATAATTAGGAAATTTTATCCCGTGATGCCTTAAAACTTGAAATAATAAGTAGATTACATTCGATGTCCACGTTATTGAATTTATTTATAAGGTCTTACCTAAGTTGGGGAATAGTAACGACATTTCCGAGTGTAATAATTTTATGCATTAGAGAGAAGGAAAGAAAGTCATGATGACTAGAGGTAAGAAAACAAAGTCAATTTGATAATATGTTCTTTGTCAAACTGAAGTAGACATGGAATATTAGGAATATCTGGTATAAGGAAGCGAAGGGATGTTTTCTATCAAGAAGAATTTTCTTAAGGATATGAGCAACATGATTGGTAAGGGTCAAAGCAATGACCTATAAGGAGTTGTGAACACTCCTAATTTGTTAAGAATAACAAGTGATAAACTAGGAAAATGTTTAAAGGTAAATATTAAAGATAATAATTGTACACCGTGTAGAAATTTCTTGTTTTCCCACCCCGGTTTTCAGTTTCACCTTATTACTCCAAAATAGTTAAATGCCCTTTCCCATATCCATACATTTAACAAGCTGGAAAATAAATTTTGCTGAAAACACAAATTCTGGAAAAAATTACAGAATGTTGAAAATACAGAAATAAAAATCAGCAGATACAAACAACCATTCAACACATGATAACACAGTGATTTTTGGTCAAGGTGACCCTGGAAAAACCCCCTACAACTCTTGGGGAAAACCAGTCTGAAAGCTTCTCTTTATTTTTCTGAAAAATGCTTTTTACAGTGAGACAGAAATATACACAGCAAAAATTACAGCAACCTCAAAAACTGTACTTATCTCGAAAACGGTGCCAAAACTCCACCTCGGTTTCCGTGCCCACAAAAAACAGAAATTACAACAAACAGTCCAACATTAAATGCTGTACGAACAACATTGAAATCTGTGTTGTACGGCTGTACGGCTGCCTCGAAAAAACGTGTTGTACGGCCTGTCAAAACTGCTGTACGGCTGCCTCGAAAAACGTGTTGTACGGTTGCCTTAAATCTGTTGTACGGCCTCGATTTCAGTGCTGATTTTTCTGCTGTACGGATTCAGAAAACAGCCCTCTCTCTCCTGCTGTACGGACCTCGATTTCTGTGCCTTCAAACTGTTGTACGGACCTCAAAAACGTGCAACATTAAATGTTGTCTTTCCTCCCTCGAAATTTGTGCCCTCTTGCCTCAAACTTCGTGCTCTGCTCTTGTTGTACGGATTTGCTGAATATCACTGCTGTTGCCCTCCTCCTTCTCACTGCTCAGAAAAATCTCCAGCTCTCTCCTTCTCCTTCTCTCAATCTGCTCATGAAAGAATGAATGACCTTTTCCTCCTTTTCCTCCTTTAACCTAACCCTAAGTGACTTTTGGGGAATCCCTAAATCCAATGGCTGAAATAGATTTAGATCTAGGGTTGAGATTAAATGCTCATTTAAATCTCACTTTCTATTTTTTAATTCACCCCACTTTAATAAAGACCCACTTAGTCATTTATTTCCAAAGTCACTTTTCCTTTCTAATTTACATTGACTTTATTAAAGTCACTTTAAAATTAGACTTTAGTAACTTTATCATTTAAAGTCACTTTTAAATTAGATTTGACTTTATAACTTTATAAAGTCACTTTAGTAACTTTATCACTTAAAGTCACTTTTAAATTAGATTTGACTTTATAACTTTATAAAGTCACTTTAGGAGAAAAATTAAATTCTTTTGGACACTTTTCCCTAGGCCAAAGATCAAAGCCTTAGGAAACTACCTGTCCTCCAGTACCAAATTTCAACACACCGTTAGAAAAGAAGATGCATTTGATGATAAGATGAGGCCTAAGGACTAATGAGAATATGATTAATGTGAAGAATAAGAAGTTGGTATGCCATTGATGAGTTATGTGTTGAATTAAATGAGTCAATGTAATAAAAATGAAAAGACTATGATCATTACAATATCTGAAAAGGCTATGGTCATATGCTAGTTTGAAACTTGGGTTATTAATTGATATTGAAACCTTGAAATTAACACTTCAAGTGACCAAAACAAGTGCCTCCACTTATGTAAGTCACACCTTGGATAATATGAAAGACACCCTCAATTGAGAAGCATGCACAAACATTGGTAAAATCCAACATTGTTTTTCTAACACCTTGGTTTATTCGGGAAATTTGAAGAGAACCCTGCTTGAACAAAGTAGACCAAGTATAATGCAAAATGAATAATGCCTTTTCAAGCAGTAACAAATTCCTTCAATGAAAATAAACCTGCCACTAAGGGATCTTTAGAGTAGCCAATTAAATCTTCCTCCGTCTCTAGCATAACCCTAATAATTAGCCCTGCAAAACCCTATTCCATGGCTTCTAGATTTTTAAGTTGAAGATGAGCTGGAATAACATGATAAAGAAGTTAATGTTATTATTATCTCTTTGGATCCAAATTACAGATCAAAGATAATTAGAATTAAAAGACAAATAAATAACAAAAATTGAAAGATTAGCTGGGTCCATACATAGTTTTGTGTTTTAGAGTTCTTAATCAACCTGTATCAAGAAATTAGGTTATGCTTCAACTAAGCAGTAAGTGTGTTGTGCTCTTGTTTAAATACATTTCGTTTCTATATATGCAATCATAAATATTGGAGCATCCCTCCATTTAGAGTTAGAGTCTCAACCTGGGACTTTTTATATGGTTAATCGGGTAATATAGTATAGAAAATAGTATCTACACCCTTATTTGTATATCCGTGTTCGATTATTCTATGTGACATTTATAATTGTGGGTTATATTTATAAGCATTTAAAAACTTATTTTGTATAACCTTACCTTATTTTGGATGGATACTTAAGACTGTTAGTTTGTACTATGACATGTACGAATATATTATTTGCTTAAACATTGCTGGTACATGGATACCAATATGAAGAAAGTTTTGCTTAAACATTGTTGGTACAAGGATACTGCTATAAATTATGAATTATGTTATGGATATGGTATCTATAATTTTACATATCAACATAAATGATGAGATAGAAATAAAAGAGTGATTACACTTGACTATTTAAGGTGAAAATGAATTTACAGACCTATTGGATAAACATAACCAAGTATGTTATATGAACTCAAGGATCAATATCGTAGATAGCGACATATTTGGAATGTGTAGAAATTGTTATTTGAGTAACATTTTTCTTTGAATATATTCATACATATGTTATAATTTGTGGACAAGTGTTTACATCGCAGATGGTATCATTACCAAACCGACCGCGTGATGACAAAACTCTAAGAACAACTGAGATTCATTGAGGTTCCATGATAGGGTGTTAACCCTGGTCTTACTAGGAGGCGTGGAGGTCTTTCCCACCATTTATCCTCCAAAACCTGGAGTCATGGGAAGACTGTGCAAGTCACGCTCTCCTAGACGTGTGATGATGACTGTTGGATGCCTACTAGGGAATCAGGTCAATATAGTCGACACTGTAACCCTTGAGGTTTATGAATGATTAGGTCAGTATCCCTGATGCCATGTCATGCCAGTAGAGGACGAATAGGATGGGAGCGGAAGAGATTAGGAAGGATAGGATGATTCTAGAATAGCTTGGGAACTCTGTTGGGGCAAGACGTGACTACTAAATTTGTAAACCAATAAATGATCAAAACATAAATTTTAAAATGTTCTCACACATTAAATGAAAATTCAATTATGGTACACCACCCTTATATGATTATACTAATCACTTTAATAATTAATGATATACGACATAAAAACTTAACTTTGGGACGAAGTTTTCTGGAGGGGTCTATGTAATGACCCAACTCGAGTTATAGGGAACATAGAAATATTAGCATGCATATGAGACATGCATATGATAGCTACATATGCATATATCACGAGTACCGCACTAGTATATGCACTAATCAATTATGAAAAGTTTCAGTGTAGGGTAATGAGTGAATTATTGAAGTATTGAGTAAATACCTAACTCGCCAGAAAATAATGAATGTATTGTGAGGTAAAAATTATACCTACCACTATCATAATATAACTAATATATTGTTCAAAGGAAAGTAAAAGCATTGACTTATGCAAATAAAATATGATATTTTAATAAAATCCAAGGTATTTACTAAATGATGATATTTAATAATAAATCCAAAATATTTTAGGAATCCAAGATATTTATTAAATGATGATATTTAATAAATCCAAGATATTTTAGGAATCCAAGATATTTATTAAATGATGATATTTAATAAATCCAAGATATTTATGAAATAATAATATTTTAATATAAATCTAAGATATTTTTAAAAAGAGGATATTTTAATAAATATCTTGAAAGGGGATTTGACTAAGATATTTATTAAAAGAGGATATTTTAATAAATATCTTGAAAAGGGATTTGTGTATGAAAGGAGAAGGGGGGGAACTTGATGGGCATGGGTCAGTGAGGTGGGAAAACTGACCTGGATGCTGTCAGAGGAGTTCTAACTGTGGGAGACATGAGCAGTTAGTTCTAACAGAGTCATAGAGTGATCTTGATTGTTATTGGAGTTTTGGGCATGGGGTCCAGAAGACTTGCCTTTTGAATATGGGGACGAGAGAGGTTGACCCCAGATAGGTTGGGAGGAAAATGGTGGTTTGGTAACGAGAACGAGAGCCATGGCGGGTCAGGAACATCTTCAAACACGGTTCCAGGTAAGTATTCAATAGTGAATTGATATATTCTGCTTCAAAAATTTCACGCTGGATTGTGTAGTATCAATTTTGTTAGTCATTGTTAATTTTGAAATTGAGGACCTTACACAGTAGAAGTTGGGCTTGCTATGCAAGCTATGCAAAACCAAGGTAGAATCTCACTAACCCAGATGTGTAAATGACCCCGAACCGGAAATTTGCATTCCCCATAAATTATGTTATTGGCTTTCAACTGGAACTAAAGATTTTTCCCTGTATACTGCTCATAAAATTCTGAAACTTCAACTATGGCCTCTCCAAATATCGACAAAAACCCAAAAAGGGTTTGGGCTGATTTTGGGTGGTGAAAAGTGGCTCTCTCGCTGGCTACATGCACTGCTGGGAATTTCTGCTCCAACATGCCCCCAAATTCACCACTATAGAAGCGTCCACACTAAAATGAGGAAATTGACTCCTGAACCCCAAATTCTCTCAGCCCTTGGCCCTTCAAATCTTCCTACCCTTGTGCAGACTTTGCCCAGAAACCTCTATGCACTGCCAAAAGAAGATAAATTCGACCCACAAAATTTTGCCTCACTCTAGCCCTGCAAACTACCACCAAAATTTCGGCACCAAATAGAGAAACTCTCTTGCAAATAGTCGGTTCTCCAAACCCAGTGTAGCTGGTCACAAAGTATGCCACACTAGCTGCCTCGCCCAGGAAGTGCGCAGAATTGGTGACTCTGCTGCAATGTAGCTTTGTAGAAGCTCGGAAGTGGACTCCCCAAGTTCCAAACTAGGGAGACACTCGAATTTCTCCGAAGAAGGGGTGGAATTTCACTTGAAACTACTGTGCTCAAGAACTTCCAACTCCTGTGCTAAACAGCTCCAAGAGAGGTCGAATTTTTTGAAATGTGATTGACAAAAGATGCTCCAAATGCTTCCCTTTTTGCCTCAAGTACTTTAGGCCCATGCGTACCCCTTGGTGGCCTCCACAATCCACTTCGCCTCCTTTTCCTTGTGGGTCAAATTGCCTTCATTAGTGGCCCCCACCTTCCACTATGAACTCGATTTTTCACATTTCTCCTAAGTCCAAAAATACCACAATGTGTCTCCAACACCAAAATTGCAAAATGGGCTATACTTAGCAAAATTTATAAAGTTGGGGATATCACATGATTTGTATCCCAGAGCTCTTGTATTCCCCCTGTCTGTCATGGAGCTTCGAGGAGATTCTCAACAGAGAGGGGGCATCTAGGAGCTCTTGGAGACAAGTACCCACTCCAAAACAAATGAAAGAGGCTACAGAAATTGCTGAAACTTCACGCCATAGTACTTGAAATGTACCTGATTTCCTGACGATTTTGGAGAGTTTTGTACATGCTCTAAGGCTTTCAAGGGTGGATAAATGGTGGGTAGGGGTCCCTCAATTTCTGGGAGCTGTACCCATGCAATGTTGGTTTTAACTTTTGATGTATTGAAGACGTGTAGGAAGCATCGTTATGGTGGCATGATATCTTGCGAAGCTTGTGCTATATCTGAATGTGTCTGATTCGATTTAACCACCATAGAAAATATCCTACAAAAGTATTGGTGAATGCAAAAAACCAAAGTCACTAATTTTGTAGGAAAAAGAGGAAATGGAAGAAAATAAAGAACAACTTCCTCCAATAAGGGAAAATCCCCCAAAATGGATTAAGACTGAAAGAGGTATTGTAGCAAATTATACTGGAAATTATTATGAATCTGAGGGATTAGAGAAATTGAATAATTATAATAATAATAATCTATATTTTTAAGGTCATGGCCAAGGCACACACTGAACTGGTGCATGAGACCCTCTTGTTTGTGGGACGAGGGACCTGCCTCCTCGTGTGATTGAACTGCCAAACTCTATGAAGGTGTACCTACTTTACTCCCCTCTGGATTTGAACTTACGACCTCTTACAAAGAAACACATGCTTTTAATCATTAGGCCCACTCAAGCTTTGGAGAGGCTGGAAACTGTGGTATGCATTGCAATTAAAGTGCAGAGAGATTTATCTTTCTAGATTGATTATTTTATGCCATCTGGAGTGAGGATTTACTTAAAGTATCATAAAGGCTTTGAACTTCTATGAAGTAATTTCCAGTTCATTATTTTTAATTCCTTGTCTTGCTTGGGAGAAGATATGCTCATTAGCTGAACTGAAGGTAATATTGTGAGACATCTGATTATTTCATAATAATTCTTTACAATACCAATATTTACACACAAGATTTCTTTTGTGCCTTGCAGGGAAAGTACATGATTGTCTACTCCCAGAAGTTTGCAAATACACTATACGTCTCAGTTATTTTGCAGTCATTGTTGATTTGGGCAGCTTCATTGGTTCAGGGAGGAGTTCGAGCTGTGATGTCCCTCTCCTTAGCGTGCTTGAGTATTTTGATGACATGGACCCTATCACTGAGCTTTTCTGCTTTAATCGCTTTCCTCTTGCCACATTTATGCTCATCACCGTTTCCCTATATAGCAAATCCATGGTTATTGGTAGGCTTATTCGGTGCACCTGCATTACTTGGGGCTCTTTTTGGTCATCACTTGGGATATGTTACGCTGCAGAGTTACTTGTTGCAACTAGAGAAGAAAAAACATGAGCTGTCTAGCAATGAGGGTATTAGTAAATATCAATTGGATTCCATCAAGTGGGAGGCACAGAGATGGTTGTTTAAAGGTGGCCTTGTTCAGTGGCTATTAATGTTGATGCTGGGAATTTGTGTTAAGGCTGGTTCTTCATTCATAGCTTTTATTTGGCTTGTTTCACCAGCAGTAGCATGTAAGTTTTTAAAACATTTTCCTTTCCAGTTACTTCGAAGTGGGGTTTGTAGCAATGAAGAAATGCATGTTTATCAGTTGGCATCATTTGTGGTTCAAATTTCAGGTAGCTGATTCTGCACATATTTCTCTTACTGTTACAGATGGTTTAGCGGAAGCAACTTTGTCGCCATTGCGACAACCTAGAGAGTTGAAATCTTCATCATTAATTCTTGGTCTCATACCACCTGTGGTTCTCACTGCGGGTGTATTTTTACGGGGGGTGGAGATTATTGTTGGAACTATAATTCGCTTTGATAGGTTCCTTCATCACTTCCCTTGCATTTCATTTAATTTATATGAGACATATGTTAGACTCATTTAATGTATGAACAACACATGTTTAACATATTTGAAATATAAAGGATATTTACCATGAAACTTCACTCTTAAGAATAAGTCTAGACTCTCAAATATTTCAAAAAAGGAACCTTAAAATATGTACATTTAAATACTCTCACCATTAGTTAGTAGAGTTAAGTTGGTACAAGTTTTTAGTCCATTAATATGTAAAAGACATGTAGTTGGGCAATGACAACTCTAATTAGCCAGACCATCAGGGTGGAAACGTATTTATCACTTATTTAGAGCAATGTTGCAAACATTGGCATTGGGATAAAATCAGCAAGAGTCCAGAAAACCAAAAATTCGTCAAAATCAAGAAAATATCAATAAAAGTTGGCAAACATTGGCAAAATTAAGATACCACCAAAATATTGGTAAAATTCGGCAAACATCGGCTAGGCCAAAAAATCATGATTTCGCATTAAAATTGGGATGTTTGCAACAATTTTTTAGAGATTCATTGGTAGTTGAAACTTCCATTGGTAGGTATCAATTCATGTACCTAAAGAATAAACATTTGGTTTCTAACAGCTTAATCAAGAAGTCTACATACAAGCGTACTATTAAAGAAAGGGTATGTTATTGCCACTTTAATCCAAAATTTATTTTGTTACAGACCCCAAGGTGTGAATCTCAACAAAGCAAACTTGAACACAAACTCAAAATGAAGTCCATTCTTAAATAGCTTTAGGGCTATGGCTAATCCTTTGTTTTCCTTTTAAGAGCACTGCAGGCTTTCCAAAAATATGAATGGTTTTTAGCATACTATACAGTTGAACAAGAGATCACCGTTTTGCAAAGCATGGTTGAATGAATCAAGTTACCAAATTGTTAAAGATTTAGAAGACAGTTCTAGAGCTTGGAACTTGCAATCAACACTTCCCATGGGAGAGCTGAAATTGAGGGCGACTATATTCTTAGGGGCAGAGATGTTAGTATACTCCATTTTAGCACCTCAATTCTCCACACTTGAAGCACAAACCCATATAGGTAAGGGACAGTTAACCATAACACATTGCCAGGTAACTTTGTATAGCTAACTGAGCAAGCCTCCCAATGGAGAACCTACTACAAAAATCAAATCCATGTCTTCTAAACTAACCCATCAAATAAGTATATCAGAATGATTCCACATCCCACGATATGATTATGGGCACATGAATACGAACTTCAATGCCTCAGAGCCTACGACCAAAGTAGGTAAGATTCAAGACTATAATGGGTAGGTTTGTGCCTGATAGCACGTGACTCCCTCCCTCATTCTTGATGGAATTTCATGGCACCTTCTCTTGTGGAAAGCATGGCTAATAAAATAGCAGAAGATCAGCAATTAGCACGCTGACGGTAAATCTGGCTGTCATTTGAAATTCCTCTGCCCTACATTTTCGGGATGGAAACCGGGACAAAACACCCCAGAAGTTCTGCTGGGTTTATTCCTGTCAACATGCTGGTGGACACATTTCTGGGAAAAAAAATGCAAAAAGCTGTAAGCAAAAAAAGTGAAAGAGGTGGAGCCAAAGTCATCAGACTTGTCTTGATGCAAGGCTTGTTTAGGCTGAAGAGTCAAACCTAACTAGGGATTCAACAAAAACTAGTGAATCAACTCAGCAAAATGACTCGACACAATGAAAATACAAAAATATTGTTTTTCAGTCATTTATTTAAAAATTATAGTTATACATGAGAGATAACAGTGAATATGATAAAAATACACAGAATATAGTGTTAAAATAACAGCTCTAAACATTACCAATTATATCATCATCCATCCATCAAGATTCCAAATAGCCATAGACCATGGTCCGAAATTATGATTCCTGAACCAAAATAGATGAAGGTTCTCAAACAATAAATCATCCAACATCAAAAGTCAAGACTTAAAGAGTGAAATCTGAAATCATATGTCTTGACAGTTCCTACTAAAACTCAGCAGGTCTTACTAAATATCATTGATTCCTACTAAAACTTGCTGGGTTTAGGGTTTCTTTTGGCAGTTTCGACAATGCATCTGACTGAAAGTAGTAAAAGTTAAAAGAACTATCCATGCAAATGCACCAAATTTCCAAATGACATTGTTGAATGAACTGATGAACCCTCCATCGAACTCTCACTGTTGCCAACTGATGGATATAAGAGTGAATCTGAAAGTTGACACCTAGATTACACAGAGTAATCTCGGGTTCTAACATGGCCTCAAGCTAATATCCTTTTTTGAAGTCTCCAGGCTATGTCAGCCGGCGGGGGCTGGAATGGTCAAAAACCCAACATATGCTGTGAACTTGGGATAGACAGCAGCAAAACAAGTCAAACATTGACCTCTCAACTCCACCACCTGAAGATTGACTAATCTTCTTTTTCTTTTGGGCTATCTCAGCCAGTTTGGTTCAGCAGGTCCAAAGCCCAGCATATGCTGTCAATATTGGAATCAACAGCAGCAAACTAATCAAACATTGAACCTTTAATTCCGTTTCTTTGGGATTGGCTCATGTCTTCAGTTTCAATGTTCCATGTAGAGACATGATAGCTCCCTCCATGTCCAGTTGAGGACCCGGAGGCAAGACTGTCTCATCAGTTTCTTTCTTTCCACTAGTCTGCCAGCCCTGGAGGATGGGAGAGTGGTTGTGAGGAGTTCCTTAAAACCCCCAGTTAGTCCAGCCACCTCTCCTCTATGCCCAGGGCATTTTCTTGATGACATCATCAGGTTTAACATTGGAGAATTTTCTCTGATTGAAACTTTGCAGACTCATCTGGTGACTTAGACTGAGTCTGGTCCCCTTTCTGTGTTACTATATTTCTTTACTATTATTTTACACATTGTACAAGGTTTCCTTCAATGGTTAAAGCTTCTATTTTTTCCTTTTTATCTCCCTGTATTTTTGTTAGCCTATATTTGTTACCTTTTCTCTAGATGTGCCACCTTGTTTGCTGTTTGTCCAGTGATACTATTGAGTCTCATTGACCTTTCTTTGGTTATAAGTGGATATTAGTATATATTCTATCTCAATTTAAACTTCTATGCTGATGCCTGATTCATGTTGGAACAATATTTTGGAAGAGAAACTTTCGTAGTTTGCAGGACCTGACCTTCAGAATCTAAAACGGGTTCATTTAAAGAGCATGGTTAAAAAAACGTGCATTTGAACTAGCTTTTTCCATTGAAAATATAGTAATGGAAAGGGTTTTATAGGATAGAATACAATTTTGTAGTGGAATTCAGGAGAGTGCTCTGTGTTGAGTTTCTGCAGTAGATCAATTCTGAAAATTCCTTTCTTTCTGTTGGTGTTTGCAGAAATCCAGGTGGCAGTCCGGAATGGTTTGGAAATGTTATAATTGCTGTGCTGGTTACAGCTGTGGTTTGTCTTCTGCTTGTCTATTTGCTTCCATATGCACATTCTTCAGGTTCTTGATTTTCCTTTTCCCTTTTTACAATATTCTGAAAGAACATTTCGCTCTAGTTTTGCCAGTTTTACACCTTTTCGTGTCATATCCATGTCTTGTATCCAACAGACCAACTTTTTGGAAAATATCTAATATTTAGTTAGTACAATCTCCTGTGTGAAATTCCTGTCCAGTTGGTTGGATATCTACCCTACCTGAGGCATCAAGTCAAGAAATCCCTTTAATTTCTTTAGATTTAGCATATGCCTTTCAGATTGAATTTTATGTTGGGAGGTGTTTAGTTTATTTATCACATCAGTAGATATTACCTGTAAACTTTGGGCAAATTCGTAATTGTGGACGATAATTGCTGTGGTTCTACATTTACAACCCTCCATATTTTCAGGTTCTAAGTCATTTCACTGGTTGTTAGTTGTTACTTTAGTCTTTTGGCAATAGGTTTGAGATACTTTACATTTTTGTGTTTTTTAAGAGTCCTACTTTTTGATGAATTGCTGAAGGCACTTTCTTGATTATATGTAACATATCTGTAAATTATCAGTTTGATTGACTACTTTTCGGTCATCCCATGATATAAATATATTTCATTGCTTCTTTGTTCCTTCCAAATATTTGTTGTGAAGGTAGTTTCCTATAAAAGTAAAGATGAGTATTTGAGGAGAACTAATAAAAATTTCTTACTTGGAAACCTTATGTTTTTATGGCATGTCAAATTGTTTGCCATTTTCCTCTCTATCGTACGTTCATAACCAGGCTTGTAGGCTTTTTGTAGTTAAAAATAAGGTTCCGAAAGGAAGTGTATACACTCAATTTTGTGAGCTTGGAGGAAAGCATGTTGCATTTTACAGGAACTGTCATTACATTTTGGGAATTCGGTTTCCTTGCAGGTGGACTAAAATGGATCATAACGGGAACCTCTGTCTTTTTTTTACTGACTCTTGCAGCAGTAATGTTCAAATTCTTCTCCCCTTTTACCACAGATATTGGTAGACCTGTAAATGTAAGTACTTTGAACGATAATTAATTTCTTTGAATTCTTTAACCAGCATGTCATTTGTGAGAAGCCATTTCTCATGAATGGAAAAGTTTGAACATGTCAATATTGCAGGAACCTATAGTGCACATTATGGTAAAAAGATCATAATTGTTTTTCTTTGGTAAACATGAGCAACTATGAAATTGAAAATCATGGGCATTTGTAAATATCTTGCTCTATTTTTTCGTTTAAAGTTTTAGATATCAAGCACCACTAGAGTTTTTATTCTTATCAAATGAAGAGGAAACCATATAATTCTCTAAAGCAAGAATTGCATAAGCTCACCAACTCTAATGTTTTGAATTAATGGCACCGTAATTTGCATTATACATTATATTTTTGCATTCTTAACCCAGAAACTGAAAAATATATTGCATTTGATTTGTTGTCAATTATGTTTCCAAGGTCAGTAAACAATTTCTTTTTTCCCCAAAAAACTTCAAATTACGTTAGAACATTGATTGCAAAATGCATGCCCCCCTCATTTAGATGTAGAACATGTTAGCTTTTGGGGTTACTTCAAAGTCTTTACACCATGCCCTAAGGTGCTTCATGTCATGTGGGGTGCATGGCATGTTGATTACCCTTGGTTGTAGCTTGATGGACATACGCATTGGAGATAGGTTG
Source organism: Pinus albicaulis (assembly GCA_034641835.2). Taxonomy (NCBI): domain Eukaryota; kingdom Viridiplantae; phylum Streptophyta; class Pinopsida; order Pinales; family Pinaceae; genus Pinus; species Pinus albicaulis. Next base: position 655,866,331 of record CM076569.1, read on the forward strand.
CTCATGGATTGTTATTCCTTGCCTTGATGCTTATGTGGCACATTTCCTTGGAGCACTGGCAACCTGTGTGGCTTAGTGATTTTCTTCGCGAAGTACATGTGAACTTGGTTGCTTGCTTGGAGAACAACTCACTTTGGAGGAGAGCATTGAGCGCTAGGTAGCATGGGGCCACTTGGTTTCTTGCATGAGGGTTGTAATCAACTTGAGGACACTTGGGTTGACGAGTGATCACGTAGGTGTGGTGGACTTCGAAGTACACATGGCTTAGGAGGTAGCATTAGAGCATTGGAGAATTTTGGAGGAGTGTTGGACTTTTCTTGAAGAACATTTGGCCTTGGACCCCTTGCTTGTTTATGTGCATGCCTTGGAGTTTGACTTGTGTCACCTAGAGTTTGAGTGCTTCACATGTGGACCTATATAGTGTGTAAAAGTTTGTTTATTCTATACTAGGTCCACTGACTATTGTTTTTCTCCCTCACTTTTCATATAAGTAGAGGGAGGATAGAGTGCTAATACAATTCTTGTTCACTCATGCAATCACATGCGTGTGTTAGAGATGTGAGATGTAGAGAAAACTACTTCCTTTGTACTCTTTATTTATATTTTATCTTTGTCTTGTGCACTAGGGTTCTTGAGGAAATTCATCGGAAGACTGTGGTCAAGGTTTTTCCTCTAGGAGACAACCAAGCTAAGGTTTGGGAAAGGCCCTAGAGGAGCAAAGGGCCTATATAGTGTGTAAAAGTTTGTTTACTCTATACTAGGTCCACTGATTATTGTTTTCCTCCCTCACTTTTCATATAAGTAGAGGGAGGATAGAGTCCTAATACGATTCTTGTTCACTCATGCAATCACATGCGTGTGTTAGAGATGTGAGATGTAGAGAAAACTACTTCCTTTGTGATCTTTATTTGTATTTTATCTTTGTCTTGTGCACTAGGGTTCTTGAGGAAATTCATCGGAAGACCGTGGTCAAGGTTTTTCCTCTAGGAGACAACCAAGCTAAGGTTTGGGAAAGGCCCTAGAGGAGCAAAGGGCCTATATAGTGTGTAAAAGTTTGTTTATTCTATACTAGGTCCACAAATTATTGTTTTCCTCCCTCACTTTTCATATAAGTAGAGGGAGGATAGAGTCCTAATACGATTCTTGTTCACTCATGCAATCACATGCTTGTGTTAGAGATGTGAGATGTAGAGAAAACTACTTCCTTTGTACTCTTTATTTGTATTTTATCTTTGTCTTGTGCACTAGGGTTCTTGAGGAAATTCATCGGAAGACTGTGGTCAAGTTTTTTCCTCTAGGAGACAACCAAGCTAAGGTTTGGGAAAGACCCTAGAGGAGCAAAGGGAGTATATTTTCTTGTAGTTCTTGTGAGATAAGATATGATAATTCTATTCATTTCCAATATATAACCACAAAAGCATGTAAATGGGATTGCTAAGCACAATGCTATTGATACAAAGAAAGAGCACCAAATTGTCTTCTATATAAAGAGGAAAAAAGTAAAGTAGATCCTAAGATCTATGCTAAAGCATGGAAAAACCTGGACTTTGAGTATGAGTGGCCTCAATGGGAGGGAGATGTATAGGAAAGGGAGCTAGGAACTGGTTGATGCTCCATTAAATATATCTCTCCTAACATTCAAGTTCAGATGAAGAAAAAACATAATAGAATGATGTCCCATGGAAGAGCTAGGGAAAGATATAGACCACCCACTATGTTGTTTGGAAGAGGTAACCCATCGTTTATGCTTAGGTGATCTTGTCTACTTGTTGGTAAGAGATTTGGTCAAGAAATGTCCTTGAGATCTATAATGAAGGAAGATGGTCCCTTAGGTCCACACTAATCTAGACTTGGAGGCAATGTTGCTAACAGTTTGTTTCTTGGTGCCCCTAGTTAATGGAAGCATTGTAAAGAAAGAAGTAATTTGTTAGCCTTTTTCCATAGTTTTCCATCCTCTGAATCCATTTCCTCTTTGACAGTTCTAGGATCATCATTAGTAATAAACAAAGCAAAATTTGAACAAAAATCAAGTGGAATATACCTTTATGGTTGCCTTCTTTCCCAAACTGATCTCCTCAATATCAAAGTATGTGGTTCTTCTTTTGATTCTTGTTCTTCTATATAGTATGATTCATCATCCTTCATTTCAAACTCTATCTTTTCTAGTTGTTCCTCTCTTGGTAGGACTTCCTGTTTGATCGCATCTTTGATTTGTCTAAATGCCACATCTCGACTATACACAACCTTCTTAGTTTTTGGATTACAAAGATTTCTTATCCATCTTACTCCTATTCTCCTTCAGAACATGTACATAAGAATCACAACCAAATACCTGAAGATGTTTAAGAGAAAGCTTCTCACTAGTCGATACCTCATGTGGAGTCTTGTCATCCAATGTTGCTGAGGGTGGTCCATTTACTAGATAACACACAAAGTCCACTGCTTCTACCCACAATTCATGTCCTGACTTGGTGCCACTGAGCATGCTCCTTGCTTTCTCCATCAGTGTCCTATTCATCCTTTATGAAACTCCATTCTAATGAGGTGTGTATGGCATAGTCTTTTGCCTTGCTATGTTGCACTTCTTACAGTTTCCCACATAATTATCCACCAATATTTGTCCTCAACACCTTAATTTTCTTCTCTATCTTTTTTTCCACATTGACCTTAAACTCTTTGAATTTCTCAAAAATTTCATATTTCTTCCTGAGGAATAAATCTATGTATTCCTCGAGAAGTCATCTATAAATGAGATGTAATACACAAACTTCCCAAGTGATGGAATCGACACAAGTCCAAACACATCACTATGCACCAACTGTAATGTTCCCTCTGACCTTGTAGAACCATAGGAGAATCTTACTCGATTTTGCTTCCCATATAAACAATGTTCACATAAATCAAAATCCAAAGAGCAATTAGACATACCTTCTACCATACCATTATTGTGTAGTACTCGAAGGCCCTTCTCTTTGGTATGTCCTTGTCTTTGATACGACAACATAGTCTTTCCTCCAAAATTTGCAAGAGAGTTTTCCCTTTTGCTCCACTCTCAAAAACAATGAAATTGTTGCACCCATCACTAATAGTGCTTCCAAATAGCTTATACCTATGTTGCGTGAAATGTCGAAATGTTTCGGAGTTTCCAAAACGAGTACGTTTAAAAACATCACCTACCAAAAATGGAAATGTTGGTTGAAAAATCATATATACATATAACACATTATCTTGTAAGGAAAAAAGGAATAAAAGCCATAGATGACAATTTAGAAGGAAAACTAAGTCTAGATTAACTCTCGTAGATTATTACATGATGCAAAATCCAAAATTAGCCTTTATAGACGAGGCTATATGTAATGTTCCCAATTAACAACAACTAATTGACAATATTAATTTTTGGCCAGTTTACTTTTATAAAGTTAAAGTCAGTTAATAAAGTGGGTGAGAGGACACTCTGCCTACACTTAGGAAACAAAACATTCCCTAAAGTCACTTGAGCACATTTATTTGACAGCGTGGGGACAGTGGCAGCGTGGGCCCATGAACGCAGAGAGAGAGGGACAACGGAGTTTTGGTGGGGCCTAGGGGAGAGAAAGGCTCTCCAAGCATAAAGAGAGGAAGAGGCTCCTCATTCCATTATTCGATTATGCATCTATGTTTTGTCTTTTGACATTGAGCATGCTTTTGCTGTTGAGCAAAGTCTACAAGTGTTGTTTAGCACACCAGGTGTCTCCGAGCGGAGATCCCAACCTCAGCCCCAGGGGACTTTGATTGCCTGCTCGGGTGAGAAGTTCTATCCTTTGATTTTCAGGTGGGAGCCATAGCATCTTCAGCAGGGATTACGCACTTGCTTGGACAGCGCAGGCTTAAGGAGAGACCACGCAGTTCTTGGAGGAGGTAGTGCCGGGAGTGGAGATTTATCAGGGGATTCAGCCCGGGATAGTGAGAAGGGATCAGCCCTTAGCTATTCCATCATTTTGGTAGAGGAGGAGGACACCATTTGCAGAGACACATTCAGGGCCAGTGTATTCGACTGAGATAACGTTATTTCTCAAGGGAGGTGATTTTCTGGGGTCATCCATTCCGGAAACCCTTTCTGGGATTTTCTAGGTATTAGGTGGGGAGCTCATTTCCAGAGTCTTGTATTTTTCTGAGCAGGGGAACAACCCCAAAGAGCCATCCTATTCCAGTAGCAGCAGCAGTCCGGCAGCAGTAGCAGCAACAGTTTGGAGATAACGCAGTCATTGTGAGAGCAGCTATTCCAGGAGTATTTCTGAGGGTATTTCCAGCTTGCCTTGTGCAGGCCAAGGTGCCATCATTCTGATCACCTTTGTACTTATTGTATCTTTCAGTTATATAATAAAATGGCTCAACGTTCTCCATGTTTTGCATTATGTATGTGATGTCTCTCTATTTGTTGTAGTTTCATGTTTATGTTGCTTTATATTGTTGTTTATTTCTAGTCGGAATATTACAGTGGTATCAGAGCTCATAGACTTGGCTCAACCTGTGGAGCAGATTGTCTATGACACCAGCAGGGAAACGATACATCACTTACCGGGGAAGGATGTATAAGGACCAAGAGAGGAGGCTTGAGGCCACTTTTGGAGAGGGTGACTACATTTCGGTAGTGGACGCCATAGTTATTAAAACCGGAACCGGTGACCGGACCGGTGGACCTAATGAACCGGGTTTCGAACTGGAACCGGTCTAACCGGTAGCAACCAGATCTCAATGAACCGGTTTTAAAAAAAATACATTAAATAATTATTTTTTAATAAAAAAAACTATTTTTAAGATTTGCAACCATGATTCCAAGCCAATAGAGACAAAATATGAAAAGTTTGCTCATTTATATACCATGTAAAGGTGAATATATCAAAATGGCATTATGGCACCGAGTGCAATACATATCATCGAAAAAATACATAAACAATAAGGCTCCAAATGACCCATAAAGTCCAAAAACAATGCTACAAGCTATGAGCATTGAGGTCATTGGCTTACATAGTACAATGACAGTCTACTACTAATCTACATATATGATATTACTAAATTCTAATTAATGATCAACATTATCACTTGAAAGTTGAAACTTCTAATCATGATCAAAGTTCAAACTCAGTTGGTTGAACTCGAGTCTCCCGACCCTCGACTGCCAAACTTTGCAAGTGCTCTAGTCACAAACTTCTCCATTGGTTCAATGACTTGAGTTTCAAACTTCTGAAGGTATTCTGCCCTAATATGCCCTATTACTTCATTTGGTGCTCCACATGGGTTTACATGGCCTCCTATCCCAGCCAAGTGTTGCTAGAACCTGTAAATACCCCCTCCTGCAATAGATTTTTGGCAATATTTGCAAATCATTTTGCCATCAATCATATCACAATGAGTCCATGCAGTATCCTTGCCTTTTGAAGGCATGATGGATACTACTTAGCTCAAACTTTATGTTGTTCCACTACAACAGCAAAAACTCAACTCTCCAAGCTCTCAATCAAACTCACAAAAGCTCAAAATTAGATGTGTGAGACAAATGAGAGGGTACCCCTGCCTTTAAAGGATTGAGGAGGGTGTTTTTGGAGGGAAAAAACCCCCTTTTCCCTCCAAAACCACACATTACTGGCCAAATCAACCTCTATAGGTCCTTTTTATCGCTGTGGCAGGGAACAGGCCGATTTATTGATAAACCGGCCAGTTTATCAATAAACCGGCCAATTTATCAATAAACTGGCCGGTTAGACTAGTTTGACCGGGAAAAAAGGAGAAATGGGGTGCCTGACCGGTTTTTTTGACCGGTTTGGACTGGCTAGGCTCCTCACCGGCCGGTTTGACCGGTTACCGGTTCAAACCAGCCGGTTTTTAATACTATGGTGGACGCAGAAGAGGAGGAACCAATGGCAGAAGAGAAAGATGAAGGGAAGGAGTTTGGGGAACTTCTCCTAAAGTCTGTGCAGGAGTTGTCAAGGAGGATAGAAGAGATGGGACAAAAGTTTACCGTAGACCAGAGACAGCATGAAACCCCAAGGGGTTTCCACACCAGAGAAGGGTCTCGCACCTCCCATCACTTGCAGGAGCATCTCACAGCGCAACAGATGGCATCACTAACTCCCCCACGTTCCACGATGCCCACATTTCTAGCTACGGGCACAGGAGTAGGAGCACCTCAGGAACTAGAACCGGTTCACATGGGGGATTATTTTCCAAGTATCAGTCCTACAGGCAAGAGTTTGGTGAGGCTCTCACTTTCCATGACTTTGTGTAGCTCAAGAAGGACAACAGACCCCGCAACCAGAACAGAGGGGGTAGATACACACAGGATGGGGATGTACAACGTACACTGGGCAGATTTTTCCTGTCGACTTTTGACGGATCCTCCAAGTGTTTGGTAAAGGCTTGGGTAGAGAAGCTGGATATCTATTTCTAGCTCAATCTAATGGCAGAGGGAGAGGCCATCAAGGTGGCAGCGCTACACCTAGAGGGCGAGGCCCATGATTGGTGGTTCCAGGGGATGGCCACGCTGGGTCACTCAGCAATGACAACATATGCAGAGTTTACACGGAGGCTGGTAGAGCGGTTTGATCGGAGGGATCCGGAGGAGCACTTTGTTGAGCTGACTAAGCTCAAACAGACCTGGAGCCTGGACACCTACATTTCCGAGTTTTTGAGAGTCTCCGTGATGATACCCGACTTGTCTTCGGCCAGGATGATATACATGTTCATTGATGGGTTGGCAGAACCTCTACGGGGGTTAGTTAGATCGATGAGGCCGGCTACACTTCATGATGCAATTGGGAGGACCAGTGATTCGCAGCATGCCCTGCCCAGGACTAGAGCTCCTTTCCCCTAGAGACCGACGTTTTAGCCGAAGAGGAAGGACACGAGGGTTCCACCTCCGAAGGGGAACCAAGGCCGGGGGCCTTTGGACGATGAGACACGGAAGAAGCTATGCTTCACATGCCAGGAGCCATGGGCACCGGAACATCGTTGTGCCGCTGGGAAGGCACGCTACATAGAGGTCTTCTCCGATAATGATGGGGAAGAGGATGCATATGAGGAGATGGAGGCAGGAGGTAGTGGTGTAGTACAAAGAGGAGATCATCCACCACCTCCACCACCAGGAGCAGGAGGGGCATCGTTTGCACCTACTAGGGGAGTCCTGGCTTCTTTGCGAGGGGTTCCCAAATTCTTGACACTGCGTGTCCGGGGTACTGTGCAAGGACAACGTGTTTCGGTATTAGTGGACAGTGGGGCTACCCACAATTTTATTGATGCACAACTGGTAGAGCAGAGGAGCATACTGAGGGAGAGCTTTGATGGGTTTTCAGTACTGGTACCAGGTGCCAGAACCATGTAGTGTGCCAGATATGTGCCAGCCTTGGCAGCGACTATGGGGACTTACACTCTGACAGATCGTTTCTTTGTGGTGGACATTCCAGACACCAACGTGATACTAGGAGTGCAGTGGTTGATCACGCTGGGGAAGGTCACCACAGATTGGGAGACCTTGGAGATGGAGTGGATAGAAAAGAAGACCGGGAAGCATGAGATGATTTGGGGCATGCACACTTATCTGCCACAGACAGTTTCAACACACCGGATGGAGGCAGACTTCTGGAAGGGAGACATAGAGTGGACAGTAGAGCTGTGTGTTTCAGAGGAAGGGTCTACACGCCAAGCTATACACCTAGATGTGCAGTCGATTTTGGATAGGTATGCCACAGTTTTCGGAGATATACCACTAGGGCAGCCACCAGATCAGGGGTTTGAGCATACCATCGAGCTGGAGCAGGGCATCCAGGCTGTGATTACTACACCCTATAGGCATCCTAAAGCCTACAAGGATGAGATTGAGAGGGCTATTCATGAGTTTTTAGCGCTGGGACACATTCGACCTAGCAGTAGCTCGTTTGCTTCTTCTGTGGTACTAGTGAAGAAGAAGGATGGCACACTGAGGATGTGCATTGACTATCGAGCTCTCAGCAAGAAGACCATGAAGAACTGATACCCCATCCCACGGATTGATGAGTTGAGGGGATTGAAGTTCTTCTCGAAGATTGATCTGAGATCAGGGTACCACCAGATTCACATGAGGGTCTAGGATGTTCTCAAGACCGCTTTCAGATGTCACTACAGCCACTTTGAGTTTCTGGTGATGTCCTTTGGGCTAACCAATGCACCAGCCACCTTCTAGTCCTGCATGAACCACATCTTCCGTGGTCAAATGAGGAAGTTTGTGCTGGTATTCTTCGATGACATCTTGATATACAACCAGACGTGGGAGGAGCACGTGCAGCACATTGAGGCTGTGTTGTGCATACTGGAGGAGAAGCATTTCTATACTAAGCTCTCCAAGTCGGAGTTTGGATTGATGGAGATGCTCTATTTGGGGCATATCATTGGTGTGGACAGAGTGAGGGTCAACGAGGAGAAGATCATGGCCATTTGAGATTGGCCAAAGCCGAAGAACGCGACAGAACTTCGGGGGTTTGTAGGCATCTGCACCTACTACTCGAAGTTCGTCAAGGGATTTTCCCAACTTGCTGTACCCCTCACAGACCTTACGAAGAAGGGGGCATTTAGTTGGATAGACACAACGCAAAGGGCCTTTGACAGGCTCAAGGAGGTGATGAGCAGCTGTCCAATTCTTGTGTTGGCAGATTTCACACAACCTTTTGTCCTTGAGTGTGATGCATCAGGAGAGGGGGTAGGCGCAGTTTTGATGCAGGGGGGCCACCCGATAGCTTTCGAGAGTAGGAAGCTATTGCCACATGAGAGGTTGTATGCCATATACGACAAGGAAATGTTGGCTATCATGCATGCACTGGCCAAGTTTCGACAGTACTTGTTGGGGAACAGATTCAGGGTGAGGACTGACCACAACAGCCTTCAGTTATTTTTTGAGCAGAAGAAGTTGCAGGAGAGGCAGCAGAAGTGGGTTAGCAAGATCCAAGCATACGATTTTGACATCGAGTATGTCAAGGGGAAGAACAACGTGGTGGTCGATGCACTCTCACGTAGACTGGTAACGTTATCCCTGATGAGTTTAGACACAGATTGGAGGGCTCAGTTGTTGGTGGAGTACTCCAAAGACCGTTTTGCCTGCGAGATCTTGGACGGACAGGTCATGGATGACAGATACAGGGTGATGGATGAGATTATATACTTCAGGGATCGAATCTTCTTGACTGGGGGTTCTCAACTCAAGGAGAAGGTGCTGCGTGCCTCACATGACTCATCACTATCAGGCCACCAGGGGCTTACCAAAACCTACAAGGCCATCAGCGAGAGGTTCTCTTGGAAGGGCCTCAAGGAGGACTTACTCCGGCATGTTAGGGAGTGTGAAGTATCTCAGTGGAACAAGGGGGAGATGAGCCATCCAGCAGGATTACGACAACCTCTTCCCATTCCAGAGGGGAAATGGGAGAGCATATTGATGGATTTCATCATAGGGTTGCCCACGGTGCAGGGCAAGGATTGTATCTTTGTAGTCGTTGATCGGCTAACAAAGTACGCACACTTCTTTGCTATATCAGCACGGTACACAGCAGCTCAGGTGGCGGAGTTGTTTTCAGGGATGTTTTCAAGTTACATGGTCTCCCAAAGACCATTGTTAGTGATCGGGAGTCGGGACAGTCGTTTCATGGGCGGCTTTTGGCAGGAGCTCTTTTGTTTGGTGGGTATAGAGTTGACTCCGAGCACCAGTTATCACCCTCAGACGGATGGGCAGATGGCGATAGTGAACAAGTGGCTAGAAGGCTACTTGCGAAACTATGTTAGAGGGCAGCAGAAGGCATGGTTACGTTGGTTGCACTTGGGGGAGTATTGCTACAACACTACTTTCCACATGTCCATTGGTATGTCTTCGTTTTATGCTTTATATGGATATCGTGCTTTGTCTTTTGCTGACGTGATGTTTGGTGCTAGTAAGGCCCCTAGGGCCAAGGACTGGATCCAAGAGAGTCAGGATATACACTAGGCCCTTAAGGACAACTTACCTACAACACAGAACCGACAAAAACTGTATGCTGACAGAGGACGGGTTGAGAGGCAATTTGAGGAAGGAGACTTGGTCTACCTACGGTTGCAGCCATACCAACAGTCCACGCTGAAGCAGAAGGGGGCCGAGAAGCTCAAGCCCCGCTTCTATGGACCATACAAGGTGATACGCAGGATCGGGGAGTTTGCATATGAGCTGGAGTTACCCACAGGTAGCAGAATCCATAACATCTTCCATGTGTCTTGCCTTAAAAAGGTATTGGGGCAGCAGGTGACTGCAATAGAGGAGCGTCCACCAACAGATGATGAGGGGCATTTGGTGCTACAGTGAGAAGCCATCATAGATACCAGGGAGAGGCAGCTGCGGAGCAGGACGGTCAGGGAGTATTTGGTGAGGTGGAGGAACTTGCCAGATGAGGATGCCACTTGGGAGAGTGAGAAGATTTCCATCATTTCAGTTGCTTGAGGACAAGTAACGTTTTGGTGGGGAGGACTGTAATATTCCCAATTAGCAGCAGCTAATTGGAAATATTAATTTTTGGCCAGTTTACTTTTATAAAGTTAAAGTCAGTTAATAAAGTGAGTGAGAGGACACTCCGCCTACACTTAGGAAATAAAACATTCCCTAAAGTCACTTGAGCACATTTATTTGACAGCGTGGGGCCCAGGAGTCGGAGTGGCAGTGTGGGTAGCGTGGGCCCATGATAGCGCAGAGAGAGAGGGACAACGTGGCCAAGAGGGACAACGCAGTTTTGGTGGGGCCTTGGGAGAGAAAGGCTCTCCAAGCATAAAGAGAGGAAGAGGCTCCTCATACGATTATTCAATTATGCATCTATGTTTTGTCTTTTGACATTGAACACGTTTTTGCTATTGAGCAAAGTCTGCAAGTGTTGTTTAGCACACCAGGTGTCTCCGAGCAGAGATCCCAACCTCAGCCCTAGGGGACTTCGAGTGCCTCCTCGGGTGAGGAGTTCTCTCCTTTGATTTTCAGGTGGGAACCATGGCATCTTCAGCAGGGATTACGGACTTGCTTGGATGGCGCAGGCTTGAGGAGAGACCACACAGTTCTTCGAGGAGGTAGTGCCGAGAGCGAAGATTTATCAGGGGATTCATCCTAGGATAGTGAGAAGGGATCAACCCTTAGCTATTCCATCATTTTGGTAGAGGAGGAGGCCACCATTTGCAGAGACACATTTAGGGCCAGTGTATTCCACTGGGATAGCGTTATTTCTCAAGGGAGGTGATTTTACGGGTTTATCCATTCCGGAAATCCTTTCTGAGCTTTTTTGGGTATTAGGTGGGGAGCTCATTTCCAGAGTCCCATATTTTTATGAGCAGGGGAACAACCCCAAAGAGCCATCCTATTCCAGTAGCAGCAGCAGTCCGGCAACAATAGCAACCACTGTTTGGAGATAACGTAGTCATTGTGAGAGCAGCCATTCCGGGAGTATTTCTGAGAGTATTTCCAGCTTGCTTTGTGCAGGCCAAGGTGCCATCATTCTGATCACCTTTGTACTTATTGTATCTTTCAGTTATATAATAAAATGGCTCAGGGTTCTCCATGTTTTGCATTATGTATGTGATGTCTCTCTATTTGTTGTAGTTTCATTTTTATGTTGCATTATATTGCTGTTTGTTTCTACTTGGAATATTACACTGGACATCAAAGGTTCCAAAACAAACCTTTATACATGAGGCTGTATATGCTAAAACTGAAATAAAACATGAGCTAAAGACAAATAAAATTACATATTACTAATCTAGTAATCATCATCATCCTCATCATCAAAAATAGAAAATGCTTGTTCAACATAACCACTCCGTGGATTGGAGAAGAGACTGTTGAGATTTTGTGTATTTTGGGTAGCATCAGTTGTGCTCTAGCTCCCAAATTTTGTGGAGGGACTAGAGTACACTTGGTCTACAAGGCCCAGAACTGGATTTGGGAAATTTCATCTGGTTTAGGAGATATTAAATTAATTAATTATTTTAATGTATTTCCTATGTCAAAACTTAGGGAACTTAAATAATTAAAGTGAATTTAATTAAACATGTGATGAAATTGTCTTAAGTCACACGGATCAAGCTTTCTTTTAATCTTAGCCATTGATTCAAGATTTGATCATGGCCATTGATTTGTCAACGAGAAAAGTATAAAGGAAAGGCTTGGGGTCATTTGTAAAGACACACAGAGGCAGAGCACTGAAGCTAAGCTGAGATTCTAGGGCAGGGTTTGCTAAGAATACTCAGAAGTGTTTCAGCTGCAGAGGGGAATTTAGACTAGCAGCAAAAATTCAAAAGAGCTGGTGGGGTTAAAATTCTGAAATTTTCATACTTTTAGCCTTAGCACAAGTGACAGAGACATGTAGAGGAGCTACATGAAAGAGAGGCGGGATCCTTGAGCAACTCATCTCTTAGATCAGAAGCGAGCTACGACATCCTTAATACAGTAGCGGGACAAGTGGAGCAGTGGGTGCATAGATCACAGATGAGGCAGAGGCAGAGGCAGATCTGAAGACTAGAAGGAGCAGCGCAGAGCAAAGCAGCAGCAGCGCAGAAGCAGTAGCAGCGCAGAGGCTGATGTGACTTCAGCAGCGCAGAGCAGTGCTGCTTACGCAGTGCAGAGCTGCAGCAATGCAGAAAGCTTTAGAGGGACAATGCAGTGCAGCGGCAATGTGATAGATTTTAGCACAAGGAGTTGATGTGACTTCAGTAGTGCAGAGGGAGTCTGATTACGCAGGCAGAGCTATAGCTATGCATCGTTCTTTAGATGCCAGCATAGATTTGTAGCCTATGGAGCTTCAATGATGAGAATGCAACCCATCTGACTTGTCTGTCAAAGATTGGGTAGGAGATTCAGTTGTTTCTCTCAACAACTGAAGTTGCAGTGCAACAGATCAACAGTGGTAGTGCTATGAGCAGCACAAATGCAGCATATTGAGAGGGAGTTGCAGTACAGAGGTTGCAGTGGCAGTGGCATAGTCATGGGCAGCAGTACAGAATGGCAGCAACAGTGCAGAGTTGAGTGGCGGCAAGCCAAGCTTCAGCAGCACAGAACCAGTACTCAAAGTCATGTAATGCATAGTGTGATGTATTGCTAGAGCACACCCTTGATGCTAAGAGGGAGTGTTGAGATTTTGTATATTTGGGATAGCATCAGTTGTGCTCTAGCTCCCAAATTTTGTGGAGGGACTACAGTACACTTGATCTACAAGACCCAGAAATGGATTTGAAATTTCATCTGGTTTAGGAGATATTCAATTAATTAATTATTTTAATGTATTTCCTAAGTTAAAACTTAGGGCACTTAAATAATTAAAGTGAATTTAATTAAACATGTGATGAAATTGTCTTAAGTCACACAGATCAAACTTTCTTTTAATCTTAGCCATCGATTCAAGATTTGATCATGGTTGTTGATTTGTCATCGAGAAAAGTATAAAGGAAAGGCTTGGTGTCATTTGTAAAGACACACAGAGGTAGAGCACTGAAGCTAAGCTGAGATTCTAAGGCAGGGTTTGCTAAGAATACTCAGAAGTGTTTTAGCTGCAGAGAGGGGAATTTAGACCAAGGGGATGATATGATCCCGAGGTCTAGAATACACAAGAGGCAGAGATCAGCTCAAGGACAACGCAGAGGAAGGCAACAGCAGCAACAACAAAGACAACGCAGTCTCTCCAAAGACAGTGTGATTTTCAACAGGAGACCCTCTGGGGTTACGCAGAGACCCTTGAGGGGCAGCGTAGTGACTATGTCACCTAGTCTGGGGTAACGCAGTCCCTTCCGGAGCAGCGCTGAGGGTTTGAAGGACTTCCAAGTCTGACGTAGAGGCTTTCAAGGGCTTCAGAGGCTGACGCAGAGCCTTTCAAGGACAGCGCTGGGGTTTCTAGGCCCTAATCTTGGCTGAGTTCTGTAAATCCCGTTTGAGGGTGTGGATCAGTCATTATTTTGGCCCTAGATCAGCCAGTAAGCTGTAGATCTAGTATTTTATTTGTCGAGTTGTCTAGATCTGGAACCCAGATTTGTGTATTCATAAATATTCTTAATATTAGAACCCTCCAACAGCTATAGACTGGTTTTCCCACATTGGGTTTTTTCGGGGACTATTTGTCCAGAAGTAACTGTGTCACTTTGTCAATGTGTGCATGTGCTTATTCTAGATGTGAATTGGTAGAGATCTGTTATGTGTTTTGCTTCGATGTTAACTTGAATTTATTCAGTTAATAACTTATAAGCAGGAGGAGCTTAACCGGATTAATAGTAATAATTTCTGTACAAGATATAAGATTCATAAATTTCTACAGAGACAATTCCACTTCTAGTTGCATCATGCCACCAACATCAATAGAAGCAAGAGGGATCTCCAAGTCTAGGCATTCTTCACCCACATCTCACTCTTTATGAGGTCCACTTGTATATTCTTTTGTAATATTCCCAATTAGCAGCAACTAATTGGTAATACTAATTTTTGGCCAGTTTAATAAAGTGGGTGATGAGATACTTAGCCCACACTTAGGAAATAAACATTCCCTAAAGTCACTTGAGCATATAATTATTTGGCAGCGTGGGGCCTAGGAGGACGAAGTGACAACGTGAGGGAAGTGGCAGTGTGGGCAGCGTGGGCCCATGACAGCGCAGAGAGAGAGGAACAACGTGGGCCAAGAGGGACAAAGTAGTTTTGGTGGGGCCTAGGTGAGGGCAAGGCTCTCAAAGCATAAAAAGGGGAAGAGGCTCCTCATTCTCTCATTCGATTATGCATCTATGTTTTGTCTCTTGACATTGAGCACGCTTTCGCTGTTGAGCAAAGTCTGCAACTGTTGTTCAACACACCGGGGGTCTGTTGGAAATATTTTCATTGATGGCAAATGATCAGAAAGGAGTTACACCAGAATTATCATTGATGGCAAAGAAGCAGAGAAGCAGCGGTTATAAGGCAAAGGAGCAGATCAGGCAATGTGCAGCAATGGGCAGCAGAGAGGCAAAAGAGTAGCCATAGAAATAGAACCTAAAGCAGAGAGAAGCAGCAAAGAGGCAAAGGAGCAACATGGAGAAGCTTTAGTGTGATTACTTAAGGCAAAGAAGCAGCAAAAGAACGAAGGCAGTTAAGGCAGCGAAAGGCAACGAATGTAGCTAAGATGGCATCAAAGGCAGCAAATGGAGCAGAGACAACAAAGAGGCAGAGACAACAGAGGTAGTGAATGCAGCACAGGAAGCGAATGGAGCAGAGACAACAAAGAGGCAAAGATAGTTGAAGGCAATCGAATTTGCTAGACACAACAAGGACCAGAGATCCTGCACATAGCAGAAGCGGGAAGAGCCGAGAGGTATAGGCGAGAGTAGGAAGAGCCGGAGTCACAGAGCGGGACAGTGTTAAAAAACGAAAAATCGACTAAGGCAGAGAATTCTTTGACGAATTCCAAGGTAGGCGAACAGACAGTCAAGATTAGATCGCAAAAGTAAAGGCGACAAATGGACGACAGAGATCAAATTGCATCAGGAGCGATTTTGCAAATCACAACATTTAAGAGTTAAGTGTTAAGGCATAGTATGGTAAGTTAAAGCAATTGCGATGCCAAGTAGATAAAGGGACATGTGGTGGCACAGTGCAATATCGCAAATTGCACAAAATAGAGTTAACCACTAAGTTAAACATTTATGAGTTGTGAACTGCGAAGTACGGAAGATGGCGTGGCAGTGACGTAAAGATGATGTAGTAGTGGCCTGGTGATGGCGTGGTGATGATGTGGCAGTGACATGCCAAGATGACGTGGTAGATAAGGTGACCTTGACTCCACAGATCACAGGAATTTATGATGACGTGGCAAGGTGACATGGCGGTGACATGGCAGGGTGACGTGGCATGATGACGTCGACCTCGCCCACATACTGCATATCACAGCACTTAAGGGATAGCAGGATGGCGAGCGCAAGTTAATTTAAAGTTTTTGCAATGCGAAATAGAGGGACACGTGTCGACCATGCACAACATCGCATCCCGCATGAAATAGGCTGTAACTTCAAGACATTGCAAAGAACGTTATTTTGGTTGCGATGCGGTAAGGATCAAACGATGCGATGCGATGAAGGGAATCCACGTGTCAGCACCGCGCACGAGTACATATTGCAGATCACACGGTTTATGGTTTATCGCTATTGGTAGAGTGGGAAACCCGCGAGCAAGTGTTTGCTATGAATTGTGATTGGTTCAAGGTACTGTGGGACCCGATAGCCCTTGTTCCGTATATGTTATATGCGCCATGTTATAAGTATGCGCTGTTGATTGTTAAACATATGTATGTTATATATATGCATTGTTTGATCGTAAAACGTATGTATGTTGATAAAACTCGGATTTGTAATCCGCTGCGTGTATAAAGGGAGTGTTATTTGGGCCATACCCCACAGGTCACAAAAGAATGGCATGAACGCATAACAAAGGAATAGGAACTCGTGCAGAATAGTGTTGCAGCAGTAAGGTAGATGAAAAGGCTGAACGTGGCAGAAAAGACACAGGTAACAGAAGAAACAAGACAGTTATGCAGCAAAGCTGGAATAAAACGACAGAAACAGAAAAGACACAAGGACAACAAGCAGAAGAGGCCAAATGCACAACAAAGCGAAAAAAATGATGGCCCAAGTAAATAATTGATTATAACTGAAAATGTATTATTATTTTTATATTGTTTGTGATGCAAAGGCAAGTCTTCGGTAGGCGAAGCAAAACTCCAATGTAATATTGAAATGAGTACATAGTATTGTAACATCCTGAATGTGTTGAGAGAGAAAATGAGAAGGTGGAAGGCAAAGAGTCATACCTGTTCATTTCATATTCTCATGTGGAATGCAAACAACTATGAGGTGATATCTATAAATGATGTTATTGTAATATGCTTAAAGAGGTTAGAGAGTGGAAGAAGAAGAAGGAGCAAATAGAGAAGTTGTGAAGATCCAAAGATGATTTAAAGCAGATATAAAGGCTGGAAGGACAACAGTGAAGAAGGAGAAAAACAGAGCTGGTATCCAGGTAAATTAGCATATGATTTTATTGTAGAGTGAGGAAGTTGGTGCTTCCATATCAAGTTGTAGCTTAATAGATGTCCAGTTGTAGCTGGTTGAGGTAGGAGCTTCCTGTGGGTTGTAGCTTACAAAAAATACATGGGAGTTGGTGCTTCCGTTTCAAGTTGTAGCTTGATAGATGTCCAGTTATAGCTGGCTGAGGTAGGAGCCTCTTGTGGGTTGTAGCCTGCAGAAAATAGATGGGAGTTGGAGCTTCCTTGTTATAGCTTGTAGAATTGAGGTAGTAGCCTCCTGTAGGTTGGAGCCTACAGAAAATCAGTGGTGAAAGGGAGTTGGAGCTTGTCTTTGCATCACAACAATAATAATATGTGGTTTTCTTCCTTATGGGTTTCCACTTATATCTGTTGTCTATGTGCATGATGATTATGTGTTGATATTTTGTATTTAATGTGCTTAATACCTACTGCTCACTTATTAAGATTGTTCTTCCATTATACATTAAGTTGATCATGAAATGAAGGTGTAAATAAGTGTAAAAGAAAGTTTTACAAGACCATGAATGCATTAAACTGATTCACCCCCCTCTCTCAGTTTAACTAAGGGTTCAAAAATTGGTATTAGAGCCAGTTCCTTCTGTATTAGTTTAACAACTGGAAGGAGATCCTAGGGCCCCAAGATGGCTAGTCTAGAAGGATGCTCAACAAATAAAGCCCCTTTGTTTATTGGCACAAACTATGCCTTATGGAAAATAAGAATGATGACGTACATAATGTCTCTAGGATTAGAAGTTTGGGCTGCGGTGGAATTAGGATATGCCCCAAAGGATTCTGACACAAAGAAAGAAGCCAAACAAGATTTTATAGCTAATGCAAAAGCCATGAATGCACTCTTAAGTGGTCTGTGTGAGGCAGAATTTATCAAATTAATGCACAACAAGACTCCCAAAGAAATATGGGATACATTAGAAAGTATCCATGAGGGAGATAAAAAGGTGAAGATGGCCAAGATGCAAATCTATAGAGTTCAGTTTGAAAATGTAAAAATGAATGAAGATGAAGATATAGCCAGTTTCTTCTTAAAGGTTGCGGAAATTGTGAATAACATGAAAGCTCTAGGAGAACCCATTAAGGAATATATAATTGTGCAAAATATATTGAGATCGTTACCATCCAGGTTTAACCCTAAGGTTTCAACCATAGAAGAAACAACAAATTGGGAAACCTTGACCACAAACCAATTGCTTTGAAACTTAACAGCTTATGAGATGAGATTTCCACAAGGGAAGTCAAATGTGAGGAAGGCAACCTTTAAGATAGACAAGTGCATGAAAGAGAAGGAAGATACATGTTCATGCTCAGATGAAGAAGAGACCAAATTCGTCAGAAGATTGGATAAAGGCATGGGTAATTGCAAAGGTAAACTTCCATTCAAGTGCTTTAACTATGGAAGAGTGGGGCACTATGCATCTAAATGTCCTCATAAGAAAATAGAGAACCAACCACAAGAGACAGAGAAAAACAAAATAAATAAATGGTAGAAAGGGAGGAGAGTCAATAGAAAATCATGTTATGCTCAGCAAGATAGCAGTGCATTTGAAAGCTCAGATGAATCCTCAAATGAAGAAGGAGCCTCTGAATTTGTGTTGATGGCCAAGGAAGAGCATGAAGGATTCCTTCTGGAAGATGAGGAAGAAGGTGAGGTAGATCTTGAGGGGGAGCTAAGGAGTGCCCTGGAGGAAATAGATAGACTTAGACTAAAGTGTGAAAAACAAAAAGACATTCTCCTGAAATATGTAAAGGAAGACCCTGATTCGGAAAACCTCATTCAGTTGAAAGTAGAACTAGAAGAAGCTAGGAAGGTGGAAGACATTTTTCTTAAGCAAATTAAAGATAAACATCAGGAGCAAGAGAAATTGGAAGTAGTATGCCTGAGAAAGAAACTAGAAAATGCCCAAAGGGAGTTATCTATGAACACTCCATGAATGAAAAGCTTTGTACAGTTGGACAAAATACTAAATGCTCAAAGATGTCCTCTCATAAAGACCGGGTTAGGCTATGAAGGAGAAACAAGTAAGTCCAAGGTAGAAGATAACAGGAATATCACTTTTGTAAAAGCTGTAAAGGATAATGAAGCAGCTCAAAAGATTCCCACAGAAGTAGAAGCCAACAAGAACATGATTTGTAAAGAAACTAACAGAAACAAGCAATAACATGAAAGGACAGAGAATGAGAGGAAGAAACCATCAGCTGCAAAAGGCCCATACACTCTTGAATATGAATTGAATAAATTCAGAAGCTGTCAAAGGAGGTTCTTTCCTCCCATGAGAAGTATCACTTGTTTTTCCTGCCACAAACTTGGACATATTGCAGCACACTGTAAGACAAAGCAAATCCAGTCCAACCAACAAAGGATGCAGAAAATGAAAAGACTACCTCAAGCAAACAAATGGAGAGGACAACCTTTCACCAGGTACACTAATCGATTCCATGGCTACTGTTTTTCAGGAAATGAATTTGGACATAAATCTGTTGAATGTAAATTGTATTAAAAAAGGGAACAAAATGCCATACATCAACTCAACCTTCTTAGGTAAAATAAGATGTTATTCATGCCACAAGCTTGGTCACAAAGCAAAAGACTGTAAGCTGCCATATACATTAAAGAACTCTAGACAGATGATGGAATCCAATCAAATAAGACAAAACTGTGAATCAAAAAGAAGTGCAGACATTATGAAGAACCCCAATAAAGTATGGAAGGAAAAGAGAAAGGGGGAGCCTGTTACTTCAATAACAGAATGAATCCATCATAGTCTTAGGGGGAGTTGCTCTAGGAAGCAACGCAAATATCTAGCCAGCAACAAATAAGAAGAAACATCCCAGGGGGGGAGCAATTCATAATTAGTCCCCATAAAAGTAGTCTAAGAAGAGCTCCATGGAATAAGAACAGCTAAAAGTTCAGAAAGGGAAAGGACAATTCCTCTAACAGAGAACTATAGAGGAAGAAGAATACCTAAAGCATTCAATAGCCAATAGGTTGATGGAAGGAGAGAAGGCAACAAGCAACCATGGTGGTAGAGGGAACATCGGCCATGAACATCTAAGCTAAGAAGACAACAACACACTAAGTGATGAATGATTAAAATCACAAAAATTATGCTTTGAGTTGTAGAACTAGAAAGATCCATAGAGGATGATCACATTGTGCATCACACTACAAGAGTTAGCAATGAAACAAATTTAAAAGGATGAGTAAGAGAAATGTTTATCATCATTATATCATTCCATCTTTCATCTATGGAAGGTCCCCTTGGAGGAAAGCTGTTAAATGAGTGATAAAACTATGAGTGGTCTGCCCTTGTAGATTCCAAGTAAAGAAATTGAAGATGCCTTCTCGAAGATCATTATGTTAGAACAGTTGAATTGTATATAGAGCAGCAATGATTCTAGAGCATTCCTAGAAAGGAATATGCAGTGACATTCTTTTAAACCAGAATGACAGAATAAGAAAAAGGTTAATGATCCCAAGATTAGATTCAGTATATTGATGATTGCTGTTAAGAACAACAGAGAGCTCAATAGTAGAAACTATGAAGTTTGTCTTAACTATGGGTGCATGTGCGAGATGAAGTGAAATTACTGCATAGTTTATCAAATTAGTACAATTGGTACTTGGATCAAGCAGCCTGCCTATCAGCAGAATACCAAGTGTTATCAGTGAAGCAGTGGTATGGTACAGGCCCTCAGGATCAGAGAATTATGGCAAAAGTACATCAAGGTAGTATACCCAGCGTTATCTGCATTATTAAAGCATAAAAAGGTCAATGAAAGTGCAAAAGGATCATTATCTTGTTTACATTTGAAGTAGTATATTGAGCATTGAAGCAGTATCTATTTCTAGATGTAACTGCATGCCTTCCTCAAGTCAGTACAGATATATCTTCAAGGCCTCTTTCTTAAGATCATTCATAAAACTGTGTGAAGTCTGTTTGCTGAGATTTCGATTAAACAACTGGAAGATGTTTTACTGAAGATCATCATGATAGAACAGTTAAAGTATCTGAAGTATCAAGGACTAGTTGTGTTAATCTTACATTTGAAGCTCAAGAGTCTGTTATTGATTCATCTAAAGCATACTTCAGCAGAAAGGATTTGCTGGTATTTCACCATTAAAGAGAGGTTGATCATTGACATACATACCCCCTTATGTCATAAATAAAATTGCATAGTTGATAAGTGAGACTGACCAATACATTGAATGTATCTAGCCTCAAGGGTTTGTTTTGAAAGTACACTGTACAAGCAGTAAAGTCATTTGGTCTCTTAGAGTGAAATATATTGTCTAATCTCACAATAAGTTGTAAGCTCTGGTTTGATTCATTGTTCACATCAGTAACAAGGACCTTTCAGCTGTTAAGTGTAATATCCCTGTTACCAGCCTAGCTCATATCACCGCCAATAGGCAGTAAAGATGAACCATAGCTATAAAGGATATATTGGCATTGTCATATTTGAATAGATGTGTACTACAGATTTGTATCTCAGATGAAGATCATAATATGGACTGAAGTATATTTGGAGCAGACTTTATATGTCGTATGGAGCATTCTTAGTATTTTAGTATTGTTCCGATGATGCATATCTAATCATATAAGTCTGATTATATAAGTTTGTTCTATGAAGTGTCCTTATCATCACTTTCAGCTGTAAACAAGTGCAAGGAGTCTGTGCTTTGGGATGGTATCAGCTTACTGTGTATATACAAGTTCAATGATTCTCAAAAGTGTTCTCCCAACAACTCTTGTACACCAGTCTAGAGCAGCAAGGTTTAAAGTAAAAAAAAAGAAGGCCTAAACACAACTCACAGAGAAGAAATGCAAAGATAGAATCTACACTGGGAGATGTGCAACCCTTTGCCATTGATGTCAAAGGGGGAGGAAAAGTAAGCAAAAGAAGAAAGGCTCTTCTGAAAAGCAAGTAGAGGAACAAACACGCTTCTCATAATGAAAGGGGGAGGAAGTCTTGGAGGAAGTATTGGAGTATTGGTGTATGTGTTGCCATCAATGCCAAAGGGGGAGACTGTTGGAAATATTGTCATTGATGGCAAATGATCAAAAAGGAATTACACTAAAATTATCATTGATGGTAAAGGAGTAGAGAAGCAACGGTTATAAGACAAAGGAGCAGATCAGGCAATGTGCAGCAGAGAGGCAACAAAGCAGCCATAGAAATATAACCTAAAGTAGAGAGAAGCAACAAAGAGGCAAAGGAGCAGCATGGAGAAGCTTTAGAGTGATTACTTGAGGCAAAGAAGCAGCAAAATAACAAAGGCAGTTAAGGCAGGTAAGGCAGCGAATGCAACTAAGATGGCACCAAAGGCAGTGAATGGAGCAGAGACAGCAAAGAGGTAGAGACAGTAGAGGAAGCGAATGTAGCATAGGTAGCGAATGGAGCAGACACAACAGAGGCAACGAATGGAGCAGAGACAGCTAAAGGGAATCGAATTTGCTAGACACAGTGAGGACAATAGATCCTGCACATAGCAGAAGCAGGAAGAGGTGACAGACGAGAGGAAGGGGTGAGAGCCGAGAGGTAGAGGCGAGACCAACAAGAGCAGGAGTCAGAGAGCGGGACAATGTAAACAAACGAAAAATCGACTAAGGCAGAGAATTCTTTGAAGAATTCCAAGGGAGGCGAATGGACAGTCAAGATTAGATCGCAAAAGTAAAGGTGAGAGGACAATCAAGATTAGATCGCAAAAGTAAAGGAGAGAGATGGACGACTAAGATCGAATCGCATCAGGAGCGATGTCGCAAATCGTAACATTTAAGAGTTAAGTGTTAAGGCGTCGTTTGGTAAGTTAAAGCAGTTGCGATGCGAAGTAGATAAGTGACATGTGGTGGCACGATGCAATATCGCAAATCACACGAAATAGAGTTAACCACTAAGTTAAACGGTTATAAGTTGCGAACTGCGAAGTATGGAAGATGACGTGGCAGTGACATAAAGATGACATGGCATTGACATAAAGATGACGTAGCAGTGGTATGGTGATGATGTGGCCCGGACCCCACAAATTGCAAGAATTTATGATGACGTGGCAAGGTGACGTGGTGGTGACATGGCAGGGTGACGTGGACCTCGCCCGCATACCGCACATCGCAGTGCTTAAGGGATAGCAGGAAGGCGACTGCAAGTTAAGTTAAAGTTTTTGCAATGCGAAATAGAGGGACACGTGTCGACCATGCGCAACATCGCATCCCACATGAAATACACTATAACTTCAAGACATCATAAAGAATGTTATTTTGGTTGCGATGCGGTAAGGATCAAATGATGCGATGCGATGAAGGGAATCCACGTGTCAGCACCGCGCACGAGCGCATATCGCAGATCGCACTATTTGTGGTTTATCGCTATTGGTAGAGTGAGAAACCTGCGGGCAAGTGTTTGCGATGAATTGTGATTGATTCAAGGTACTGTGGGACCCGATAGCCCTTGTTCCGTGTATGTTATATGCACCATGTTATAAAGTATGCGTTGTTGATCGTTAAACATATGTATGTTATATATATGCATTGTTTGATCGTAAAACATATGTATGTTGATAAAACTCGGATTTGTAATCTGCCGCGTGTATAAAGGGAATGTTATGTGGGCCATACCCCACAGGTCACAAAGGAATGGCATGAACACATAACAAAAGAAGAGGAACTCGTGTAGAACAGTGTTGCAATAATAAAGCATATGAAAAGGCTGAACGCGGCAGAAAAGACACAGGTAACAGAAGAAGCAGGGTAGTTATGCAGCAAAGTTGGAATAAAACAGCAGAAACAGAAAAGACACAAGGACAGCAAGAAGAAGAGGCCAAACACACAACAAAGAGAAAAAACTGATGGGCTAAGTAAATAATTGATTATAACTGAAAATGTATTATTATTTTTATATTGTTTATGATGCAAAGGCAAGTCTTCGGTAGGCAAAGCAAAACTCCAATGTAATACTGAAATGAGTACATAGTATTGTAACATCCTAAATGTGCTGAGCGAGAAAATGAGAAGGTGGAAGGCAAAGAGTTATACCTGTTCATTTTATATTCTCATATGGAATGCAAACAACTATGAAGTGATCTCTACAAATAATGTTATTGTAATATGCTCAAAGAGGTTAGAGAGTGGAAGAAGAAGGAGAAGATAGAGAAACTATGAAGATCCAGAGATGATTTAAAGCAGATATAAAGGCTAGAAGGACAACAATGAAGAAGGAGAAAAACAAAGCTGATATCCAAGTAAATCAACATATGATTTTATTGTAGAGTGAGGAAGTTGGTGCTTCCATATCAAGTTGTAGCTTGATAGATATCCAGTTGTAGCTGGTTGAGGTAGGAGCCTCCTGTGGGTTTTAGCCTACAGAAAATACATGGGAGTTGGTGCTTCTGTTTCAAGTTGTAGCTTGATAGATGTCCAATTGTAGCTGGTTGAGGTAGGAGCCTCCTGTGGGTTGTAGCCTGCAGAAAATAGATGGGAGTTGGAGCTTCCTTGCAAGTTGTAGCTTGCAGAATTGAGGTAGTAGCCTCCCGTAGGTTGAAGCCTACAGAAAATCAGTGGTGAGAGGGAGTTGGAGCTTGCCTTTGCATCACAACAATAATAAGATGTGGTTTTCTCCCTTATGGGTTTCCAATTATATCTGTTGTCTATCTGCATGATGATTATGTGTTGATATTCTGTATTTAATCTGCTTAATACTTGTTGCTCACTTATTAAGATTGTTGTTCCATTATACATTAAGTTGATCATGAAATGGTGTAAATAAGAGTAAAAGAAAGTTTTACAAGACCATGAATGCATTAAATGGATTCACCCCCCCTCTCAGTCTAACTAAGGGTCAACAGTGTCTCCAAGCGGAGATCCCAACCTCAGCCCCAGGGGACTTCAAGTGCCTGCTCGGGTGAGGAGTTCTATCTATTGATTTTTAGGAGGGAGCCATAGCATCTTCAGCCGGGGATTACGCACTTGCTTGGGTAGCGCAGTCTCAGGGAGAGATCACACAGTTCTTTGAGGAGGCAGTTTCGGGAGTGAGGATTCATCAAGGGATTCAGCTCGGGATAGTGAGAAGGGATCGACCCTTCACTATTCCATCATTTTCGTATAGGAGGACACCACTATTTGGAGAGGATCATTCAGGGCCAGCGTATTTCACTGGGATAGTGTTATTCCTCAAGGGAGGTTAAATTTCGGGGTCATCCATTTTGGAATTCCTTTCTAGGATTTTCTGGTTATTTGGAGGAGAGCTCATTCCCAGAGTTTCATATTTTTCTGAGAAGGGGAACTGCCCCAAAGAACCATCCTATTCCAGCAGTAGCAGCAGTCCAGTAGCTGTAGCAACAACATTTTGGAGATAACACAGTCACTGATAGAGCAGCCATTCCTTGAGCATTTCTGAGAGTATTTCCAGCTTGCCTTGTGCAAGCCAAGGTGCCATCATTCTGATCACCTTTGAACTCATTGTATCTTTCAGTTATATAATAAAATGGCTCAACGTTCTCCATATTTTGCATTGTTTATGTGATGCCCCTCTATTTGCTGTAGATTCTTGTTTATGTCGCTTTATATTACTGTTTATTTCTATTCAGAATATTACAGTGGTATCAAAGCTCATAGACTTGGCTCAGCCTATGGAGCAAATTGTCTATGAGACCAACAGGAAAACCATATATCACTTACCGGGGAAGGAAGTACATGGACCAAGAGCAGAGGCTTGAGGCCATTTTGGAGAAGGAGATTGCATTCCAGTACTGGACGTAGAGGAGGAAGAATCGATGGCAGGTGAGAAAGATGAAGGAAAGGAATTCGAGGAACTCCTCCTAAAGTCTGTGTAGGAGCTATCGAGGAGAATAGAAGAGATGGGGCAGAAGTTTACCGCAGACCAGAGGCAGCATGATGCCCCAAGGGGTTTTCACATAGGAGAAGGATCCGTCACTTTCCACCATTTGCAGGAGCAACTCACAGCGCAACAAGTTGTGTCACTCACTCCCCCACTTTCCACGATGCCCACATTTCTAGCTACAGGTATTGGAGCGGGAGCACCTCAGGAATCGCAACCGGTTCATATGGGGGATTATTTTGTCGAGTATCAGTCCTATGGGTGAGAGTTTGGTGAGGCTCTCACTTTCCATGATTTTGTCCAGCTCAAGAAGGACAGTAGACCCCGTAACCAGAACAGAGGAGGTAGGTACACACAGGATGGGGATGTACAACGTATAGTGGGCAGATTTTTCTTGCCAACATTTGACGTGTTGACCACTCGAGTGGCAGCTGATGATTATATGAAGACTCCATGCCCAAGGATGAACCAGAGGACACTTTTACCATCAGATATCATCAGTTCAACAGAGTTTTTAAATTCTACTTCTTCTTCTTATCATTTTCTTTTTCAGTCCTCAGATTCCGCAGCCCTACGGGGATATTGTATAAATGTCACTAGCATGATGAATAAAGCCATGTAACAGGCCTAGGATGTTGGGACTCGATCAACAAGCAAGTACACCTTGGAGTGTTTTTTTTACTTGGTTAATTATTCCTTTTTAGCGGCGAATAATTTTCTAGGCTTTTTCACTCATTGCATTACCCCAAAGCCAGGGTGGCGGCTTGAAGGTTGAGCCCCTACTGCATCTTAGTGTCTAGAGTCAATGTATATTACCATGCTAGGTCATCTCTGAAATTTTGCGGGATTTGACTAGGTCTAAGTAGGATTTTTTAATAATTAAAAATTTCCTGCAAAACGGGATTTTTTTATTAATTTCTATGTAATGATGTAAATAAGTGGTCTTAGGAATTGTATAGGGCGAGTGACTACAAAATCATCCTCAGAAGCCCATCATTATCCCAGGACCCACTTTGAGAGTAAAAAAAGGACTTATGGTCTTTCAAAAACTGATTTTTCTAATGTCGGTGGAAAAAATGAGGAAAAAATGAGGAAAAAATGAAAAATTGGAAAATTTTATAAATTTTTCCAAAGTCAAAATAAGTCAAATTTTGACGTGGAAATTCCAGGGAAGGTCAAAGATGATGTGGCAGCCATGTGGGGCCCACCACATAAGGTACAACATGTCAAAGTTCCAAGTGAGCAAGTCAAAGGAAATTAAATGGTCCAACGAGGAATTCATGAGGCAAAGAAAAAGTTTGAAGTTACTATTTGATTTAATTTAAAATCAAATATATTGAAGTATAAAGTTAGGATAAAGTGAGTGGGAAGAGACCCCACATCTCTCCCTTTGGCCTACGTATATCCAAGTTAATTAATTATGCACATGCCAAATAAAGAAAATAGGCTTCCAAATTAAGGAAATACGCTGCCAATCAACACCTCGTTTATTGTTTTTAATGGGATTTGATTGGAGGAAATCGTGGAGTGTGTCTCCACCAATGCTCACACAACTCCACACTTGTACGGTGCCAGCCCGCGCAACAGTTAAACCTCTACGCTGACATCTATACACAGATTTGATTGGCAGCATTGGTATTTGGTTGTAGAGGTGTCAAATCACAAGTTTTATTTAGAGATTTGTACATAGGACAACATTGATTTAAGTGGAGGTTCACAAAAATTAATGCACAACAGTGTACACAAGCTACAACAAAGGAATATCCACGCTGGACAGAGATATTTCCACGCAGATTTTTAACGACAGTTAGATCAGTAATATGCAACAGTCAACTCCAGCACTTGGATGGAGTTCGATTTTCTTTGATGCCACCTACAACAGTCATCTCTCCACATGTAGCTTGACTTAACACTGGGACTGAAAATTATGTGTCACTTATGTGATAGATTGATCATTGGGATTGGCTCCCATTTTCCTATTTTAATGAGCCTTGGGCTCTCATTGTAATCATTGTTTACTAGCTATTGTGCTTGGCGAAGCTCTGCTTCTATGTACTTGTATTCTTCATATGAATAAAAAGACTTTGGGGTTCATTCATGATTGTTATTCCATTGGAGCATATCTTGGATCATTGATGGTATATCTCTACTTGTGCCTCTGATTTATATTTCATTTTTCTCATATGCTTTTGTTGAATTGTAGATATATAGCTATCTTACATTTACAATTGTTTATTTGATATGCTCTAGGCTAGAAAACTCTGTCTATTTTCATACAAATTTTAGAGTTTTCTTGCCATTGTTTATTGATTTAATCCATATGAGCTAATGTTTGTTGGAAGTTTCGTAGAGGATCATCATTGAATCAACTAGCAAGCGTGAGGGGAAGTCTTCAAGAGACTAACCCACTCTTGGCATTGTTTTCAAGGAGCTCTCATCGTTATTTGAGTTTCATAGAACTAATTTATTTTTTGAAAGTACTTGTTTTTGCATATATTTAATTGTGCTTTCATTTCATTATATAGATATTCAGGAGCTTCTCATAAACTAGACAATCGATGGAGATATTTTCCCATCACTTGATTTAGCCTTTGTATATTTTTTTTGTAGCATATTCACATACTTACATGCTCTTTTTTTTACACTAACTTTGGTTCTATTTTTTGCAGCCCTAACATTCTTGTTTGTAGGTTCTCTTTAGCTTCAAGTCGCATTCCAAGGAGGCTATGGGCATTAGGAGAGCTTGTGGAAGAAAGCTAGGTCATACACCACTTTGGAGCTTGTATTCTCCAATTGTAGAACTCTTGCATCTCTTTTGAGGCTCCCTACTTGAAGGGATTTTCTTCTTGTTTCAATAATTCACATTGTATTCTCTCATCGATTCCTTGGGAAGTCCTCTAAGAGGCTCTAACCTCATTGTAACACCATAATAATAAAAATTTATGTTTTTGTTGTGGGAGGGTGGATTTTACCCATTGGCATCCCTATCTCTCCATTTCAAAGGAGAGAATTTGTAGATGGATTGACTTAGTGGTTTTGACATTTCCATTTTCTTTCACATCACATACGCATGCTCTAATTGGAAAGTAACAGAAATCGCATTTTTTTTTTATAAAGTTTGCTTCACGAATCTCAAGCCACATTTCCATTTTAAGAATATTGAAGCATTGTCTATTTGACAAAGTTTGTCCTTCAAAGCAGTCACTTATTTTCATATCAAGCTAATTTCCTCAAGTTTAAAGTTCCTTTTGCAAAGCTATTGTGAGCACAAATCTCAATTTCATTTTTAAAGCATTGCAATTTACTTTACATGAAAATTAGTTGTTCATAAGCATCAAGCTTTTAATTGATTCATCACAATTTTAATTGTTCTTGAAGCTTATGCATCTTATGTTTACTTTGAACAAATATATAAAGTGATCTTGCGGAACAATCTTACTAAGAGCATTTCCAATTTTTACATAGCACTTGCAAACTTACTTGCATAACATAGTAGGCATTCTAACTTAGTTGCATATTTAAAATTTACCTCCCAGTATAAGCTTGGTTGATAAAAATCATAGGAAAAATATTTTCTTGGAAAATTCTTCCATTTGGTACGAAGTAAGGTAAAAGTTTGTGACCTTGCAGTTGTGAAGGTGGCTTGTCCCCTTGTAGGAACGAAGGCACACGCTGGCTCGTAAGACTCAGGGGACCGGTATCGTTAATGACACCCCCGTGCCCTCGCCCCCTCTTTCTTATAGTCACTCCAATTTTTACCCCTTGGTAAAAGCACAAGAGGAGGACTTCTCACCTAGATTAGGCATTTTAGATTAAAAATAACCAAGATTAATTGCATCCGAATCTAGTTTAATTGCATCTCATGCTTTGATTCAAAAATCTATTTATCTTGAAAGAATTTTACTTCATTTAAGCAAATACATTTTCATTTCAAAGAGCAATACTCTGGAGGCACTGGTTTCTCATATGTTTCATGCTTATCTTATGTATTGATGGTTATTGCTCATATCACTATTTTTGCTTATAAATCTGAAGAAGTAATCTATTTAACTCTAACAACTCTCCTAGAAAACTCACATCTTTAACTTAGTTTCCCTATAAGGACCACCCCCCATAACTAACCTAGGAGATAGCTTAAACGGAGAGAGTTGGGAATA
The DNA here is from genome assembly GCA_034641835.2 of Pinus albicaulis. NCBI lineage: Eukaryota > Viridiplantae > Streptophyta > Pinopsida > Pinales > Pinaceae > Pinus > Pinus albicaulis. The sequence goes on from CM076569.1 coordinate 655,896,386, forward strand.
GGTGACAACCCCTTCTCTGAGTTCCTTGCCACCAACCACATCGATGGGGTTGAAAGCTTTTCCCACTAACTAGTAGGTAGGTGTAGGCGGCAAGCGATAACATGACGGATCATCTAAATGTTTGGCAAAGGCTTGGGTGGCGAAGCTAGATATCTATTTCCAGCTTAATCGAATGGCAAAGGGAGAGGCCCTCAAGGTGGCAGCGCTGCACCTAGAGGGAGAGGCCCACGATTGGTGGTTCCATGGGATGGCCATGCTGGGTCACTTAGTTGTGACATCGTATGTAGAGTTTACATGGAGAGTGGTAGAGCGATTTGATCGGTGGGATCCGAAAGAGCACTTTGTTGAGATGACCAAGCTCAAACAGACCGGGAACGCAAACACCTATATTTCCGAGTTCTTGAGACTTTCCGTGATGGTACCTGACTTGTCGTCAACCAGGATGATATACATGTTTATTGATGGGTTGGCAGAACCTCTGCGTGGGTTAGTCAGATCCATGAGGCCTACTACACTTCATGATGCAGTTGGGAGGACCAGGGATTTGCAGAATGCCCTACCCAGGACCATAGCTCCTTTCCCCTAGAGATTGGCATTCCAGCCAAAGGGGAAGGACACGAGGGTTCCACCTCCGAGGGGGAACCAAGGCCGAGGTCCTCTAGACGATGAGACCCGGAGAGACCTGAGACGGAAGAAGCTATGCTTCGCATGCCAGGAGCCATGGGCACCGAAACATTGATGTGCCACTGGGAAGGCACACTACATAGAGGTATTCTCTGACAGTGACGGGGAAGAGGATGCATATGAGGAGGAGGTAGGAGGCAACGTTGTAGTACAGAGAGGGGATCATCCACCACCTCCACCACCAGGAGCAGGAGGGGTAGCGTTTGCACCTACTGGGGGAGTCCTTGCTTCTTTACGAGGGGTTCCCAAATATTTGACATTGCATATCCGGGGTACAGTGCAGGGACAATGTGTTTCAGCACTAGTGAACAGTGGGGCTACCCACAATTTTATTGATGCACAGTTGGTAGAGCTGAGGAGCATACCAATAGAGAGCTTTGATGGATTTTTAGTGATGGTACCAGGTGCCAGAACTATGCAGCGCGCCAGATATGTGTCGACTTTGGCGGTGACCATGGGGACTTACACTCTGACAGATCATTTCGTTGTGGTGGACATTTTGGACACCGACGTGATATTGGGAGTGCAGTGGTTGATCACGCTGGGGAAGGTCACTATAGACTGGGAGACCTTGGAGATGGAGTGGACAGATAAGCAGACCAGTAAGCATGAGATGTTCCAGGGCATGCACACTTATCCTCCATAGATAGTTTCAGCACACTGGATGGAGGCGAACTTCCAGAAGGGAGACATAGAGTGGGCAGTGGAGCTGCGTGTTTCAGAGACAGGGTCTATAGGACAGGCCGTACACCCAGATGTGCAGTCGATTTTGGAAAGATATACTATAGTTTTTGGGGATATACCACCAGGGCAGCGACCAGATCGGGGGTTTGAGCACACCATTGAGCTGGAGCAGGGCATTCAGCCCGTGATTACTACACCCTATAGGCATCCCAAAGCCTACAGGGATGAGATTGAGAGAGCTATTCATGAGCTTTTAGCGCTGGGACACATCCGACCTAGCACTAGCCCGTTCGCTTCTTCTGTCATACTGGTGAAGAAGAAGGATGGCACATTGAGGATGTGCATCGACTATTGGTCTCTCAATAAGAAGACCATGAAGAATAGTTACCCCATCCTGTGGATTGATGAGTTGATGGATGAGTTAAGGGGGTCAAAGTTCTTCTCGAAGATTGACCAGGATGTCCCCAAGACAGCTTTCAGATGTCATTATAGCCACTTTGAGTTTCTGGTGATGCCCTTTGGGCTAACCAATGCACTAGCCACTTTCCAGTCCTGCATGAACCACATCTTCCGTGGTCAACTGAGGAAATTTGTGCTGGTATTCTTCGATGACATCTTGATATATAGCTAGACATGGGAGGAGGATCTACAACACATAGAGGTTGTATTGCGCATTCTAGAGGAGCAACATTTTTATGCCAAGCTCTCCAAATGCGAATTTGCACTAATAAAGATGTTGTATTTGGGGCATATCATTGGTGTGGACGGAGTGAGGGTCCATGAGGAGAAGATCAGGACTATCCGGGATTGGCCAGAACCAAAGAACGTGACTGAGCTTCGGGGGTTTGTAAGCATCTGCACCTACTACCGAAAGTTCGTCGAGGGGCTTTCCCAACTTGCTGCACCCCTCACAATCTTACCAAGAAGGGGGCATTCAGTTGGATGGACGCAGCGAGGGCCTTTGACAGGCTCAAGGAGGTGATGAGCAGCTGTCCAGTTTTGGTGTTGCTAGATTTCACGCAATCTTTTGTCTTGGAGTGTGATGCATCTGGAGAGTGGGTAGGCGCAGTCTTGATGCACGGGGGCCACCCCATAGCTTTCGAGAGCAGGAAGTTATTGCCGCATGAGAGGTTGTATCCCATATACGACAAGGAAATGCTGGCTATCATGCAAGTTTCGACAGTAATTGGTGGGGAACAGGTTCAAGTTGAGGACTGATGAAGTGAACTAGTGGTTGGAAGGCTACTTGCGAAACTATGTTACAGGGCAGCAGAAGGCATGGTTACGTTGGTTGCATCTGGGAGACTACTGCTACAACACCACTTTTCACATGTCCATTGGTATGTCTCCATTCTATGCTTTGTATGGATATCATGCTTTGTCTTTTGCTGATGTGATGTTTGGTGCTAGCAAAGCCCCCAGGGCCAAGGATTGGATCCAAAAGAGTCAGGATATACTCCAGGCTCTTAAGGATAACTTAGCTACAGTGCAGAACCAACAAAAGATGTATGCTGACAGAGGACGGGTTGAGAGGCAGTTTGAGGTAGGGGATTATGTCTACCTACGACTTCAGCCATACTAGTAGTCCACGCTGAAGCAGAAGGAGGCTGAGAAGCTCAAGCCTTGTTTCTAGGAACCTTACAGGGTGATCCGCAGGATTTGGGAGGTTGCACATGAGCTAGAGTTGCATACGGGCAACATGATCCATAACATATTCCATGTATCATGCCTGAAAAAGGCATTGGGGCAGCAGGTGACTGCAACAAAGGAGCTTCCACCAACAAATGATGAGGGGCATTTGGTGTTGCAGCTAGAAGCCATCATAGACACCAAGGAGAGGAAGCTGCAGAGCAGGACAGTCAAAGAGTACTTGGTGAGGTGGAGGAACTTGTCGGATAAGGATGCCACTTGGGAGAGTGAGAAAATGTTGCAGCATCCATCTTTGCAGTTGCTTGAGGACAAGCAACGTTTTGGCGGGGAGGACTGTAATATTCCCAATTAGCACCAACTAATTGGTAATATTAATTTTTGGCCAGTTTACCTTTTATAAAGTTAAATTAGTTAATAAAGTGGGTGATGAGATACTTAGCCCACACTTAGGAATTAAACATTCCCTAAAGTCACTTGAGCATATAATTATTTGGCAGCGTGGGGCCCAGGAGGACGTAGTGACAACGTGAGGGAAGTGGCAGCGTGGGCCCATGATAGCACAGGGAGAGAGGGACAGCATGGGCCAAGAGGGACAACGTAGTTTTGGTGGGGCCTAGGTGAGGGCAAGGCTCTCAAAGCATAAAAAGGGGAAGAGGCTCCTCATTCTCTCATTCGATTATGCATCTATGTTGTCTCTTGACATTGAGCACGCTTTCGCTGTTGAGCGAAGTCTGCAAGTGTTGTTCAGCACACTGGGTGTCTTCGAGCGGAGATACCAACCTCAGCCCCGGGGGACTTCGAGTGCCTGCTCAGGTGAGGAGTTCTATCCTTTGATTTTTAGGAGGGAGCCATAACATCTTCAGCCGGGGATTACACACTTGCTTGGGCAGTGCAATCTCAGGGAGAGATCACACAGTTCTTGGAGGAGGCAGTTTCGGGAGTGAGGATTCATCAGGGGATTCAGCCCGGGATAGTAAGAAGGGATCAACCCTTCACTATTCCATCATTTTGGTATAGGAGGAAGCCACTATTTGCAGAGGATCATTCAGGGCCATTGTATTTCACTGGGATAAAGTTATTCGTCAAGGGAGGTCAAATTTCGTGGTCATCCATTCCGGAATTCCTTTATGGGATTTTCTGGGTATTTGGAGGAGAGCTCATTCCCAGAGTTTCATATTTTTTTGAGCAGGGGAACAACCCCAAAGAGCCATCCTATTCCAGCAGTAGCAACAACATTTTGGAGATAACGCAGTCACTGATAGAGCAACCATTCCTTGAGCATTTCTGAGAGGGAAGTCAAAGAGAGAAATATAAGGTAGACCAAAGCGCTAGAGGACAAGATCCTAAGGAGGCGAGACTTACAAGTGCGACTCTTTTATGAGTGAGTACCTGTGTTATAGGCGGCGAGAGAGGCATACTTATGCATGCCAAGACAAAGTACAAAGAATAATGTGTCCAGTAAACAAGGGACTGAAGTATATAGTACATGCTGACGTGAACATGAGCTAGATAAAAAATGATAATGGATTCCACATACATATTGTGCCTGGGATAACAGCCAAGACTTATACAATAATATCTGAGCACATGAGATATAAGTACAACCAAGGAGGCCCTGTAAACAGAAAAGGGCTCTGAAAATCTGAATGATACATTCAAACTAAAAGGCGTTGCAAGCAGCTGAAGCCAACATCATCAAATCTCTGGAGCTACATAGAAGGCTGTAATGAAGAGGTCATCCGGGCATGTGGGGGGCTACCTGAAGGGCCACTCGCTCATGAGGTGTGAAACATCTCACACACACCCTAGAATCACTAGTACAATTTGCTGCATCACTGAACCATCAAGTATACAGATCTCAATCATGATATAAGGAGCTGGAGCAGAGAAACAATCAAGTCAAAGGGAAATAAGGAGTCCCTTTGTCTCATCTGAGGCACCGAACAAGAGTGGAAGCTAGAACCAAGGTACACCGCCCTCTAGACCTGTCTTCTGGAATGAATGAGTTGATGTCGACAAAAGGAGGTCCACCATAGGTGAGGCAATAAAAGCTCCTCACCTAAGGCATAAGAGATAATAGTAGAGCGACTGACAAACTGACACCAGGGATGATGATGAAATGGGGGGTCCTGAGTAGCGGATGGACAACTTCCCTTGTTAGAGCATAAAGGGCTTGGATGACATGGCAGCAACTGACATAATATCAAAGGGGATAGGGGATAGTAAGACTAAAGGCCATAATGTGCAACATGAGAGAGGAACCAAGCAATGAAGGATGGAGGGCTATAGCGGGATACAAAGGGACTCGGGATAGACTCCATGGATGTGATGATGACTCAACTTGAATGCTCTAAACAAGGGCGACTCGATGAAGATGCCACACAGGAAAGGTCCGATGGGGGCTGTTGTCGCACGGATTGTCTAGGCATCGCGACAACGGCTCAGATCGGGGGCTATCACCTTTATCCCCAATCTCTCTATCTAAGTTGTCTCCTTGCAAGCTAAGGGAGGTAGACCCTAACAGAAATGAAGAACAAGAATTGGTTGCAAATCAACCAATCTAGGAGACATAGCTAAAACACCAAATACTTGATAAAATTGACGAGATTTCATAGATCCAATTAGATTTGAAAATTAAAACCAGTGCCTTATGGAGTTAAAAGATTTCGTTATAAAATTTAAAAGCCAAGTAGTTGATGTATAACTGCTGCTATGAAAACATAAATGACCACAATGATATTCAATAAAAAAGCACCACAACCATTCATTAAGATACTGAAGCAAAGCTATCATGAAACGATCATTAAGATAAAATGTCGGATGCTTGCAATTTTCCTGAATTTATGATGTTTCAATTAAATCTAATCCAGAAATTAAAATGCTCTATAGTCAAATCTTAGATAAAAAAACTTAAGCTCATTTGACTATAAGATTTAAAAATTTTTGAATTTTTGAAAAAAAAAAATTATTTTTATTTTTAAATCTAAAACAAATTAAAACATCAAAATCTAAATTAAAACTTTAATCTAAAATTAAACAAATAAAAACTAAAGTTAAACTTTAAACTAAATTAAAACTAGAAATTAAAAAACAAGAATTAAAACTAAACCAAGACTAAATATTAAAATCTAAAATTTAAAGTCTAAAAGCTAAACTAAACTAAACATTAACATTACAATATCTAAAGTCAAATCTAAAACAAAAATAATCAAAATCGAATTAAAAAAGTTAAAACCTAAAGCTAAACTAAACAAAATCGAATTAAATAAAAATAAAACCTAACGTTATACAAATATCATTCATTAAAAAAAATCTAAAATCTAAACTAACCGAACAAAATCGTATTTCAAAAAATCTAAATCTAAAATCGAACAGAAATAAAATCTAACGCTAACTTTACAAAAAAAAATGAAACCAATTAGAAAACAATTTTGCATGAACATGTGTTTTCGTTTTTGGTTTGCAGGTTGGAAGATAGCACGACAGCATAAGATGGGCATGACGGCGGCAGGAGAAATGGAGATCCAGGAATGATGCAAGGATGTCAACGGCAGCAAGGAAGGACGAGAGCACGAGGGAGAAGAAAGGAAGCGGAAAGATGAGGGCAAAGATGAAGCTGGAAAATGTTGAGCGGATGATGTTAAGGAAAACGTGGGGAATGGCCAACGGAAAGGAGAACAACATTGCATGAAGGCAAGGGAAGGGTGAGGTCGACGGTGAGGAGAAATTGAATGGCACGCTGAAAATCGAAGGGCAGTTGCAGGATGAAGGAAAGCAAGGGAATCGATGGCCAACGATGAAGGGAATGGAGAACGACGGCAACAGTGAAGAAGCTAGGGCACAACAGATCTGGATAGCGTGACGAGGAAAGGATATGCAGGATGGAGAAAAATGGAAGTGGCAGGCCAGTTAGATGAGGACGGAGAGGAGATATGAGGGCAGAGATAAATTTAAAATAAACCCAGTACACAAAAAAACGTCCAGCAAACTCCAATTTTTTCCTCTAAGCTCAGATTTTTTATACTCTTAAATTGAATATCATGCAGATCCGTCAACAGTAAAGATTCTGAGGCCAGATCTAGCCCTTAGGGGTTAGATCTGGCTTAGATCCAAAAAAAAAATCTGAGTAAAACCGTGCAACCTGCAAATCCAGTCAGATCCTGAAAATATATACACCAAAACTTTTTTAATAAACCCTTACAGCCCTAATAAAAATACAAATTTACAAGTTAATTTACGGGTCTGAGGTCCTCATGGCCAGATTTGAAACATTTCAGCACAATTTTTAGAAATTTGAAATTTTAAAGAGAGGCACAAGCCTTAAAACCCCGTAAAAACATAAAATTGCAAGATAGATTCAGAAATTAGAAACAATGGGCTTTTTTTAGATTTATGAATCTCAGAGCCTACTGTCCAACTCAAGACTCCCCGACGCTCAAATCTTAAAAAAATTCTCTCGCACACTCTGTCCCTAACTTTTAGGATTGACAGAGATTTAAGAAAGGCCAACATGAGATCCTTCAGAAAATCAAAATGTCATTTTATGGAACTCAGAACCGCACAAGATACCGTATGCGTATTAATCCATGAAGGCCGTCAACCATAAATGCAAAAATAAAGTAGCAGAGTTTAGAAAAATATCACCACACAGATTTGGAAAAAGAACACCAAATTTCGTAACCTCAAAGTCTTTATACTTTATTCATCAAAAGAAATTACAAGAGCTTCAAGACAAGTGCACGAATCCTCGATTCGTGATCACTCATGATCGACAAAGACCTCTTAATTTATAGGACAAAATCTCCAATGGCTAGTTCGGTTGATCCATGTCAAAATAATCTCGACCGTCGATAAGATTTGATCATCTTTTAATCTGGACCGTCGAAATTATAAATTTGGGGAAAAACGAATTTATGATTTAAATCCATTTTAATTAACTCAAAAATACTATTTTTGAGTTAATTACCTCAAATTTTTGACTTTGACTTAACCACCTAGGCCCAAGGGTCCAAAATTTCTTAAAATTCTCAATTTTCCCTTTGCTTGGGGCCTTTAAAAATTCATTTTTTAAGGACCAACGAATTTTGCCTTTGAAAAATTTTATCCTCACCTAGGACCTAAAATTAATTAAATTTCTGGCTTAAGATTTTTTTAATTAATTGACCTGAAAATTTAATTAATTGGTTGGGAAGGGATTTCAATTATTTTTTCCAACCCTCTTTACATAAGATAATACATTTAGACACATAAAGGGGAAATACCCATTCGTATAGACCCTCAAATAGGTACCCAATTCTGCGACTCAAAACATGATCTAGTAGACCAAGTAGTTTGTAATCAAATAATCTAGCCAAATAGCTAAGATTATTCCCAAACTACTTTTACAAGGACTCGATAGAAAACACTAAGACTCACTTAGCATGTTGATAACAAAATCCACTCTAGCTTTGGGGTGAGGTTGGAGGGGAAAAACTCTGTCGATAACTTGTGTCGAAAAACACAGGTAAATCAGTGAAACAAAAACCCTCCTAGGATAGAAATCATCAACAACATACTAGGCTTACCTAGATTGTTACATACATTGACGGTCTTACTTAGATCATTTACATCATAATATGCAGAATGAGTTTACATCATTTATAACAAAATGTCGTCTGTCGATGAAATCTGGATGATGTGAACCTCGAACATGATAAGTCCCATTTGAAAAAATGGGGGTGTACTGCTATGGGGTCGTTGACAAAGTGTGGTCAACATCTGGCTCTACTTGGGGACATGTTGCTTCATTGAAGGAATGTGAGAATTCAGAATCTGTATCCAAGCAACACACAAAATTACATAAGTAGCATCCATCCAAATATCATCATATAACATTAAGCACATGAAAATAGAAGCTCTTCTAACATTTATTATTCTACTTAAAATGAAAAGTAAATCTACTCTAACTACAAAAATGAAATGCGGAAATAACAAGGTTTAAGGTTAGAGATACAATACAAAGGATGCCCTGTGGCATCAGATGTGCTCAATATAGTGCATGTTGAGCATTTGCCTGCTTTCAGGCAAGTCTGTGGGCTGCTTTTCAGATGTGCCATGTCCAATCTTGCTAATTGTAGGACTCTGTCTTATCCGAATGTCAAGCTGCTCTCGACCATCAGACGAATCAAACTGCTTACTTCTTCTTTTCTGCTTTTTTCTCTTTGTCTGAGGAGGCTGTGATGTCAGCAATGAGACCACTGTAGATTTCTTGTCCTTATCTTGAAAATGTTTGTACAAGACATCTGATGAACCTGTAGTGTGACCAATCTTATTCTGAATATACTCTATAAAAGGTGACACATAAGCTTGGTCTTTCTCAACGTCCTTTGTAGCCATAGTTAATTCTTCTTTAATGGGAAAAGTGACCTCCATGTGATGAGATGGAAATTGCTTCAGCAAACTGGGAGGTCTATGATCTGCTGACGAATCTGACTTGGGTTGGAAATTTTGCATGTGTGATCTTTCTATTTTTTCCAACTTATTTTGAATATCAGTAGAATGCTTAACATTATCAATAGTAATTTCCTTCGCATGACTCTCTTTAATAATCAACAAATTGTGTTCAAGAGACATCTGATTAGAATGATTAACTTCCATCATCTTTAATTTGTTTTCCATGACATTTATTTCCTGTGCATGACTCTCTTCAATTGTCAACAATTTGTGTTCCATGTTTTGAATCATTTTGTCATTATCTGTTTTCATGGCCATGAAGAAATTTTGCATACAGTTCATCTCTTTCTCATGATTTGTTTCCATGATCATCATTTCCTTGATATGTTTTTCTTCTAAGGCCAATAACTTGCTCTGTATAGAACCAATTTCCCTGGCGTGATCCGCTATTATTTTTTCTTGATTAAGTTCCATATTCCTAATGATTTGAGCCTGGTTGGCCTCCATGTTCTTGATTACCTGAGCTTGATTTAGCTGTATATCCTTAACCATCTGAATCAATTCGCTAACAAGATGCTTATCATTGTCAACACTGATTTGACAACTTTTTTGTTTCACCACTATCATGGGTTTGTGCTATCGTGGTACAAGTGGATTCATCCTGAGAATTTTCTGGAAATCTCTTGCTAATAGTTGAGTCTTCTAAAAGATCAATTTCATTATTTTGCATAATACTGGGAGCACAAGGCGAGTCATCTTGTTTTATATATTTATCTCTAAAAGCATTGATGATGTCTTGTAAACAATACTCTTCAGGACAATTTCGAAACCAATTGATAGCATCACCTTTTAAGGAATAGCCAAAGACACGTATCTTGACATCTTCATGATTATATTGTGAAGGACGACAATATTTATGTATTATAAAAGTGACTGTCCATAGATGTTGTAGAGCAATGCCTGGATGACCTCCTGAGAAAAAAGGCAATTTAGAAATGAGCTCTTCTGGCATGTCATGAAAGGTGTAATCCATGATGACCTGCTTAAAATTTAAGAAATAGATCCATGTTCAAGAATAGTCAAAAGGTCCTCAAGAAGCGAACTTCTTAGCAGGAACTCTTGTAAGAAATGAAAGAATTGGAGTCGCCACTTGAACATGAAACTAATTCTGAAAATAGAAGAAATAATCGAGAATAACAGATGGATATCAGGGGGGGATTCTTGTTTGGGAGTAAATAGATGAATAAGTGGAGTTGCCACTCAAACAAGAAGCCAACCGAAATGTCTAGGTGCTAAAGATACGATGATGAAATGACTAGTTGATGAAAAGATGAAGAGATGAAGAGATGAAAAGATGCCAGAAAATGTGATTCCTTGTGACAGGCTAGTGAATGGCGAGGAAAAATTAGAAGATTAGAAAATGTCGTTAAGACCAAGGACAGGAAAAAACTCTATCCCCGGCAACGGCGCCAAAAAATGTTGTCGCACGGATTGTCTAGGCACCGCGACAACGGCTCAGATTGGGGGTTGTCACCTTTATCCCCAATCTCTCTATCTAAGTTGTCTCCTTGCAAGCTAAGGGAGGTAGACCCTAACAGAAATGAAGGACAAGAATTGGTTGCAAATTAGCCAATCTAGGAGACACAGCTAAAACACCAAATACTTGATAAAATTGACGAGATTTCACAGATCCAATTAGATTTGAAAATTAAAACCAATGCGTTATGGAGTTAAAAGATCTCATTACAAAATTTAAAAGCCAAGTAGTTGATGTACAACTGCTGCTATGAAAACAGAAATAACCACAATGATATTCAGTAAAAAAGCACCACAACCATTCATTAAGATACTGAAGCAAAGCTATCATGAAACAATCATTAAGATAAAATGCCAGATGCTTGCAATTTTCCCGAATTTATGATGTTTCAATTAAATCCAATCTAGAAATTAAAATTCGCTATGTCAAATCTTAGATAAAAAAGTTTAAGCTCATTTGACTATAAGATTTAAAATTTTTTGAATTTTTGAAAAAAAAATTATTTTTTTATTTTTAAATCTAAAACAAATTAAAACATCGAAATCTAAATTAAAACTTTAATCTAAAATTAAACAAATAAAAACTGAAGTTAAACTTTAAACTAAATTAAAACTAGAAATTAAATAACAAGAATTAAAACTAAACCAAGACTAAATATTAAAATCTAAAATCCAAAGTCTAAAAGCTAAACTAAACTAAACATTAACATTACAATATCTAAAGTCAAATCTAAAACAAAAATAACCAAAATCGAATTAAAAAAGTTAAAACCTAAAGCTAAACTAAACAAAATCGAATTAAATAAAACTAAAACCTAATGTTATACAAATATCATTCATTAAAAAAAATCTAAAATCTAAACTAACCGAACAAAATCGTATTTCAAAAAATCTAAATCTAAAATCGAATAGAAATAAAATCTAACGCTAACTTTACAAAAAAAATGAAACCAATTAAAAAACAATTTTGCATGAACATGTGTTTTCGTTTTTGGTTTGCAGGTTGGAAGATAGCACAACAGCAGAAGATGGGCACGACGACAGCAGGAGAAATGGAGATCGAGGAATGATGCAAGGATGTCAATGGCAGCAAGGAAGGACGAGAGCACGATGGAGAAGAAAGGAAGCGGAAAGATGAGGGCGGAGATGAAGCTGGAAAATGTTGAGTGGATGATGTTAAGGAAAATGTGGGGAATGGCCCGCGGAAAGGAAAAAAAACACTGCGTGAAGGCAAGGGAAGGGCGAGGTCGACGGTGAGGAGAGATTGGACGGCAAGCAAAAAATCGAAGGGCAGTTGCAGGATGAAGGAAAGCAAGGGAATCGATGGCCATCGATGAAGGGAATGGAGAACGACGACAGCAGTGAAGAAGCTAGGGCACAACAGATCTGGACAGCGTGAGGAAGAAAGGATATGCAGGATGGAGAAAAGTGGAAGCGGCAGGCCAGCTAGATGAGGACGGAGAGGAGAGATGGGGGCAAAGATAAATTTAAAATAAACCCAGTACACAAAAAACGTCCAGCAAACTCCAATTTTTCCTTTAAACTCTGACTTTTTATACTCTTTAAATTGAATATCATGCAGATCCGCCAATAGTAGAGATTTTGAGGACAGATCTGGCCCTTGGGGGTTAGATCTGGCTCAGATCCTAAAAAAAATTCTGAGTAAAACTCTGCAACCTGCAAAACCAGTCAGATCCTGAAAATGTATACACCAAAAAATTTATTAAACCCATACAGCCCTAATAAAAATACAAATTTACAAGCTAATTTACAGATCTGAAGCCCTCATGGCCAGATTTGAACCCATTTCAACACAATTTTTTTAGAAATTTGAAATTTTGAAGAGAGGCACAAGCCTTAAAAACCCTGTAAAAACACAAATTTGTAAGATAGATTCAGGAAATTAGAAACAATGGACTTTTTTAGATTTATGAATCTGAGAGTCGGCTGGTCCAACTGAAGACTTCTTCAGACGCTCAAATCTTAAAAAAAAAAATTCCCTGCACACTTAGATCTGAACTTTAGATTGATAGAGATTTAAGAAAATAACATGAGATCCTTCAAAAAAATCAAAATGTCATTTTATGAACCCATAAAACTGCACAAGATACCTGTATGCAGATTAATCCATGAAGGCCATCAACCATAAAAATGCAAAAATAAAGTAGCAGAGTTTAAAAATGAATCACCACATAGATCTGGAAAAGGAACACCAAAGTTTGTAACCCCAAAGTCTTTATGCTTTATTCATCAAAAGAAATTACAAGAGCTTCCAAGACAAGTGCTCGATCCTCAAATCGGATCACTCAAGACTGACAAAGACCTTTAATTTATAGGACAAAATCTCCAACGGCTAGTTCGGTTGATCCACGTCAAAATAATCTCGACCGTCAATAAGATTTGATCATCTTTTAATCTGGACCGTCGAAATTATAAATTTGGGGAAAAAACGAATTTATGATTTAAATCCATTTTAATTAACTCAAAAATACTATTTTTGATTTAATTACCTCAAATTTTTGACTTTGACTTAACCACCTAAGCCCAAGAGTCCAAAATTTCTTAAAATTTTCAATTTTCCCTTGGCCTGGGGCCTTTAAAAATTCATTTTTTAAGGACCAACGAATTTTGCCTTTGAAAATTTTTATCCTCACCTAGGACCTAAAATTAATTAAATTTCTGGCTTAAAATTTTTTTAATTAATTGACCAGAAAATTTAATTAATTGGTTGAGAGGGGATTTCAATTATTTTTTCCAACCCTTTTTACATAAGATAATACATTTAGACACATGAAAGGGGAATACACATTCGTATAGACCCTCAAATAGGTACCCAATTCTGCGACTCAAAACATGATCTAGTAGACTAAGTAGTTTGTAATAAAATAATCTAGCCAAATAGCTAGGATATTTATCAAACTACTTTTACAAGGACTCAATAGAAAACACTAGGACTCACTTAGCATGCTGATGACAAAATCCACCCTAGCTTTGGGTTGAGGTTGAAGGGGAAAAACTCTGCCGATAACTTGTGTCGAAAAACACAAGTAAATCAGTGAGACAAAAAACCTCCTAGGATAGAAATCATCAACATATTAGGCTTACCTAGGTTGTTACATACATTGACGGTCTTACTTAGATCATTTACATCATAACATGCAGAATGGGTTTACATCATTTATAACAAAATGTCGTCTGTCGATGAAATCTGAATGATGTGAACCTCGAACATGATAAGCCCTATTTGAAAAAATGGGGGTGTACTGCTATGGGGTCGTTGACAAAGTGTGGTCAACGGGGACCATAAAAACATGAGTACAAGATGGTTACTCATGACAAAAATCGACACGAGCATGGAAAAGTATGGAGGAAAAGTGGTGCCCCAAGTACAAGTGTTGCAAGTGCAGAAACTCGATTTTGAGGAGTGGTGAAGTGACCCTTCTTAGAAAAAATGTGTCCCAGTGAAGTATCAAATCACAAAAAACTAACAGATACCCATTTGAGGGCTCGGTGAGAGCTTTCCAACGGTGCAGACGGTTTGTCAAACTGAGCTACTTTTTGGCCACGACAGACGAAAGTAAAATCTGAGGTTTCTCTTTTAATAAGGCATTTTCCCTCCAAATTCACTCATTTGCAAGTGTAGCTGTGGTGAATATAGAGAGGAGAGAAGACCCTAAATCTTGCGGCGATTATAGCGGACAAACAAACCATTGGAATCGAGAATCATTAGTTGTAGGTAAGAGGCCTAGCCCTACTCTTTCATTTCAATGGATTGAAAGTTCAGTTTAGGTGCCCAGAGCTCAAGAACAGACCCCTACTCCTCTTCATGCCCGAGTCGCACTTTTTGGGGCAATATCTATGACCTGGGTAACAGGTTTTGGGCAGAAAACTGCGACCTGTCCTAGGATTTTGCCTAAAAAGTGCAACCTGACAAAGAGGGGTATTTCTGTGCTTTTTTTTGGCTGGGAGCTGGGTTTTTATGTTTGAATGCAATATTTCCTTTCTGTACACCGACAAAAATGATGGTTTTATGCAGATATGGCAAAATTGCGGATAAACTGGAGAGAGAGAGAGACCTAGACATATTATGGTCGAAGATTTGAGAGGATCATTGTGTACGCAGTGCATTGGCCAAGTT
The DNA here is from genome assembly GCA_034641835.2 of Pinus albicaulis. Classification (NCBI taxonomy): domain Eukaryota; kingdom Viridiplantae; phylum Streptophyta; class Pinopsida; order Pinales; family Pinaceae; genus Pinus; species Pinus albicaulis. The sequence continues at coordinate 655,911,510 of CM076569.1, forward strand.
TGGGGTTATAAAGTTTGTGGAGAACCCTTTGATGAGAGTTGGGGAGCCCTTGATGGCACAAATTGTCAGTTATTGGGATCCGGACCATGAAGTCTTTATAGTGCAGGGGCACCGGATCGTGTTGACGGTCCAGGATATATATTTTCTGACTGGTCTCCCACCACTTGGGATGGTGGGGAATACACAACCAGTGTTATCGTGAGGGCAAAACATCATGGAGTTTGTAGAGCACCATTGTCGACCAGGTCTCCATGTCAAGGGGACACGAATACGCATCGTGGAGCTAGAGAGGTTAGAGACTCGTGTTGTGGCCGCAGCGGTGGACAAAGTCAATCTGATAATATGTTATTTTTTTCAAATTGAAGTAGACATGGAATATTAGGAATACCTGGTATAAGGAAGTGAAGGGATGTTTTCTATCAAGAAGAATTTTCTTAAGGATATGAACAACATGATTGGTAAGGGACAAAGCAATGACCTATAAGGAGTTGTGAACACTCCTAATTCGATTAAGAATAAAAAGTGATAAATTAGGAAAATGTTTAAAGGTAAATATTAAAGATAATAATTGTACACCGTTAGAAAAGAAGATACAGTTGGTGATAAGATGAGGCTTAAGGACTAATGAGAAAACGATTAATGTGAAGAATAAGAAGTTGGTATGCCATTGATGAGTTATGTGTTGAATTAAAAGAGTCAATGTAATAAAAAAATGAAAAGACTGTGATCATTACAATATCTGAAAAGGCTACGGTCATATGCTAGTTTGAAACTTAGGTTACTAATTGATATTGGAACCTTGAAATTAACACTTCAAATGACCAAAACAAATGCCTCCACATATGTAAGTCATACCTTGGATAATATGAAAGGCACCCTCAATTGAAAAGCGTGCATAAACATTTGTAAAATCCAACCTTGATTTTCTAACACCTTGGTCTATACGGGAAATTTGAAGAGAGCCCTGCTTGAACAGAGTATACCAAGTATAATGCAAAGTGAATAATGCATTTTCAAGCAGTAACAAATTCCTTCAATGAAAATAAACCTTCCACTAGGGGATCTTTAGAGTAGTCAATTAACTCTTCCTCCATCTCTAGCATAACCCTAATGATTAGCCCTGTAAAACCCTACTCCATGGCTTCTAGATTTTTAGGGTAAAGATGAGTTGGAATAACATGATAAAGAAGTTAGCGTTATTATTATCTCTTTGGATCCAGATTACAGATCAAAGATAATTAGACTTAAAAGACAAATAAATAACAAGAATTAAAAGATTGGCTGCATCCATATGTAATTTTGTGTTTTAGAGTTCTTAATCAACCTATATCAAGAAAGTAGATCATGCTTCAACTGAGCAAAAAAAAAAATTGTGCGCTTGTTTCAATTCATTTTGTTTCTATATATGCAATCATAAAGATTGGAGCATCCCTCCATCTAGATTTAGAGTCTCAACCTGTAACTTTTATAAGGTTAATCGGTTAATATAATATAGAAAATAGTAGCTACACCCTTATTTGTATATCCATGTGTTATCGCTTGCCGCCTACACCCACCTACTAGTTAGTGGGAAAAGCCTTCAACCCCACCAGGTTTGGTTGGTGGCAAAGAACTCAGAAAAGGGGCTGTCACCTATTCCCGACTCTCTCCGTTTAAGCTATCTCCTAGGTTAGCTATGGGAGGTGGTCCCTAAAGAAAAACTAAGTTAAAGATGTGAGTTTCTAGGAGAATATTAGAGTGAAATTGGATTATTTTTGAAGATTCATGAGCATTTATGAGCAACTTTGAAATAATAAAAAACCATTTAACCAGTGCTTTTACAAATAACATGCTCAAAAGTAAAAGAAATGCTCAAAGAGATGAGAACACAGTAATCCTAAAATGGAAAGAAAAGACTATTAGCACAAGATATCAAAAATGCTCTCAAGATAAATAGATTTATGAATCAAAGCATGAGGAACTATCTTGCTCAAAATGAAATAATTAGTGTTCTACTTTGGAGAATATAAATGAGATGATAGAAAAACTCAAATGTTAGACCAAGATAACAACATGCAATTAAATTTGCAACACCAGATAAGGGTGTTTGCCAATGAAACAAGATATATCATTCATCCATAAACAAAATGATCATTAAAACGACAACATGCAATGAAATTGCAAAAGTAAGCAAATTTTCAGGTACCATAGAATTAAACTTGTGGCAAAATTTAAGGAATTAAAATGCTTGCATCCAAAGTGCTTCTTGAGATAATATTTGTATGTGTATCTTTAAACCATCAAGATAGCAAAAAATTTGGGAAATTTGCAAGTAAATGTGATGAGATAGTGCTCTTGGTTTATTTTATTAATTAGTTCTAAAACAAGGTTACAATTGAACTCTAATCCTTAGATCTCACCCTTGCCCAAATATTTGGATCTCACAGTGAGGAGTCCATAGAGGTAGAGGGTCCCTAAAACGTCTATTCAACCAACTTAGATTGGAGGTAAATTTTAGTGATGCTTGGGGGATGTAAGATCTAAAAGTAAATTAACATAAAAATGAAAATTCAACTTCAACTTGAAATATACTTGCTTGTCATGAAATAAAATGTAATTTTACTTGATACATCAAACTTAATATTGTAGAGTGTGCTCAATGGTGAAGCATAAGAAAATTTGAAGTATGATTTCAAGCTAAATAAACTCAAGTAAAGATGCTTGTATATAAAAAAAATCTGAATTTGCTATGAAAGTAAATGCGCTTAAAACTTGTAGCAAATCAAATTGAATAGTTAGTGAAATGAATGAAATGCATGGCTGTGTTAATTGACCAATTAAATGAGATGCATGCAATTTAAAAAGATCAACAAATCACACCACAAGTCCTCTTCAAAATTGGAGAGATTGAGATGCCAATGGGTAAAACCCACACTCCCAAAATCAGAAATTCTATTAGTTGTTAGAAGTAAGAGACTATGAAGCCTCCTACAAGCTCAAGGAAAACCTTTACAAATGAGACTTGAGGTCTTAGACTTATCTTTGATGAGAAATTTCTGCAATATAAAGGCTCAATAGAAATCAAATTTTTACAAGTGAAGAAGAGAGGCTAAGCCTCCTCAATGCTCACGGCCAAGAGAGAGGGAAGAAGCCCCAAAAGGAACTCAGTCTTCCTCAAGGAAGCTCTTTAACTGCCCACAACCAAAGGAAAAAGAGAGAGTCCTCCTCGTTTGACATTAGAGCTCAAAGGTCCTGCAACAATTTGTTAGTAGTTTCTTGAAGGTGAATCCCACAAGTTGCTACAAGAAAACAAGTTAGAAAAAAAAGGCTACAAAAAACCAACCAAGTGTTAGACAAAGAAAATCACAAAATATTGCACAATAATCTACAAAGGGCTAAGCCAAAAGGGATGAGTAAACTCTCCTCTTTGTCTAGTCATGCTTAAGCTCTTTAAAATTTAAATAGAAAAATATGATCCACTGGTGCACAATGAAAAGTAAAATATTTTTAAATGATTGCATGCATACAAACTATGTCCAAACGAATCCCTGTAAGACACTTTTTCGTAAGATAAACAATGAAAATCCAAATAACAAATGAGAGTTCCTTTGAAGGTGCTTCAAGAGTGGGTTGGTCTCCCAAAGACTTCTCGTCACGCTTGATCCAAAAAGAATTCTTCTACAATGCTCAAGTCACAAATTAGTCCATGCAGATTTAGATAAGAAAATAATGAATTGAAACTTTTAGAAATTTATTTGAAAATAAACTAGAACTTTCAACCTCTAGGGCCTACTTTCAAATCAAATGCTAATACAAGGTAGCTGTGCACTAACAAATTCACAAGAATACATGGAAAATGAAATAACTCAAAGCATAGAAAAGATTATACCAATAGCTCCAAATGCGCCATGCTCCAAAGGAAGAACACCCATGAATGGATGAGAGCCCAAGGCTCATTTAAATAGAACTATGGGAGCAAATCCCAATGAAAGATCAAATGACAAGTGTAGCAATGGTGAAGATCTCAATGCTTAAACAAATTTCCAAGTGGTTGCTTGATTTGTGTAGGTATCTTCACTTCACTATGCATTGTTCCATGTTCAGGCCAACGAACCATCCTTTGCGTATTCTCCAAAATCTGGACTATAGTGGACTGTCTCTCAATTGACTGTGTATGACTAAGGACTAGGACTACGTATAGTCTCAAGAACTGCCAATAAACCAATGGAAGAAAAGTGTTTAATAGGAGACAATTCTCCCACAAATCTTATATGGAAACAAATCAAATCTCAAGAGAATATTATTGTTATCCAATTGTTGTACGTAGACTTCGTAAAACTGTGTGTATTGGTTAAGGTGGATGGAATAAAGTGGAGATAATTCTGTGTTAACTAAACCATCCGATATGCACTGAGATCCTTTTGTTGGCAGCAGACACGTGATAAAAAACGTTGACCATTGGTTGCTTCCAGTGGAGTCTTGACTCTTGACTGTCCAGCGTGGTATTGGCATGTACGTATTGCTGAATTGAACTGTTGTTGGTTGGAGATGAGTGCCAACGTGGGATCTTCAAACCGAACTGAGTGTACGTGGAGGCTGGAAATGTAATATGTGAAACTTTAATGATAAACCTTTGATTTATTACAACGTATTTATCTCCTCAAAAATCTGTTGTGTAATATCATGTTGCTTGCGTTGGAGTTTCTGAGTGGGCCAACATGTTTATTTCATTTTAGCATGTGTGTAAATCTCCAAAAATTATGCGTACACTATGGAAATGTGAGGTGGGTCCATTCCCCATTCCTTTTAATTTATAATTTCAACCTTATAGTATGGTTGGCACTTTAAATTAAATCAATTTGATATAATTTTCATATGCTTCCACTTTGCCTTACGACTTGGAAATTTGTGGACCCACCTAGCTGCTTGTTGAGTTGGCTCACATGCCACTTGGATTGGTGGGCCTAGGATGCCCAATCATTATTTAAACTACCACTTATTTTCCATGTCAAATTTTTTACTTTTTTTGACTTTGGAAAAAATTCTAAATTTTTCCAATTATTCATTTTTTTTCGATTTTTCCTCATTTTTGCCACTAACATTAGGAAAATTGTCTTTTTGAGGGAGTATAAGTCATTTTTTGACCCCCAAAGTGGGTCCTCAGATAATGATGGGTCTCTGAGGATGAATTTCGACTAGTCACGCGACCTAGTCATTTCCTAAAGCCACTTATTTACATCATTACATAGGAAGTAATTAAAAAATTTCATTTTGCGGGAAATTTTTAATTATTAAAAAATCCTACTTAGTCAATTCTGCAAAATTTCATAGATGACCTAGCATGGTAATATACATTGGCTCTAGACACTAAGATGTATTAGGGGCTCAACCTTCAAGCCGTCACCTCGACTTTGGGGTAATGCAATTGAAAAAGCCTAGAAAATTATTCACCGCTAAAAAGAAAGAATAATTAACCAAGTAAAAAAAACACTCCAAGGTGTACTCGCTTGCTGATCGAGTCCCAACATCCTAGGCCTGTTACATGGCTTTATTTATCATGCTAGTGACATTTATACAATATCCCCATAGGGCTGTGGAATTTGAGGACTGAAGAAGAAAATGATAATAAGAAGTAGAGTTTAAAAACTCTATTGAACTGATGATATCTAATGGCACAAGTGTCCTCTGGGTCATCCTTGGGCATGGAGTCTTCACATAACATCAGTGGTCACTCCAGTGGTCAACATCGTGTTCGATTATTCTATGTGACATTTATAATTATGAGTTATATTTATAAGCATTTAAAAACTTATTTTGTATAAACTTACCTTATTTTGGATGGATACTTAAGACTGTCATTTTGTACTATGACATGTAAGAATATATTATTTGCTTAAACATTGTTGGTACATGGATACCAATATAAAGAAAGTTTTGCTTAAACATTGTTGGTACATGGATACTGATATACATTATGAATTATGTTATGGATATGGTATTTATAATTTTACATATCGACATAAATGATGAGATGGAAATAAAAGAGTGATTAAACATTGTTGGTACATGAATACTAATATAAATTATGAATTATGTTATGGATATGGTATCTATAATTTTACGTATCGACATAAATGATGAGATAGAAATAAAAGAATGATTACACTTGACTATTTAAGGTGAAATTGAATTTACAGACCTATTGGATAAACATAACCAAGTATGTTATATGAACTCAAGGATCAATATCGTAGATAGCAACATGTTTGGAATGTGTAGAAATTGTTATTTGAATAACAATTTTCTTTGAATATATCGATACATATGTTATAATTTGTGGACAAGTGTTTACAGCGCAGATGGTATCATTACCGAACTGACCGCGTGATGACAAAACTCCAAGAACAATTGAGATTCACTGAGGTTCCATGATAGGGTGTTATCCCTGGTCCTACTAGGAGGGGTGGAGGTGTTTCCCACTGTTTATCCTCCAAAAACCTGGAGTCATGGGAGGATTGTGCAAGTCATGCTCCCCTAGATGTGTGATGATGATTGTCGGATGCCTACCAAGGAATCAGGTCGATATAGTCGACGCTGTAACTCTTGAAGTCTATGAATGGTTAGGTCAGTATAGATGACGCCACGTCATATTCCTATAGGGGACGGATAGGATCGGAGCAGAAGAGATTAGGAAGGATAGGATGAGTCTAGAATAGCTTGGGAACTCTGTTGGGGCAAGACGCCACTACTAAATTTGTAAACCAATAAATGATCAAAACATAAATATTAAAGTTTTCTCACACATTAAACAAAAATTCAATTATGGTACACCACCCTTATATGATTATACTAATCACTTAAATAATTAATGATATACAACATAAAACTTAACTTCGGGACGAAGTTTTCTGAAGGAAGGGTGTATGTAATGACCCAACTCGAGTTATAGGGAACATAGAATATTAGCATGCATATGAGACCTGCATATGATAACTACATATGCATGTATCACGTGTACTGCATTAGTGTACTCCATTAGTATATGCACTAATCAATGATGAAAAGTCTCAGTGTAGGGTAATGAATGAATTATTGAAGTATTGAGTAAATGCCTAACTCACCAGAATATAATGAATGTAATGTGAGGTAAAAGTTGTACCTACCACTATCATAATATAACTAATATTTTGTTCAAAGAAAAGTAAAAGTATTGACTTATGCAAATAAAATATGATATTTTAATAAAATCCAAGATATTTACTAAATAATGATATTTAATAATAAATCCAAGATATTTCAGAAATCCAAGATATTTTTTAAATGATGATATTTAATAAATCCAAGATATTTTTGGAATAATAATATTAAAATATAACTCTAAGATATTTTAAAAGAAGATATTTTAATAAATATCATGAAAGGCTATTTGACTAAGATATTTATTAAAAAAGGATATTTTAATAAATATCTTAGGGGATTTGTGTATAAAAGGAGAAGGGGGGGAAACTTGATGGGCATGTGGAGTGAGGTGGGAAAACTTACCCAGATGCTGTCAGAGGATTTCTAACTATGGGAAACAAGAGCAGTGAGTTCTAACAGAGTCATAGAGTGATCTTGATTGTTATTGGAGTTTTGGGCACAGGGGCTAGAAGACTTGTCTTCTAGATCTGGAGACCGGAGAGGTTGACCCCAGATAGGCTGGGAGGAAAATGGCGGTTTGGTAATGGGAGCGGGAGCTATGACGGGTCAAGAACATCTTCAAACACGGTTCCAGGTAAGTATTAAATAGTCAATTGATATATATTCTGCTTCAAAAATCCCTCTGTGGATTGCGTAGTATAAATTTTGTTAATGATTGTTAAATCTGAAAATTAAGGACCTTTCACACCGTCTAGTATCAGGCACTTTTCCTTAGCCATATTCTTCTTGTATTCCTTCAGAGGATCTGCATATACTAGAACAACTATTGTACCTTCGACGAAGAGCTTGAGATCATGCTCATCCAGCAGGCATTTGATCCTTGCATGCAAGATCACATAGTTGGAGGTTGCCTCCAACCTGTCTTGATCTCTCAGCCTGCTTGCTACCATTTCTGTCGATTGAAAAATGTCGAATCTAGCTCCCTCTCTTTCTTCTTTGTGCAACGCTGGACTGGCTTACGCACTCCTTGCTGGAGATGGTAGATCTGCCACCCAAAACTGTTGCCCAACTCTCGAAAAATAGAATTCCCCAGCTAGTAACTCCCTAAGGAAGAAAATTCCCTCAAAGTGTCTCCAGATCTCTCTTCTGACGCTTCTGCACCCACAGTCACTGCTGCGCAGAAACTGCGTCCCTCCAGCTGCTGATCTGCTGCGCTGCTCCCTCTGCCTCTGCCAAACTCCAATCTGGAAAAATATTTCCTCTCTGTCGACTCACTCAGAGAGAGATTTTCCTTGCTAGGTTTGGCCCTCTTGGCTTGAACAACACAATCTGTTGGGAGATCGATCTGTTGCTTATGCAGATCTTTGATCCTGGCTTCACCAACGCTGGATTTACAAATCTGATTTTTTGTTCCTCCTACACTCAGCTATACAAGCTCTAATATCATGTGAAAATTCCTAAAATATGGAATCCTATTGCAGCAGCTGGTATTAATTCTTCAAACTGATAAATTAATTATTCAGTTTATTGCTACGACAACATCGAATTAAACACACTGTAACCTTCACTAAATAAACTACGGAAAATTACAGATTCAGAAACAAAACTGAACAAGAAGAAGTCGTAAACACATGTGACAGTTGTTTTTGGACTAATGTCCCCGAGAAAAACCAATGTGAGAAAACCGGTGCAGCAGCTGAGGGTTTTATTATTATGCAGTAAATTTTCTGAATACAAATTGGATGCCTTGCTGGCTATCCTCACAGAGAATCTGACTGACAAGAAAGCTAGTGAGATTACCTCACACACTGACACTGGAAGCCCAACTGACCAAAACCCTGGATGGTAAGCCCTCCACAGGCTCTACGCAGTCACTGTGTCACTCTGCGTGGGGACTGCATGGCTTCTGCGTTCTGGCTCTTTTGCTAGCTGTATCTGACCATGTGGCCCCTTTCGGCCTTACACCCTGGCTCTCCGGCACTGGATTTGATTGATCCTTAGCTGATTGACTTTAAATGTTAATATAAATAAGTTTCTACTTTAAAATACATTTATCATAGATTAAGGTAGCGGCATAATATATAAGTTTGTTATTGATTTTAAATACCTCGGTTTTATAGACATAAACATTATATCAAATTAACACGGAGGTTATTTGCGTGTCATCAAAAAGGCCATACCCTATTGACGTGTGGATAGAAAGTCGAGACACACGTCGACCCTTTTTCCCTTCAGCTAGTTCGTGGAATGAATATTTGTTGACGACTGGGCGTGATGAGATATGCCACGAAAATGGAGGAACAATGAGAAGTATTTATTTTTACTTTGATATTGAAATTGAATATTTCATTCTTATATATCAAATCTAATATATTATGCCTCAATTTATATTAACATAATTCAATAATATATTATTTTTATATTTTTTTTCTTAAATTATAAATTTATTAAAGGAAAGTAATTTGTATTTAAATTAGAAAAAGAAGAGTCATCGAGGGCAGGCACAAATTTTTCTTCTGGTTACATAGTATTGGAGAAGGAACAGAGATCGCATATTATGGAGGATGGCGAGTGGCAAGGAACGACGGGTCGCGGATTTAGAGTGCGTAGTTTGAAGGCATGAGGGTAGACGGAGAGAGTGTAAAGGTAAGCGTGATCCGTGGAAAAGGACGAACAACAATGTTAAGTCCCTATATCAATAGTATAGCCCCTTATTATGTTAGTGTAGACCCCCTTATTGTTATTATTGTACCCTTGTAACCCCCATTTTGTTATTATTGTGCCCTTAAATTATTATTGTTAGGTCGGCTAGGATTGCATTGTGGCCCACTAGGATTACATTATGGCCCCATGGACTCCTATATATAGAAAGGAGGTTTTGTAAATTGTATCATCCAAGAATTGTTCATTTATGTAATGTATTGGAGGTTGCCCCCTCGAAGTGGCTTATTTCTAAGGCGTTCATATCTCTTTTCTTCTATTTTTTGGAGCTGGTTACACAACATTTGGTATCAGAGGCTTGGGATTCTAGGGTTTCGCTGCTCCAAACAGGTCATCGTGGCATTTTCGCTATAACTTTGTTTCTACAAAGTTTCAGAAGCTGAAATTTTTAGGGTGCGAAGCAGAAATCCTGAGGAAGATTGTCTAAAAATTTCAGAGCTTGGTTCGCAATATTTTCGGAGATATCATCTGTGGAAGTTAGGCCTTTTTTCAAGCTCCTAAACAGGTCATCGTGGCATTTTCGCTATAAAAGGTTTTCTACGATGTCCAGAACCAAATTCGTAGATGGTGCGAAGTCGAAATCCCGAGGAAATTGGCCAAAAAAATTTTGCAGCTTGGTTCGCAATATTTTCGAGACATCATCCGTAGAAGTTAGGTATTTTTTCAAGCTCCTAAACAGGTCATCGTGGTACGCGATAATTGTTTTTTTACGAAGGTTCGTAATCTGAAATGCATGGTGCGAAGCTGAAATCCTGAGGAAAGTCATCAAAAAATTTCAGATCTTGGTTCGCAATAGTTTTGGAGATATGATCTGTGGAAGGTAGTGCTTTTTCAGGCTCCTGAATTTCATCTCAAAGAGGTGATCGTGGAAAAAGTTCAATAACTCTCTCTCTGGGCATCGGATTGGAGTGACGTAAAAAGTGGTCGCAAGTACACAGACTGTAGTTTCTTGGCTATCAATTTCAGAGACAAAGGATGAAACAGTGACACGTGGCAAGTCGTACAAGTTCGCTCTACTGAACCAGTCCATAATTAGGTCATTGTGGGAAATTGGACACAACTTTGTCTTGGAGAATCCAAATCAGGTCAGACCTGTGGAATTCAAAAGAGAATTCATAGGGCTACTTCAGTGATGAATTTAAAATATTGAAGGGCAGCAAGCACAGAGATAATCAAATTTCAATATCGAGCTCCTCAAAAGCAAGAAAAAGGTGTGTATTGTTTTTTCCGAATTGCATAAGTCTTGTTTGAAGAATCAAGTTGAATTTATTCCAAGGGCATATTGAAGAATTTTTTTTAGTAATGGGTTATATTATGCCTCCAAAAAATAATTCCATACCCATTAAGCCCTCAGAAATCTATACTATGACGCATGAGGAGGAAGAATTGCAATATGAGATATCAAAATTACGGTACCAAGTGCAACAAATTTCGATCTTACGAAGAGCAACCGAAGATGACATAGCTGGTTTAAAAGTAGAAATGAAGGCTAAGTTGAATGGTTTGAATGGTCAAATAATATCTAATATGGATGATAAATTAGTGGAAGATCACATCGAGCATCAACAACAAGTTCTCCAACCCTCAAAGGATAACCTAACTTCTATGCATCCTCTGAAACAACAAGAATATCAATATAAATAAGTTTCAAGCAACACAAAAGAACAAGAACTCGACAAGTACTATCAATTTCAAGAGTATCTCACAAGTGGAAGAACTTACCCACTGAAGATTCTACATGGGAGGATGAGAATTTTATACAGAAGCACCCGGAGCTACTCAAGTGTTGAGGACAACACTTTTTTTGAAGGAGAGGGGCATGTTAGGTCCCTATATCAATAGTATAGCCCCTTATTATTATTAGTGTAAACCCCTTATTGTTATTATTGTACCCTTGTAACCCCCATTTTGTTATTATTGTGCCCTTAAATTATTATTGTTAGGTCGGCTAGGATTACATTGTGGCCCACTAGGATTAGATTATGGCCACATGGACTCCTATATATAGAAAGGAGGTTTTGTAAATTGTATCATCCAAGAATTGTTCATTTATGTAATGTATTGGAGGTTGCCCCCTCGAAGTGGCTTATTTCTAAGGCGTTCATATCTCTTTTCTTCTATTTTTGGAGCTGGTTACACAACAAACAAAGTCATGAGCCTCCTTTCGCTAGATGAATGTAAATTCTCTTAGGTCTTTCATGAGCACAAAGCTAATGAAAACATTCGAGAATTTGATATCATGTCAGCAATTGAATTTGATAAAGAGTGATAAGAATCTTGCTAGGGGATATTGAGGTGGTCGGGTTGTACCTTTTGAGAGGAAAGATAGAACTGTAATTATCAAAATAATTGCCTTTGTTCTCAAATTCTGGTTGGCGTTAGAATGCAATTATTGCATTTCTTAAGATCATATGGGGCATCATTTGAACAACGTCCTCAGCCCTGGATTGCAAATATTAACCCAAATGATATTCATTCTAGGGATTTCTTTGTTATTTCAAAGATTCGTGGACTTTGGGGAGCCTTTGAAACTTTAGAGAAGTGGGTGATCAGAGTATATGCAGGGCATAGTGCAATATGCTTAAAGGATGAAAAAGGAAAGCTTTGGGTTGGAGACTTTGAGCATGAAAATGAAAAGGGTGAGGAAATTATTGTTGTAATTCCATGGGAGAAAAAGAATTGCCTTCTCGAGAAGAGATGGAAAGATTGGATACTTCAGTCGTCGGGCACCCCAACTTCCAATTTAAGACAATTTCAAAGCCGTGAACCTGAGTTTGATTACTTAAAGAGTTTGGAGATAGGAGAAAAGATTAATAAAATCAGGTGGTGCCAGACACGAAAATCCATTGAGTGTCTACGAGACTTTAACGTGAATGAGTACATGACGAGATATGGAATCTAAGGTGCGGACGTTTCTTTCACGAAACTAAACAATTACAATATGAGTTTGGAAAAATTGTCACAAATGCACGGGGATTTAATCCAGCAAGCTAATTTTGGGTATTATGAACATTAGTATAACTTCTCTTCCAATTTTTGCTTCCATTATAACTTGGACCGACTACTATCAAACGACCTCATATTTTGCCAATTGCATACCTGAAGGGTTCTAATTTTGACGAGCATTATAGATCATTCTTACACAAGGAGAGTGAGCAGACTTACAATACGGAGCTAACCTAGTTACAGCTTGAATTTAATTGATGGATACTTGTGCAGAGCTACAGAGATTAGTTACTTCTAGGGCCTGTAAGATCCCAAGGGTTTGAATACTTTCTCTGATACCAGTTTGTGAAACTCATTTTAACAATTTAACCAAAATTCAGAATTGCACTTAAATTTGGCAATCCAAAGAGTAAAATTTGAAACTGAATTTAAATTAAATACAAAAGAATACCTGGAAATCAGTTGAAAGTGTTTTGGACTGTTGTTGTTCCTGCTACTGCAATTACCAACCTCCATTCCCCTTTTCCTCTTGGCCTATCTGGGGTCTCCCTATATGGTCCCCAGATCCAGAAGACAAACCTTCTGGCCCCGTGCCCAAAACTCCAAGAACAATTAAGCTCAGTCTCCCTCTTTGTCTGTGACCCTATTAGAAATTTCTATCTCTGTAAGACTAAAAAATAACTACCCCCTATTATGCACTCCTCGACTCCCTTATATGCTCAAATCCACCTTCTCCCAGCTTCCTTGGGTCATCCCTCCCTTCCACCATCTCCCAATTCCTTTCGTTGTCACCCTCCTACCTTCTCGACCCTTCTTTTCCTTTTCGTTAGAGGCGGTTATATTCCTAATTGAAATGATTCATTTATTTAGTTTAGGAATTAATAATATTTTATCTTATTTAATTTCCAATTTAATTAAATTGTTTTATTTATAGATTTAAATAAATTACTTTATTTTAACATTTAAATAAATTATTTTATTTACTTTAATTAATTAAATTATAAATTAAATAAATTTAATTTTTATTTCATTATCTTTTTTTTATAAAAGCGTGTTACACATATCATGGCCCCACTCAATATATTTATTATATTATGGTGAGTTGGGAATTTATTTATTATATTCTGGTGAGTTAGGGATTTACTTCGATAATCGATTCATTAACCTAAACTTAGACACTTTCCAATATTGGTCAGTATGTATACTAGTGCAATACATGTGATTCATGCATATTTAACTATCATATGGATGCATCGTATGCATGCTAATATTCACATTCTATTTGTAATTATAGGTGGGTCATTACAACAAAGACCTTTTTCTCTGTCAACTTTGGCATATTCTTAAACCCTTCTCAGTGGAATTCTTTCTCTTTCTATTGTCAACTTTGGCATATTCTTAAACCCTTCTCAGTGGAACCCTTTCTGTCTTTGTTGTAGGCAATGGATTAGGTTGATCCCACAGTTTTATGTGCATAATTCACCTATGAGTTGTATCATTTCATATGTTACCCATTTATGGGTTGATATTGTGTTTCAGTTACACAGTAGAAGGGTGGGGATGCAAGTCAATATTAGCAAAACGAAAGTAGTGGTTTTCTCTAACAAAAGAAAGCATAACCAACATAAGTTCTACTTTGAAGGCAACATTCTAGAAGAAGTTGTAGACTACAAATACCTCGGAATTGACTTCAACGGAAATTTAAGTTGGGATGGTTGTAGAAATAAAAGAACTTTGGGGGGTTGGAAAGCATTTTATGCTCTTCAAAACAGGTGTAGAGAGGCAGAGCTGTGGGACTGGAAAACCACTCTAACTCTTTTTGGGCTTATAGTCATTCCGGTGATTCTCTACGGTTGTGAACTGTGGGACAACAGCACAACCGAGATGCAGTGGAAACAAATTGAGAAAATTCAGAAGCATTTGATTACAAACAAATTCAAAATTAAAAGTGCAGTTCCTTGTGCTATCTTGTTAAGTGAAACGGGGGCTGCTCCTATTTAAGCAATTGTTATGGTGCAAGTCATAAGGTATTTGAAAAAAGTTGAGCAAATGGAAGATGGTAGATGGCCTAAGGTTGTGTTTAATGACAGATTGTGCATAAGAAAGAAGACTTGGATGCGGCAAAATAACAAATGGTTTAGTAAATGGGATATTTGTTTGAGCATGTATCCTACAAACAGTAAAGAGATAAAAAAAATTGTTATGGATAAGTTCCACAAACGTACTTGGGAGAAAGAAGAAGTACTACATTGACGAGTTTAACCCCACTCATAATCATCAGCAAAAAACGTACATAGGGGTCAATATTTCTCGGAGATCTAAAATTCTTATTGCTCAATTAAGGACTAATTCTCATTAACTCCGTTGTGAAACAGGGCGCTGCAAAAGGCCAAAAGAAATGTGGGAGGAAAGAGTACGTATTTTTTTCTCTTCCAGAAAAGTGGAAACAGAAAAACATTTCATTTTAGAATGCGAGGGCTTCAAAGACAGCAGGGAAAATTATGCAGGTACTCTGGCAGCTAGCTCTTGGGATAATCTATTCAGCGAAGAGTTTGTCGAGAAGCTGGGAGCGTTTATTGTAGGAACTCTGTTCTATGTTACAGTAAAACACTTATCTAATCTTTATGTTTAAGCAGAAAACTAATTGCAAGAGGATTTCAACTTAAATGCTAATGACAGATTCACCGTTTTTAGGAATGATTCACGGTTTTCAAAGTATTCCTAACTTCACAAACCCAATAACCAGTTGATGCTGAAACACACTAAGTAACTGATGCTCAGAGAAATACCTGGAAACGGTGAGCTGCAAACCAGAGTTTAATCGATGATTGCTGGATGAACTGAACATGCTGATAACTGCTAGAACCGTGATCCTCCTCTCCAGCTGATCGGACATATTATAGAACCAAAATGTTCCTCCCAGCCAATTTAGGATTTAATCCCAAATCCAGAGGACGCCTCCTCTGCCCCCGTGCCCAGAATCCTGAGAACAGTAAGTCTCCCTTCCAGAATTGATAAATTTCCCACAACAGCCTTCTCCATTTCATGGCAAGAACAAAAAGCCCCTTCCTCCTTCAGGTCTTCTTGTTTAATAACAAACTGTTCCACCGCCACAACTCCATCAAGCTAAGATCCCACCGCCACAACTCCATCGAGATTTGACGTCCATAAATGTAGAAATCAATATTTTCAAAGAGCTGTCATTCGAATGTAAGATGATAAGGTTGTATTAATGAGAGGTCATTCGAATGTAAGATGATAAGGTGGTATTAATGAGAGGTCATTCGAATGTAAGATGATAAGGTTGTATTAATGAGAGGTCATTCGAATGTAAGATGATAAGGTTGTATTAATTCGAATATATTTAATCATGGTGCTTTGAATGTTTTAATGAATTATTCTAATTATTCTTTAAAGTTAGTTTTCCTTTATGTTTGTATATTATATTTAACTATTAGTTAAATATTAGGGAGTAGGAACTTAGGGTGTGGGTTGTTACATACTTCCTCCCTTCGGAAAACTTCGTCCCGAAGTTAGGGTTTCATATACTCATATCAATGATTGTATTTTAGAGATCAGGGTGATTGTAGAAGGCTGATTTTTAAGATTGACTTTCTGTTTGAATAAGTATGTATCTGCAATTTTAATTGTTACTTCCCATTTCAACCAAATCTCCCAACTATTCTAAAATCATCCTATCTTTCCTAACCTCTTCCACTCCCTTCCTATCCGTCCTCTACAGGAATATGCCATGGCATCAGTTTTACTGATCCATTCATAGACCCTAAGGATATCAGCGTCGAGTACGTCGACCTGATATGCTTGTAGGCATCCGGCAGTCATCATCACACATCTAAGGGAGCATGACTCGCACAGTGCTCCCATGACTCCAGGTACAGAGGATATCCAGTGGGCAACACCTCCACCCCTCCCAATAGGACCAGGGTCAACACCCTATCGTGGAATCTCAGGAGTCTCAACTGTTATGGGGATTCTGTCATCACGTATTTTGGTTCTGAAATCTGTATTCTGCAAAGCAATTACTTGTACACATCTGCAATGTAAACACTCGTACGCACATTACAGCACATGCATCTATATTGTTCATAACAAATTGTTACCCATATAACAATCTCTACACATTCCAAATATACTGTTATCAATGATATTGATCCCAGAACTTATATACGTACTCGGTTAAAACACTTGTCCACATATGTATCAATATGTTCAATACAATTTTCGTTTAGATACTGCCCTAGTTTAGTTCATACATGTTCTATCTATGATGCATTTGTTTTAACCATGTTCATCCTGTATAACCATATGCTTTAAAAATGTAGTTACTCTTCTATTTCTTTTCTTTCAATCATATGGACATGTAAATAAAATGAATTGATACACGATGTCATTCTTAATGTGAGCTATGATCTATATTTCATATTCCTGGAATGATAATTTAAATGACATAAGGCATGTTGGTATCCCTGTCCTAGTAAAGTCAAACAATAGCATATATTTGGTATCACCAGAGTTAAGTAACATCCGTTCTATATGGGTATTCACGTAACAGTAAGTAAAATTCATTCTTACGAGATAATTCAAAATAAAGTTTACAAATTTATGGATAAGCTATGATCACTCTCTATACATGACCAGTAAGTTAGGTTAGTAATTGATTATGTCATACTCTTCCTAGTTAATAAAATCAATGGGAATCAGTGAAGATAGTGACATGTTAATAAAGAATGTGGAACATTTACCCTTAACTCCATATTCGTACAATACAATCATGTTTGTTATGTAAACATAGTGAGAGATGAACCTCTATACTAATAGAGCTTTTATTACCCTTGTAAAAGGTTAACCAGTGTGAATCCATTGAATACTATAGCTTATATGATATTGATTTTACGAACATGTTGACTACTAGTATCTTATAACAAGCTCGTGTATTACTATTGGCCAAGTATGGCTATTTCCATATTAAGCATACTATGTGAAATAGGTGAAGCAAGAAGGTCTCTCTTATATACGAGTAGAAGCTATATCAGATAGGATTCAACCTTTATCAAGCCTATGATTGCCATTACTTCTATCCTTATTCATACTTAACTAGTGAATGGTATAGGTGTTACTAATAGTAATGGAAACAACGTAATGTGTTAAAGCAGATACATGTACGAGCTTATTGATGTGGAAACATACAGGTCAACTACATGCTAGGTCATGATTGGAACCCTATTAAGCCAAACTAAGTTAGCATGATTACTAGAATGATATGAGGTTACAACCTGTGATTAGCTTAACTACTTAGATAGGGTGATATCTTAGGCATAATACGAATCACTACTGCCTTCTCTATTATGGAGCTTTCTTATAGGCAATGATATACCAGTAAATGAACACGAGATACAAGAGCTTAGTACATATACGATACAGGTTCATTACGGGATCACTTAGAGCACTTGTAACCATGCTTTTATGTGTAAGCTCTAATCCAAATAGATATGGTACAATACTTAGTAAGCTATGAAGATCATATGGTTCAATATCACCCATATATTGCACTCACTCTAATTATGGTTATACATTCCTTGTTATTACCAAATACACGTGTTGCTCAAGCTTATTGATCAATATTTATTATGAATACTTATTAATTATAACCATTGTTATAATCACAGCTGTAATTAACAGAATCAAGTAGATCACAGTTATTGCACTAGTAATGAGTAGATACGTATGTTATTAGAATACCTGTATTTTAGATAATGAGTGCCATTTGTGAGTATCCATCCTATCGCTTCCGTTTTGTTCCCATAGATATGGAACACAGTTAATCTTATAATGGTACTGAACAAATTGGCAGATAGTATAACCACCAAGTAATGGTGATGATTATGTCATCCCAATCTTATCACTTATATATGTAGTAGTAAACCCATTATACTGTTATGATAAGCTCTATTTATGAGAAAATCCCATGAAGTCATAATTACTATGCACTTAGAATCCATATATGCCTAACTACTCCTATATGAGCACCGTGAATGTTCCCATACCTTATCTATATGCATAGAGTCATACAGTCAATCTATGATATGGAACTCGGTCACTAGTAGAGATAGGTAGTACTAAGGTCCTTAAGAGGATAGAGTCACCACTATTCCATGAACATGAGCTTGTATCCTTATTGTCATATGAGATGGTGGTACTCATTCAGATCAAAGCTTAGAGAATAGGTAACACTAATGAGAAAACCCATTGTACTAGCAATATGCTACAAGCTTATACTACTAATCAAAGTAATGGGAATATCGTAATCAAGCATTCTAATAATAAGTACTAGTTAAGTAATCATGTATCCATAATGTTGAACAAGCTGGTAACTTATATAAGCATGGTGAATCGATAGGGATAGTAAGCACAGTGTTGATTGGGCTAATATTAGTCAGAAAGTACAAGTGTAATTCAGGTAATTTGATACATAGAACAACAAGGTTACTAATACAGCTTATACGAGCTTAGATCAGCTAAACTAGAGAGAAAGAGTGATATCTCAATAGTAAGCATTTACCTAATTAACTTTATTCACTCAGATTAGTATGAGTAAGTTATGCAATAAATTTGAAATCACCTATACCCCTTAGATATGGCACTCTAACCTATTCACTTGTACCACTTGTACCAAGCTAAGTTGAATATTATTGCATAAAGCATGTAAAATATAAGACATATAGGGAATATATTGAATATAACATATGTTGGTCGATGTGAAAATACACGTGTCGTATTTATAATTTTATACTACAAAGCCTGTAGGAACACATCCCTGTGTAAGGATAATATTATCTATTGTTATTATCTAGCATATATTATTTATAATATAGGGTATATCACACTTTTAGCATCCACAAATGGTCTATGGTGAGTTTTTGATAGGCAGCAGAGTTTTTGGTCGATGCCAAGTTTATTTTACTTTTTCAGTCATTGCCGACACAGTTACTCTGCACCAAATTCTTGAATTCAAAAGGAAACATCTGAGGATCATTCATATCTATAGTTATGATTGCCATATTTCACATGTGATTGCCAACATCCAAAAATTGCTCTAATAGTCACGCTTCTCATAGTTTCTATTAATGTTGATATAATTATGATAGTCAATAGATTTGCTTATATGTGTTCAATCTATAACCAAGATGTGGACATACGAAAAGCCTCTCTATATTTAACAATTGGATAAAGATCCTATATACAATATGGTCATCCAGACGTCTATATACATAGCAATTGCTATTAATTCCATGAAATACCAGAAACTCAGATTAGCCAATTCAGTTCTTGATGCAACAAGGCCTGCAAGGTAGCACAACCTCTAATAAAGAATACAAACTTGATTTTACATGATAAGGCTCCCAGTTGTGTTAGACACAATGGTTAGCAAAATACAGGTCTTAGCATTTTTGGACAAGAGTCAAGTGAAAAGAGGCAGGATTTCGCATTTTTGGTTTTATAGGTGTTTTTAAGACTAACAATGTACCAAAAATTTAATATAATACTCAAAAGAAAATGCTGAACCACCAAACAGCATACTAATTCAGAATAAATGTTTAATATACTAGTTACAGCCTTGGCATTTTACTCAACAGATTGGAAGTTTGAGACATTTTGGAGTGCAGCTGAGGGTTACCATGATATGTCAGCAGGGAATTTCAAGCAATGGGCAAGTGGATATGTCCACTAATCTTCAAGTTTTTTTTTTTTTTTTTCTATCTACAGCAGTCCACTGTCCTCATTTCACAAAATCATAACTCAGTAATAAAGGGAGGCTAGAAAAGGTCGGAGGAAAGGGAGGAATGCCCCCACTGATGTTGTCCCGCTCTCTCCATTTTGTCTTTTCCATTTGCATTCCCACCTATAATTAGCAGCAATTCGTTATCTATGCAATACATTTTGATTTTGTTGACTTGACCAGAAAACTACAACTTATGGTTCTAATTTCTTGTCTGTTTTCATACTGTCATCATTGATGTGGTACTAGTTATATGATTGAATTTGTATAACCATCATCATCATGTAAAATTTGTATATGTTTTAGTCTCTAAATCCTTTAAAAGAAATTATCATTTGTATTTCATTTTTGTATGCGTAGATCTCTCTCTCTCTCTCTATATATATATATATATTTTGTTTCTGGGGTCACTGTGTCTTATATTGAACACTTGTATTTCCTGTCCTCTATGGCCTGTGTCATTGTGTCATGTGACTTCTCTCCAATGAGAAGGTTTTGTTGATTTAAAATTTTGTGTTGCTATTTTTTCTGAGCATTGATCAAATTTTGGTCGACGTAAGGAATGTTAATACTTTGTAGAAAAGATTTGATGATACTTGTATTACCGAAAGTATATCAAGTGCCTTCATCATTTTTTAAAATGAAAATTTTTGTTAAGAAAGAACGAAACTTATCTTAAGGCTTTCAATCCTTCATCAACCGGAAAACTAAAAATAGAAGCTACACAAAATCTCACATCACGTGACACATATAAGAGGAGGATCTTTGTACCTGTCAGAAAGCAATGCTTCTGTAACAAGTCATAAATACGTGTTAATGTTAAATGCAGTCCATCTATGTGAAATACAAAGATACTTGAATATAGGAAACTAAACTTGAAAATCAATATTTCCATTGCTCAAATAAAATATTAGATAGCTTATGTTTAGGCAAATTTAGAAAGCTGGGTTTCAAAACAAACAAGATCAGGATATAGGATATGTGTTTTCTATTTCAATAATAGAATGGCATTGATGTGGTCTGTTGACTGAATATGGTTGTTTCTTAACACTAATTTCTTACATTACTGCAGAATGCCTAAAGTACGTATTGTTTATTTCACATCAAGGAGCACAATGTCACAAAATTTGATAATCACAATCAATTGAACTGAGATAGCTGCACCAAGGATCCAGTCATTAATTAAACTCCAAAGACGAACCTGAATATTGTATATTCAAATTTGAATCACCAAGTTGTTTAAGCCTGTCTGCTCATTTAAGAGCATAACAGAGATATAATGGCTTTAGTAATCCAGGTCACGAAAGATTGGTATTCCTGATATACGAGCTGAAAGTAAAACAACCACAAATGTAAAGCCAGTCCTAGTATTTACTATTGACTACAGTAAAATCCTTGTTTTTGCTTAAGAAAAAAAATTACAAAAACCAGATTTCCTTGCACTAAGCTGAGTTATGTTTGCTCACAAATACCGGGAATCTGATGGCATGCCATCTCTATACCTCAACTCCATCGGTGAAGGGATTGAGTGGTAGGGGAGAGGTCATGTGGTCGAACTTCGACCTCCATCTCATAACACGTCTTTGCAACGGAATATTAAATCGCACATTATGCGCCCGGGCTTGGGATAAGTTTCCACCGTTAATAATACACCATATGATATTCAAACCTTCGAGCTTTAATATGTGCGCTATCTGATCTTTAATAGCCATCGTAATGATCGCTTCGGAACCTTTGCATTTAGCGCATATAATATATATCCATCTTTGGTTAACATTTGCCAACCTTATATATATATATATGCCATCCCACCATGATATTATATTTTTAAACCCTACCATATATATATATTAACGAAATGATATACATCTATTAAACCCACGACTGTAGAGACCTTTGGCTTAATGTGGTTTTTCATATGACACATACCCCAGGCCTGACCACGACACCTCTGCGAATGATTTAGCCTCGGTGCCAAGAGTTCCCCTATGCACGAGTCCCGCTGTGCGGTGTGGGTGTAGTCGGTTATCAGTTTTAATGATGGTATCAACATCTGTATCAACATTTGTATCGTGTCACACTTTATACGCTCCTATCGGCCCCCTTTCAAATAGGCGTGAGCCTCATCCAGCCTGGGGAAATCGCGACGAGAAAGATCGAGGGCTAAGTTTCTGCACTGGCTTGAGGATATACATTTCCATAGACGACTGGAATCGGTCCACAAGGGGCTATTGAACGAATGCTATAGGGCGAAAGTAGAGGATTGACGTTGGCCACTCTCAGTGGCATACGCCAGTTTTTGGAGGCTTCAAAGCAAATACAAAGCGGAATAATGGCTGAACTTGATTTGCAAGATTAAAGCGCTTCTCAGTTAAGATTATATTGTGACTCTGTTTCTTAATATTTCAAATTTTATGTTGTGGGATCTTTACTTTGTCAACTTAAGCCGAAACTGGTTCTCAAATGTGAGGTTGAAGTTGTTTCCGTGCTTGCAGCTCCTCCATACACCTTAGAGTCGGAGCTTATCTTGTAAATGGTGAGCCAACAAGTACTTGTTCAATTTCGAGAAGTTTTAGATTTACGTCGGGTTCTGTTACCGTTATGCTTCTAGCTGCGGTGCTACACCAACGAATTTTAGCAGAGCTTCTCGAAATGCCGTGCGTAGGTTTCTGTGGATCAATCCAAATGTTTCGCTGCCTACTGAAGCAGGTTCTCCACAAATCATAGAGGTCTTTATAATCTCTGCACATATTGGCTCAAATGTCGACAGTCAATTATTAGAACAGGAAGTTTTCCCATAGTGCTCCTCTTCAGGTTCTTTCTTATGATCATGATCAACGCTGTTTCTTATTCCCATAAGAGCACTACGTACAACATCAACAGTAGCAGATGTTGGTGCAAGAGCAGCTCATGGTGCAGCTTTGAACGACAGCAAAAGCGCATGCCCTGCTCCTTCCCCCATGGACAGACCTGGCGTAGCCCCCGACGTGCATCTACCGGTTGATTAATTTTTTATTTTTTTTTATATTTTTTCTGCTACCTCTAAATTCATTCTTGATGTAAGTGAAAATGATGGTGGAATGCTGCCTAATGCAGATTCTGTACGAATTAGGATTCCATGAGCTCCTGCTGCCAAATGAACCCCACACCCTACAGCTTCAAGTGAGATGACATGAAGTTTGAACTGAAGTATAGGGCTATCGAATTATAGGTAGTTTTACTCCCTGCTGGAGCACTGTTATATTCTCTACTTCGTTGTAGCACATTGGGTGGTATTGGACCTTTATTTGTTGATGAACTGTTGAACTATATTGATGAAATTATTACAGTATTGTTAGTACGTTCTTGTATTGCCACCACAACATATTAAATTGTATTGAAACCCTGGTGACTTAAAGGAAAAGCTAGGTAAAATTTTCCCTGCAATACTACAGGATTTCCTCCACTTATAGCACTTCTTGTTTCAATCTACATGGTTAAAGCTACCCAGATGAATTCTTTAGAGACTGAGAACAATATGCATACATAAAGTCCATTTCCACAGAAGAAACTCAATCGAACTGCAAATATTTATATATATAAAAAAAAAAACCTTGCTTAAACTTCCTGTCCGATATGTCAGTTAAAGAAGAACTAAGTCATAATAAACCTTAAGTTTTTGTGCCTTATCATTTTCACCATCTGTTGTTTGTAAACAAAGGTAACCTGAGACATACACACTATCATTTTTGTAATGCTGCACTGCAGTTTCTGTTAGCTCGTCCCAAAATGTCAAGGTAATCCTGAGCTGCCTGTTTTGGCTTTTTTTTTTTTTTTTTTTTGACTGTATGTATGTTGGTAATCTTTTGCTTATTTTTATAGGGTGCCCTTTTCACACTATACATAATCTACAACATAGTTCTAATTAATTTAAGAAACAACGTAGCTCTAATTTTGGAAACAACCGTAGATTGGTTTAAGCATGCAAAAACTTAGAAACGAAATTTAATGGGCTCATAAGGTCCCTAAGGTTTCTAACCGATGCTCCGATACCATATGCAGGAACTCTGTTCTATGTTACAGTAAAACACTTATCTAATCTTTATGTTTAAGCAAAAAACTAATTGCAAGAGGATTTCAACTTAAATGTTAATGACAGATTCACCGTTTTTAGGAATGATTCACGGTTTTCAAAGTATTCCTAAGTTCACAAACCCAATAACCAACTGATGCTGAAACACACTAAGTAACTGATGCTCAGAGAAATACCTGGAAACGGTGAGCTGCAAACCAGAGTTTAATCGATGATTGCTGGATGAACTGAACACGCTGATCAGACAGATTACAGAACCAAAATGTTCCTCCCATCCAATTTAGGATTTAATCCCAAATCCAGAGGATGCCTCCTCTGCCCTCGTGCCCAGAATCCCGAGAACAGTAAGTCTCCCTTCCAGAATTGATAAATTTCCCACAACAGCCTTCTCCATTTCATGGCAAGAACAAAAAGCCCCTTCCTCCTTCAGGTCTTCTTGTTTAATAACAAACTGCTCCACCGCCACAACTCCATCAAGCTAAGATCCCACCGCCACAACTCCATCGAGATTTGACGTCCATAAATGTAGAAATCAATATTTTCAAAGAGCTGTCATTCGAATGTAAGATGATAAGGTTGTATTAATGAGAGGTCATTCGAATGGAAGATGATAAGGTTGTATTAATTCGAATATATTTAATCATGGTGCTTTGAATGTTTTAATGAATTATTCTAATTATTCTTTAAAGTTAGTTTTCCTTTATGTTTGTATATTATATTTAACTATTAGTTAAATATTAGGGAGTAGGAACTTAGGGTGTGGGTTGTTACATTTATTGTAAAACGCCACAGGGAAAAAGCCGAATACAAGAGCCAGATGGAGAAGCAATCTGTCCCATAGACTATTTTTAGTCTCGTGGACATTAAAAATACTTTCCTTCTTTCTTTCTTTTAATGTCAAAAGTTCAAATGAACGTTTTTCACAAGTAACAGGGTGCAAAGGAGTTTTTATGCTTTTAATATTTATTGCGGCTTGCTCTTTCCTTCTAACATTTACTATGAGAGTATCTATTTGCTGAGCAAGTTTATGATCAATGATCCTTATTAATCATAGTCATCTGTTATTTCCTTTTCACTTCAACACGTTGTTTAATCATAGCGATTAATAATTTTATTTTCATTTGAACAGAAAAAATTAATTAATCATAGCTAATCAACGTTTTCCTTTCCACTGGAACAGGTTGTCCATGTTGTGGAGGCCACAAGCAATAAGGGAAATCACTCTCAGCTCAAGTCATATATTTCACTGTCCTCTGTGACACCAGGAAAACTGACAGAGGAAATAAAACATTTGAAAGATGAAAATTTTATTTGTGGAAAAGACAAGCCTGTTGATTTTGTGACCTATTCTGTGGAATATGGCTGTGTCAGTTTGGATGGTGCTGGGGATGGATGGAGTGAAAGCGATTTTCCAGTCATACAGGTCGAATCTGATAATATAATTGAAGGTAAAAGACAGACAGTTCTTTCTGTTGATATGAAGGCTTCTAATCGTTGGGTTATGACAATCAATGATATGGAGATAAAAGGCTTCAAGCTAGAAACGACAACAGCTCAAAAAGGTTAGTACTTGTAATACATTGAGGTAGGCTTTAATTCTCGATGAGGATTATAGTGCATCGTAAAAATTTGACAACAGTTCTCTTTAAATTTACCATTCTGCTAGTTTCTTACATTCTATATGAACACGATAAATTAAAAATTGACATTTTTTCTTAGACACAGTCTAGACTCTACTGTCCAATCTTGAATTTATCTATGTTCGACGCTTTCCCACACTATACTAGGGATATGAATTTTTCAGACTTAAAAGTCTATATTTGGTTTCTCTGGGGCTTAGTTATGCATGCACATATATGCATGTTAAAATTATTTAGCCATTTTGAAGGGAAAGGTTCTCTATGTTCTGCACATTATTCCTACTCAAGATCTTGACAATTAGAATAAATTTCATTTGCACTATCTTCAATGTCATAGCATTTAGCTTTACTACATGCACTTATTCCTCTATATATTCTTGTATATCTTTTTAATTCTTTGATTATGTATTTAAATTGTATCTTGGCACAAACCTTAATATATAGCATAAAGAACAAAGCAACAGGCTGGGATGTCTGTTGCTGGGATGAATCTCCCAATCCCGGGAGACGTGTCCCACGTCCCAGATGCTTTCGATACACCCCCTCAAAACAATCTGAAACTATGATTTGTACTGTCTAATGCCATTTCGAGTATTCTCATTTTTAATGTCTGATCCATGCCTGCTAGCCCAATGGTCTTATCTAAAGTCTTATTTTCTTTTCCATTCCCTGTTACGTATTTCATGAATCTGTCGAGGAATTTATACTAAGAGCCCGACCAACATATTTGATGCCCAAGTTGACTTATATAGGTCAAATTTGTGATTTCTATTCCTGACAACGTGTTACAGAGATCCCAGTGTCAAACGCACTCCCAGGTGTGGAATGCTATTAGAAGTACAGGTTACACTAGTTCCAAGGATGTAGTCCAACAGTTAAGTGGGGAGGTTGGTTTCCACCCTTATTGTAGACAAGACTATATACACGTGAGAGCTGTTTCAGCCATCGTTTCTATATATGTGAAAAAATACTAAAACTAAATATAAGTTACATGATAATTATAATGATATTGGATGCAATATTCAATAGTATATGCAGCGTAATGTTTTCGTGTATTCATGTTACATATGTTTTGACACTCTTCCGTGCAAATTTCTCAACTATGTTTTGATGCCGTGGTTGATATTTGGTGGCACCGTCCCCTATTGTATTGGGAGCTGTCCCATTCAAACGTGTACCTTTCTAAACATATATTGAGCTAGTCAAGATCTGTCTCAAGGAAATAAACAACATCAGTATCGGTGCGCTATTTATCATGAGCTAGTCAAGATCTGTCTCAAGGAAGTAAACAACATCAGTATCGGTGCGCTATTCATCATTCCTCTCAATGAAACACGCGCGAACATGGCTTATTTTTAACTGATAAAAAGTTTCTATGAACTCTGAAAACGTTAATAGTAATTTGAGGCGGACAGTCTAAGCACGGGTAATAGCCCAACTGATCGTGCATTAAGTTATAATTTGATTTGGACAGTGCATGGATGGAAGCTAGAATCGCACGATTATTTAATACAAGTATTTCTGGATAAAATGAGAGTGAAGTAATAATACAAGTATTTCTGGATATAATGAGAGTGAAGTAATACATTATTTTTCTTGTTTTTGTTTTATTTTTTAAATATTTTGTCTATATCAAATTATATAAAAATTAAATTAAATTTAAAACTATGTTGTCAGGAAACGTGGGTTTGGGGACGGGGACGGGATAGGTACGCTACTTTTTGAAACAAGGTGCGTGGGTTCGTCGAGATATATTATAATTTATAATTTATATATATATAATGAGATATATTATAATTTATAATTTATATATATATAATATATAAATATAATAATATTATATTATAAATTATAAATTTAGAAATTATAATTTATAATATATATGAATTTGTATATTTTTCAACTTTAAACAAGAAAACTAAAATATTTATGATTTAAAGTTTTAATTCCTCTCTGTGACAGTAATACAAGTACTACTCAGTAGTTATAAAAAAGTTTGTTGTTGTTTATGATCCTCATAGTTGGGCTTGGGTCAAGTTTTATGGATCCTATAAAAGGATAATTTTTTGAATTTACTGAAAGAATTGAGGCAAGCTTTAGTTGGTCCTTTGTTCATAGGATATTATGATTTATCATATTTCTTTTAAGTTTTCTCAAGATAATAGTAAGTAGGCTTCAAATGGAGTGGAATTCAACTTTAATTTAAATATCCAATTCAGACTCTCCATGCCCATTTTGGAGATATCTCACACTTCCTCATTCACTGTAGTAAACATCAAATTTTCGCATTTTTAAAACTATAAACATCTACCATCTAAGTGTGCAGTTTATATGTTGATGTCATTTCTTAAGCAAAGGTGTTTTTCTGTTGAATATAAGTTATAACAGTTCACAGAAGACATGAATACCTCCCTCTGTCGCCATCCTCTGTCGCTATCCTCTACTCCCTCCCATCCTCTGCGTGTATACCTCCCTCCTGTCTTTTGCCGCCTCCCTCTACCTGTATTGCGTGAATGAATGCCTTTGTCCGTGCGTATTGCGTCGTCTATCCCTGCGTGAATGAATGCCTCTGTCGTCGTAATACCTCCACCTCTCATCCCTTCTTGAATCCCTCCACCTCTCCGTCAAACGAATACCTCCGCCCCTTGTCCCTGCTTGAATATTGGTCGAACGAATACCTCAATGAACTCTTCCCTGCGTCGAATTAATGAACTCAATGAATGGCCTCTCGTCCCTGCGTCGAACGAATGAACTCAATGAAATGAAGTGAAGTGAGAACTTAGTTTAGGTTTAGACTTAGTATTTACGATTTACATTTTCATTTCAATAATTACAAATTTTAATTTTTTTAATTCTAAGTTTTAATTTGTAATTTTGTTAAAACTTAATATTTATTAAAATTTAATTTTAATTTTTAAATTTCAATAAAAAAATCGTCAAAATCAACCACCGAGAACCCAAAGAACCCGATTTCCAGGTTTTAAATACCCATCTTCAGGGTTTTCCGTGCCCATTAAGGCAAAACCCAATTTTTTTTTTTTTGGAGAACCCGGTTCTTCACAGAAAAACCCTCCTTTTTTTTTTCTTTTGTCGGAGAACCCGGTTCTTCTGGGTTCTTCTCAGAAACACCCGTACCCAAATCTGAGACTTGGGTTCGAGAACCCCACCCCCGGATTCACAAACCCGTGCAACACTGATTAAAAATAATAATAATAATAATTACAATTATTAATAAAATATTTCGATTTAATCATATTACATAAAAATAAAAATAAAATTTCTTATAAGTATATTTGATTCCGTCAAATTACATAAAAATAAAGAAAAAAATAAAATAAAAAAATTAATAATTAAAACATTTTAACTCGATCAAATTACATAAAAATAAAAATTAAATAATAAAGTTAATAATTATAATTAATAATGAAACCAACCTAGATCCATCTTAATATTGGATCTACCAAGCGTCAACAATGATCAAAATCTCTTGAGGTGCAAATCTCTTTTAAATTAAAAAGAGATTTGATCCCTCTCGGCGCTTGGTAGATCCAAAATTAAAATGGATCTAGACTGGCGCATACACACATGCACCTCCCTTGTATCCCAACTCACCCTGATAAAAAAATGGCATCCCTGCACCCATGCCCATGAACCCTGGCTACTTTGTCTGTGACACATTTCCAGTTAGAGAGAAAACATATATGGTTCCGGATTCCAAATATGAAATAAAGCATTATGTCATTATACATTATCAATGAAGCTATCAAATTAATTCCTATGTGCAATAGTAATCCGCATATTTA
The DNA here is from genome assembly GCA_034641835.2 of Pinus albicaulis. Taxonomy (NCBI): domain Eukaryota; kingdom Viridiplantae; phylum Streptophyta; class Pinopsida; order Pinales; family Pinaceae; genus Pinus; species Pinus albicaulis. The sequence continues at coordinate 655,941,609 of CM076569.1, forward strand.
AAGTGACATTAAGTCGTTTTGAACAATTGAGCTATTATGAAATTAAACAATCAGTGGCTTGAAGTGAATCTTATGGTTTCATCTAAAACAAGTTTATTTAAATCTATATTTGATTTTCTTGTCAAAGGGTAAGTAGTGGAATAAGCACAATAATATGGAAAAAAAAAAACATAAATATCCTGGATAAATTGTGGAACAATGAAACAATAATCTGAGATCAAAATGAGCTAATCCCCCTTTCATTGAGGATCTACTCTTAAGCAATGCTTCTTTGAATTGAGACAGATCTAACTACTTCATATCCATCTTCCTATACCAAATCCAAACTTGCGTATCCATCCCATGATTTCTTTTTAGATGCTCTTGCAACAATACACATGAAGAGTGACGTGCCCTCTATTACTGCTGGAAAAATGATCTGTAATTGGCCATCCATGTCCACCAGGGACCTATATTATTAAATTGATTGACTCATCATTTGTTTTTACTAATCTACTGTGGAGAAATTAGCACTATGATTTAAATGTAGAGAACTCAGTTATAAGCAACAATCACATATAATAGATGGCACGAAATAGTAATTCTAGAGAAACCTAAAAACTCCTGCTCCAATGGCTTGCTCCGCCTTCTTATTGTATCTTGAAGCATGGGAGTAACATTTCATGTAAAAAATTAGCCAAGAAACCTCCAAACAACCATATTGACATCCACATGTACAGTTCGGCCTCAATATCAACATATTATTCTTTATGTCATATCTTTAGACTATGTCCACGTCATCCTCGTGTCAAACAAGAAGCTTCATAACCATGGCAATGATCCCTCCAAGTCAAATAATGCCACAACACCACCCCAACAGCTATCATTAGGCTCTCATGTGTGTGGTAGCCTTAAAGTGTGAAACAGCTCAATAGATGACAAACAATGACAGTGCTCCATGATCTTCCACATGGTATGTGACAAGGATGTCCATGTATGCATCAATAGCCCTAAAATGCTTCAGAAGGTGTGACTTGTTACTCACCAAAATGGGTAAACCCCTAGGAGAAAACTTTTCTCCTATTTTGGACAGCCAACCAGCCAGCAACCCTACACACTATGTTGCACGGGGACCCATCCCCGCCATAATTTCATGTCGTTCCCTCCATTCCAACGTTCCGGGGACTTTGGAACTCGTCGGAAACATTCCAGATTTGTTGGGGACTCCATCGGGGACTTGGGGACTTCAAGGCCATCCCCTAGCCGTCCCTCGAAAATTCAGGGACTTTTTGGGGACTTCCAAAACGTCCCTTGATAAATCAGGGACTTCTGGACGTCCCCAATAAAATTTCAAATCATAAGTTAAAAAAATATTAAAATATTTCATTTTTATAAAAAAAAATAGTTTTTTTTTTAATAAAATTCAAATTTTTAAATAAAAAAAAATGTAAATTCCTAAATTACATTTACCCTAACCTAAAGGCTAACGCATATACCTATCAAACTTAAAACAGTTACGATTTACCGTTCTACCATTTGGCAGCTACACTAATGACTATATTATTTTTAAATTTTAATTTTTGTCATTTTGGTTCTTGGACTATAGTCTATGAGTATAATTTATAAATTTATAATTCATGGTTTTCTACTTCTAGACTCTTAATTTGAGATTTATATTTAAATTTTAATGAATTGTTCATGTTTACATCTTTATTAAATTTTAGTACTATTTACTTTTACACTTTAGCTGCTATTTAAATTTGAAGTTGTCTACCCAGGCAGTGGAATAGCCAGGACGGTAGTTTTTTGCTGGAATCCGGTCAACTAAAATTCAAAAAATCAGGTGGATGGAGTGTTTGGAATCCATTTTTGATAGTGGAAATGGATTCAGCACTATCAAAAACCCTTAGGGTACTCAAAATCTTAAAATTTAACAACTGTAAACAAGATTCTGATAAAATCTTTGCTGGAATTTGGGCCAAAACGCTGCTTTTGTAGACAACGCGTTTAAATTTTGAAATGATTCATCATGCATCAATGATCATAGAATGATTATGTAGATATTAGACAGTAGTAGATTGTAGGTTGTAAGTTGTATGAAACTAATAGTACTTAAGTTATGCAATGATGACGAAATTTGTTTTTGTGATGCACAATTCTCAATGACGATTAGATACTATTAGACTATTAGTATTAGTCCTTAGATTTATCATTTTAGTATTTTATTATTTTGATTCATGTTTAATTTATTTTAATTTTAATTTTTTAATAAATAATAAATATAATAAATAGTTGTTGCACTTGCCGTCTCCAACCCGCCGTCCCCTGAAAATTTGGGGGTGCACTCTAGCCATTCGGGAAACTTGTCCCCCAGTCCCCTCCATCCCCTGTCCCCACAGCCAGTGCAACATAGCCTACACATTAGCTTGATGATGATGATATGCCAGCTCCTCCATCATCTGCACCAATCACTACCTCTCTCACCATCTCACATTCCTCTTAGATGAAGGTGGGCCACCACTCAACAAGTACTTTTATCATTTTGCAATCATTTGCGTTTACTTAATATTTTGGGCATTTAGTATGGATAAAGGGGTGATCTGGATGATTGACCGATCTTGACTATAATTTTGTTCTCACCATAAAAAGGAGGTTAATCTTTAGCCCTAATCCAGTGGGACCTCCTCTAAGGCCTTAGAGTTATAGGAGGGGAACTAATCGGAAAACCTGGATTGAAGTATTGTGTTCATTCCCCCTTTCACCATACTTAACACTTTCCATGTCACATTATAAGCCCTTGATACCACCTCCATTTTCATGTCCAACTTGTCATTGGTTCATTGGGATTTGGCACCCTCTTATCCACATCGAGTAGGGTTGGAAAACATTGCCCTAGAGGTTGATGCATCTAAAAGAATAGAAAAGAATAATATGGCCCCAATGAAAAAAAAATAAAGCCAAAATACAAAAGATAGTCGCAATGTTAGTTAGCGCATGGAAAAAATCCTAGCATGAGCTCTACCCCTTATTAGCCATTACCTGGTTCCATAGTACTTGATGCTCCATCTCATTAAAAATGAACCCTTGCACATTCCAACCCTGAGGAGCAATAAACTGCCTCATCTTAGGGGGTAAATGAAATGTTATATCATAAAAAGCAAGCTTTGATCCTTGAGCTATGCACCATTATACAAAGCATTATCAAAAAGAAGTAAAAGGTGCTCCAAAGGGGTTGAAAAATCAAGCCAAGTAGGGTAACTCATGCATCCACGATTTCTCCCTCCATTACATCTATACTCTTAGGATGTGGACTTCCATTAGCTAGTCCCTTGACCATGGCACTTGGCCATGAAGTCTTTCCCTTTCATTGCCACTTACCCACACCAACACCTATTGATTGAAGAGTTAACCTTGGAAATGCCACCTCCCCTTGGGGGTTGGAAGCACCTAATAGGGTTGACTACTTAGCCACCCCTACAAAGGCAGGGAATGTTGAGATTTTGTGTATTTGGAGTAGCATCAATTGTGCTCTAGGTCCCAAATTTTGAGGAAGGACTAGAGTTCACCTGATCTATAAGACCCAGAAATGGATTTGGGAAATTTCATCTGGTTTAGGAGATATTAAATTAATTAATTATTTTAATGTATTTCCTAAGTTAAAACTTAGGAAAATAAAATAATTAAAGTGAATTTAATTAAACATGTGATGAAATGTCTTAAGTCACACGGATCAAGCTTTTTTAAATCTTAGCCATTGATTAAAGATTTAATCTTGGCTGTTGATTTGTCAACGAGAAAAGTATAAAGGAAAGGCTTGGGGTCATTTGTAAGACACACAGAGGCAGAGCACTGAAGCTAAGCTGAGATTCTAGGGCGAGGTTGCTAAGAATTTTCAAATGTTTCAGTTGCAGAGAGGGGAATTTAGACCAAGGGGATGATCTGATCCCGGGGTCTAGAATACACAAGAAGTAGAGAAGAGATCAGGAAAGACAACGCAGAGGAAGGCAGCAGCAGATGGCAGCAACAACAACAGCAGACGGCAACAGCAACAAGAACAACGTGATTTTCTGGAAACCCTTCAAGGGTTACATAGAGACCCTTAGGGGCAACGTAGTGACTGCGTCACCCAGTCTGGAGTAACGCAGTCCCTTGCAGTGACAACGCTGAGCATTTGGAGGCCTTCAAAGGCTGATGCAGTGTCTTTCAGGGGCAGATTTGGGGTTTCTAGGCCTAGATCTGGCTGAGTTCTGTAAATCCCGTTTGAGGGTGTGGATCAGTCAGTATTGTTGGTCTTAGATTAGCCAGGCGCTACAGATCTAGAGTTTTCTCTGTAGGGTTTTCCAGATTTGGAACCCAGAGTTGTGTATTAAGAAATATTATTAATAATAGAGCCCTCCAGTAGCCAGAGACCGGTTTTCCCACATAGGGTTTTTCCAGGGACAGTTTGTCCAGAAATAACTGTGTCACTTTTTCTGTGTGTGCATGTGCTTATTCTAGATCTGAATTGGTAGAGATCTGTTATGTGTTTTGATTTGATGTTAACTTGAATTTATTCAGTTGATAACTTATATAAGTAGGAGAAGCTTAACTGGATTAACAGAAATAATTTCTACATAAGAATTAAGATTCAGAAATTTCTACATGGTATCAGAGCAATTGCAGATCTAGAAGGGTCACCAGCTGAAGCCTCTGAAGGATATAGTTGCAGAAAGCAGCTGGAAAGGCAGCAGAAAAGCAGATCTGAAGGGATAGCGCAGTTTTCAGGAGGAGATTCACGCAGAGGGAAGGGTGACGTTGTCCAAAGCTGTGTCCTAGCAAGCCCATGCAATTACTGTGTAGAGGCAACTTAGAAACAACGCTGGTTAGGTTTGAAGCCAGCCAGTGTGATTCAGATCTGAATCTGTCAGATCCAGAAAAAGTCTGCAGAAAAGTTGCAGAAATTCAAAAGAGCTGGTGGGGTTAAACTTCTAAAGTTTTCAGATTTTTAACCTTAGCACAAGTGACAAAGTTTGGGAAGAGATCAACTTCTCAGAGAGTTTCTTGCGAAATGAAACTTGCAGTTTGGTCAGAGGATCAAAGAAGAAGTTGAATCATAGTTGATTTGGTAGATTTCCAAGGAGGGAAATCAAGTGTCAGAGGGAGCAAAAGGTGCCCAGTTCGAAAAGGACCCTAGATCCAAGATCTCTAGCATAGAGAAGAGGAGCTTCAACACATTCTGAGCAGATGGCTCCTCATGGACTGCAACCGAAGAAGAAGAAGGATCTTTCAAAGATCAAGTGCTTCCAGTGTGCCGAAATGGGACATTTTGCAAGCCATTGTCCAGAAAAGAAGGACAAGGAAGCATCTTCTTCCAAAGCAGCGGTGGTAGATGATGGGTCAGGAGATGATGTAGCCATGAGCGCTCATGAACCACAGAGGTGGGGTGACATGGACATGTAGAGGAGCTACATGGAAGTAAGGCGGGATCCTTGAGCAGCTCATCTCTTGGATCACAAGCGAGCTACGACAGCCTTAAGACAGTAGCGAGACAAGTGGAGCAGTGGGTGCATAGATCACAGATGAGGCAGAGTTAGAGGCAGATCTGGAGGCTAGGAGGAACAGCGCAGAGCATAGCAGCAACAGCGTAGAAGTAGTAGCAGAGCAGAGGCTGATGCGACTTAAATAGCACAAAGCAATGCTGCTTACGCAGTGCAGAGCTACTGCAACACAGAAAGCTTCAGAGGGACAACACAGTGCAGCAGCAACATGATATATTTGAGCACAAGGAGCTGATGTGACTTCAATAGTGCAGAGAGAGTCTGATTACGCAGGCAGAGCTGTAGTTGTGCATCGTTATTTAGATGACAGCACAGATCTATAGCCTATGGAGCTTCAGTGATGAGGATGCAGCCCATCTGACTTATTTGTCAAAGATTGGGCAGGAGATTCAGTTGTTTCTCTCAACAACTGAAGTTGCAGTGCAGCAAATCAGCAGTGGCAATGCTATGAGCAGCACAGATGCAGCATATTGAGAGGGAGCTGCAGTACAGTGGTTGCAGTGGCAATGGCAGAGTCATGGGCAGTAGTATAGAATGGCAGCAATAGTGCAAAGGTGAGTGGCAGGAGGCCAAGCTTCAGCAGCACAGATTCAGTGCCCAAAATCATATAATGCATAAGTGTGATGTATTGCTAGAACACACCCTTGATGCTAAGAGGGAGTGTTGAGATTTTGTGTATTTGGGGTAGCATCAGTTGTGCTTTAGGTCCCAAATTTTGAGGAAGGACTAGAGTTCACTTGATTTACAAGACCCAAAAATGGATTTGGGAAATTTCATCTGGTTTAGGAGATATTTAATTAATTAATTATTTTAATGTATTTCCTAAGTTAAAACTTAGGAAAATAAAATAATTAAAGTGAATTTAATTAAACATGTGATGAAATTGTCTTAAGTCACACGAATCAAGCATTCTTTTAATCTTAGCCATTGATTAAAGATTTAATCTTGGTTGTTGATTTGTCAACGAGAAAAGTATAAAGGAAAGGCTTGGGGTCATTTGTAAGACACACAGAGGCAGAGCACTGAAGCTAAGCTAAGATTCTAGGGTGGGGTTGCTAAGAATTCTCAAGTGTTTCAAATGCAGAGAGGGGAATTTAGACCAAGGGGATGATCTAATCCCGGCGTCTAGAATACACAAGAAGCAAAAAAGAGATCAGGAAAGACAGCGCAGAGGAAGGCAACAACAACAATAGCAGACAGCAGCAACAACATCAGCAGCAACAAGGACAACGTGATTTTCAGGAAACCCTTCAGGGGTTACGCAGAGACCCTTACGTCACCCAGTCTGGGGTAACCCAGTCCCTTCCAGTGACAGTGCTGAGCATTTAGAGTCCTTCAGAGGCTGACGCAGTGTCTTTCAGGGGTAGATTTGGGGTTTCTAGGCCTAGATCTGGTTGAGTTCTGTAAATCTCGTTTGAGGGTGTGGATCAGTCAGTATTGTTGGTCTTAGATCAGCCAGGTGCTGCAGATCTAGATTTTTCTCTATAGGGTTTTCCAGATCTGGAACCCAGAGTTGTGTATTCAGAAATATTCTTAATAATAGAGCCCTCCAGCAGCCAGAGACCGGTTTTCCCACACAAGGTTTTTCCAGGGATAGTTTGTCCAGAAATAACTGTGTCACTTTGTCTATGTGTGCATGTGCTTATTCTAGATCTAAATTGGTAGAGATCTGTTATGTGTTTTGCTTTGATGTTAACTTGAATTTATTTAGTTGATAACTTGTATAAGTAGGAGAAGCTTAACCGGATTAATAGAAATAATTTATGCATAAGAATTAAGATTCAGAAATTTCTACAGGGAACACCTATATGGGACTTGAACTAGTTAGATATGTGAAGGTGATCCCAGTTTGGAGTATTAATAATCCCTTAACACTTAAGTATGGTCCACTTAGATGCATTTATGATTTTGGTCTTTATGAATGGTTGCTTTCACTTGAGTTTAAGTTGGTTTTGTTAGGTGGTCCAGACTCCAAAGCATCAGAGGCCTTGAGAGCACCTCATTCGACATGATGCCTAGGCCATATTCTACATTCCAAAGAACATGATGACTTGGTAGATGCAGTGTTGCACATTTTGGCAAAGTGTTGGAGTTTTTGATGACTTGAGCAGTGGGTACACATCCCAGAGCACCCCCAGGAGCCAAAACACTAAGTTTCTCTTGGCTAGCATGGAATATTTTTGATGATGTATAGTGTACCTAGCATGCCCCCAGGTTGGCCTTGACACTACTTGATGGGCATGCCATGATCAAGGGCCCAAATGAAGATGGTCATCCCTAAGATGATTGAGGAGGGCTTGTTGCGCCTAATGGAGCCGTAACACTGGAGAGAGGAGGCACCACGTTGCTCACTTGACACCATGGAGATGATGTGTGGCACCCACAGCTGGACTTTGGTCCCTTGGAGTTCTTTTGGTGCATGATTTGGGGACTTTCCTCAAATGGAGAATGATCATGATGCTTGGAGGCATTCTCAACCCTGTCTTTGTCTTGCTGGAGCATTTAAATCCCAAAAAGGGCATGGTGTCATCACTTTTTTAGTCGTATGACTCACATGTCTGGGCTTATAATGGCAAATTATGATGTAAAGCTAGTGGGTTGGCTTGTAAGCCTAATTTTATTTTGTCCACTCAAAATCAAACTTGTGTAGGGGCTTCTTAGTTAAAAATTAAGTGAGGTAAACCTCATAGAAATATAAGGTCACTTCACTCATTTGTTCATCATCACTAGTGGATTAATTCGACCTCTTTTAGAGATTTGGCCTAGCTCTTGTACCTTGCTACTCTTGTGGAGATGTGATCTTTATGGATTTTTGCTATTATGGACTAGTCCTTGTTGTGGGGACGTCATTTTGGCATAAAGAAGGATTGTTCATTGATATCTTGTGAGTACTTTTCTTGTTGAATATATTTTATGGTTTTTGTATGTAATGTATCTTGCTATGGTTTCTATATTCCATGTCTAAATGCTTATCTTTATAAGAAATTATTGGTGAAAATATTGCATGGTTAAATTAAGAATCTTGAACTTCCCTAGAGAACCTCCTAGAGAGCTTTTACTCATATTGAATGATAGCTAGGGTCTTAAAGTGAAAACCTAAGGTTTCCCCCCTTACTCCCTTCCAGCGTTTAATATTTCCATAGTAAAATTTCCCTTAAGACTCTACCATCCAAGTAGTTAGAAGGCACTGGCATCCATAGGGGTGGTCAAAACTACAAAAAAAATATCCTTTTCTCTTTCTCGCCTAATTTAGCCCTTTAAGGAAATTCACTAGGGTTAGAGCTTGAGGCTAAATTCAACTAGGGTTGAAGCGTCAAGCTATTTTGGGGTTGGTCCTGCTTGTTGAACCTTATTTCACCTAAATCGTGCATTTTGTATGTTTGGACTAGTCTTCTTAGGGCTAACGTCACAAACCCAAGGTAATTCTACGCTAATTAACCCTAATTTGCATTAAGGCTTCAACTGAGGGCTACTTGAAGGTTTGTTGCTCCCCTTTGTCGATCATATCTTTATAGAAAACCTTTTCTTTATCTTATAAGCCTAATTGTGTTATTTTTGCATCATATCTTAAAACCCCTAGGCTATAAAATCTCATTTATAGGTTATTTTGAGGGTATGTTTTTCCTTATTACATAGAATTGAGCCTTTTTCTTAGTCTATGTACCTTATTTAATCCTATAGCAACAGTCATCTTTGTGAAATTTTCGATCTGAAACTATACAGTTACAATGATAGATTTATTCATCCTACTTATTATTTCAATAAGTTATTTTCAGAATTCTTATGGCAAATATCGAAATAAATACTACTGCAACATTCACAAATACATATGCAGAGAAATAAACAGTAAAGGACGTAAGCACAAGAATCAATCACATGTACATAGTTATTTTTGGACAATTGTCCCTGGAAAAACCCATGCGGGAAAACCGGTGCAGCAAATGAGGGTTTTATTAATTCTTCAACAATTGATTTCTTTACAATGAAAAATACTGGTAGATAAAATCTAAAACACCTAAGACAGGATTCCCGGCTCCTTCCGAAAAATCTCTGACACCCTGATCAGCCTTTGCTATCTCCTGTGCCTGTCTGCGTGTTCCTCTGCGCAGTCCCAGCGCTGGACTGTGTAAGTCTGCGTAGGGTTTGCGTGGGTTCTCTGCGCTACAACCCAGAGCTGCCTCAAGTGGCCCACTGCTTCCCTTTGTCCCTGACCTCGATCAGTAGCTGACTCCATCCTCCTTCTGCTTCTGCAAAATCCTCACCTTGCAACTCTGCCACTGAAATCGAATTGTCTTGCTTCAGAATCGATCTCCTTCGGGTACTGAGTGTATGCCCAGCTTATTTTCCAAATGACCCTCAAGCCTTCTTTTATAATATTCTCGTTGGAGAACCAACGGCCTAGATTAGAAGTTTAATCAATGGCTAAGATTAAAACTTGACTTGATCCTTGTTTTCTAGAAAATTCACACTCTGAGTTATTAATACCCTTTAATTATTTCATTTCCCTAAGTTTAGACTTAGGGTCTTCATTAAAATAATTATTTTAATAAGTCATGAACTGAGTGGAATTTCCACAAACGGTTTCTGGGTTCTTTGGAATGTTGTTGTCTAAGCCACCCTGCAAGGTTTGAGACTTGGAACACTTTCAGATGCTACAAAAATCAACACTCCCTCTTAGCAAGGAAGGTGTTCCAACCATATGCATATTGCATGTTGCTCTGCTTTTGAAGCACCCTCTGCACCGCTGATCTCTGGACGCTGCCCCTCATCTGTTGCGCTGTTGTCCTCTGTACTACTGCCTTTGACACTGCCACTATCACTGCTGCATATGTTCAACAACTCCCTTTGAACACTGATCCTATCCATTCCTGCTACTGGAAAGGATTCTTCATCATCCCCATCTTTTCTCTGAAGTAGATAAACTTAGTCTTCCCTAGAGCTTTTGTGAGGATGTCTGCCACTTGATCTCCTGTTGGAGTGTACTTCAACTGAACAACTCCACTTTGTACACAGTCCTTGACCAAGTGACACCTGATATCAATATGTTTTGACCGATCAAGAAACACAAGATTTTCAAAGAGCTTGATGCAACTCTGATTATCGCATAAGATACCGGTCGCTTCCATTTTCTCTTTGAGTAGGTTTACTAACAGTTTTTGAAGCCATATGGCCTCACACGAAGCTGTGCTGGCTGCCATATACTCTGCTTCTGCTGAGCTCAGTGTTACGGACTTCTGTTTCCTACTACACCAGGAAGTCATTCTTGATTCTAGACTGAAAAAATACCCACAGGTTCTCTTCCAATCTACTGAACTCCCAGCCCAATCTGCGTCGATGAAACCACTAAACCTGACAGCATTGCTACGAGTGTACTTCAATCCAAGCTCGATTGTTACTTGAAGGTACCTAAGAACATGCTTGGCTGCTGCCCAATGAGCCCTCTTATGTTCTACCATGAGCTGACTGAGGGTATTTACAACATAACAGATGTCTAGCCTTTTATTTACTAGATACATCAACGATCCTATGAGCTACCAATATAACGTAGGATCGGCTTCATCGTCTTCAGACGTGTTGATTTTCTTCTAGTTGGTGATCATTGGAGTTGTCATGGGTCTACAATTCTCCATCTGAAATTTCTTCATAATCTCTGTAGTGTATCTCCCTTGACCAAGAAAGATCTCCCCATTCTGCTGCCAAATCTCCAACCCCAGAAAATAGTGCATTCATCCTAGATCCTTCATGTCAAATTCCTCAGCCAAATTCTTCTTGCAGTCTGTGATGAGCCCTGATGATCCTGTCAAGAATAGATCATCTACATACAAAACCAATATCAGTGGCTCACTCCCTAGTCTCAGATAGTAGAGATTGGGATTTGCGTCACTCTTGACGAATCCCATGTTCTGCAAGTAGCTTTCAATTCAACCATACCAGGCTCTAGGAGCTTGCTTTAGTCCATACAATGCTTTCTTCAATCTGCACACATGAGTCTTGTGATCATGCGTCTCGAAGCCCTTCGGTTGTTCTATATACACCTCTTCCTCTATCACCTCGTTTAAGAATGTCGTCTTGACGTCCATCTGGTGAATTTACCATCCCATCTGCGCAACAAGGGATATCACGAATCTGATAAGGTGTATCTGGCTATTGGGACGAAGGTTTCTTCATAGTCAATCCCTTCCTTCTGAGCATACCCCTTAGCCACAAACCTGGCTTTAAATTTCTCGATGCTGCGATCAGCAGCATACTTGATCTTGTAGATCCACCTTGATCCTACAACTGATCTCTCCTAGGGTCTGGGGACCACTTCCCAGACATCATTCGTCATGATGGAACTGTACTCTTCCACCATTGCATCAACCCACACCTGGTGCTAAGCTGCTTCCCAAAAACTGGAAGGTTCTTCGACTTGAGCAACCAAGGCTTAATACCTCTCAGGCTGCTTATGCTGTCTCTTCTCATTTTGGGGGATTCTAACAAAGTCCTCTGCATCTTTCAGAATCTGTCGTAGCTCGTTCTTCCACTGGTGGTGGGTGGATTTACCAAATCTCCCTGTTGCAAATCCTCGGGAGACACGTCCCTTGGATCCATATGCCTGAGAGAGGCAACTGAATTTTGCTGTTGCTAGTTGTTGGGGCTGAACCAAAGGCTCCTCCTTAGACTGCGTAGCAGAAGGAAACTCGCGGGACCTTATGAAGGCCTTCTCCTCCATGAACTTCACATCCCTCCACACCATGACTTTCCTGCTCTCAGGAATGTAGATGTGATATTCCTTTGCATTCTCATTGTATCCTACTAGATACCCTTTTTCTGCAGTCATTTCCAACTTCTTCCTCTTCTCACTGGGCACATGACAGTAAGTTGTACTACCAAATATCCTAAAGTTACTCACTTCAGGTTTACTGCCAGTGAAGACACTTTCTAGCATGATCTTTCCCAATGCAGTGTGAGGAGTCCTGTTCTGAATGTAGACAGTTGTATTACAAGCTTCAGCCCAAAGGAATTTGGGCATGTCTTGGTCATACAACATTGCCCTTGTTGCTTTGACAATAGTCCTGTTTTTCCTTTCTACCACACCATTCTGCTCTGAATTGTCTGGATTTGTCCACTCTCTTTTGATACCTTCCCTTGCGCAAAATCCAATGAATTCCTTATCTGTGTATTCACCATCATTGTCTGATCGTAACACCTTGATCCACTTTCCTGTCAAATTTTCAACCATAGCCTTAAACTCTTTAAACCAACTGAAGACTTCATCCTTGGTCTTCAAAAAGTAGATCCAGGTTTTCCTAGAATGGTCATCAATGAAGGTGACGAAGTACTCGAGACCACTAAGAGCTCTAGTGGACATTGGTCCACAGATATCCGAGTGTATCAAGTCCAATACACCGTTGGCCCTATTGTTGCTTCTATGATATGTTGCCTTGGCATATTTTCACAATATAGACCCTTTGCAGACATCATCTCGTTTAGTGCTCAGCTCTGGAACTCTTGTGACTGTCTTCTGGAGAATTTTTAACGCCCCATGATGCAAATGTCCCATTCTTTTGTGCCATAGCTCATTCAGATTCGTCTCATCTGCACTGCCGACCAGTGCCATTGGAGGCTCAAGCTACAACTTGTAAAGTTTGTTGCTTCTTACCCTGATCTATGCCTTCTTCTTCTAACTGGGGTGTTTGACGTAGAGCCTATTGTCAATAAAGTAGACGTCATAGCCTCGGTTTTGAAGCTGAGACACTCAGAGCAAGTTCATCCCCAACCTAGGCACATGCAGTACATTAGTGGCTCGAACCTTATTTCTAGCCTCGGTTTGAAAAACTACGGTACCTCTCCCAATAGGAGTTCATTTTGCTTTATTTCCCATGGTTATCTTAAAATTCAACTGCTCTTCTCGGTAGTCGGAAAAACATTCCTATACTCCAGTCATGTGAGCAGAGGCTCCACTGTCAATATACCACACATCAGAAGAAGCAGTGTTTGATACGCAAGAAAATTCTTCTTCAATTCTGGATGCCAGAACAGAGACATTGTGATCCATCTGTTCAATCATGCTTCTTTCCCTCCCTGGAGAACTGCATGAACCCTTCTACGCTGTTGCTGCAACGGTAGATTTCCGTTCACTTGTCGATTCTTCGTTCCTGCTATTCATCTCTGGCTCTGAGACCATGTGAAATTTTCGGTCTGAAAACTATACAGTTGCAGTGATAGATTTATTCCTCCTACTTATTATTTCAATAAGTTATTTTCAGAAATCTTCTGCCAAATATCGAAATAAATACTACTGCAACATTCACAAATACATATGTAGAGAAATAAATAGTAAAGAACATAAGCACAAGAATCAATCACGTGTACACAACTATTTTTGGACAATTGTCCCTGGAAAAACCCAATGCGGGAAAACCGGTGCAGCAAATGAGGGTTTTATTAATTCTTCAGCAATTGAGTTCTTTACAAAAAAAAATATTGGCAGATAAAATCTGAAACACCTGAGACAGGATTCTCGGCTCTGTCTAACAAATCTTTGACACCCTAATCAGCCTCTGCTATCTCTTGTGCCTGTCTGTGTGTTCCTCTGCGCAGTCCTAGTCCTGGACTGTGTAAGTTTGCGTAGGGTCTGCATGGGTTCTCTGCGTTGCAGCCCAGAGCTACCTCCTATGGCCCACTGCTTCCCTCTGTGCCTGACCTCGATCACTAGCTGACTCCCTCCTCCTTCTGCTTCTGCAAAATCCTTGCCTTGCAACTCTCCTATTGAAATCGAATTCTCTTGCTTTAGAATTGATCTCCTTCGGGGACTGAGTGTATGCCCAACCTATTTTCCAAATGACCCTCAAGCCTTCTTTTATATTCTTCTTGTTGGAGAGCCAACGACCTAGATTAGAAGTTTAATCAATGGCTAAGATTAAAACTTGACTTGATCCTTGTTTTCTAAAAGACTCACACTCTGACTTATTAATACCCTTTAATTATTTCATTTCCCTAAGTTTAGACTTAGGGTCTTCATTAAAATAATTAATTATTTTAATAAGTCATGAACCAAGTGGAATTTCCACAAATGGTTTCTGGGTTCTTTGGAATGTTGCTGTCCAAGCCTCCCTGCAATGTTTGAGACTTGGAACACTTCCGGATGCTACAAAAATCAACAATTTTTGACCTATTGATTTAGAATATCCCACTCAAGTCAGTCTAGGATAACCCTTAGTGAACACGGCTTCACTAGGAGGACCTGCTCATTTGAGATGCCACAGCCACTATAGTAATAGTTGTCACCAATATTCCACAAATTTAGTTGAAGATTCCCCCTAAAAGGGATTGTCCAACACTTGAAAATGTATATTTTGATGAGAGCTTTAAGGGTAAGATGAAGACCTTAAAAGCCTAGAGCTCCCCTTCCTAGTGACTATCACTCACTGTCACTCACTGGATTGATAATGTGATTCTGTGATCACTAATCTCTCTCTACAAAATTACCTAATTAAAGTACAAATTAGAGGCAAGAACTAAGAAGAAGAAGCATAAAAAAATTGACCCGAAAATGACACTCATAAACCAGAGAAAATTTTTATTAGTCTCCAGGGAAAGGAATACTGCCACTCTCCGACCATGATTACGAATGAAGAAGGTGTCTCTCTTTATAGGAGGAATCTTTAACTCCTTTACAACCAACCTATATCCATCTTAACTCTGGATCTACCAAGCATCAAGAGGGATCAAAACTCTTTTCACTCTAAAGGAGGTTTGCACTTCAAGAGATTTAATCCCTCTCGGCGCTTGGTAGATCCCGAGTTAAGATGGATCTAGGCCAGTTATTATTATATTATTGTAAAGTATTAAGTTTTGATATGGTTATTAATTAAATTTAAAAATAGGGTTTTGAAATATTATTGTTTGATTTTTTTAATGTAATATGTATTTTATGCTTCAATTATTTATTTATTCAAAAAAAATTGGTGATTTTATTAATAAAAACAAAATTGAAATATAACAAATTAAATTTAGCTTACTTATTATTTTTATTATTAAGCTTAACTTTTTAATTTAACCAACATTATATTTTAATGCTTCACTATAACATCTTCCCATAATGCAATGATATTATTTTGTTTATATTTAATGCCAATTTATTTAACTCTCCACTACAATATCTACTTCATATTACACTGTAAAACATCTCTTAGCATAATCACCTTAAAAATCTGCCCCAAAACTAAAGCAATTTTTTTGGACAAAGTTTTGATGCCACAAATCGTGATTAATCATCCTCCTTGCTTTACAATGCAAATGTTTGTGGAGGGAAGCTTGTGGAAATGATACATAAACTTTATATTTGGATACCATAGTTTAGGTGATCTTAGTGCCCTTGACAGTGAAATGTTAGGGACCTACTAGAACTACTGATATAGTCAACTAAACAAATACAATAGCAAAGAAAAAAAGAGAAACAATATCATTTCAAAATTATAAAATTCTATAATAGTTTCAAGACCAAACCGTGTATAGTTTTATTAAAGAAAATCATTACAGTGGGAGGAATCTCAAAGACTCCAATTGCTCTGAATGGAAAATTCATTGTAATTTTATGCCTTTAAATAGGCTACATTAGAGAAAAATACTATGGAAAAAACCATGGGTTGTCAAATCCTCGTAATTAGTAATTTTATTTTTATAATTTAAATTACTTCTCTTGTTTTTTATTTTAGTTTATTTTTAATTTTATTTTTATGTAATTTGACCTAGGCAAAATGTTTACATAACAGGATAGGCTACAGCATCCCTTCCATTCTAGGTTGGAGAGCGCTTCTCAGTGCAATAAAATATTATTATTTTTATGAAGGACCTAGTCTAAACAAACCAAGCCTTTTTTTATATTCTAGAAACTAAAATAACAATAAAAAAACTTAAAGTGGGCAAAGCCACTTAACTCCATCTTAATTCCAAATCTACCAAGCACCTGTTAAAATATGTAACTAGGTTCTATTGAGAAATCTAGGGCATCATGAATTAGGTGATTTCTATTCATTAGTAACTGCTTGTGAGAATTTTTACTTCATTAAATTAGGATCTTATCTTTGCTTAAGTTATTAGTGTTCTTCTTCATCAAACAGCTACTAATGCATGAACATAAATAGAAAGGAAACACAAAATGTAGGCAATGAGCCAGGGCCAAAACCTCTCACTCCTTGAGAGGAAAACCTGCACAATTTCTTCTTATAAAAATTCTAATTGACGAATACCAAGACCAAGACCCAGACCCTTGACCCAGTAGCCACTCTAAGACCAAGACACTAGTTCTCTGTCTTCTGCATTTACCTTCTTATCACTGAGATCATCTCCTCAACAAACTGTAACACTAGAGATGGCATCGGGAAATGTCGATATAGTGTCACCAAAAATGTGACCACTGTAGCAGCACCGAAATATTGTGTTAGATCTCAGAACGATAACTTCTTCATACACACACTGGTCTCCAAGATAGCACCGAGTTGTGGCCTTTTTCAAAGGACACAGATGTAGTATATATGTTTCTATCAAGTGTTATTCTTTTGTTGTAGCACCGAGACCCTTATCTCATGATATCTGAACTGTTATGCCTAGACAATACTTCACTGGCCCTTCATTACTCCTTGATGTCCCTTCGTTATTCCATCTGAACTGTCTTCACTGTACTAGAGATCTGAACCTCTCTCTATTCTTCCCATCCGAAAATCTCAGAGATAAATGTCTGAAATTCTGACTGTGATTGTCCACCCAAATTCAGATATCCGAACTTTATGACTGTAACCTCATCCGAACTTCAGAGAGAGATATCCGAATTACTTCACTGTGGAAATGTGAAGAGTCTGCCCACATATTTATAGTGGTTTGTCCCATAAATAAGTCGACCTATGCTTATCTGAATAGGTGTGTGTATTTGAGATAGATGAACTACATAAAGAGTGTGAGTCATTTTTCATGTCCTAATCAATTACAAATATTTGCTTTATATATACAATTAGATGATGTCAATGAAACCCTCGTCGAGGCCAACTTTGTAATTCAGAGAATTACATGAATTCTTATTTTTACTCAAAGTAATATTAAATATATTTCACTTTAATAATTGTTTTCCCACATATGATTTTCCACATTAACAATAACAATAGGAGTGCCCCAAACATATTAATATTATTTTCCTCCATCTAAATTGAATTCTTCTTTTGGGGCGAAATAGGCGCCTCTTAGGGTCATAGGGTTTCTATGAGGAAATTCGTCCCATAGTTGCCCCAATTTTCAACACTCCCTCTCAGTAGGGAGGAGTTTCCATCTTCATCGAAAGTCTCATCTCAAATGTACTATCTACTGCATCATGACTCATCTTGTCTCATCTCATATTATCTTGTTTCATAGAAGAAGAGTAATCCAAAACTAACAGTAGGGGAGATCAATTATATCCTCCAAACCCTAATAGTCTTTAGGTCAAGTTCCATGGCCTTCATCTAAGCTATATCAACAAGACATCCATCTCATCACATCTTGTCTCTCCTTTGATCATTAGTTGAACAATGATGTCTCTATCTAAAGAAGAAGAATCATCATAGGGGAGCTCCAACTACCACCCTATATCCAAGGATAGTAGGCGGAATAACCCAACTTTCCATGAGAGACAAGGATCACACATCTTTTTTCCCAACAATAGGAATGATACCCAACTTGTCATGAGTGACAAGGATCACACATCCTATTGTCTGTTGATCTTCCCATCTTGATTCTCAAGAGTCAATGGTGGAACACCTGCATTCTTTCACTTGAGGAGGATAGCCCAACTTACCAGTGGTAAGGATCCCAAACACCCAAGTCTTCTCACCCATTGGCCAGACGGGGAAGATAATCCCAACAAGCCCAATTTCTGGGTAGGATGCCAACTGGGGTATACTGTGTCAATGGTAGGGGAGGATAGCCCAATTTGTCATAAATGACAAGGATCACGTACACCCTACAGTGACAATAGGCAGGATAGACCAACTTGCCATGAATGGCAAGGATTGCACATCCTTTGTCCAGAGATCACTCAACCCCGGGAGCTCTAATGGCTCAATTTCACCCTGGGAGCTCAGAAAGTGTAAAATTTCAGTCCCCACTTTGATTATCAGTTTTCCTTTATCACTCCATGCATTTAATGTTAAATCCAAGCATGATAAAAACACTAAAATCTACAAAATGAAATTTGTTTCTGAAAATACAAATTTGGAGATTTTACTGCTGCTAGAAAATGCCAAAATAAATGCATAGTAAAAATATAACAACAACACATAGAAAATGACACAGTAATTTTTGGTCAATGTGACCCTTTGTAAATTTATGTATATGTTCTATGCTTGATGCAACTTTACTTATCACTATAGCAATCACATAAACAATCAAGTAAGATGTTGATAGAACATACCAGTGGATCTACAGAAGACAAACCAGAAACAAAAAAAATGTGGTGGTGTGTTATGGCGGTCAACAGGATGCTTCAACCAACAAAGTCTCCTTGGTCTGCCAACCCATCATGTGTCACAACAACCCTCAAAATAGTCACACGGTCAACTCAAAGTCAACCCCAGAAAAGTCAACGCTGCCCCAACGACAGCAACACCAGCAGCAACAGCAGCAGCGACAAGTAAAAGTCAATGCAACATGGTCTACGGTCAACCTTTGACCTTGGTTCTTGTGCCAAAATGTACAACCTTCCAAAATCGAAGTCTCCACCAAAAATCAGCTCCTTTGGATATGCGTTGACCAAAGTCAATGCTGGTCAAACTTGCATGGAAACCCTAGCTGCAGCAACTTCCTCTTCGTCCTTCTTTCCCACGTGTGAACTGAAACTGCCTCCAAGGAGCTCGAACCAATCAGTAGAGAGATGATGTGTGAGAATGAGATGAGTGAAATGTCCTCCAACGTTGACTCTATTTATATCAATCACTGAGGTGTGTGACACATTTGTTGGGGGTGTAAAACCTTAAAGCCGACCTACACATATTTTGAAAGTATTAAAAATAAATTCAAAATAAATGTTTTGCTCATCAGATCAAGATGATCTTTAGATCGATCTTGCACCTCTTCGAAAGAGGAACCCAATAAAAATATTGGCGTCTTCATCTGAGCATCACAACATGGAGTTTCGACCTAGTTGTCCAATTTTAACACTCCCTCTCAACTAGGGAGAACTCCATCCACCTGTGCAATCAAAAATCGTGCGTCATCCCGCCGTAACTTGCTTTGCTGGCCTCTTTATTTCAGAACAGAAGTGGGTCAGTCACAAAGACATCATTCCCAGCTGACAGATTCAGCCCAGAGGTCTGAAACCTCTATAGGACTCACAAAGAGTCTCATGCCAACCCGAAGTTGGTTTATCTGACCCGAAATCAATAGGAGGTCTGAAATCTCACTAGGACTCAAGAGAGTCATATACTAACCCGAAGTTAGTTTCACTGACCCGAAGTCAGTTGGAGGACCAAAACCTCACTAGGACTCAAGAGAGTCATATACTAACCTGAAGTTAGTTTCACTAACCCGAAGTCAGTTGGAGGTCCGAAACCTCACTAGGACTTTATCCCAGATCAAGTGGTTGGACCGTGCCATCCTAGATAGAGAGTTTGACAATCTCTGATGCGTCCTTCAGTCTTTGCTACTATTCTCTAGCTTTTCCCACCTCATTGGCCAAATGAGAGGTACTTCCCATGAGTCCGGAACTCAAATGGGTAGGATGCATACGGGGCACAGATAACGAGAGGTCAACCAATTCAATCATCACAACGGTGGGGCAAAAGCACACCAACAAGGTTCGACAAGCCTAGCCCTACGGTTGCTTATAGCTCCGAGAAGCTATCCTCAGAGCCCCCCAGAGCTCCCAGGGCTCATCGTCCAACAGGACCCTCAGAATAGGGTCATTCCATGATTCCAAGAATCTCACGAAAGATTCCCCAAGGGCATTGTGAGAATATCCGCGACCTGCTCATCAGTTCCTATATGATCGAGCCTTACGGCGCCTCGCTGTACCATATCCCAGATAAAGTGGTACCAGCCATCAACATGCTTGGATCGATTGTGGAACCTGGGATTCTATGAAAAACGAATCCCCCTCTAGTTATCACAAGGATAACGGTGGCATCTAGCACATGCTCGAACAGCTCACTGAAGAGCTTTCGCAACCAAGTGACTTCACAACAGGCCATACATGCTGCAATGTGTTCGGCCTCAATGGTGCTCAAGGCTACCGACTTTTGTTTCTCACTCGAAGCAAATCTACATGCGAAGTAGCATCTAGATATGCTCTTGCGATCCACCACATTGCCAACTCAATCGGCATCAGTATATCCAAGGAGTGTCATGCTCTCGGCAGTGTATCTCAGCCCATGGTCTATCGTACCCCAGAGATATCTCAAGAGTTTCTTGGCACCACCCAGTGAATGTCATGATCAACCATGTGTTGACTCAAAGTGTTCACTGCAAAACAAATGTCCGGACGGATGTTCACTAAGAACATCAAGGCCCCTATGAGTTGATGATACTCAGTAGGATTTGCCAATACAGGCCCAATAGCGATGCCACTCAACTTCTTAATGTTGAGCTCCATCGATGTCGACACAGACTTACAGTCCACCATACTAAATCTTTCCAGAAGCTTCACAATGTATTTTCCTTGAGAAAGGAAAATCTCGCCAGGTCTCTACCAGACCTCCAGGCCTAGGAAGTAGTGCATTAGTCCTAGGTCTTTCATCTCAAACTTAGCAGCGAGCTCCCTCTTGCACTGATGAATGAGAGGGTCAGCACCTGTCAGGAAGAGGTCGTCCACATACAACACCAGAATGAGAGGCTTCTCTCTATCAATCTTGAAGTAAAGGTTTGGATCAGCATTACTACGAGTGAAGCCTAGCTTCATCAAGTAGCTATCTATCCTCTCGTACCAAGCTCTGGATGCTTTCTTCAACCCATAAAGAGCTTTCTTCAACCTACAGACATGGGTGTCCCAATCCTGGACTTCAAACCCCAGAGGTTGCTCTACATACACCTTTTCCTTTATCGCACCATGCAGAAATGCGATCTTTACATCCATCTGATGAAGACTCCATCCTTGCGTAGCAGCAAGGGCTATGATAGATCGAATGGTGGTCACAGGTGCAAATATGCCATCATAGTCTATGCCTTCTTTTTGAGAGGAGCCACGGGCAACGAATCTTGGCTTGAAGTTTTCAGCACTTTCATCAGATCCATGCTTGATCTTGTAGAGCCATTTCGAGGTGACAACTACTTTGTCCTCCGGTCTTGGAACCACATCCCAGACATCATTCTTCATTATGGACTCATACTCTTCGTGCATAGCATCCTTCTAGACTCGATACTTTACGACTTCCTCAAAAGATCTAGGCTCGGATTGTTCAATAGTACTCGTGGCTGCTAGATACCCTTGGTATCTACTCGGCTTCTTGCTTTTACGGAATGTCCCCCTTGGGGCCATATGTCCCTCAGCATCCTCGAGAGTGTCCCTGAGCCATGATGTTCTCTTTCTCAGTGAAGGAGGTGGATCAATCGGGTCCATCGGTCCTTCAACATCACGCATCGTCTCATCCTTCGGTTCCTCTTGATTTCCAAGCCTTGCTTCATGATCTTCCTCAGATCTCAGAAGATTGACTACTTTCCTCAGGGAAGCATCTTCATCAAAGGTGACATCGTGGCATATCTCCACTTCCCTTTGACTGGGCACATAGAATCTATAGGCCTTCAAAGTTTTGCTGTAGCCCACAAACATTGTGGTCTCCCTCTTGATGCTATCTCCTCTGCAAAAGTTCTTGAACTCGTTCGACTCATATTCATTGCCATTATCGGTCTTTTGGATATCATCTCATGTCATTGCTCCCAGTGGACTTCCTCCAACCTGGTAGAGTGTATCAATTCTAGACCCAAACGTGATAGCTTCCTTGAAGCTCTTCTTCCACATGCGCACCTTTCCATCAGTGAATGCCACATTGAAACCTTTGTCTTCCATGGCTGATATAGACACGAGGTTCTTCTTCAAATTAGGTACATAGAGTACATCATGTAAGTGGACTTGACCTTGAGACAAGTGGAGGGTCACAATCCCTGTCCCTTTTACGGGATATGTGGCATTATCTCCAAGGATAATTTCCAAATTAGTATCCTTCTCAACCATATCAGAAAGTGCTTCTTTGAACCCAGTGATGTGCCTTGAGGCACCACTATCTATCAACCAAACATCCATAGTGTCGGGTGGAGATGCAGCAGAGAGGGCAGATACAAGAATGAATTCATTTCTTTTATCAACAACATTTGATTCCTCATACCTGGAATTTCTTGACCTTTTGAAAGGTTGATCATTTCCGCCGGAGGGAGCCTTCCTCTTTCCTTGGAACCTGTTGTTCCTTTGATTTCCTTCCCTCCGGTTGTTGTTGTTGTTGTCATCATCAAGAGAATCCTTCTTGAAAGGGCATTCTCTAGCATAGTGACCTGGCCTATGACAAGTGTAACACTTGCCCTTCTTTCCTTGTGCCCCTGCTCTTCCTTTGTTCTTTGGACCACCAAAGTTCTTCTTTCTAGAATGAGCAGTGTAGGCAACATTCCCTTCATTTTCATACTCCTTCATTCTTGTCTCTTCTTGAACGCATCTCGACAGTACCTCGTCAAAGTCAGGTATCACATTATTATTGAGAATGGTAGTGTTGAACACATGCCATTTGGATGGGAGCCCTCCAAGTGCGGTGAGTACCATCTCTCGATCAGCTATTGTCTCCCCAATAGCCAGCAGATTGTTCCTGATCTCGGTCAACTTTAGAAAGTATGATTAGACAGACTCATCCCTGCCTTTCTTCAGATTTTTCAATTGATTCTTGAAGAATAGCACTTGATTTGCATTGTTGGCCTTGAACATGAGGATCAATTTATCATACATCTCTTTGGATGTGCCTAGCTCAGAGATGTAGGCCACCAGACTCTTATGAATGGATTCCCTGATCATCAGCTTTGCTTTGATCTCCCCCTTCTTGTACTTTGTTTTGGCAGCAACAGTAGCAGTGGATGGAGGTTCTTGGATTTTACCCTACACATAGTCCATGACATCTTGGTCTTCCAATTTAAGATCCAATATCATCTTCCAAGCATGGAAGTCGTCCTTCCCAATCAATTTATTATCCTCCTTGAAGCCATAGTTTGTGGAACCCATTTTCTTCTTTGGTGATTGCAACAAATAGGGCTTGTCTTCACCTCAGCTCTGATACCATGTAAATTTATGTAGACGTTCTATGCTTGATGCAACTTTACTTATCACTACAGCAATCACATAAACAATCAAGTAAAATGCTGATAGAACATAACAGTGGATCTACAAAAGACAAACCAGAAACAGAAAAAATGTGGTGGTGCGTTACGACAGTCAACAGGATGCTTCAACCAGCAAAGTCTCCTTGGTCAGCCAACCCATCATGTGTCACAACGACCCTCAAAATAGTCACTCGGTCAACTCAAAGTCAACCCCAGAAAAGTCAACGCTGCCCCAACGGCAGCAACACCAGCAGCAACAAGTAAAAGTCAACACAGCACAGTCTATGATCAACCTTTGACCTCGATTCTTGTGCCAAAATGTACGGCCTTCCAAAATCCAAGTCTCCACCAAAAATTAGCTCCTTTGGACCATGCGTTGACCAAAGTCAACGCTGGTCAAACTTGCATGGAAACCCTAGCTGCAGCAGCTTCCTCTTCGTCCTTCTTTCCCGCATGTGAACTGAAACTGCCTCCAAGGAGCTCGAACCAATCAGAAGAGGAGAGATGATGTGTGAGAATGAGATGAGTGAAATGTCCTCCAATGTTGACTCTATTTGTAATATTCCTAATTAGCATTGCTAATTGGAATATTTCATTTTTGTTTAATTTTGCCGCTTTAGCTAAAAATAATAAATAAAGTGAGAAATAAGGAGGGTCATCTCACTTTATAAAATAAAGTGCTTTCCTAGTTGATGGACGTTCTAACTTAAAGGGGTGGCCTTGGGGGTCCCCACGCACATGAGGAGGCCTCACGCTGACCCAAGGGTGACTGCGCAGGTCAAGGAGGGTGAAGGACGCAGTTAGGTTTTTGGAGGGAGCTAGCATTATATAAGGTGGGGTTTTCACTCCATTTGGCATTGCTGATATGATATTGATATTGAGAGCTAGACTTCTGTCTACTTCAGCACGCCAGTTTTTTAGTCGGTCTGCAGCACTGTTTAGTGCAAACTGAGTGTCTCCGGTCGGAGATCTCACCCTTGGCTCCGGGGGACTTCGAGTGCCTGCTCGAGCAAGGTTTTTCCTGCAGTTTTAGTGGTGATTTGCAGTGGTTTTCTGGTGGACGTTTTGCAGAGGAGTTGCCCCTTTTTGTGACTGCGCAGCCTAGGAGAGAGGACGCAGTCCCAGCTAGGGAGGACGCAGTTTTATTGAGCAGGGTTGTTGTGTGGGGATTTGGCAGTGATTTCAGCGTTTCCAGCCCTGAGGAGTTTTGCTATTTCATCCGGAGGATTTGCAGGTGGTTTCAGCCCTTTTTCCCAGCGTTCTCTTGGGCTTCTGCGCTGTCACTGGGAGAGACAGCGTTTTCTCTGGAGAGGGTTTATTTGGTGCATTTTCGGAGGTGGAGCATTTG
This sequence comes from Pinus albicaulis, assembly GCA_034641835.2. Taxonomy (NCBI): domain Eukaryota; kingdom Viridiplantae; phylum Streptophyta; class Pinopsida; order Pinales; family Pinaceae; genus Pinus; species Pinus albicaulis. The sequence continues at coordinate 655,966,770 of CM076569.1, forward strand.
CTTCACGATTTCTGGGTTTTGTCCGGAGGGTTGAGTTCAGCTAGCCTTTCCGTTTTCAGCTCATTTCAGTGAGGGGATCAACCCCTAGTTCCAGTGCAGTGCAGCAGCAGTTTTCCACAGCAGTTCCTCCAGTCAGCTAGGACGCAGTCTCTGTTGCAACCATTTCTTCTTCTGAGAGAGTCTCCACTTGCCTAGGGCAAGGATAGGTGCACTCATTCTGATTATCTTGTACCCATATACATATATTCTCAAATTAATAAAATGGCTTAATGTTCTGGCATTTTATGTGTATTTGTTCCATTTCCTAGTTCCGGCATTTTGTTCTATATAGCTGCTTGTTGTTTTTCTGGGTATTACTAGTTATTTTCCGTTGGGGATATTACACTATTTATATCAGTCACTGAGGTGTGTGGCACATTTGCTGGGGGTGTAAAACCTTAAGGCCGACCTGTACATATTTTGAAAGTATTAAAAATAAATTCAAAATAAATGTTCTGCTCATCGGATCAAAGATGATCTTTAGATCGATCTTGCACCTCTTCGAAAGAGGAACCCAATAAAAATATTGGTGTCTTCATCTGAGCGTCACAACATGGAGTTTGGACCTAGTTGTCCAATTTTAACACCCTGGAAAAACCCCCTACAACTCTTGGGAAAAACCAGTTTGAGAGCTCTTCTTTATATCTGAAAAACTTTTACAAAGAAAATGAAATACATAGAAAAATTCCAGCATTCACAAAATACAACTTATCTCGATTTTCGTGCATAAACTCCACCTCGAAAATCGTGCCACAGCAAAACAGAAAACAACAGAAAAATTACAGCAATAAATGTTGTATGGCCTACGTTGGTTTTCGTGTCCATAAATCACTGTACGACCGTACGGACTGTATGGAATTGTACAATATAATATCCTCCTCAAAATTCATGCCCAGCTCAGCCTTGATTTTCATGCCTCTGCCTGTTGTCTTTTTCCATCAAAAACTATGTCGTCCCTCCTTGGAATGCGTGCCAAATAGTTGTTGTACGAATTGTTGTCTTGGAATGTGTGCCAACTCTTTCTCTATAGATTTGCTGTGAATGCCTCCTTGGAATGCGTGCCAAGGTTTGTTGCTCTGCTTCACTTCCTCCCTGCTCAGAAAATCTCCTTGCTCTCTCTTGATTTCTCTCAAATGCTCATGAAAGAATGAATGATCTTTTCTTCTTCTTTTCTCCTTTTTACCCTAACCTAAGTGACTTTGGAGTGATCCCTAAAGCCAATGGCTGAGATAGCTTTAGATCAAGGGTTGAAAATAAATGCACATTATTTTCACTTTTTCTATTTAATCACTCACCCACTTAACCTTTTATTTCCATAGTCACTTTTTCACTTTCTGATCCTTCATTGACTTTAATAAATTCACTTTTAAATTAGAACATAACTTTATCACTTATAAAGTCACTTTAATAATAGACTGACTTTACCACTTATAAAGTCACTTTTAGGAGAAGAAGTACAATAGAGTGGACACTTTCCGCTAGGCCAAAAATCAAAGCCATAGGGAACCACTTGTCCTCTGGTACCCAAAATTTAACATTCCCTCTTACTAAGGAAAGTGTCCCTGACCACTCCCATCTTGTCTCTGAAGTAGACATGTTTTCCCTGTGGTAAGGCTTTGGTGAAGATGTTTGCTACCTGCTCATTTGTGGAGATGTACTCAAGCCTGACTATTCCCTATTGGACATAGTCGCGAATGAAGTGATACTTGATCCCAATATGCATTGACCTGTCATGAAAAACTGGATTCTCCGTGAGTTTTATGCAACTCTGATTATGGCACTAAATCACAAAAGGTCTCAATGCTTGACCAAATAAACCAAACAACATCTTGCGAAGCCATATGGCCTCACAGTTAGCCAAACTAGCAGCCATATACTCCGCCTCAGCTAAGCTCAATGCAACTGACTATTGTTTCCGGCTGAACCACAACACAATTGCCGAACCCAACCCAAAACAGCACCCTGAAGTACTCTTCCTGTCTGAAGCACATCATGCCCAATCTGAATTTGTGTACTCTACCAATCTCACTCCATCACCCTGTCTATAGTCCAAACCAAAATCCACAGTACCCTGCAAGTAACAAAGAATTTGTTTTGCAGCCACCCAGTGCACTCTCCTGGACTCACACATGAACTGACTCTAATAGTGTTAACTGCAAAACATATGTCTGGTCGAGTATTGACCAAATACATCAATGATCCAATCAGTTGTCTATACAGTATAGGATCCACCAACTCAGAATCAAAAGCATGAACCTTCTTCTAGTTAGTGATCATAGGTGTAGACATGGGTTTGCAGTCCTCCATGTGAAATCTGCTAAGAATATCCACGGTGTACTTCCCCTTTCCCAGGAAGATATGCCCCTCCTCCTGCCACACCTCCAATCCCAGAAAATAATGCATCAAGCCGATATCTTTCATCTCAAATTCTGAAGCAAGATCTCTCTTGCAGCCCTCAATGAGTCTCTCTGCTCCAGTGATGAACAAGTCATCAACATACAACACCAAAATGAGAGGCTCCTCGCCTACCACAATGAAGTATAGGTTCGGTTCAGCCTCACTCTTAGTGAAACCCAACTGCTGCAAGTAAGTATCAATCCTCGAATACCAAGCTCTCAGAGCTTGCTTCAGGCCATAGAGTGCCTTTTTCAATCTATATACATGGGTCTCTCGCCCATGCACCTCAAAGCCCTGCGGCTGCTCAATATAAACTTCCTCCTGAATGAAGCCATTGAGAAAGTCGGTCTTCACATCCATCTGGTGGATCTTCCAACCCATCTCTGCTGCAATCGAGATAATGGAGCGAATAGGTGTATACCGAGCCACAAGAGCGAAGGTCTCCTCATAGTCAACTCCCTCTACCTGTGAGAACCCTCTCGCCACAAACCGAGCCTTGAACTTCTCTATGCTGCCATCTGCAGCATGCTTTATCTTGTAGAGCCATCTGGAAGTAACAATTGATTTACCTTCAGGCCTCGGCACTACCTCCCAAACATCGTTCTTCATAATAGAAAAATACTCCTCCATCATGGCATCTCTCCAGACATGCTGGCTGGCTGCCTCCTCATAACTAGAACTGCTTAGGTGGTCTACTCTCTCTGACCTATCTCTTTGGTCCAACAACTGATGTGGCCTCGCGCAGGGTGTCTTGAAGCCACTTGGGCTTCCTCTTCCCTGAACCTACTTCTTCCACCGGAGTGAAAGAATCCTCATAATCATCAGAAGACTGAACCCCTGAAGGCCTACCAAATGACCTCATACATGTACCCGTGCCTGTAGAAGCTGAAGTACCATGCGAGCTGTCCATTAGTGGACTATTTGTGAACTGCTCTGCGGACTGCCCTACATGCTGCCCGAAGATCCCCTCACCTGACTCTAAGAGCCACTGCTCACCAATGGACCTGAAACTGTAATAGATGTACCTCCTAATCCCTGACCTCTTGCACCCTGTGCACTGGATCCCTGTGACTGAATCGGCTACTGCTAAGTGTCTGGTGACTCTATATAATGTAACTCTCATGACCTCCTGAAAGCTCTCTCCTCCTTGAACTTTACATCCCTCCTGACAACCACTTTCCTCTTTGCAAGAATGTAAATCTAGTAAGCTTTGGAGGTCTCGCTATAACCCACAAAGATGCCCTTGTTTGCAGTAGGTTCCAGCTTGGTCCTGCTCTCCTTGGGGACATAAGAGTATGTAAGGCACCCAAAGATACAAAAGTGCCCAACATCAGGCTTCTTCCCTGTGAAAGCCTCCTCAGGAGTCACATTCCCCAATGCACGATGTGGACCCTTGTTCTGTAAGTAAACAGTAGTGTTGCAGGGCTCTGCCCACAAAAATAAAGGTAACCCCTGATCGTGAAGCATGGCTTTGGCAGCCCCTACAATGGATCTGTTCTTCCTCTCTGACACCCTGTTGTGCAAGCAAATCCCCTCTGCGGAGAGAGGCGATCCCTCTAGCCCTAGAGTGGGTCTAGCAACAAGGGAACATGCTGGTTTCTAAATTCCTAGTTCATAAACGAAATGCAAATTGGAATAGATGTCCTACCTCAATCCAACGCTCTTGACGTAGTACATTGCAGTGATCCCTCTATAGAAATTTCTGAATCTTATATCTTATGCAGAAATTATTATTGTTAATCCAGTTAAGCTCCTCCTACTTAGATAAGTTATTAACTGAATAAATTCAAGTTAACATCGAAGCAAAACACATAATAGATCTCTACCAATTCAGATCTAGAATAAGCACATGCACACATTGACAAAGTGACACACTTATTTCTGGACAAATAGTCCCCGAAAAGCCCAATGTGGGAAAACCGGTCTTTGGCTGCTGGAGGGTTCTATTATTAAGAATATTTCTGAATACACAAATCTGGGTTCCAGATCTGGACAACCCGACAGAGAAAATACTAGATCTACAACTCACTGGCTGATCTAGGGCCAAAATAATGGCTGATCCACAACCTCAAACGAGATTTATAGAACTCAACCAAGATTAGGGCATAGAAACCCCAACGATGTCCCTGAAAGGCTCTGCGTCAGCCTCTGAAGCCCTTGAAAGCCTCTGCGTCAGCCTTGGAAGTCCTCCGGACCGTCACCATTGCTTCGAAAGGGACTGCGTTACCCCAAACTGGATGATGCAGTTACTATGCTGCCCTTAAAGGGTCTTTGCGTAACCCAGAGGGTCTCTTGCTAAAAATCACGCTATCCTTGGAGAGACTGCATTGTCCTTGTTGCTGCTGATGCTACCTTCCTCTGCGCTGTCCTTGAGCTAATCTCTGCCTCTTGCGTACTCCAGACGCCGGGATCAGATCATCCCCTTGGTCGAAATTCCCTTCTCTACAGTTGAAACACTTCTAAGTATTCTTAGCAAACTCTGCCCTAGAATCTCAGCTTAGCTTCAGTTCTCTGCCTCTGTGTGTCTTTACAAATGACCTCAAGCCTTTCCTTTATACTTTTCTCGTTCAGAAATCAACGACCATGATCAAATCTTGAATCAATGGCTAAAATTAAAAAAAATCTTGATCCGTGTGACTTCAAACAATTTCATCACATGTTTAATTAAATTCACTTTAATTATTTAAGTTCCCTAAGTTTTAACTCAGGAAATACATTAAAATAATTAATTAATTTAATATCTCCTAAACTAGATGAAATTTCTCAAATCCATTCTAGGTCTTGTAGATCAAATGTACTCTAGTCCTTCCTCAAAATTTGGGACCTAGAGCACAACTGATGCTACCCCAAATACACAAAATTTCAACACTCCCTCTTAGCATCAAGGGTGTGCTCTAACAATACATCACACTATGCATTACATGACTCCGAGTATTGGTTCTGTGTTGTTGAAGCTTGCCCTGCTGCCACTCAACTTTGCACTGTTGCTGCCATTCTGTACTGCTTCCCATGACTCTGTCACTTCCACTGCAACCTTTGTACTGCAACTCCCTCTCAATGTGTTGCATCTGTGCTGCCCATAACACTACCACTGCTGATTTGCTGCATTGCAACTTCAGTTGTTGAGAGAAACAACTGAATCTCCTGCCCAATCTTTGACAGACAAGTCAGATGGCCTGCATTCTCATCACTGAAGATCCATAGGCTACAGATCTGTGCTGGCATCTAAAGAACAATGCACAGCTATAGCTCTGCTTGCGTAATCAGACTCCCTCTGCATTACTGAAGTCACATCAGCTCCTTGTGCTGAAATCTATCACGTTGCTGCTGCACTGCACTATCCCTTTGAAGTTTTCTGCGCTGCTACAGCTCTGCACTGCGTAAGCAGCACTGCTTTGCGCTGCTACTACTTCTACGTTGTTGTTGCTTTGCTCTGCGCTACTCCTGCCAGCCTTCAGATCTTCTTTTTCTTCTGCCTCATCTGTGATCTATGTACCCACTGCTCCACTTGTCCCACTACTGTCTTAAGGCTGTCGTAGCTCTCTTGTGATCCAGGAGATGAGCTGCTCAAGGATCCCGCCTCTCTTTCATGTAGCTCCTCTACATGTCCATGTCACCCCACCTCTGTGGTTCATGAGCACTCATGACTGCATCATCTCCTGACCCATCATCTGCCACAGCTACTTTGGAAGAAGATGCTTCCTTGCCCCTTTTCTTCTCTGGACAATGGCTAGCAAAATGTCCCATTTCACCACACTGGAAGCACTTGATCTTTGAAAGATCCATCTTCTTCTTTGGCTGCTTCTTCGATGCCAAGGCTGCATCTTCCTCATCTTCCTTCTTCACTTTGCTCAATCCTTAGCTATGTTGCTTCTTGGTGAATCTACAAAGTTCTTCTTGACACAAAATTGACCACAAGTTGTCCCAATCTGGGAGGTCCGCTCTGCCCAATATACTTTGGACAAAGGTTTCCCACTCAACCGTGACTGCATTGAGGGCAGTTCTGACTATCACAGCATCATCCACCGTTGCACCCGTTGCAGTTAGTTGATCTCTGATTGGCTGCAGTCTGAAGAGGAAGTGCTCCATGTCTTCTCCCTTGGTCATCATGAATGACCTCATTTGGGTCTCCAACAACATTTTTCTTTGGACAAACTTTCCCTCATATAGAGAAGTCAAGGCCTTTCACATCTCGTTAGTTGTCTTCTTCTCAGCTATGTGTGGTACAATATGATCTTTGAAAGATCCATCTTCTTCTTTGGCTGCTTCTTCGATGCCAAGGCTGCATCTTCCTCATCTTCCTTCTTCACTTTGCTCAATCCTTAGCTATGTTGCTTCTTGGTGAATCTACAAAGTTCTTCTTGACACAAAATTGACCACAAGTTGTCCCAATCTGGGAGGTCCGCTCTGCCCAATATACTTTGGACAAAGGTTTCCCACTCAACCGTGACTGCATTGAGGGCAGTTCTGACTATCACAGCATCATCCACCGTTGCACCCGTTGCAGTTAGTTGATCTCTGATTGGCTGCAGTCTGAAGAGGAAGTGCTCCATGTCTTTTCCCTTGGTCATCATGAATGACCTCATTTGGGTCTCCAACAACATTTTTCTTTGGACAAACTTTCCCTCATACAGAGAAGTCAAGGCCTTTCACATCTCGTTAGTTGTCTTCTTCTCAGCTATGTGTGGTACAATATGGTCTTTGATACTATCCATAATCAGCCACTTTGCATGCCCAGCAGCTTCCTTATGCTTCTGAAGGAGATCCGCATTTGTCGATGTGGCCAGAGTCTACTCTGCCTGGTCTCTTAGATTGTACACCTCAAGGACAATCAGGATCCTTGCCTTCCAAACCGAAAAGTTTGAGAGGCCATCTAGCCTATCTTGATCACGCAGTCCATGAGATACCATCTGCTCAAAATGTGTCGGAAATTCCTTTTCTCTTTGCTAGAGAAATGGATCTAAGGCCTTTGGTGAAACAGGTGCCTTCTGCTCCCTCTGACACTTGATTTCCCTCCTTGGAACTCTACCAAATCAACTATGATTCAGCTTCTTCTTTGATCCTCTGATCAAATTCTAAGTTTCCTTTGGCAAGAAACTTCTTGAGAAGCTGATCTCCTCCCAATCTTTGTCACTTGTGCTAAGGCTAAAAATCTGAAAACTTCAGAATTTTAACCCCACCAGCTCTTCTAATTTTCTGCAGCTTTTTTGCAGTCTTTTCTGGATCTGAATCCCACTGGATGGCTTCAGACCAAACCAATGTTGTTTCTGAGTTGCCTCTGCGCAGTAATTGCATGGGCTTGCTAGGACAGCGCTGGACAGCATCACCCTTCCCTCTGCGTGAACATGCTCCTGAAAATTGCGCTGCCCCTTCAGATCTGCGTTTTTGCTATTTTTTACAGCTAGAACCTTCAGTCCCTTCAGCTGGTGTCCCTCTTAGATCTGCAATTGCTCTGATACCATGTAGAAATTTCTGAATCTTATATCTTATGCAAAAATTATCACTGTTAATCCAGTTAAACTCCTCCTACTTAGATAAGTTATTAACTGAATAAATTCAAGTTAACATTGAAGAAAAACACATAACAGATCTCTACCAATTCAGATCTAGAATAAGCACATGCACACATTGACAAGGTGACAGTTATTTCTAGACAAATAGTCCCCGAAAAAACCCAATGTGGGAAAACTAGTCTCTGGCTGCTGGAGGGTTCTATTATTAAGAATATTTCTGAACACACAAATCTGGGTTCCAAATCTGGACAACCCGACAGAAAAATTACTAGATCTACAGCTCACTGGCTGATCTAGGGCCAAAATAATGACTAATCCACACCCTCAAACGGGATTTACAGAACGTAGCCAAGATTAGGAGTTAGAAACCCCAGCGCTATCCCTGAATGACTCTGTGTCAGCCTCTGAAGCCCCTGAAAGCCTCTACATCAGCCTTGGAAGTCCTGCAAACCCTCAGTGTTGCTTCGGAAGGGACTGTGTTACCCCAAATTGGGTGACGCAGTCACTACGCTACCTCTGAAGGGTCCCTGCGTAACCCCAGAGGGTCTCCTCCTGAAAATCACACTGTCCTTGGAGAGACTGCGCTATCCTTGCTGTCACTACTGTTGCCTTCCTCTGCGCTGTCCTTGAGCTAATCTCTGCCTCTTGTGTATTCTAGACCCCGGGATCAGATCATCCCCTTGGTCTAAATTCCCCTCTTGCAGCTGAAACACTTTCGAGTATTCTTAGCAAACCCTGCCCTTGAATCTCAGCTTAGCTTCAGTGCTCTGCCTCTGTGTGTCTTTACAAATGACCCCAAGCCTTTCCTTTATACTTTTCTCATTCACAAATCAACGGCCATGATCAAATCTTGAATCAATGGGTAAGATTAAAAGAAAGCTTGATTCGTGTGACTTAAGACAATTTCATCGCATGTTTGATTAAATTCATTTAATTATTTAAGTTCCCTAAGTTTTAACTTAGGAAATACATTAAAATAATTAATTAATTTAATATCTCCTAAACTAGATGAAATTTCTCAAATCCATTTCTGGGTCTTGTAGATCAAGTGTACTCTAGTCCTTCCTCAAAATTTGGGACCTAGAGCACAACTTATGCTACCCCAAATACACAAAATCTCAACACCCTCGATCTTTGTTCTTCAAGCCTTGCACTCCGTTGGTAGCGATATCCACACGTCTACACAAAGATCAAGCAAACACTAACAACATACAAGCATACATATTCGTTTATGACTACCTAACTAGTCAAGGAGAGTCAAAAACTTTGAATATTAACATAGACAAAGATGGAACTAGAAATCGATCATGTCATATTAATATATAAAAGGGAGTTTACAACCTGCGACTTGATGTTGTAGACCTCCTTTGACGGGTTCAGTTGGGCACGTCTCCAAAACATTCATTCGTCGATTTAGCTCAAAGAGGCAAAAGGCTCAAACTCTCTCTCACAACTATGAACTATTCTTTACTATCTTTTGCACGCCAGCTCTTGGTCTATTCTAGCTAGCAGAATCAATGGGATGAAGAGGAATTTATAGGAGTAGAGGAAGAGCTTTGGGATCCACTTATGGTGGAGGAAAGGTCTATTCCTTTGGGAAGTTGCATTTTTGTATGAACTAGAAGGCCAAAGGGAGAAACTTGACCACATCCAGTCGAACAAACATCCATGATTCCGCCCACGAAGCTGTTAGATCTTAGAAGCTTCGTTTCCTTATTAAAAAACCTTCCAAAAGTAGCTCAGCGTGGGGGTTCTTCAAAGACAGAGCGACCACGGCGCAAGGCCCAGTGCAAATCTGGCCATGGGCGCGAGGACATAACCACACCACAGCGCCGACCCAAAATTACATGTTTTTAAGGGTCTACTTCAGGAATGGTCCAAAGAGATTTTGTTCCTTGCATGTTAAGGGATGCAATGACATTCATTATGATGTGTGACAGTACACAGGGGTCACTATGATGGTCCTCCAGTATTCAGAATAGGGAATGTAGGGACGGTGACAAAATGTTGTGTAACAGATGCCCCCTAAAGCATGAAATCCGAGAGAGAGGGAGGGGTGAAATGCTTTACGAGAACATGCCCAAACCAAAACGTCGTCGTCAAAGGACCTGCAAGATCAAGTACGACTGATATCTCTGATACATGAGTACGAGGTATGGGCGCAGCCATCCATAATAGAGAACATGTAATAAGATCCATGGTATGGACACAACCATCCAGTGAGAAGGATTATAAAATAGACTCAGGTATGGTCGCAGCTATCCAATTAGAAGAGTCGTGTATACAGATTGCATCAACCTGGATTGCATCAAACAAAACCCAGGGTCTTGTGCTCCGTCCTGACCCGAACAAGTACAAATTCAGGCATGTGAATGAATGAGCTGAAGTCGAACATGCAAGAAAGTCGCCTGATTACCAACCGATGATGGAAGTTGTTAACAGGCGCGAGAGAAACCACCAATAATGACAATGGTTCTCAAGGTACTGCTAGCACAATCCATGGAATGTGAAAAATGAACAAGAGTCGAACATCCGCGAAACCACCCGATCAAAGGCCAATGATGAGAACCCGTCGTCGAATGCAAAGAACTTGCCATTGAGGCATGCAAGCTCTAAGGTACCAGAAGGGAGTCTCTGGATCAGCTTCCTGGATAATGAGTTGAAGTCGACAGGAAGTGATCAGTTGAAGGAGGGCCATAATGTTTCCCACATCATCGAAACGAGACAGAGGAATAAGATGATAGTGAATCAAGACTGAACATAGGGTCAGGGGTTGAAAACTGCAAAAGGGACTTCTCTTGAACATATTGGCGACATGACTCCGAAATTTGGGCGGCATTTGACATCGAGGGATCTGAGGTCATGGTGACGAAGCAAAGAGCAGATGAGAGGTTAAAACGGATAACCCAAACCCATGGAGGCAAAATGACGAATGTGGGATGTTCCCAACCCGACACGAACTGCAGAAAAATGTCATGTTTAAGAGCGACATACTGTCAACGCAACTGACAACTAATTCCATTTCCCCCCACCAATTATGGCGAGTACCCCAATAATTTTTGCAAACAAGCTTGAAGGGGATAGCATATGCTTGTCATGTAAGTTTGTCCTTCGGACAAATCCATCCTAGTACATTTTACGAGCCCTAGGAAGGAGGAATTCGGTAACGTCATGGCGACGGCTCCAATGTCATTTAGATTTAACGAGTCTGACAAAGGGAAAACTCAGCGTCTTTTCATATTTAAAGAGGCAGAAAAGAAAACTCTAGAAGGTCCCTTTTTGTAGGTTGTCTCTCAAATCCGAAAAGGTAGAAAACAATATCTGAGAGAACCTCTTAGCCATGTTCGACTAAGGTATTCCTTTTTCATAAATAATCTGTCCTAGCCCGAAAAAGGGGTAAATGTATACTGGGCAGATGACGTTTCACAGCCTTTAACAAGTTCAAAACGACAAAAGCTCGGCAATCTTTTCATATTTTGAGAGTCAGAAAAGAGTTGAAAGATAACTCTAGGGGGTGACTTTTTCGTGTTTTTATCGAGTCCGAAAAAGTAATAAAATACAACTCGTTTCCTCATCGTTGCTAGTTTTAGGACCTGTTACTACACAAGAAACAAACATAAAACCCATTTTCGAGAAAAAATAACTGAAAATGTGCCCAAAAACCTAATTAGGGTTAGAAAAGGTTATAAAATAACTCAATAGTAAAAAACAATTCACTTTTACCTTTTCACTTTCTTGTTAGCACTTTCACCGATTTTCACCGTGATTTTGGGAAGTTGACTGCAGGCGATCTAGGAGGCCATTGACAAATCCACTTCTTCTAGGTAAGAGCCATGAACTTCCCCTGCAATTTCATACATTTTTCATACGTTTTCATGTTTTGATACATTTTATGGAAGAGTTTTTAAAATTCATATCTGCGGCAGTCGACGTCGGTTCTCGGCACTGAGTTGCGCGAACTTCTGTGATTTTTATACAGGGAAGCGTCGCTCAGCACTGCTGTTTGAAAAACAGCCGCGCCGAGCGCCACGCATAAGTTTTTTTTCAAAATCTTTTCCAAAAATGCTTGTCAAAATCGATTTAGTTTTAGCAATATGGCTAATGGAATCTTGTATTTTGTTTTGCAGGAAGAATCAGCAGTTGTAATGGCAATAGAATGGAAAAAGCGGGAGCATGTGGAAGAAGATGCACAGGCCATGGAGGATCATGAATGCTTAGATGCTCTAAGGAACTGTGGGCTCCTTAAATTTTTCATGGCCCCATGTCTGAGAGCTCAATTAGAGTTGTTGCAATACTTGATTAGTGTATGGGACATTGACCAAGAGAAATTCATCATCTATCAACAGGAATTGGAGATAGAAGTCTCTGATATATACTTTTTGATAGGATTGTCGCGAAGGGGAGAGCGAGCACGAATGACAGGTACTCGGATCCTTGGAGAGAGCATGGCCATGTTGATAGAGAGAGCTTGTCCTGAAGCAAGGAAAGCACATCAGAGCGGTAAACTAGACATCCAGATAGTGCGCAACTTACCATTGAGGGTAGTGTTGCATACCATTACTCGAGCTGTCAGATCTCAGGCTCCCCATGAAGCCACAAATACTCAACTCCAATTAGCCATAGATTGCATGTCTCCGACGATCTTCAATTCGGCCGAAGCGATGACGATAAATATGAAACATCAACTGACCAAGTGTAAAAACGATAAGCTAAAGCAGTTTGGGTATGGGTCCATTTTGATATTGTTCATCCTGGAATGGTTACTGATATTCCAACGTCAGGAGATGTTGTACCTAGGCCACCATCACGAGAGCCACGGATGGTCCGTTCGGCTGAGTTGATGCCTTGATCAGGGGGTGGGCAGCGTATGTCGTGGAGACCATAGTTCTTTGACTGGTTGAGCCGACAACTCATCGTGGTGGAGGACTGGCCATATATTGGTACTGATTTCAGGGGTGATCTGGCTCTTCCACTTCCAGAAGGGGACCACTGGGACGAGGATAGAGGTAAAAGCTCTTTTTTTTGGATTTTTATGAGTATTACGATTTTTTTTTGGTTTTTATATATATGTGTTAGGATATTTTCTCATGTGTTGCAGATGTTGGACTAGAGAGACCCGTGGGGATGTCTCCGATAGTTCGTAGGGTCGAGAGAGAGTTCGAAGTAGCCCCTCATGGCGAGGGAGGTGATAACGAGGAAGCAATTGCACGTAACCTGGAGGGACTCACGAACGGGATCCCAGAGTATGTGAGATTTGAGGACATTCCTAGTCCTTACCAGCGGCACATTGTGGGGATTTCTAACTGCACTCATCGACTGCTGAGACGTGTCATACGGGTAGTGACGTGCTATCATGAGCACCATGTTGATTAGACTCCTAGGTTTTATTTCTGCATATTTTGAGAGACATGGCATCTCAAGATGTAACAGAAACACATACATATTTTTTGAACTATGATGTACAAGCTAGTGCAAACAATCGATATATATATATATATATATATATATATATATATATATATATATATATATATATGCTTATTTAACTGTCTAAATCTTACTATGTAATGATGATTGCTTTTACAAATTCCACAAATGTCTATCTAATACAAGATTAGCTACTGCATTAGTTAACGTATTCATTCTTCTGGGAATATGTTGATATGTAATATAATCAAAATTCCTCTCTAACAAATGAACACGTAAATACATCCTTAAAATTTGAGGGTTCCTGACAGAATAACGCCCATTGCGCTGGAGAACAAGAAGCTGAGAGTCTAGGTTTACAATTAATTCACGAATGTCAAGGGCAATAGCTTCAGTTAGAAGTTCGATAACTGTACTGTATTCAGTGACATTGTTATTTGTATGTCCTAGACAAATGCCTTTAAGGTCTACTAACTCACCGTTAGGATCATAAATTACCCAAGCCGCGGAGGATAAGTTCCGGGTACTGCAGGAGGCACCGTCAGCAAAACCAACATAAGGAGTGACAGACATCTACACAGTAAGCAAGGACATAATAAGCAGGAAAATTGCTCGCAGAGCACACCAAGCCAAAAATGTACAAAAATGAAAAAACACACTTATGTACAGAAGAAATGCACAAGAAAACTCATGCATAATATTTTTTGAGATATAGCCCATTTCGAGGCTGATCCAAGGGATTGCCTTCATAATCAATAAGCTCATAGGCCCCTTTTTGCAAAACACATTTAACGATGTAGGGCCCATGCCACATGGGTTCGAATTTACCTGCCCCCAGCTTATCATGGGCTTGGTCATACAAGAGGACCAAGTCTCCTTCTATGAAGGTACGAGGGGAAATTATCTGGTCAAAGTGGGCTTTGACCCGCCTTTTCTGTGCTTCTATGACTAGAGCAGCGAAGCGGCGAGTTTCATCAAGCCTCTCCAAATATAGAAGACGTTCTTCCTCTGGCAAAGTATTCGGCAGTAATTCGACAGCTAGCTTGAGTGAAGGAATTTCACATTCAATCAGAAGGGTAGCTTCCAGACCATAAACAAGTTGAAATGGTGTGAATCCAGTTGCATCATTCACCGATGTTCAGTAAGCCCAGAGAGTTGAGAACAACGTGAGATGCCAATTGGACTTGTGCATCCCAATAGTATGCTAAAGCATAGTGACTAAAACTTTGTTCACGACTTCGACCTGACCATTGGCCTGGGGGTAGTACGGCGTTGAGTTGTCGTGACGTACACCCAACTGGGTAGTCAACTCAGCCATCATATAATGGCGAAAATAGGAGCCATGGTTAGTGACAATGGCTTGCGGGACTCTAAACCTGGCAATCATGTGATTGAAGAGAAATTGAGCGGCCATCTTACCATTAGCTATGAGTGTAGGCATTGCTTCAGCCCATTTGGTGAAGTAGTCTACGGCTACAATAATATAAGCATGCCCCCCGGCTGAGCGAGGGTTACATGTCATAAAATCGATACCCCACTTCGCAAAAGGACCAACGATAATGACGGGATGGAGCTGAGCGGGTGGCGCGCGCATCTTGCGCTAGTAGATCTGGCACTCGTGACATTTACGGACAATGAGGATACAATCTTTGAAAATGGTAGGCCAGAAATACCCAACATGAAGAATTTTTTGAGCAGTAGCATACCCAGACATGTGACCGCCAGACGTGCCAGAATGGTAGTCATTAAGGACTTTTTCAGCTTCCTCGAGGGTTAAACACCGACGGAGGACGAAATCAGCTCCAATGCAGTATAAAGTATCTTTGATGATGTGATAGGGTTGCGAATGATGACGAATACGTCAACAAGCATCTTTCGTCAACTCGGACTGAAAAGTAGAAGACTGGAGATAAACGATGATATCACCGTACCATCGATCAAGGGTGCTAATCAGAAAAAGAGTATCATCTGAGATGCGTTCCTCAGAACTGGAAGAAGCATAGGCAGAGGGTAAGGAGCAGATCAATTTAGCAAAAACTAATGATTTCTTTGATTTGGCGGCAGTGATCTCCAAATCGAACTCTTGGAGGATAACTATCCAGTAAGAGTACTTGCCCCCCAGCAACTATCAAGTTAAAATATAGATCATGGGGTTGCAATCAGGTATCACGATTGTGGTGCGTAGTAAAATATAATGGCGGAAACGTTGTACGGCTTGAACAGTTGCCAACGCCAATTTTTCGACATGAGCGTAACGCGTTTCAGTGTCGAGAAGATTGCGGCTGAGATAATAGATGACATGCTCATTACCATCGTCATCGTCTTGTACCAGAACCATGGCGATAGTGCTAAAAGTGGCAACCAGATAGAGTAGATAATCGCGATGATAATTTGGGAGACGCAAAAGAGGAGCATTGACAAGAATGGTATTCAGTGCATCGAAAGATCTTTGGGCAATCTCAACCCATAGGAACGGGACGCCTTTCTTAAGCAATAGCGTAAAACCTATGGCTACCTCGGCATAGTTCGGTATGAAACGACGCAGGAAATTAGCTTTCCCTTGCAAACTCTGCAACTGGTGTAAAGAGGAAGGGGATGGGAGATTAATGATAGCTTCGACCTTAAGAGGATCGAGACGAATACCGTCTTTGGAAACAACAAACCCAAGGAGTCTGTCAGATTCAACGCAGAAGACACATTTATGCGGATTGAGCCGAATGTTGTAGCGTCTACAACGAAGAAAAATTTGACGGTGTTCCGGATGGTCTTGACACTTAGCGGAATGAGACGGGAGGTCGTCCAGGTAAGGCTAAACAATGTGCTTAATATCATGAAAAGCATACGACATTTCCCGTTGGAACATGGCACCAGCATTTTTCAGGCCAAATGGGAGCTTTTTATACGCGAAAGTGCCCCATGGACAGATAAATGCAGTTTTATGTTGATCAGCCAGTAGTATATTAATCTGGTTATAACCAGAGAACCCGTCCATAAGGGAGAAAATCTCACTCCCAGCACACTCGTCAATAATCTGGTCGATGAAGGGAGTGGGATAGTTATCCTCAGGACAAGCATGATTGATATCGCAGTAATCCACACAAACTCGAATGGTGCCCTGCTTTTTGGCCACAGGGACAATGTTAGGGACCCAATATGTCAACAGGATCGGATAAATGAAGCCTGCTTTGAGAAGTTTTTCAACTTCTCCCTTTATGGCAGCTGCCTTTCTAGGGTGCACAGGACGAAGACTTTGGCGAACAGGTTTCACATCAGGGTAAGTGGGTATCTCGTTTACTATTATACTCTGATCAATGTCGGGCATTTCCTCGTAGGACCAAAGGAAAACGTCTTGAAATTCACGGAAGAGGCTAGTATAGACCTCAATCTCATCAGGAGAACAGGTCACCCCAATATGGATGTTATCGACAACCCTAGGTTTAACGGAGATGTCAATAGATATAGTCTGAGTGATATTTCCCATGTTGCCCTCTGCAAAAACTTCATGTGTCAAAATAGGCATTTGAAGCGGTTGGGAAGGAGCTCGGGAAGCAAAATTCTCAAGACAGGCAGACATTGTCCCAGGACTAGGTAAAAAGGAGGAACGATGATGATTATCGTCCCAGGGAGGATCCTTGAGAAACATGGTTTCCACGATGGCTTCATCAATTGGAAATGTCTCGTTCAAGGGATGGGGAGAATCCGAAGCACCAAGCCAAGGGGATTGAGAATACGTGTCAAGAGGCATACTTAAAGAAGCATGATTAGAAGGAGAAGCCGAAGCCGAGACAATTTCAACGTAGTTGATTTCGGCAGGGCTTAACAGCATGATGTCGCCGAAGGAATCCATTTGATCGGAGGAAGGAACGAGCCACGAATCCAATTTGACGGATATCATATTGAAAGAGGCGACGTTGGGAGGCCGGAGGTTGAAAATACCCATTAAGGCAGAATCTTTAAAAAGACCTGCTCCCACACTCTCATATGGAATATTGGTATGCCCCACATACGGAACATTGCCTTCAGAGGGAGTAGCAGCAAAGAAAGACCACTGGTCGACTGTGACTATCTTCCCTTGGTGGGGAAAACGAAGCACACGGAACAAAGAGGAAGGTACGCAACGCATAGCGTGGGTCCAACTCCATCCGAGTAGAAGATTGTAATTCAGATTGGCGTCAACAACCTCTACCTCGACGTTGACTGTCATGCCTTCTAACGTGATTCACAAGTTTGGGAGAATGCCAAACGGAGGAGAAACTCTTCCATCAAAAGCCTCCAGGGTATTAGGGGATTGACTCAGAGAAGGAGAACCAATGGCTTTCCAACAGATATGGACATAATGCATGTAGATGCACCTTCATCGATTGCAGTTTGATGAATGGTCTTTGAGTTAATGATAACCTGGATAAGAAAAGCAATCTGGTGGGGCAGACGCAGAACATGGTTCTCCAAATCGAAAGTAATAAGGTCGGAGTCAGCCGGATTGATTCCTCCAATGGCGGATAGCAATGATTTCTGTTGTGTAAGACAACTTTGAAGAACCTCCAATGCTGACATAGCAGAAGGAGCTTGGGCCAAATCCTTAACAATATTGTAATGCTGAGTTGCTCGAGCGTTAGGATTGTAAGAGGATTTTTGAAGCACACCTTTAGAAGGCGATCGGACAACAGAATCGTTACTAGGCCTTTACATATGAAGAGGGCTGAAATTAGGCGGGGAAGAAGTATAAGGAGCATCGGCGGTTTCTTTCCTGGCCGGCGAAGTGTAATCTTTCGACCTAGTCACCACGTTCACGGGTATAGTGCCACACATAAATACTTGAGAACCAGATGAGGAAGAGGATTGCAGTTGGTCTACCATCTGAGTCTGCTGGGATGGGAAAGGTTCTTTTAGGACAGTCGGGGTCCCCTGAGTACTCTTAAGCAATCGACTCACTTCAGATCGTCGAGGACAGTCTTTAGTGAAGTGATCATCATCACATATAAGAAAAGGGTACTTAGGTTTGCGCTTTGAGCCATAATCAGTGTTGGTTTTAGGAGAATCCTGTTTCTGGGTATCGGCTTTGGCCTTGCCTTTACCCTTCTTCTTACCTTTGGAAGCTTTGTCTGCCGAGGTAGACTGGAAGGCATTCACTTCTGCAGTTTTACCAGGATTGGAAGGTGGTGTGAAAATTCTATAATGTAGAATTCTACTGCAGCTACTGATTATATTTCTTCTATTGCATTCTCAACACAATTATTTAACATTTCACTGTGTTAAATATCAAAATAAAATATGTTGCACATTTCACGATAAATAAAAAACATGAAAGAAATAACACAAGTATTCACACATAGACACCGTTATTTTTGGCCAATTGTCCCCGGAAAAACCCAACTCGGGAAAACCGGTGCAACAGATCTGAGGGTTTCTTTATTATGCAGAAATTCTAAGTACAAATGTGTGATTGTAATTATCAATCAATCACCTGAAGAAATCTGATGAGAATAGGCTAGTGAGACAATTCTCACTTTACCACGAAGTTTCGGCACTAACGTGCACCCACACTAAGTAGCTCTGTGTGATCTATGCGCAGTGACCGTGTCCCCCACATTGTCATTGCGTCACTATTGTTGCTGCTTGTCGTGACTACCTCGGTGCTCACTGTTCGGTGGGACTAGAGTTTTCTCCCCTTCCAAAAATGTCCTCCAAATACTGGATAAACCCTCAGTTGCCTCTCCAACTGAAAGCGAAACTCCCTTTGTTGCTCTATGTTGGCCCAGCGTAACTACTGCTTGGCTATCTCTGTGTTGCTGTTGTGGCTTCCTTCTCTCTTCTCTCCCTGTACTCTCTATGCTTCAAAAACTCTCCCTCCTGGAGATTTCACCTTCCCCTCTCTGCAATCGAGAATCACTTCGATTCTTCCTTCGACTGAAGAAATCGATCTCTAGATTCTTTCTCCATCTGATGTGTCTTCCAAATGCCCATCGAGTTCTCCTTTATAATCTTTCACTGACTCATCAATGGCCAAGATTAAATCATAATCAAGGGCTAAGATTAACTGAGAGTTGATCCATGACTTTATCTAGAAGATTCGCAATTAGTTTAATTAATACCCTTTAATTAATCAATTTCCCTAAGTTTAGACTTAGGAAAACATTAAAAAATGATTAATTAATTTAATTAAACCATCTCTGTGTGGAATTTTCCAAAATCCTTTCTGGGAATACATGTGTCTTAGCCTATATACAAGGTCACAAGGCTAGAGCACATCCGATGCTACCATAAATCAACACTCCCTCTTAGCGAGGAAGGTGCTCTAGCAATACAACTCTATGTGTTGCTCTGACTTCTGTAACATCTATTGTTGTGCTGTTGATGTTGCTTACCAACACTACACAAATGTTGCCACTGTACTGCTGTTGACTCTGCATGCCGCTGGCAACTGCTACTGTACTGCAACTCCCTCTTTCAACTGCGTTGAAGATGCATTGACTACGACTCCCTCTTTCAGTCAAACCCAACTGTTCTCTGAACTGAGTGAACTTAATCCTCCCCAGAGGCTTAGTGAGTATATATGTTGTCTGTTCTCCTGTGGAAATGTACTGGAGTTGTACTACCACACGCTGAACACAGTCTCTGATAAAACGACACCTGATGTCAATATGTTTGGACCGATCATGAAATACTAGATTTTCAGAGAGTTTGATACAACTCTGATTGTCACAGTAAATGCTAGTTGGCTCCATCCTGCTCCTGAATAGACTCATAAGAAGTTTCCGAAGCCATATGGCTTCGCATGTAGCTGTACTAGCTACCATGTACTCTGCTTCAGTTGTGCTCAATGCTACTGACTTCTGTTTCCTGCTGCACCAGGACACCATTCCTGGTCCAACACTGAAACAGTACCCAGAGGTACTTTTCCTGTCCACTGAGTTTCCTGCCCAATCTGCGTCTGTGAATCCACTGAGTCTGACATCCTCTCCTCGGCCATACCTTATACCAAATCCGATTGTTCTTCGTACATACCTGAGGACGTGCCTAGCTGCTGCCCAGTGCACTCTTTTGGGTTCCACCATGAACTGACTAAGAGTGTTGACAGCAAAGCAAATGTCAAGTCTAGTGTTAACCAGATACATCAATGACCCGATGAGATGTCTGTATAAGGTGGGGTCTACTTCTGCGTCTTCTGATGCATCTATCTTTTTCCAATTGGTGATCATGGCTGTGACCATGGGCCTACAATCCTACATTCTGAACCTCTTCAGAATTCCCAATGCATACCTTTCCTGCCCCATGAAGATATCTCCATTCTTCTGACAGACTTCCAATCCTAGGAAGTAATGCATCAAACCCAAATCCTTCATGTCGAATTCAACTTCTAGATTCCGTTTGCAATCCTTGATGAGCCTAGATGATCCAGTGAGAAATAGATCATCTACATAAAGTACTAATACCAATGGCTTATCCTCTACCAGGAAATAGTAAAGATTGGGATCTGCGTCACTCTTGACAAACCCCATTTTTTGCAAATAGCTATCTATTTGACCATACCATGCACTCGGAGCCTGCTTGAGCCCGTACAAGGCTTTCTTCAATCTGCATACATGAGACTTCCTTTCATGAGTCTCAAAACCCTCTGGCTGTTCGATATATACCTCTTCCTCAATCTCTCCATTCAAGAACGTTGTCTTATTTGATGAATCTCCCATCCCATCTGCGCTGCTAAGGATACGACAATCTGGATGGAGGTATATCTGGCAACTGGTGTGAAGGTCTCTTCATAGTCAATGCCTTCCTTCTGAGCATTCCCTTTTGCCACAAACCTTGCCTTGTATTTCTCTACGCTACCATCTGCAATTTATTTGATCTTGTAGATCCATCGTGATCCAACAACTGATCTGCTCTGAGGTCTCGACACAACTTCCTAGACATCATTTTTCATGATAGAAGCATGCTCCTCTATCATGGCATCTACCCATACCCGGTGCTAAACAACTTCTGGAAGCTGGAAGGTTTCTCTACCTGGGCAACCAAAGCTTGGTACCTGTCAGGAGGTCTACGCTGTATCTTCCCATTCCTGGGAGTCCCAATAAAGTTTTCTGCGTCCCTCAGTATCTGTTGAGCTTCCCTGCTGATCCGACCATTGGTGGAAGGCTGCTCTCTCAACTATTCCTCCTGATCAGGTTGTTCCTCAGACTAAGTATCCTCCTGATCTTCTTCTGTGAAAATGTTAGTACCTGTATTAGATACCAAAGTCTGTCTTTTTGTCTGTTCTTCTTGGTGCCCCTGCTGCTCTTGGACCAAGGGAACTTCTGCAGTTTGATCCTCTACCGGCATATCACGCAAAGCTCTATCCTCCATGAACTTAACATCACGTCTTATCACAACCTTCCCGCTGCTAGAAATATAGATCCTATATGCCTTAGAGGTTTCACTGTATCCTACAAAATACCCCCTTTCTGCAGTTTGATCAAGCTTGCTTCTCTTCTCGCTTGGTACCTGACAATATGCCATGCTACAAAATATCTGAAGGTGCCCTACCTCCGGTTTCTTCCCTGTGAAGAACTCTTCATGAGTCTTCTTCCTCAATGCTCTATGAGGAGTCCTGTTCTGGATGTACACTGTCGTGTCGTAGGCTTCAGCCCATAAATATGTTGAAATTTGGTACCGGAGGACAGGTGGTTCCCTAAGGCTTTGATCTTTGGCCTAGGGAAAAGTGTCCAAAAGAATTTAATTTTTCTCCTAAAGTGACTTTATAATTTTTATAAAGTCAAATCTAATTTTAAAGTGACTTTAAGTGATAAAGTTACTCAAGTGACTTTATAAAGTTATAAAGTCAAATCTAATTTAAAAGTGACTTTAAGTGATAAAGTTACTAAAGTCTAATTTAAAGTGACTTTAATAAAGTCAATGTAAAATTAGAAAGGAAAAGTGACTTTGGAAATAAATGACTAAGTGGGTCTTTATTAAAGTGGGGTGAATTAAAAAATAGAAAGTGAGATTTAAATGAGCATTTAATCTCAGCCCTAGATCTCAATCTATCTCAGCCATTGGATTTAGGGATTCCCCAAAAGTCACTTAGGGTTAGGTTAAAGGAGGAAAAGGAGGAAAAGATCATTCATTTCTTTCATGAGCAGATTGGGAGAAGGAGAGCAAGAGAGCAAGGGAGATTTCTGGGTAGTGAGGAGGAGGAGGCAGCAGCTTGGCACGCATTCCAAGGCAGCATTTCAACAAGACAAGTGCAGCAGATTTAGCAAACAGCAGGCAGATTTTTGGCACGGTTTTCTAGGCAGGGAGGCCGTACAGCAATATTGGGCACGGAAATCGAGGCAGCAAGGGGTTGTACGGTACAGCAGAGTTTTGCAGCAGTTTTGGCACGCAAATCGAGGTTTTGGACAGCAGCATTAATTGCTGTTTGCACAGATTTTGAGGTCGTACAGCTGCATTTATTGCATATTTCTGGGCACGCAAATCGAGGAGAACGTACAGCATTTATTGTTGTTCTATTTTTGCTGTTTGTACATTTTCCGAGGCAGTGGTTAAGCACGGAAAAAGAGATAAGTTGTAAAACTCTGTTTGCTGATTTTTATTTTGCTGAATATTTCTCTCACTGTAAAAAGCATTTTTCCAGAAATAAGAAGGAGCTTTCGAACTGGTTTTCCCCAAGAGTTGTAGGGGGTTTTTCCAGGGTCACCTTGACCAAAAATTACTGTGTTATGATGTGTTGAATGGTTGTTTGTTACTGCTGTTTTTTTATTTTTGCATTTTCCAGCATTCTGAAAAATTTCCAGAATTTGTGTTTTCAGCAAAATTTATTTTCCAGTTGTTGAATGTATGGTTATGGGAAAGGGCATTTAACTATTTTGGAGTAATAAGGTGAAAACTGAAAACCGGGGTGGGAAACTATAAATTTCTACATGGTATCAGAGGTTGAGTGCTGAAAAGCAGTTTGAGACAGCAAGGAGGAAAATTACAGCCTGCTGATTTTTTCACTCAGAAAATTCCAGCAAGCTGATTTTTCACAAACATCAGTTTTATCTTTACCATAGCAGTGCTATTTTTCAGTTTTAGGACAGCAGGATGTCTTTGGGACTGAGGGTGGAGGATAGGTTGGATGGGCATTCCAATTACAGCATTTGGAAGGAGAGAATGCAGAGTATCTTTGAGGAGGCAGAAGTCTAGGACATTATGGTGCATACCACACAGAACCCTGTAAATGTGCCTACTGATGCTACTCAGTTGGCAGCATATAATAAAAAGAACAACAAGGGTAAGAGACTGATTCTAGACGGAATCAAAGACCATTGCATTCCTCTTGTGAGAGGAAAGAGAAATGCTCATGAGATGTGGACAGCATTGTCCAATCTCTACCAGAGTACCAATGAGAACCGGAAAATGGTCCTGAAGGAGAAGCTGAAGACCATTAAGATGGGTAATGATAGTGCAGTTGGATATCTCACAAAGATTACTAATGTGAGAGATGAGTTGGCAGCGATTGGAGAGGCCATTCCACCCACTGAGTTGGTGCGGATTGCGGTGAATGGCCTCCCCCGTTCATGGATGAACTTTGCTGATGGGGTTTGTGCACGTGAGACCCTTCCCACATGGGAGAGGTTTTGGGATGATTGCATTCAGACAGAGATCAGGAAAGGTCAGCTTGGGGCAGCCAAGCCAGTTGAGCAGGATGAGGATGTAGCACTATTGGCAGGACGCAAGAAAGGCAAAGGGAAGAAGCAGGCTTCCACAAGCAATGGTGGGGGCAAAGGCAAAGGTAAAGGTAAACAGGATAACTCACAGAAGGACTATTCCAAAGTGAAGTGTTGGAATTCTCAGAAGATGGGACACTATGCAGTTGTGTGTCCGGAGAAGAAGAAGAAGAAGGGGAAGAACCAGAGCATGGCAGCTTCAGCAGAGGTTGAGGACTTTGCAGATCGCTTTGATCGGGAGTTTGGGTTCATTGCGTGTGAGTCTTCTAGTGCAGGATTATCTGCCATAGAGGTTCAGAGGGAGCATGCATTTCCCTCGATTAGTGGAGCATCTTCGGGTATCTGGTATGTGGACAGTGGGGCTTCACGTCACATGACAGGAGTCCGTGAGTACTTCTCAGAGCTTTCAGAGAGTGGCATTGATGTAGAGGTAGTACTCGGTGATGACAGAGTTGTTAGAGCAGTCGGTGTGGGAACATTGACATTTCAGAGGGAGTCCAAACCTCCCTTGAAGGTGTCGGATGTTCTTTATGTGCCAGGGATGAGGAAGAACCTCATATCCGTCTCAGCTTTGGAGGACAGAGGATATGAGATATTGTTCAGGGGAGGACAGGTGTTGATGTATCCCAGGGGCACTCCAGCTGATTCAGCTAGAGTGATAGGTGTACGCCATGCAAAGGTGTACAAGTTTGCATTCCAGTCCCTTTTGGCATTGAGCAGTAGTACCGACAGCAGAGCTAGCAGTTCTGAGCAGTGTGAGATTTGGCACCGCAGGATGGGGCACATGTATCATGGAGCCTTGAGGACTTTGCGGGAGATCACTACAGGTGTGCCAGATTTCAGTACTGATCACTTTGATACTTGCGGAGGATGTGCGATGGGCAATTTTGCCAAATCCCCTTTTCCCAGCAGTGACAGCAGAGTGACTGGGATACTTGATTTGATTCATTCCGATGTGAGCGGTCGGATGTCTCATGTTTCCTTGAGTGGATATGAGTACTATGTGTTATTCATTGATGATCACTCCAGGAGGACCTGGATTTATTTCTTGAAGACCAAGAGTGGGGTCTTCAAGCGGTTTCAGGAGTTCAGAGCTCTTGTGGAGACACAGACAGGTCGGAAGATCAAGTCCCTGAGGTCGGACAATGGAGGAGAGTACACCCTTAGAGAGTTTGTTGACTATTGTGCGGAGGCAGGCATTAGGAGGGAGCTCACTGTTCCTTACAACCCCCAGCAGAACGGGGTTGCGGAGAGGAAGAACAGATCCATCGGAGGGGCTGCCAAAGCCATGTTACATGATCGGGGGTTGCCATTGTTTTTGTGGGCAGAGGCCTGCAACACAGCTGTTTACTTGCAGAACAGGAGTCCGCATCGTGCCTTGGGGCACATGACTCCGGAGGAGGCTTTTTCTGGGAAGAAGCCTGATATTGGTCATCTTCGTATCTTTGGGTGCATTACATACTCCTACATACCCAAGGAGAAGAGGACCAAACTAAAGCCCACCGCAGAGAAGGGTATCTTTGTGGGCTACAGTGAGACCTCCAAGGCCTTTCGGATTTACATTCCTGCGCAGAGGAAAGTTGTTGTCAGGCGGGATGTGAAGTTCGAGGAGGACAGGGCCTTTAGGAGGTCACGGGAGTTAGAATATCTGGATCAGCCAGACCCTCAGCAGCAGTTGAGTCAGTCGCAGGGATCCAGTGGGCAGGGATCAGGAGGATCCGGAGGTACATCTATGACGATGTCAGGTCCGTCAGTGGGGAGTGGCTCACCGAGTCAGAGAGGTGGTGCTACGGGCAGCATGCAGAGCAGTCCACAGAGCAGTTCACTGGGGAGTCCACTGATGGATAGTTCACACGGTACCTCAGCATCTACAGGTTCAGGTGCAGGCAGGAGGACAGCAAACAGACAGTCAGGAGTTCAGGCTCCTGATGTTGAGGAGGAGGAGTTTTATTCTCCAGCAGGAGAAGTGTGCTCGGGGAAGAGGAAGCCCAAGTGGCTTCAGGACACCTTGAGAGATGCCACATCTGTTGCTGAGCCTAAGAGGCCGGTCAGAGAGAGCAGACCACCTGAGAGGTTTTGTAGCTATATGGCGATGGCTACCAGCATCCTTGACTCTGAGCCTTCTAGCTATGAGGAGGCAGCTAGCCAGCAGGTCTGGAGAGAGGCCATGCAGGAGGAGTATTCTTCTATCATGAAGAATGATGTTTGGGAGGGGGTGCCGAGGCCTGAGGGCAAATCCGTGGTTACTTCCAGATGGCTTTACAAGGTAAAGCATGCTGCAGATGGCAGCATTGAGAAATTCAAAGCGAGGTTTGTGGCTAGAGGGTTCTCCCGGGTAGAGGGAGTTGATTATGAGGAGACCTTCGCTTCCGTGGCTCGATATACTTCGATTCGCTCCATTATATCGATAGTAGCAGAGATGGGTTGGAAGATCCACCAGATGGATGTGAAGACCGCATTTCTCAATGGCTTCATACAGGAGGAGGTGTACATTGAGCAGCCACAGGGCTTTGAGGTGCATGAGAAGGAGTCCCATGTGTGCAGACTGAAGAAGGCCCTTTATGGCCTGAAGCAAGCTCCCAGAGCTTGGTACTCCAGGATAGATACTTACTTGCAGAAGATGGGTTTCACAAAGGGTGAGGCAGATCCGAACATTTACTATATTGTGATAGGTGAGGAGCCTCTCATTCTGGTGCTGTATGTGGATGACTTAGTCATTACAGGTGCATAGAGACTCATAGAGCACTGCAAGAGAGATCTTGCGGCGGAGTTTGAGATGAAGGACATCGGCTTGATGCATTACTTTTTGGGTTTGGAGGTGTGGCAGGAGGAGGGGCATTTCTTCCTGGGGCAGGGGAAGTATATTGTGGACATCCTTAGCAGATTCCACATGGAGGATTGTAGACCCATGTCGACACCGATGATCACCAACTGGAAGAAGCTTCATGCTTCGGATTCCGAGTTGGTGGATCCCACATTGTACAGACAGCTGATTGGTTCCTTGATGTATTTGGTCAACACTAGACCAGATATCTGTTTTGTAGTCAACACGATGAGTCAGTTTATGTGTGAGCCTAGGAAGGTTCACTGGGTGGCTACAAAACACATTTTGCGGTACTTGCAGGGGACAGTGGATTATGGTCTGGACTACAGGCAGGGGGATGGAGTGAGATTGGCAGGTTACACTGATTCTGATTGGGCAAGTTGTGCTTTTGATAGGAAGAGCACTTCAGGGTGCTGTTTTGGGTTGGGTTCGACAGTGGTGTCATGGTTCAGCCAGAAGCAGCAGTCAGTAGCATTGAGTTCGGCGGAAGCAGAGTATATGGCAGCCAATCTAGCTAGTTGTGAGGCCATCTGGCTTCGCAAGATGTTGTTTGGCTTATTTGGTCAGCCGTTGAGACCTTCAGTGATTTACTGTGATAATCAGAGTTGCATTAAACTCACGGAGAATCCAGTATTTCATGACAGGTCAAAACATATCGGGATCAAATATCACTTCATCAGAGACTATGTTCAGAAAGGAGCTGTAAAGCTTGAGTATATTCCCACTGATGAGCAGGTTGCAGATATTCTTACCAAAGCCTTACCACGGGGCAAACATGTCTACTTCAGAGACAAGATGGGTGTGGTGAGGAACACCTTCCTCGGTAAGAGGGAGTGTTGAAATTTGGTTACCGGAGGACAGGTGGTTCCTAAGGCTTTGATCTTTGGCCTAGGGAAAAGTGTCCAAAAGAATTTAATTTTTCTCCTAAAGTGACTTTATAATTTTTATAAAGTCAAATCTAATTTTAAAGTGACTTTAAGTGATAAAGTTACTAAAGTGACTTTATAAAGTTATAAAGTCAAATCTAATTTAAAAGTGACTTTAAGTGATAAAGTTACTAAAGCCTAATTTTAAAGTGACTTTAATAAAGTCAATATAAAATTAGAAAGGAAAAAGTGACTTTGGAAATAAAAGACTAAGTGGGTCTTTATTAAAGTGGGGTGAATTAAAAAATAGAAAGTGAGATTTAAATGAGCATTTAATCTCATCCCTAGATCTCAATCTATCTCAACCATTGGATTTAGGGATTCCCCAAAAGTCACTTAGGGTTAGGTTAAAGGAGGAAAAGGAGGAAAAGGTCATTCATTCTTTCATGAGCAGATTGGGAGAAGGAGAGCAAGAGAGCAAAGGAGATTTCTGGGCAGTGAGGAGAAGGAGGCAGCAGCTTGGCACGCATTCCAAGGCAGCATTTCAGCAAGACATTTCAGCAAGACAAGTGCAGCAGATTTAGCAAACAGCAGGCAGATTTTTGGCACGGTTTTCTAGGCAGGGAGGTCGTACAGCAAGGCCATACAGCAATATTGGGCACGGAAATCGAGGCAACAAGGGGTTGTACCGTACAGCATAGTTTTGCAGCAGTTTTGGCACGCAAATCGAGGTTTTGGACAGCAGCATTAATTGTTGTTTGCACAGATTTTGAGGAGGCCGTACAGCTGCATTTATTGCAGATTTCTGGGCACGCAAATCGAGAATGTACAGCATTTATTGTTGTTCTGTTTTTGCTGTTTGTACATTTTCCGAGGCAGTGGTTAAGCACAGAAAGAGAGATAAGTTGTAAAAGTCTGTTTGCTGATTTTTTATTTTGCTGAATATTTCTCTCACTGTAAAAAGCATTTTTCCATAAATAAGGAGCTTTCGAACTGGTTTTCCCCAAGAGTTGTAGGGGGTTTTTCCAGGGTCACCTTGACCAAAAATTACTGTGTTATGATGTGTTGAATGGCTGTTTGTTACTGCTGTTTTTTATTTCTGCATTTTCCAGCATTCTGAAAAATTTCCAGAATTTGTGTTTTCAGCAAAATTTATTTTTCAGTTGTTGAATGTATGGTTATGGGAAAGGGCATTTAACTATTTTGGAGTAATAAGGTGAAAACTGAAAACCGGGGTGGGAAACTATAAATTTGTACAAAATATCTGGGCAAATCAAGGTCGAATAACATGGCCTTGGCTACACCTACAATTGTCCTGTTTTTCCGTTCTGCCACGCCATTCTGTTCAGGATTGTATGGCGCAATCCACTCCCTCCTGATGCCCTCCTTTGCGCAAAAATCTGTGAAGTCTCCATCTATGTATTCTCCACCATTATCTGAACGCAATGTCTTGATTTTCTTCCCCATCATATTTTCAACAAGAGCCTTGAATTCTTTGAACTTTTCAAAGACTTCATCTTTAGTCTTCAGGAAGTAGATCCAGGTCTTCTTGGAATGATCATCGATGAATGTGACAAAATATTTGCCACCCTTGAGAGCGTTAGTGGACATTGGTCCACAGATTTCGGAGTGTATTAGTCCTAATATGCTTGCTGCTCGGTTTTCACTTATGGGAAAGGTTGCCTTAGCGTACTTCCCAAGTACAAATCCTTGGCATAAATCATCATGCTCTGTGCTGAGAACAGGTACCCCATCAACTGTTTCTCTGAGCATCTTCAATGCACCATGGTGCAAGTGCCCCATTCTTCTATGCCAAAGTTCATTCAACCCTTTCTTGTCTTCAAGATTACTACTAATTAGTGGCATCTGAGATTCAAGCTCCAACTTGTATAGTTTGTTGCTTCTAATTCCGACCTGCCTTGTTTGCTTCCAACTTGGGTGCTTGACATATACCTTCTTCCCAATAAAGTGTATGTCATACCCTTTGTCCTACAACTGGGATATTGAGATTAAATTCATCCCAAGCCCCGGCACATGTAGCACATCTGTGATCTTGACACTGGTTCCGGCTTCCGTCTGAAACACTACAGCTCCTCTCCCAACTGGAGTGCATTTCGTGCTATTCCCCATAGTGATTTGGAAGTTCCTCTGCTCCTCCCTATAGCTCGAGAAATATTCTTGCACTCCAGTCATATGGGCTGAAGCCCCGCTATCAATATACCAGATTCCTGCAGATGCTGAACTTGACAAGCATGCACAATCCTCTTCTAACCTAGAGGATAAAACATCTAAGTCTGCCATACTTATTTGTGCTTTCTCTTCTCTATGTTCGTCCCTTCTGAAGCTTCTAGTTTGCACAGTCTCCTCTCTGACCCTACTTCCTTGGGATCTGACTGCTCTCATACCATGTGAAAATTCTATAATGTAGAATTCTACTGCATCTACTGATTATATTTCTTCTATTGCATTCTCAACACAATTTTTTAACATTTCACTATGTTAAATATCAAAATAGAATATGCTGCAGACTTCACAATAAATAAACAAAGAAATAACACAAGTATTCACACATAGACACCGTTATTTCTGGACAATTGTCCCCGGAAAAACCCAACTCGGGAAAAACCGATGCAACAGATCTCAGGGTTTCTTTATTATGCAGAAATTATGAGTACAAATGTTTGATTGTTATTATCAATCAATCACCTAAAGAGATCTGAAGAGAATAGGCTAGTGAGACAATTCTCACTTTACCACGAAGTTCCGGCACTGACCTGCACCCGCACTGAGTAGCTCTGCGTGATCTTTGCGCAATGACTGTGTCCCACGCACTATCACTGTGTCATTGCTGCTGCTTGTGACTGCCTCGGTGCTTACTGCTGGGTGAGACTAGAGTTTTCTACCCTTCTAGAAATTTCCCCCAGATACTAGATGAACCCTCAGCTGCCTCTCCAACTGAAATCAAAACTCCCTCTGCCGCTCTGCGCTAGCCCAGCATAACTGCTGCTTGGCTATCTCTGCGCTGCTACTATGGCTCCCTTCTCTCTTCTCTCCCTGTACTCTCTATGCTTCAGAAACTCTCCCTCTTGGAGATTTCACCTTCCCCTCTCTGCAATCGAGAATCACTTTGATTCTTCCTTCGACTGAAGAAATCGATCTCTAGATTCTTTCTCCGTCTAATGTGTCTTCCAAATGCCCATTGAGCTCTCCTTTATAATCTTTCATTGACTCATCAACGACCAAGATTAAATCATAATCAAGGGCTAAGATTAACTAAGAGTTGATCCATGACTTTATCTAGAAGATTCACACTTAGTTTAATTAATACCCTTTAATTAATCATTTTCCCTAAGTTTAGACTTAGGAAAACTTTAAAAAACGATTAATTAATTTAATTAAATCATCTCTAAGTGGAATTTTCCAAAATCCTTTCTGGGTATTATGGAATACTTGTGTCTTAGTCTATATACAAGATCACAAGGCTAGAGCACATCCGATGCTACCATAAATCAACAGGTGGCTGAGAAGCAGTATCGGTAGACGGGGCGGATTTCTGCTTTACAGGAGCAAGAGAAGACTTATGGAAAGTCTGAGAAACGGAGCCAAGTGGTGTTATCGGTGCTTTGGAAGTTCCAGCTCGTGGAGCATTGGGAAAGAGATCATAAAGCGTGCCAGACTGGGAGTAAAACAGATCGAGGTACTGAGCACGAGCAATGGCCTGCTCTTCGGTGACACATGCCCCCATTGCAATGTCTTTAGCTATCGGATCGACACAAGAGGTAGTGAACCAGTCGGTCAGAGGCTGATCAGGGATTTCAAACTTGATCAAACAACGACGCCCTCTCCATTCATGAATGTGATCGGAGATATGTGTGGTCATATCTTGTTTCAAAGACGTAAGGAGATGTGTTCCCGTTTCATAGTGAACCGATAACTGAAAGTGTGTGAGAAATGCCATTGCAAGAGAATTGAAATCTTGGGAGATTCCACGAGAGAGTTCAATGTACCACTTTGCAGCGTCACCAGTGAGGGTCTTTTGGAAAAGACGTAAACGAATAGAATCATCAATCCAGGAATTAGAGGAGCACCATAGGTGATACGTCATAACATGTGCCTGGGGGTCTTCTCCGGAGTTGTCTTCGAACTTGGGACAATCACCTGGAATCTTGGTGGAAACTGGGGGCCAATATGAATTATGAAGAATGGGATCATTAGTTAACTTCGACACATCGAGCAGTTCCAATGTAGCATGGAATGGAAATTGCAAGTTAAAAGGCATCGCAGGCCTTTGATAAAGACCTGTGTTAGGGTTCCAACCAGGTCAGGAGAAATTTTGAGCCCACATGCTCTATCCAGGAGGATTTTGTCCATAGGGGGTATAATTTTGGAAATTCTGCCCATATCCTAGTAGGGGACCAGGGTACTGGTTTTGAGTAAACCAATGAGGCCCAGTTTGAGCAACGTATGGATTCTGTTGCGAGAGGAAGGCAATGCCTTGGGGTTGACCTTGTGCCATTAAAGGTTAACCTTGGGAAACCAACGGTTGGCCTTAAGGAATTAAAGATTGGCCCCAAGGCTGACCAGGCTGTCCCTAGGGTCCAAGTTGGCCCGGATGTTGAGGCTGACCAGGCTGTCCCTAAGAACTAGGTTGACCTGATGGTAGAGATGAGCTAGGATGCCCCTGAAGACCATGTTGACCTTGCTGGCTGACAGAGGGTTGACCTTGTTGTACAAGAGGCTGGCCTTGCTGAACGTAAGGCTGGTTCTGTTGTACAGAAGGTTGTCCCTGAGGTGGATAGGTTTGCCCCTGATGACCATAAGGTGTTCCCTGTTGAACGTAAGGTTGACCTGGATGACCGTATGGTTGTCCCTGTTGGGCCGAAGGTTGTCCCTGTAAATGGTAGGGTTGTCCCTGTTGGGCCGAAGGTTGTTCCTGTAAATGGTAGGGTTGTCCCTGTTGGTACGTGGATTGATTCTGGTGAACCAAAGGTTGATTTGTTTGAACATACAATGGACCTTGCTGGACAAGCCCATAGTAATATACGTGATTCCCGAACTCATCATAGAGATGTGGTGGATTGGTCAGAGCCTGAACCTCCTGAGAACCCTGAAGGAGGTAGTTCTGATGTTGAACAACCATCATATATTGGTCGTACGACAAACCTCTCAGAATAGGATTAGAAGGGATAGGCGTACTACCAATAGGTTGATTGACTCCCGATACGTGAGGTTGTGATCCACTCACAATGGACCCAGCAGACATCGCAGAAGCATTGGGATTTGTTCCTCGAACAATAGTAATTGACGAAGACGATGTAACCATACTGACGGATGGTGCGGAGGAAGCCACACAAACAATGGGTTGGGTTGGGACAGCCCTGATAGTTGTCTGAACAATGGGAATCATGGAGGATGGACCCGACACAAACTACCTTGAAGAAGGAGCCGCAATACTTGACCATATCGGGTTCCGGTACAAAGATGAAGCACTAGAAATCAATTGTCCCAAAGTACGGTAACCAGCCGAGAGTGGCTGAGAGGAAGGCTGAGACATATCATAAGGAAAATTTTCGGGAGGGAATTGATATTCCCCAGTAGATATGAGAGTCTCTTCACTACTAACAGGACTCAAGGCATCCATGTCAGACGAAGACATGTTGTCAAAGAAAAGCTGGCGAACGAAGGAGGGAAAAGCACGTGACAATGGTGTCAAAGGTAGGAATCTTCTCTTAGAAAGAAAAAAGGATCCAAGGGCTGCCAGTTGATATCAAACGGCTCCTTAGGGGGAGACCGAGAGGCAAGAGGTTGAATGCTCGGGATGACGGCAAGTTCAAGGCCTTGAGTCTCAACAGACGAGGGTGTCTCAGAAGAGACTATGGGGAGAGACTCTTCACCACGAGGTAATGAAGAGGAGGTCGAAACAGGTGGTTCCGCCACAGTGACTTTGTCTCAAAAGAAGAAGAGAAAAGAGACAATTAATTAGAGGTTTTGACAACAATCATTAAGGAATTACTCATGATCCGGCCAAGAAATAGCTTACTGGGCATGTGATGTAATTGTGGGCAATTAATTTTTATAACATTGAAACAACACTCTGTCTTTTCATGTTTTAAGAATCGAGAAAAGGACAAAAGGTGACTGTAGTCACTTCCAGTTTGAACGAGCTCAAAAGGACAAGTGCTCGATGATCTTTTCAAATTTAAAGAGTCACGGAAAGATCAAAATGACTACTCAGGAACTCTAGGCAAAAGGGTGTACCAAGCTCCCGTGAACTGCAATATGCACCTTGGAAAATAAATTTACCAAGGACTTAACGTACGTGCAGGCAATCTCCCCGAATGTTGTGTTCGGTGTATCACAGTTACAGGGTGGCAGACTCAGCTTCCTATGGATAAAGGATTGCAACCTAAAAGGGTCCCCCTTTATATATGCGATGGTACGAGGAGCACAAGTCTGTACTAGCGTTGTCTAATGCAAGATTGCGAGCGACAGCTACTAGGTTTAATGATGTCGAAACACGTCACTAACCTAAACCTCTAAGTGTGAGCGTTAAGTTTCAATGCTTCCTTAGGTTGATTGAGTTGATTTTATGGTTTATCTTGAAATTAGGTTTCAGTTTCAAGGCCCTACTGAATGTTACCTCAAATCTCTAATGTGCAAGTATATGAGAGAAAGAATATCGTTTCATTTCGATGAAAAGCTAACTAAGTGAAGGATAGAGGTTCGCAACAAAGTAGCAGTCAAGCAAATGCAAGAATGACAGTTTCCCCTATTCTACTAACACAACCAAAGCAGAAAATGAAAATTTTTCTTTTGTCTTTCACTTTCCAATGAAAAAGGGAACCTAATAACGCAAAAGAGTACTTTTCATTTCTGAATGAGAAGGAAGAATGCAATTTTTTTGTTCGTTTGTATAAGTGATAAGCAACAATGCAATACTACACTAAAAAATAACAAATACTAGCTTCGAGTAGCTTTGAACGAGATCGTCAAAACATGAAGAGATCAACTCCAAGAAAACGTAAACACGCACTCAAAACTAGGCATGCATTTCCTTATGCAAAATAAAGGGCTTTTTAGTCGACTCAACAAGCAATGTGATCTATGCTCGGGGCGATGGAGGGAGAATCAAACAAACACGGAATGAAATCTTGACAACCCTACTTCACGTACAATTAACTGAAAAGACCAAGCAACCACACAAAAGGCTGAAAATGAACAACCAAACTGACTCATAACAGATCAGACACCCAACAAACATGCGACCAAGCGAACGGTTCGAAACACCTAGAAACCCTAGGATGGATAAGCCATATTGTTCGAACGAGAGATAACAAAAATGGAATGAATGAGATAGCCAAGTCAGGAGATAAGAGCTTGATGGATCAATCCAAGCAAAAAAACCAACCTATAGGATAAGACACACTGGAAACTCAGTGCAAAAGGCCCAAAATTCAATCTTATAGGAATCGGCACAGTTGTTCAGCAGCATTCGGCACCGAGCAAGCAAAATCACGCCTGTATTAATGACCACTCGTGCAGATGGGCGCGACTGTTAGACAATTGGCTGCGCCGAGCAAGAAAAAAAAGGAAAAAACAAAGGGCTTGCTAAGAAAAACCAAACTTATCACTCTAGAAAAAGACTAAATGGCTAGAAGCAGTCAAACAAGCAAAAAACAGCAGAGAAATGACAATTAGGCCAAAGTTGGACAGCCAATCAAAAATTCAAAACAAACAATAAGAGACAACAGGCATTGACATCCCCAGTATGGTCGCCAACTTGTTGTGCAGGAAAATCACCTCTGCGGACAGAGGCGATCCCTCTAGCCCTAGGGTGGGTCTAGCAACAACGGAACATGCTGGTTTCTAAATTCCTAGTTCATAAATGAAATGCAGATTGGAATAGATGTCCTACCTCAATCCAACGCTCTTAACGTAGTACATTGCAGTGATCCCTCGATCTTTGTTCTTCAAGCCTTGCACTCCATTGGTAGCGATATCCACACTTCTGCACAAAGATCAAGCAAACACTAACAACATACGAGCATACATATTCGTTTACGACTATCTAACTAGTCAAGGAGAGTCAGAAACTTTGAATATTAACATAGACAAAGATGGAACTAGAAATCAGTCATGTCATATTAATATATAAAAGGGAGTTTACAACCTGCACCTTGACATTGTAGACCTCCTTTGACGGGTTCAGTCGGGCATGTCTCCAAAGCATTCATTCATCGATTTGGCTCAAAGAGGCGAAAGGCTCAAACTCTCTCTCACAACTATGAACTATTCTCTACTATCTTCTGCACACCAGCTCTTGGTCTATTCTAGCTAGCAGAATCGATGGGATGAAGAGGAATTTATAGGAGTGGAGAAAGAGCTTTGGGATCCACTTATGGTGGAGGAAAGGTCTATCCCTTTGGGAAGTTGCATTTTTGTAGGAACTAGAAGGCCAAAGGGAGAAACTCGACCACATCCAGTCGAACAAACATCCATGATTCCGCCCACGAAGCTGTTAGATCTTAGAAGCTTCGTTTCCATATTAAAAAAACTTCCAAAAGTAGCTTGGCGTGGGGGTTCTTCAAAGACAGAGTGACCATAGCGCGAGGACCAATGCAAATCTGGCCATGGGTGCGAGGACATAACCACACCACCGCGCCGACCCAAAATTACATGTTTTTAAGGGTCTACTTCAGGAATGGTCCACAGAGATTTTGTTCCTTGCATGTTAAGGGATGCAATGACATTCATTATGATGTGTGACAGTACACAGGGGTCACTATGATGGTCCTCTAGTATTCGGAATAGGGAATGCAGGGACAGTGACAAAATGTTGTGTAACACACCCCATTCTGCTGGGGGTTGTAAGGAACAATGAACTCCCTCTTAATGTCTGCCTCAGTACAAAAATCCACAAACTCACCAAGAGTATACTCACCTCAATTGTCCGACCTGAGTACCTTAATCTTCCTGCCTGTCTAGTTTTCCACAAGAGCTTTGAACTCTTGAAACCGCTTGAAGACCTCACTCTTGGTCTTCAAGAAATAAATCCAGGTCTTCCTGGAGCGGCCATCAATGAATAAGACATAATACTCAAAGCCACTCAAGGACACATGAGACATTCGACCACTCACATCAGAATGAATCAAGTCAAGGATCCCTGTCGTCCTACTATCACTGTTGGGAAAAGGGGCTTTTGCAAACTTCCCCATAGCACATCCTCTGCATACATCAAAGTGATTAGAACTGAAATCTAGCACACCAATGGTGATCTCCCGCAATGTCCTCAAGGCCCCATGATACATGTGACCCATCCTGCGATGCCAAATCTCACACAACTCTGAACTGCTAGATCTGTTGTCGGTCCTGTCTTTGGTACTGCTACTCAATGCCATCAGGGGCTGGAATGAGAACTTGTACACCTTAGCGTGGCACACTCCAATCACTCTAGCTGAAGCAGTTGGAGTTCCCCTAGGATATATGAGCACCTGTCCACTCCTGAACAACACCTCATGCCCTCTGTCCTCAAGTGCTAAAACAAATATCAAGTTCTTCTTCATTCCAGGCACATATAGAACATCTGACACTTTCAAGGGAGGTTTGTATTCCTTATCAATGTCAATGTTCCAACACCGACTGCTCTAACAATGTTGTCATCACCAAGTACTACCTCCATATCAGTATCAATCTCTGATAGCTTTGAGAAGTACTCCCTGACTCCTGTCATATGGCGAGAAGTGCCACTGTTAACATACCAAATACTAGAAGATGCTCTGCTAGTAGAAGTAAGTGCACACTCCCTCTGAACCTGTATGGCAGGTGATACTACACTGAAGGACTCACAAGCTATGAATCCAAACTCTCGATCAAAGCTCTCTGAGAAGCCCTCTATCTTTGTAGAAGCTGCCATGGTTTTCTCTTTCCCTTTCTTATTTTTCTTCTCTATACACACAACATCATAGTGTCCTATCTTTTGACAATTCCAACATTTGACTTTGGAATAGTCCTTTTCTTTGCTTTGTTGCTTGCCTTTACCTTTTCCTTTGCCTCCACTAGTGGAAGCTCCCTTCTTTGATTTGTCTTTCTTGCTTCTTGCCAACAATGCAACATTGTCATCCTCCTCCCCCTATTTGGCTACCCCTAGATATTTCTCCCTGATCTCATTCTGAATGCAATCATCCCACAACCTTTCCCATCCGAGAAGGTTCTCACGTGCAACAATACCATCTACAAAACTCTCCCAAGACTTGAGAAGTCCATGCAAGGTATCCTCACCAACTCAGTGGGTACAATGGTCTCTCCTACGACTACCAACTCATCTCTCACCGAAGTGATCTTGGTGAGGTATGATGTAGCACTGTCAGTCTTAGCTATTCTTGGTGAGGTATGATGTAGCATTGTCAGTGTTAGCCATACTTTGGATTCTCTCCCTCCATGCACTGTAGTTACTCTACCCATCTAACTTGTCTTCAACTCTTAATCCCAAAGACATGATTCATTGTCCTATAAAACTGAAATTTCAAATCTGGGTAAAGGTTTTCTGTTTTCTGTGTAAAAATCAGACTGATGTAATTTACACACTGTTGTCCCAAAATGCAATTTCCAGCCAACTAAGCTCCGATACCATGTAAAATTTCAGTGACCACTTCGATTATCAATTTTACTTTATCACTCCATGCATTTAATGTTAAATCCAAGCATGATAAAAACACTAAAATATGGAAATGAAATTTGTTTCTAAAAATACCAAATTTGGAGATTTTACTACTGCTGGAAAATGCAGAAATAAATGCACAGTAAAAATATTACAGCCACACAGAAAATGACAGTGATTTTTAGTCAATGTGACCCTGGAAAAACCCCTTAAAACTCTTGGGGAAAACTAGTTTGAGAGCTCTTTATTTCTGAAAATCTTTTACAGAGAAAATGAAATATACAGAAAAATTTCAGCATTCAAAAAATACAACTTAACTCAATTTCCGTGCATCAACTCCACCTCGAAAATCATGCCACAGCACAACAAAAAAATTACAACAATAAATTCTATACGGCCTGCCTCGGTTTTCGTGTCTAGAAATCAATGTATGGTCATACGGATTGTACGGAAATGTACAACAGAATATCCTCCTCGAAATTCGTGCCCAACTCAACCTCGATTTTTGTGCCTCTACCTATTGTCTTTTTCCCTCAAAATCTCTGTCGTCCCTCCTTGGAATGTGAGCCAAATAGATGTACAGATCGTTGTCTTGGAATGCATGCCAACTCTTGTACGGATTTGTTGTGAATGCCTCCTTGGGATGCATGCCAAGATTTGTTGTTCTCCTTCACTTCCTCCCTGCTCAGAAAATCTCCTTGCTCTCTCTTGCTCTCTCAAATGCTCATGAAAGAATGAATGATATTTTCTTCTTCTTTTCTCCTTTTACCCTAACCTAAGTGACTTTGGAGTGATTCCTAAATCCAATGGCTAAGATAGCTTTAGGTCAAGGGCTAAAAATAAATGCACATTATTTTCACTTTTTCTATTTAATCACTCACCCACTTAAATAAAGACTCACTTAGCCTTTTATTTCCATAGTCACTTTTTCACTTTCCAATTCTTCATTGAATTTAATAAGGTCACTTTTAAATTAAAACGTAACTTTATCACTTATAAAGTCACTTTAATATTACACTGACTTTACCACTTATAAAATCACTTTTAGGAGAAGAAGTACAATAGAGTGGACACTTTTCCCTAGGCCAAAGATCAAAGCTATAAGGAACCACTTGTCCTCTAGTACCCAAAATTTAACAAAAAGTGGGAAAGAGCATAACTCAATGTCGATCAACCGAGATCCTTACCCGAGAGGGTCACATCCATCAGTCCAAGCCAAGAACATCCCTTTCAACATGCTCATATGTTGAAGCCTCACAACTTCAATTCCATAACACATCAATGCCAGAGCCCCATTGCTCCCTCTGCAACATATCCCAAATATAGTCACATCCAATATAAAAAATTCTTGGACCTAAAACATGGGATTCTCTGAAAGTCAGATCTCATTCTATATCACAGTCATGTCCAACATAAGCTCAAACAACTCTCGAAGGAAATTTCTCAATCACACTGCCTCACAACTAGTCATGCTAGCATCAATTTACTACCTTCTGTATTCAAAGCAACAAACTTCAGTTTCCAACTCATCTTGGAAATCATGGCAGACCCCAAGCTATAGTAGCACCATATGTGCTTATCCTATCAAAAACATTCTTAGTCTCAATCAACATCAGTGTATCCATCAAGTTTTCAGCAGCGTGTCTCAGTCTATGATTAATAGTTTCATATAGATATTTCAACACATATTTAGCAACAACCCAATATACATGTACATACTCTATCTGGATCAAAGAACATGTGACAAAGAAACGTTTCATCTGACTATATGCTCATCATGGGATCCATCAAATATGAATCTGAGGAGGAGTCTCTCTCAACTGCTTTAGTGTAATTCATCATGCTAAAATTTTGGCAACATACTTCTCTTAACAAGGAAGTCCTCATCATCTCTTCTAATCTCAAGTTGTTGATCATCTGGACTCAGGGGGTAGCTCCCTCTGGGACTGAACACGAAGATGATCTGATCCTATCATAAATAAATTTTCAGCACATATAACCAAATATAAAAGACATACCTGCAACCTTGAAGATAGGTTGGTGTCTACATCAAATGATCATCAATCCAAGTATGCCAAGACCAAAGGGCTTGCTCAAGTCCATATGGGACTTTCTTCCATCTGTAATCATCAATCCCATTTCATGCCCCTTCAAGTCCTGAGATAACTACAAATATGCTCCTTCCTCCATAGAGGAAGGTTGCTTCACGTGCATTTGACAATAGGAGCTAGGATCTCATCATAACCATCTTTCTCTAAAAGCATACTTCTTCTCATAGTTTGAACCAAATCATGGAAGCATCAAACACTGCTACATCTTAGCCATCAAGAATGGTCCTTTCACGAAGGACATATTGCTCTCAAGATCATATCAAATAAAACTCTGCTACATAATAATAAAACCCTCAGTTGCTACACGGGTTTTCCCAAGTTGGGTTTTTCAGGGGACATTGGTCCAAAAATAACTGTGTAAATTTATGTGTTTGAGCTAGCATTTCTTCCAGCATTTATTTCTTTGGCAGTTTATTTGTGTAGGTTGCAGTGTGATTGATTCAATATTTTCTATAGCAAACAGTAAATAAATTGTTAAAAAATAATTTAACAATTAGGGGTATTATTTCCAGTTGTTGCAATAGAATTTGGATCACCGAATTTTCACATGGTATCAGACGGCAGATGATCAGACAGAGAGCTCAGTGGCGAAAAAATGATGAGTTTCGTTGTTCTATGCGGGTAGCAAATCAAAACCCCAGAGGGCAGCGCAGCCACCTTGGCCAAGAGGTCGAATTTCTTGAGGAGAATCGATTTTTCTGTGAGAGGGACAGAAAAATTCAATCTCTCCAAATCGAGGGATTCCAAAGGTAGAGGGAGCAACCAATGTTTGTGAAAAATCTGCTACCCGAGATCTACTACAGCAACTGATTAGATTTCTTCTATTTGTTATTTAACTGAACAAATTATTTATCGTGTACTGCGGTAAATATCGAAATAAAATACACTGCAGTCTTCACAATTAAAAAATTCTGCGAAAGGTAAATGCAAGGAAAAATTCTAGCACAAGTACAATCACAATGATAGTTAGTTTTGGACAATCGTCCCTGGAAAAACCCAATGTGGGAAAACCAGTGTAGCAGATGAGGGTTTCTTTATTATTCTTCAGCAAAATC
This sequence comes from Pinus albicaulis, assembly GCA_034641835.2. Classification (NCBI taxonomy): domain Eukaryota; kingdom Viridiplantae; phylum Streptophyta; class Pinopsida; order Pinales; family Pinaceae; genus Pinus; species Pinus albicaulis. The sequence goes on from CM076569.1 coordinate 656,008,344, forward strand.
TCTTGTACAAAATACAACCAGCATAATGGAAGAGGAATGTCTGTGAGAAAGTTGCAAACAATTTTTCTCTTGCTCCACAGTGAAATTCTGACCCTAGAGAGGCCATATAGCCTCACTGCATTAGCCTCTGCGCAATGACTGCGCAATCCTAGTGTCACAACCTCTGCGCTGTCCTTGTCACTATGTCATAGCCTATGTGCTATCCATCCTTTGCGTTGCTTCCTCCGGCCTGATCCTGCACTCTCGACTCTTGTTGATGCCCTCCCTCTCCAACCTGAAACTCTCCCTCTAATTCGATTATCTCTTGCCGAACTTCAGCCAGTGACAAAATCGATCTTCTTGGGCAACTGAGTATCTGCCTGGTATATTTCCAAATGCCCATCGAAGTCCTTCTTATAATCATCTCGTTGAGAAATCAATGGCCAGATTAAAACATAATCAAGGGCTAAGATTAACTTGACTTGATCCTTGTCTTTTTCTAGCAAATTCACACCCAGTTATATTAATACACTTTAATTATTTTAATTCCCTAAGTTTAAACTTAGGCTGCCATTAAAATTAATTAATTATTTTAATAAAACCTCATCTAGGTGGAATTTCCAAAAACGCTTTCTGGGTATTTTGGAATACATGTGTCTAAGCCTTCTTGCAAAATTTGAGACTTAGAGCACATTCGATGCTACCAGAAATCAACACTCCCTCTTAGTAAGGAATGTGCTCTAGTAATGCAACCTACCAAAGCATCACCCTGACTTTGTAACATCTCTCTTTGTGTTGTTGATGTCTGACACTGTTGTCCACCAACTACTGCGTTGTTGCATCTATGTTGTTGTTAACCCTGCATACTGTTGCTAATTACTGCATTTGCACTGCAACTCCCTCTCATCTATTGCTGTTGCAACTAAGGACCCATCTATTTCTACTACTGAAACAAATTCTCTACCATACCCATCTGATCCCTGAATTGAATGAACTTAGCTCTTTCTACTATCTAGAGCCTTAGTGAGTACGTCTAATACCTGATCTCACGTGGGGACATATTGCAGCTGTACACAATCTCTGAACACAGTCTCTGATAAAGTGACATTTGATATCTATGTGTTTCGACCGATCATGAAATACTGGATTATCACAGTAAACACTGGTCGCTTCTATCCTCTTCCTTACAAGCTCACAAGCAGCTTCCTAAGCCATATAGCTTCGCATGTTGTTGTGTTGGCTGCCATATATTATGCTTCTGCTAAGCTCAAATCTACTGACTTTTTCTTCCTGCTGCACCAATAAATCATTCCTTATCCAACACTGAAACAGTACCCAGAGGTACTTTTTCGGTCTGCTGAACTCCCTGCCCAATCTGCGTCTGTGAACCCGCTCAATCTGACATCATCTCCTCGAGTGTATTTCAACCCATATCCGGTTGTTCCACGCACATATCTGAGAATGTGCCTAGTTGCTGCCTAATGTACCCTTTTTCGGTTCCACCATGAACTGACTAAGGGTGTTGACAGCGAAACAAATGTCTGCCCTGGTGTTGACCAGATACATGAGTGACCCAATGAGTTTTTTGTACAAGGTGGGGTCTATTTCCTATCTCCTGATGCATCTATTTTCTTCAATGTTGCGAACATCGCGATCGGGATTAAATCGACGAGGAGAAAAAATCGGAAAAAATCGTAAAAATCGGGAAAAAATCAGCACATACAAAAATATTCATTTTTTTTCAATATTTTTAATATCTAAAGCATCCACAACATAAAATAAATGCATTGACACATAAATATGAGAAAAAAACTAATATATAAGATGTGTAATATCATGTCTAATGCTACATCACCTACATCACACATAACAGTGAATCATGTCCTGAATACTAAGTCCTGAGTCTCAACTCAACCTTAAAATATCAACAAAAAATATAATAATGTATCTCATGTCATGAGTCATAATGTCATATACAAAGGAATGCACCAAATAACCTATATTATGAATTTCCTATGCCCCTCTTGTGAGAAAATGTAACAACTTTCCCTCTAGATGAAGAAACTGGTGGGGCTGGCAATGAACTTTGTTGTGCTCTAGAACTTGAAGCACCAGAACCTGAAGCACCAGGAGCCAAAGGAGGTAGACCACGTCCTCTACCGGTAGCAGGAGTAGGTGGTGTCACCTTCTCCTCCTACTCCTCCTCCTGCTGCTGCTGCTCCTCCTCCTCCTCCCCCTCCATTACCTCTTGCTCTATCCAATCAGGGGTTGACTACATGATAGGCCTCTCAGCCTCAACCCTCCAAGTAGCAGTGGTGTCAATCGCATTTAAAGAGTTGGCCCCCATATCAAGGGTCTTTTCAAGTCGTCTCACCCACAATCTAAGATTGTAGTAGACGTAAACCATGTCATTGAGGCGCTGGGACTCCAACCTGTACAAGGGTCATAAATTAATAAATTATATAATATATATTATAAATAATAAATTAATAATTATAAAAAAAATTATTTAATGAATTCAAAAAATCAGATGGAATATTTTAAGTTTTTAACTTGTTGCACTTTTTTGTGTGTATTTTTTCAAATACACTCCAGTTGCGCTCGCATTCTAAAGAGCTACATGTTTGGCTGAGTATTCTAATGGCAAGCTTTTGGAGTTTTGGTATTCTGTCACCATAGCTCCTCCACCATGCATCTACAAGTTACAACAAATAAGATAAAATTATAAAGTTACAAACATAAGAAAAAATTTAAAATAATGAAAATTCGAAAATTGAAAGTTGAAGCAAAGTATGGAGTTATGATTCATGAACTTGAAGAGACAATGAATTTTAAAACAAACTAAATCTTACCTGCCATTTTAGTATTCCTATCCTGGACAGCCATGTTAAAGCTCAATGTGCCACCTGCCATTCTGTATACCTCCATTTCTTTGGATATCTCTGCATGTTCTGATGGAGATACCATCTTTTGAACACAAGTGAAAAAGCCATCCATGACCTCAGCATCAAATAAGAAACCACATGAGTAAGCAAATTCGGAGTTCAAGAAGATCCCTGCAGCATGAATGGGACGATGGAGTGGTGTTGTTCCATCGCTCATCAATCACTTCCCATACAAGAAGTTGTTTCTGAAACCTCTCATTGCCCTTATTTTCATAGTAGTTGTGAATGGCTTCTTTGGCCCTATCCATGGCCTCATACAAGTAACCCATTGCGGGCTTCTCTCCATCAACTAATTTAAGAACCTTTACCAAAGGTTCAGGAATGTTGCACACCTCTTACACTCCCGCCCAAAAGCTTTTCTGATATGAAACCAACCTGCAGATGGCCTCTCCCTCTAGTTTGCGGTTGTATGTCAAAGCATGCCACTCCTCTGAAAAAAACATTCTCTTCAAATCCCACATAGAATTCAGGAGGGACTGAAGAGATATGAAACTAGTGGAAAACCATGTAATAGCAGGGCACACCAACTCCTTGTTGGTGAATGTTCTCATCAAATGAAGCACAGATGCATTATTATATATAAATTTTGTAATACCCTTTGATGATTCAACAATATCTTTGACAAAATGAATTTTTCTTATATCCTCCAACATCAAATCAATGCATTGTGCAGCACAGGGTGTCCAAAATATGTTAGGATGCCTCTCCATAAGTATCTTGCCAGCAACAACATAATTTGCAGCGTTGTCCATTATGATTCGGACAACATTTTGTGGACCCACCTCCAGAATAAACACATCCAATAAATCACATAATAATCGCTCATCTTTGACATGTGCAGATACATCAACGGATTTCATAAACATTGTCCCCTTGGAACAGCTGACCAAGAAGTTAATAAGGGCTCTACCCTTTTGATCAGTCCAACCATCTAACATCACAGTGCATCCTGTGACTTTCCATGATGCCCTTAACTCCTCCAATCTCTTGGTGCAGTCAACTTTTTCATTTTGAAGAATGTGCCCTCTATAGTCATCATATGAAGGGGCTTTGTATCTTGGGCCAACAACTGTGATAGCATCAATCGCAGCCTGGTAAAATGGATTGTTCCTGGCAACACTGAAAGGAATATCACTCCAAAGAAAAAGCTTGCCCAACTTGTCAGCGTCTTCTTTCTCCATTTTTTTAATAAGTGAGGAGATAGATGGTTGTGCACCGGGTGTGGTTCTAGGAACAAAATATGATGAGGTAGCTACGGGGTTGGGTGTAGAAAATGTTGATGGTGAGGAACCACTGCCACTCTCACGATCACCTCCAAACCCTGCTAGTTGACTCTTCAGAGCTATCTTGCTAAGTTTATTTGTTTCTATTCCTTCCAATGATTTGAGGGCTCTTCGGATTATTTCTGGATTTGTATTTGTGCAAGGCCCTACTTCATGTCCAGGAACTTGTGCAAAGTGGTATTTCAATCTGTATACCCCCCCTGTCATGTGGTGCCCACATAACTTGCAACTCAAATTTGATCTGTCAAACCCCTGATCAGGTTCACCAAATCCCACATAGAGTCCAATTTCATTGCCATGTTTGTAAATTTGTTGAACTCTTGAGTTTTACTGTAAGATGAAGTTTGAACTTTGAAATTTGAACCTAGGGCACAAGAAAAATTGCAAGTTAAAAAATCAAATAAAAATATTACAATTTTACATACAACATTTTGATTCTTTCACAAAAAAAACCCCTCAACTCAATGCAACAATAATGGGAAAAAATACACATTGAAACCCAATCAAAAATTATGGAAAGAAATTAGGAGCACAAGAAGAAATATAAAAATTAAATTTAACAACCAAATTTTTGCATTTTTGACCAAAATAAACCCTCTCCACTCATTAAAACAAAAAACACAACCAAATGCAATAAAAAATGATGAAAAATACATGGGTGATAGAAACCCATGGAAGAACAAGAAAAAATGGGTCAAATTTTATGCCCATACCTGGAAAAAACGTTTTGTTGAAGAAACTTGGTCCAAACTTGAATTTTGTTGGCTTGGGTTGCTAAATTCCTTCACTTTTCTCCTCTCTTGCCCTTGTTGATGACTTCTCCTCCTCCTTAGCTCTCTTTCTTGCCCACTGTCTACAAAAATGACCCAAAAAAAATCGAATTTGCATGTTATTGAGTCGTTGTTTGATGGGCCCATGATTTATACCCGTCGAATCGTGATTTTTTCATAAAAGACACGATTTTTATGTTTTTTTCTTCCGCGATTATATCGTCCAGGCGAAAAAATCGCGATGTTCACTTCAATGATTTTCTTCCAATTGGTGATCATAGGCGTCACCATGGGTTGGCAATCCTGCGTTCTGAATATCTTCAGAATCTTTGTAGCATATCTTCCTTGCCCAAGGAATATCTCTCCATTTTTCTGCCAAACTTTCAACCCTAGAAAATAATGCATCAACCCCATATCTTTCATGTCAAATTATGCTTCAAGATTCTTCTTTTAGTCCTTTATGAGCCTAGATTATCCTGTAAGAAACAACTCATCTATATATAATACCAAAATGAGTGGCTCAATCTCCACCATCAGATAGTAGAGATTGGGATCTGCATCACTCTTGACGAATCCCAACTACTGCAAGTAGCTATCAATCCGACCATACCATGCTCTGGGTGCCTGCTTGAGCCCATATAGGGCTTTCTTCAATCTGCATACATGAATTCTCTTCTCATGGGTTTCAAAGGCTTCAGTTGAATCTCCCATCCCATCTGAGCTGCTAGGAATATAACAGATCTAATGGAGGCATATTTGGCTACAGGGGCGAAAGTCTCCTCATAATCTATTCCTTCCTTTTGAGCGTACCCCTTTGCCACGAACCTAGCCTTGTACTTCTCCACACTGTCCTCTGCAATGTACTTGATCTTGTAGTTCCATCTTGATCCTACAATTGATCTATCCTCAGGTCTAGGTACCACTTCACAGACATCATTCGTCATGATAGACTTGTACTCTTCTACCATGGCATCCAGCCATACTTGGTGCTATACGACTTCCTGAAAACTGGAAGGTTCTTCAACCTGCGCTACCAAGGCTTGGTATCTGTCAGGTTGCCTACGCTGCCTTTTGTCGGTTCTGGGAGCTCCAACGAACTCCTCTGCATCCCTCAGAGTCTATCATACTTCCCCACTGGTTCTACCACTGGTGGTAGGAGGCTCCCTCAAATCCTCCTCCTATTCCTGTTGTTCCATCTGCTAAGAACTGCCAAAATCTTCTCCCCCTGAGGAAATGTTGGTACTAGTCATTGTACTCGATCCTGGTGTCTGTACTCCTGCTTGTCCTCCCAGCTGCCCCTACTGCTATTGGACTAAAGGAACATCCGCTAACTAATCTTTTGCTGGCATCTCATGAGATTTCCTGAAAGCTCTATCTTGCATGAACTTTGCATCTCGTCTCACTACAATTTTCCTACTGCTAGGAATGTAGATTCTGTATGCTTTTGAGGTCTCGCTATATCTTGTGAGATACCCCTTTTCTGCAGTCTGATCCAATTTACTACGCTTCTCATCTGGAATGTGACAATATGTCAAACTTCCAAATATCCTGAGGTGACTCACTTTCTATTTTCTCCCTGTGAGAACTCCTTCGGGCGTTTTCTTCCCCAATGCCCTATGAGGGGTTCTATTTTGAATATACACAGTTGTGTTACATGCCTCTGCCCATAAGAATCTAGGCAAGTCCTGGTCATATAACATAGCCTTTGTCGCCCCAACAATAGTTCTATTCTTCTGCTCCGCTACTCCATTCTATTATGGATTATATGGAGTTTTCCACTCTCTTTTGATGCCCTCCTTTGCGCAAAAATCCGTGAAGTCTTTGTCTATATATTCTCCACCGTTATCTGAGCGCAATACCTTTATCGTTTTCCCTATCATGTTCTCCACGAGAGCCTTAAATTCTCTGAACCGATCAAATACCTCATCGTTGGTCTTTACGAAGTAGATCTTGGTTTTTCTGGAGTGATCATCAATAAAGGTGACAAAGTATTCGCCACTGCTAAGAGCTCTTGTGGACATTGGGCCACAAATATCTGAGTGTATCAAACCTAATATGCCTTTTGCTCTGTTGTCTCTTCTGGGAAAAGTTGCCTTAGCGTACTTCCCTAGTACACATCCTCTGCATACGTCGTCATGCTCAGTACTGAGGACTAGAACTCCTATGACAGTCTCTCTGAGCATCTTTAGTGCTCCGTGGTGCAAGTGTCCCATTCGCCTGTGCCATAGTTCATTTAGATCTTTTTCGCCATCAAGATTGTTACCTATCAGTGCCATTGGAGACTCGAGCTGCAATCTATATAGTATGTTGCTTCGAGCTCCAGTTTGTCTCATCGTCTTCCAGCTTGGATGTTTGACATATACATTCTTTCCAATGAAGTATACATTTTATCCCTTGTCCTAAAACTGGGACACTGAAATAAGATTCATTCCTAACCTGGGCACATGCATCACATTAGTGGCTCTGATGCTGGTTCCTGCCTCCATCTGAAACGCTTTGGTGCCTCTCCTTGCTAGGGTGCATTTCGTTTTGTTTCCCATAGTGATCTGGAAGTCCATCTGCTCTTCTTGATAGCTCGAGAAATATTCTCGTACCCCAGTCATGTGAGCTAAAACCTGATTATCAATGTACCAAACACTTGCAGATGTTGAACTTGACAAGCTTCTTCCAATCTAGAAGATAGTTCAAAGACATATTGATTTTCCATACTTATCTGTGTTTCGATTTCTGACGCTTTTTCTGCCCAGAAAAAACTGCGTCCCACCTGAAGACTGCACTGCGCTGAAGCTGCTGCGTTGTTCCCTCTGTCACTAGCAAATTTTCGATCTGGAAATCTTTCACTCTGTCGACTCACTCAGAGAGAGATTTTCCCACGAATTTTTTTCGTCCTGTATTGGACTGCGCAATCCCTTAGGGGATTCAATCTACTGCCTACGCAATCTCCTGATCTCCCTATTTTGTTCAGCGCTAGCTCTTCTAGATCTGTTTTCTTTGCTCTGATACCATGTGAAAATTTCGTTACCCGGATTCCTACTGCAGCAACTGATTAGATTTCTTCTATTTGTTATTTAATTGAACAAATTATTTATCGTGTACTACAGTAAATATCGAAATAAATACACTTCAGTTTTCACAATAAAAAAATTTGCGGAAGGTAAATGCAAGGAAAAATGCTGGCACAAGTACAATCACAATGACAGTTGTTTTTGGACAATCGTCCTCGGAAAAACCCAATGTGGGAAAACTAGTGCAGCAGATGTGGCTTTTTTTATTATTCTTTAGCAAAATATCTTGTACAAAATACAACAGCAGAATAGAAGAGGAATGTCTGTGATAAATTTACAAACAATTTTTCTCACGCTCCATAGTGAAATTCTGACCCTGGAGAGGTGCTATAGCCTCACTGCGTCTCATTGTGTTAGCCTCTGCGCAGTGACTTCGCAGTCCCAACTTCACATCCTCTGCATTGTCTTTGTCACTGCGTCACAGTCTCTATGTTGTCCCTCCTCTGCGTTGCTTTCTCCGGCCTGATCCTGCACTCTCTATGCTTACTGATGCCCTCTCTGTCCAACCTGCAACTCTCCCTCTGATTCAATTATCTCTTGTTGAACTTCAGCCAGTGAGAAAATCGATCTTCTTGGGCAACTAAGTATCTTCTTGTTATATCTCCAAATGCTCATCGAAGTCTTTATAATCTTCTCGTTGAGAAATCAATGACCTGAATTAATACATAGTCAAGGGCTAAGATTAACTTGACTTGATCTTCGTCTTTTTCTAGAAGATTCACACCCAGTTCTCTTAATACACTTTAATTATTTTAATTCCCTAAGTTTAGACTTAGGCTGCCATTAAAAAATATTAATTATTTTAATAAAACCTCATTCGAGTGGAATTTCCCAAAATGCTTTCTGGGTATTTTGGAATACATGTGTCTAAGCCTCCTTGCAAAATTTGAGACTTAGAGCACATCTGATGCTACCAGAAATCAATAGTATTTTTCGTAGAGCCAATCTCTAACTGGACGCAGTAGTTTTGCAGCAGTTTGCTAGAGCACAACTAGTTTTGGGTGGAAGAAGAGCACACACTGAGGGAAAATTTTCCTCAAGGAACTTCTAGTCTCAAGAAGTTTGATTTCCCTTGCAGATGAGCAGTCGTTGTGAGCAGAGTTTCTCACTCCAGAAGGGAGTGCGAATAGCTGAGCAACAACTGAGCAGAAGGGAAGAGGAGATTTTCGACATTGTTTGAGATGGCCACTGCTGGACTACGAGATCAGGATAGGTTGGATGGTGCTTCCAACTATGTCATCTAGAAGGCAAGGATGTCCTTCCTTTTGGATGAATATGTCCTGAAGCCATTCATATATGCAGTGGTAGCTATCCCCACGGATGCAGATCAACTGAAGTAGTATAGAAAGGAGATGGCCCGAGCAAAGAGGTTGATCCTTAATGGTGCTCGGGATCACATTGTATCACATATAGCGGCCAAGAGAATGGCCAAAGAGATGTGGGATACACTTTCCATGTTGTACCACGACACTTCCGAGTAGCGGAAGATGTACTTGGAGGAGAAGTTGAGATGCACCAGGATGCAGAAAGGGGAACACATAGACCCCTTCCTCACTAGGATTCAGGAGATCCGGGACCAACTTGCAGTAGTTGGGGCAACACCTCAACCCACAAAGCTAATGCAATTGCACTCAACAGTGTCTAAGAGGAGTGGCAGGTATTTTTCCAAAGTATCTTGGGCAGAGACACCTTGCCAAGGTGGGACAGGATGTGGGTTGATTTGCAGCAGAAGGAGTTGAGACGAGACTTGGTAGAGAGCTCCATTAGTGGCAGCAGCAGCGGATCGAAGCAGGTGAAGGAGGAGGAGATATCATGTTCAAGTGCTCGCATCATTCAAATTTCATCATCAATCGGCAATTTGTTAAAGATGTAAACCCATTCTGCATGTTTGTAATGTAAATGATCTTAGTAGGACCATCATATGTGTAACAACCTAGATAAACTTATTATTTTGCTGACGATTTCTATCCTAAGAGGTTTTTTGTCTCATTGATTCATTTGTCTCTTGACACAAATGATCGGTAGATTTTTTCCCTCAAACCTCACCCCAAAGCTAGGGTGGATTTTGTCGTCAAGATATTAAGTGAGTCCTAGTGTTTTTTATTGAGTCTTTGTAAAAGTAATTTGGGAATAAGTCTAGGTAATTGGCTAGATTATTTTATTACAAATTATTTGGTCTACTAGATCATATTTTTTGAATCGCAGAATTTGGTAGATATTTGAGGGTCTATGAAGAACGAGTGTTCCCCCCTCATGGGTTAAATGTATTTATCTTATGTAAAGAGGGTTGGAAAAAATCGTTAATCCCTCGTGTCAATTAATTAAATTTTCTGGCAAAGATAAATTAAAATCCTAAGCTAGAAATTTACTTAATATGAGTCAATTAATTAATTTTTTTGGCAACATAAATTAAAATTATAAGCCACAAATTTAATTAATTCTAAGTCCTAGGAAAAATTAAATTATCCAACATTTAAAATTTGTGGGTTTTAAAGTTTTTAATTTTTGGAGGTCCCTGACCAAGGGGATATTGAAAATTCCAAGATATTTTGAACCCTTGGGCCATAGTAATTAAGTCAAAGTCAAATTTTTTAGGCAATTATCTCAAAATAATCATTTTTGAGTTAATTAAAATGAAATTAAAAGTGAAATTCGAATTTCCTCAAAATGTAACTTTATTTCAAAGTTGATAATTAAATGGTCATTTGATCTTCATCAATGGTTGAGATTGTCTTGATAGGGATCAAGCCATCTAGTTGTTGGAGAATTTATCTATAAATTAGGGATCTCTTCCCATTATTTGGATCCGATCATTGAATCATGTACTTGCTCTGAAAAGCTATTGTAACTTTTTGTAATTAATAAAACGCAGAGACTTTAGGGTTTTAAACCGTGTTCCTTTATCAGATTTATGTGGTAATATTGTTCTTAATACTCTGCTACTTTTATTTGCATTTGTTAGTTAATAGCCTTTGAGGATTGGTCTGTACACAGGTATCTTGCGTAGATTTCTGGGTTTTTTAAAATATCATTTTGGTTTGATAGAACTAGCAGGTATCTCTATTTCTTGATGATCTTATGATTACTTTGAATCTCTATTAATCTAACAATCAGATCTAAGTGTGCAGAAGTTTTTATTCAGGATTTGGATGTTTGGAGAAATCCTCAGCTAGATCAACTGACTCTCATAATACAGAATCTAAAAAGCCCATTGTTTTTAATTTTTGAAGCCATCTTACAAAATATTTTATTTGCAAGGTTTTTCTGTTGGAAATGTTGGCATTGATGGCAAAGGTAAAGACAGGAGCAACACCTAAACTATCCATAAGGCAAAGTAGAAGATAGGGAACAGAGGCGGCAGAGAGGTAGTAGAGGCAGCAAAAAGAGAAGTAAGGAGTAGCATCAATCAAGGAGCAGAGGATAGCAAAGAAGCAAAGAGCTATTCAAGGTGCAGAGTAGTAAGGACAAAATGAGGGCCATTGGATTTTGAAAGGGGCAGAGTTAAGAGAAGAAGATAATTGGGAGTATAAATGGCTCCTATGTATAATTGACTGTGCATGGATGATTGTGAGTCTATCAGGGTTTATAAACAGAGTTGAATAAACCCTGTGGCAAAGGAGAAGTACCTGAACCAGCAATAAGGCAAAGGAGGCAGCAAAGAGAGAGACAGGCAAAGGAAGTAGTGAATACAGAGACAGAGATGTTATCATGGCAATGGAGGTAGCAAAGAAGCAAATGAAGGAAGTAAAGGAGACAGGCAGAGGCAAAGGAAGCGAATATAATAGAGGCAGAACCGTTTTCAAAAGAAGAGGCAGAGGCAGAGCCGTTATCACAGCAGGGAATATGTACAGCGAAGGCAGAGGCAGAGGTCGAGCAGCACTGAAGCAGAAACAGGCAAAGGAGACAGGGGGAAGAACACTGCTAAAGTGTAACAGCGAATACAGAGGCAGTGAAGTGGTCGAGCGGCAGAAGCTTTAGCACAGCAGAGGCAGAGCGACAGAAGCAGTAGAGGTAGAGGCAGAGCAGTAAATTCCGAGAATCATTACCCAGCCGGAGGATATATATTATATACAAATCTCATTCCGGGAATCGCTACCCACGCTGGAGTATATATGCAGCACATTACATATATGTGTAGCGCTTCATATAAACAAAGGTCAAAGCATAAATATATATAAGTGGAGCGCTTTATAAATAAAGAAACGAAGTAATATAAGGTGGGACCCTTCCCAATCGCATCAGATTTAAGCAGGGCACCGGAACATGCAACAAAAGGTTTGCGATTGCGATTGCAAGTTCGGACCCAATGGGTCTATAAATCATGTTTAACAAGTGTTTGAAGTCCAGTTCCAATCGCATCGGTAAAATGCAGTGAACAGTGGTCAATCGCATCGGAAAAAAACAAACCGTCAGAACATATACTAAAAGACTTGCGATTGCGATTGAAGCCCGGACCCGATGGGCTTATGAACTATGATTAATAAGTGTTTGAGTTCCAATCACATCGGCAAAGAACAGTGAACAGTGACCAGTCGCAATCGAAGCAGGAGTGGTCAATCGCATCGGAGTATTCGAGTCGCGATTGCGATCAATCGGAACAATCACAAAGGACCCAATCGCAATCGGAAGATTTCAATTGCGATTCATTGCATCGGCATTTCAAAATGAACAGTGGTCAATCGCAATCGGAGCAGGAGCAATCAATCGCAATTGGAGGAGCAATATATTGCATCGGGAAGCGTGGCAAGTGGGCCCAAAAGGAGTTTTTATATGTTCTAAACAGGTTTTATTATATACGCCGAGAATTGATTTAAAGACATATTAAAAGGCAGTTAGTGTAATGAAAGTTGGGTTATATATATATAAAAGAGCTGTCATAAATATAAAACGATGGTTGCAATGGTATTAAAATATGCCACGTGGTCTGTGAACCCACGGGCCTTGTCTCAAGGTAGAGGGCGATTCTTTGTATAAAACAATTGCGATGTATGTATGTTCCGGTTGCGGAACTTCCACATCAACAAGACACTTATTGTATGAAAGGTGTTGGAATATGCCCAGATTTAAAAGGCAGCAGTTACACCACAGCAGAGGACAGAAAGGCATATAGAGGAAAGAAAGGGACAAACACAGTCAAAGAAAAGACAAATGCGTAGCTAGCCAAGAGGTTGAATGAGTTGAGCTGGAATTCTCATTGTAATTTGAATGTAAATGTTTTTTTTTTTATTTTTATTGTTTGTGATGCATTGGCAAGTCTCCGAAGGAAGAAAACAAAATCCCACTGTTAGATAAAATAAGCACCTACAGTTACATTTTTCTGAGTGAGCTAGAAAAGAAATGAGAAGGCAGAAGGCAAAGAGACATGGCTGTCCATTTCAAATTCCCAGTAGAATACAAACAACCATGAAGCTATTTTGTATAAAACATGGTAATATCCAAAGGGAGAAGGTGGACGAAAACAGAGTGAGAGAAGAAGAGAGTGTGCAGCAGAATTGAAGAGAGTTGAAGAAAATAAAAAAGCTACAGGAGATTGGAGAGAGTGAGGTTAGAGAATGCAGAGTACAGAAGATTAAGACAGAAAAGATAAGAAGGAGGAGGAGCAGAACAAGATGCAGAGGAGTTAGAGAATGCTGAAATAAAGCAGTGAAGCGAAGAAGAAGGAGCTGAGCAGAGAAGAAGATGGAGCTGATATAGAATCCAAGAAGATGCAGAGATAATATAAGACAGATATGAAGACTGATGCACAGCGGTGAAGATGGTATGGAACAGAGCTAATATCCAAGGTAAATCAGCAAGTGTTTACTTTTGAAAGAGTAAGGAAGTTGGAGCTTCCCTCTCAAGTTGTAGCTTGATAGATGTCAGTTGTAGCTGACTGAGGTAGGAGCCTCCTGTAGGTTGTAGCCTGCAGAAAATAGATGGGAATTGGTGCTTCCACATCAAGTTGTAACTTGATAAAATGTCAGTTGTAGCTGACTGAGTTAGGAGCCTCCTATAGGTTGTAGCCTGCAGAAAATAGATGGGAATTGGTGCTTCCACATCAAGTTGTAACTTGATAAAATGTCAGTTGTAGCTGACTGAGGTTGGAGCCTCCTGTAGGTTGGTGCCTGCAAAAAATTGATGGGAGTTGGAGCTTCCTTGCAAGTTGTAGCTTGCAGAATTGAAGTAGGAGCCTCCTGTAGGTTGGTGCCTACAGAAAATCAGTGATGAGAGGGAGTAGGAGCTTGCCTTTGCATCACAACAATAATAAGATGTGGTTTTCTCCCTTTATGGGTTTCCACTTATATCTGGTGTCTACGTGCATGATGTCTATGTGCTGATATGGTATATCTATTCTGTTAATACTTGCTGCTAACATATTAAGACTGCTGGTACATTATCTAATCTGTTGATTAATTGCTGCTCACAAATAAAGATTGCTCACACATTATGTTGATCATGAAATGAAGGTGTTAATAAAGTTTAATGAAAAGTTTTAAAAGTCTATGAATGTGTTAAACTGATTCACCCCCCCCCCCCCTCTCAGTTTAACTAAGGGTTCAACATTTTCTTGGGCTTGTGCCTCTTTAAAATTTCCAGTATATTTCTAATTTTGTGTAAAATTGTTTAAATCTGGCTAATAGAGGGTTTTGATCTGCAGGTCTGCTAGATCTGTAGAATATTATTGTAGATTTGTAAATATCATTTTTTTATTCACTGGGGTTATGGGTATTTCATATTTTTGTATATATATGTTTTGGGTTTCTATCTTTTGTCTGTGTAGGGATAGATCTAAGGATTGTCGATGATTTTCGTGGATTTTGGAGACAGATATAGGCCCTGGAGGGCAAGATCTGATCTCCATTTTATTTGCAGATTGAAGAATATTTTCAAAAAGGAAACTCGATCCGGGTTTTGCAAATTTTCCAAAAGAGCGTGGACAATTTTTTTTAGGGCCTGGAGACCCTGCGCTCGCAATCTCCAGCCCCCTGCTCCATTTCATTCCTCTCGGCCTAGCTCACAACCTCTCTTTCTTTCCCTTCTTTCACCATAAATTTTCACTAAAAATGTTAACCAATGTTGCGAACATTGGGATAAAATCGGCAAGCATTCAGAAAACCAAAAATCGTACAAATCGAGAAAATATCAGTAAAAATCAGCAAACATCGACAAAATTAAGATACCATAACAATATTTTTAAAAATCTGCAAACATCGGCTAGGCCAAAAAATCGTGATTTCGAAATAAAATCGAGATATTATTGAGATGTTCGCAACACTGGTATGATCATATCTTAGTTAATGATGTCTGATTCTTGATGTATACCTTGTTTAGCAATGAAATATAAGATGCATTTTCCAAATTAAGAAAACTGTTCTTGTTGCTTGTTTCATGTGAAATTTTTTATGCACGTACAATGTTCTTGTATCTTTGTTGCAGAAAATGCCTTAATGGAAGGACACCAAAAACACACTGGAAGCATCCTTGTGCCTTATACAAAATGACATCTCTGTTAATAATATAAATGTTATATACCTAATGTGAAATTCAGAATGTAAGTACAACGTTCTTGTATCTTTATAGCAGGAAATGCCTGAATGGAAGGATGTCAAAAACGCACTGGAAGCATCCTTGTGCCTTCACAAAATGACATCCTAGTTAACTGTATGAATGTTATATGGTATGTACCTATCTGTATTAATTATACTAATAACTATTAAGTGGGCTCATGTCTATTGGCATGGCCATGTCTCATATGTACTATATGTATGAGCCCTGAAGGTTAGTTCAAGGGATTTGATTTGCCATGCCAAAGCCATAGTGGCCAAGGATGTCACATGGTGGAATCCACCTGGATTTCTTGGAGTTATGCATACATGTTTTCCACTGGCCACATTTACTGTAATAACCTTACCAAAATTAAATCCCTAATTTCTAACTGCTGCAAATTAAACAGGAATTTATTAATTTAATACATAGATACATATGTGGCTTTTGCGTTTGAAGTGGATCCTGAGCTGTTGTAGCTTCAAATTTGCTCCCGTTACCAAAATGACCAAATCCTCCTTACCAAACTGGGCACAATATCGGTACCCAGTTCCAGAATACTTCAAAATTGAAGCACTCTAGCCCCGTACCCAAAAGATTAAAGAACAGTTACCCAAATCTCCAATTCTGATTGAATTCTCCTCCGAACCACATTCACCCCTAAAGCAGACCAATATTTTCCTCCACTCCATGTCGTAACCCTTTTCCTCCACTGCTTTTCAACCCTCCACCCCCAGCAATGAGGCATGGTTTCTTGCCTTTTGTCTGTTACGGGGCTCCTCACAGCGTTTTGAAGAGGTGGTCATACTTTATACATTGACATTCACCACTTAATATCTCGTTCAAGTGATATTTAACTAAGTAATACTTTTTATTTAAGAAGTGTTTAATATTTTATTGATTTATACCATTTTAAAGTTTAATATTTGGTTAAGGTTTATATGGTTAGTTCTTTTATAATAATATAGTTTCTCGTTTTTTCTCTTTTAATAGTTAGTTCTTTCCCTTTTTAAATTTAATAATTATATTTAAAACTTATAGATTTATATAGTTAGCTATTTTCATTTAATATATAATATATAATTCCTTTTAGTTAATCTAATCCCTTGTATTTATATATTTTTGAATAATGTACTAGCTATATTATGATGGTGGTCTAACAAATACTCCACAAACCATATTTATTAGATTCTGGTACGCTGGCATTGACTTACCATTTTGATAATTAATTAATTACTTTATACTTGGACATTTAATTAATTACTTTATACTTGGACATTTTCTATAATTAGTTAGTATGCATAATAGTGCAGTGCATGTGATACATGCATATGTAACTATCATATGCATGCTAATATTTCTATGTTCTTGATAACTCGAGGTGGGTCATTACATTTACCGTGGGTACCATTTATGGAATGTGAAGAATGTGAAGAAGTGCCTGGAAGGTTTCCCTGAGAAAGTTTCCATGGAAAAAATAAGATACTATGTATATGAGTCTCTTCTTGACTGCATATAACCATTCATTGTATCATTCACATTTATTACTCATTATTTCTGTGCTAGATGATATGGGCATATTCCTTTTCTAATGAATGCCTATGGCATGCCATGACTACTGCATAGTATGTTACACTGAAGGAACTAAAAATAAAGCATAACAGTGTCTAGAGAGCAGTTAATAAATTATTATTTTTTCTGGGACCATTTCCTTGTCAAAAGAATAGATTAATCAACATACAAAGATTTCATTAGAAAGACCAGCATAATTCCATTCTATCACTGGAAAAAATGTGGTCATTCTATGCTAAACTTAGTCCGAGCTAAATCTAGATTAGTTTTTGGTCAAATGCAGTTCTCTTTATGTAGGCAATTCAATGATCATTGTAAGCAATTCAATGCCTTTATTATCTTATGCATTGTGATTTATTTCCTTTTTAGGAGATGCCTTAGGCACTCCCGCATCGGCAGTGATATACTTTTGAGTGCCATTGATCTAATTTGGTCATTTATTGACAATAATATAGTTTCTTCTTCTGTTTCATGTGACAGGTACACGTGAAACTTTGGTTCCAGGAGATGACATTGTTGGAGTTGATGGATGGCATACAGTCCAATTTGTAAGCAACATGGATGGACCAACACACTTCTTTCTTACCTTATTCTGGCACCAAAACTCTACAAGCCCATTGTCCAGGACGGGTGCACATAAAAACAGAGAAAATGATCTTCTAATAAAGTTGAGAACGGATATGACGACCATTACACCTAAAGTAACCCAGATATTGGAAAAACTCCCAAATTGGTGTGTGTCTTTTGGTAAATCAACATCACCTCATGTGCTCTCCTACCTTAGTAGTTTCAGTATCAACTTTTGAGCCAGCTATTGGATGTCTCAATTTACTACAAAGAAAAGGAGTGCTTTGCATACGAATTTTAAGCACCTTCTGCAGGAGTGCTGGTACATACATAGTACATATAGCAATCCAAGTTCACATTTGGAATAAATTGCTCTTCTCAGCAGTCCCGAATGTTAAATTCCTTGTGAAGCATTTTTAAGGTAACACATGTATTTTTTGAGTTACATAGCTCAAGTTTACATCTATTTCATTTTAAACCATCTGCTATGGTGTGTGTAAATGATGTACAAGTAATGGAAGCTTAAATTATGTTTATTTTCAAGTTTCTGAACATGTTGTTGGTGTTTCTTTTTTATTATGGACTTGGTTCTTCAGGAAATGCAGCACTTTCTGGTTCGCAAAATAAATATTAAACCACTTCACCGTGTAAACACCTTAAAAGAAATTTTTTACCTTTCCAATATTTAATGAGTTAATTTAAACTTTTATCATGAGGTCAGTCAGGTAGCACAGATTCCATAGTGCCTAACCAGTTGATGGCAGAAAATATCATCACCAGCTTCTTATCGGCCTTGGATGTTAGGAGAGTTGTAGGATGACACATTTCTTCATTTAAGGCTTCTCTCTGGTCATCATCCATCTTGTACATGGGGTTCTTAGTGCTTGGTCTTATCTGTTTGTAGTATTTTCTCCGTATATTGCTCTTCCAGCTTCTTAGAATTGCATTGGCACTCATCTTCTGTTTTGTTTACTTTATTTCTTTGGGAGATGCTTAGGCACTCCCAATGCTCACTTTATCTTATATTGGTACTTTTTACAGTCCCATTGGCCAAGTTTGGCCACTACCGGACATTAACATTCAAATCAAATTTACTTTTGACTATGATTGCCCTTTCTTCTTTGTTGTCTCAATCCAATAGGACCACAATTTTCTTTTTTCGTCCCTGTTGTCTCAATCCAAAAGGACCACAATTTTCTTTTGCCATCCCTGTTAAATAAATGAAAACTAAAGGGACCCTCACTGACATGGCTTAACAATTCGAGGCAGCCTGATTGATTGAGGGACGAAACTAAAAGATTCGGAATATTGAAATGCACGCTTGTTGAGAGCTTAATTGCATCATAAATTTACATGTAATTGCATGCAAATTGCCTTTGATGGTAATTTTTGTTTCAAACTTTCATTTGGTTATTAATGAATGTCAAAATTACTGAGTATATTTGATTCTTTCTCGTTCTTCCTACTGTTCAGAAAGTGTGTGATGTGTTTTAGAAGACTAAGATATTAACCTTGTTTATGATATAAGTCTCTGGTCTAATGGAAAACGTGGAGAAATCACACCAAGGTTTGGTCTCAGACACTCAAATTAGATTCTTGTTAGGAATGACACTTTTACAGTAAATACCGAGTATTGTTGTAATTGCACCTATTGGTGCCCAGCAATAAGTAAATATTATCTTTTCGCGTTGACACTTTTACAGTAAGTACTGAGTATTGTTGTAATTGCACCTATTGGTGCCCCCGACTTTGTTCAGAGGCATTTTGTACAAGTGATAAAAGTATTTTTAGGTTTGAATTACGTATTGCTTTGGTTCTTTTAAATTGATTTTAAAAATGCACTGAAAGATCTAATAAACTTGTCTGCTAGACACCAATAAGAGAATGTCTTTGTGTAAGCCTTTACACACGGAAAACAGCCAGAGTTGTCTGACTTTTTAGACTTTTTGGGGTATTTTTGGTTGGAATTTAGCGAAAAAATTTATGGTCAAATTAGTTTTTTTTTACTGCATACATAGATTGAGCACTCTCAAAAACATAGAGGCAATTGAATTGTGAGGAGTTAACCCATATTGTTTATAAATGAGACTCTTTGGAGTTTTTGGCGTATTTTTGGTCAGAATCTGGCAAAAACATTTATGGTCCAAATATTATTTTGTGCTGTTTAAATTAGTTTTATTTTGTATTGTTTAAATTAGTTTTTTTTTTTACTGCATACATAGATTGAGCACCTTCTAAAACCTAGGGGCACTTTGATTGTGAGGAGTTAACCCATTAAATTTGTGATTCCAATCACTGCCGGATTCTAGACAAATTAGATAGAAAAATAATAAACCAGAAAAAAAAAACTATTTTATTTTTAGAAAAACATGGAAATTGTCAAACAGGTTGGTGGGTGGAAACGGGGTGTTAATGCTAGCGCCAGGTTTCAAGTCTATGTTGTTACGCTCATGCAGCTGCTCGTGATAGTTGTACACCGGTGCTTGCGATAGCAGTTAGCTTGGGCTAAATAAATACCTCGAATTCATTGCGGCTTCACTAAAGTATTTAGACACTTCTGCACCATTGAAGATCTTAAGTCAAACATTGGTTGCTTGCTCGTTGTGATCGAGAATATCTACCTGGAAAAAAAAAACATTGAGGGTTTAGGACACTTCGGTGCTATTGACGATCGCAAGTCGAACGATGGTTGCTTGCTTGTGTGGTCAAAAGCATCTAGTAAAATAATATGGTAGAATGCCATTGAAGCTTTTATATATTAAGGAGAAATGTAAACCTTATAAGATTCAAAGATTTATTATGGTTTAAGGCTTAATGAGTGGTTGTCACCACTCATTGTTTGGTAGGTACTAAACAAGGTATATTTTAGTGATTAATGCTTTTTGGACTAATACTGTGTGGGTATGTTTGGTTGCGAAATCCTATTAGAAATATAGGATCGTGTTAACTACACTGGACTTATTCTATCAACTTTTTAATTCTATACTATATTACTTTCATGCCCAAGATTGCATTACAAATGCCTGTAATTTCAATAATAAAAGGAAATAAAGACTTATTCTATTAACTTTTTAATTCTATACTATATTACTTACATCCAAGATTGCATTACAAATGCTTGTAATTTCAATAATAAAAGGAAATAAAGTTGAAACCATATTTCTTTAATATCATTCTAATATTTTTTTCACTTAATATGTATGCTTGCTTGTTTCTTCTTTTTTTTTTAAATAGTGGATCATTTTAATTATTATTATATATTGTGTATAAGTATAGTAAATTGTAAATATTATTTATGAAGTGTAAATTAATTGGTTTGTGTGTGGTTTAGTTCTATTCATGTTATTGGTTTAAATTTTATGGGGAGAAGTTGAGGATGGGAGCCACTTGTGGGAATGGTTCCACGAGGCATTTAAGCTCAACCAAGACTCACACAATCCTAGTGACAACATCTTGTAACCTAACTTGGAAAATATAATAAAATATGAAGAATTTCTTGACTTTTCTTTCATTTTTTGTTCTATAGATGCATCTAAAATACCATGTGTCTGAGTAAACACTACTATTTTATTTTATTATGTAATTGATGCATTGTCATTAAAATTGAGTAAAAATGGTTAAGATCTAAGACCTCTATACCATATTTAAGGCTTCCATACCATATATGTTAGATGCATTTTGTGCTAATAACTAAGTGACATGATAGATATGTGGGAAAGGTTTTCCATACATAGTCATCTTGTAATCAATTACTTTCAAACTATTGACAATTGTTCCTTTTACAAAAGAAAATATATTCATGGATGTTCAAAAGAAATTATTTTAACCTACATCAATAAGGATGTTCATAGAGATCATTTATTAATCCATCATTGCAAGATTGACTAATTCTTTATTGTAGGATGACTAATTCTTTGTTGGAGGATTGTCAGGTTAGGGAG
The DNA here is from genome assembly GCA_034641835.2 of Pinus albicaulis. Classification (NCBI taxonomy): domain Eukaryota; kingdom Viridiplantae; phylum Streptophyta; class Pinopsida; order Pinales; family Pinaceae; genus Pinus; species Pinus albicaulis. The sequence continues at coordinate 656,029,990 of CM076569.1, forward strand.
ACAACATTATTTTATTTGAAAATTTTGATATTGAAAGTATGACAATGAAGATCAAGGAAAGTAATAATAATAAATGATTATTATGGTGATTTTATTACCCAACAATGCATCTATTGATATTTGTTTTTAGTGATTAATTTAAGCTTCTAATAATGTAAAAAAAAACAAATCGGAAGGCGAATTTATGTATTTAAGTTTGATGATGGGACTTGAGGAGCATGTTTATGCCCATTTCCAACTTTTGGATTTGATTTTTTTTTTGTACTAACAACAAATGGTTGCAAGTTCAATGTGACTTTAGTTTGATTGTCTTCTTACATTTCATTTAGTGTGACCACTAGTTAGCAAAGCATATATATTAAGAAGGGCTTTATAACAAAATATTTATTTTTGTATATAATGTTTATTGTTTTTATTGTTATGAAAAAAAAAATTATGCATATTCAAAATCCTATACTTATGTTCTTTTGCTACACTACTACACGATGCAAGCAACTTAAAGGAAGAGAAAATCACAACCATGTGACTCATTTATAAACAAATACTTAAATAAGATGAGAATGTTTTTATGAAACATATTTACAAGTTAGCAAAGTCTTCCAAGGTTTTTATAAATCCCAAGTTAACTTATTAATGAAATGTCATTAATAAATGTTTTGATTGTAACACGTTGGATTCATTTTTCAAATTATTGTGTCATATATTGGTCTTTAACAAATAGAACTAGTGATCTAATAACAAAATGGAAAACTAATTAGACATAGGACTCAAGTTACATTGTTTGTAATGACATATAATTTCCAAATATTATAATTTGTAATGATTAATTACAAGGAAATCTAATTTCAATTATTGTTTTAACTAGCATATTAAGCACCGACTTGGTCTTTCCAAGACTCCAACCTTGTCAATTTGAGGCACCAACCTCTAGGGCTCCAACCTTATCTTTGGTACAGGCTCCAACCTGGTTTCTTGAGGACTCCAATCCTCTAGGGCTCCAACCCTATCTTCCAAGGCACCGACCTTGTCTCTATGAGGCTCCAACCCTTAACTTCACTTCATCAAACTTCACTTCGTCAAAATGTGTCCTTCACAACTCCTAATGTCTTCTTCAATAAGTCCTGTCAATCTTCAGTAATGCCTTCACTTAGTCTCCACATCACATCATCAATGACAACCTTGTTCTTCACATGAAGGTGTCACCACAACTCTTCATGGTACCCAAACAATTTCTCCAAGGTCAACTCATGATGACATCACCGATGCATCATGATCACCAATAATATCTCCAAGCTCAGTTTCAAAGCACCTTCAAGGTGTTGTCAATGTGTTCCAAAGAGATATTCAATGTCATCTTTGAAGTGGTAGACTTTCTTAGCACCCTCAGCAGTGCTTGATGTTTGCCACAATGCTGCTTCAAATGTGACTTCAAGGTCTTTTTCAAGTCTTCAAAGGCTGCCTCAAGGTTGTATGCTCCAAAAACTTTGGAAATATTCTCCACTTCTCCTAGGCAGAATGGTATTTTCCAAGTCTTCGTCAAGATGTTTTGAATCTAAGAAGTACTTCAAAGCAGCTTCCAAGGAATCTTTCAAGTTCATTTTCCAAGGTGTATCTCAAACTGATCACACGTCCTTTCCACTGAAGATTGTTTCTGCACTTGTCACAGATTGGAACAGTAAATTCAAGGCATGTCTAGGTGACTGTACACAAGTTTGTCCATAGGCCTGAGTGTAGTTGTTGTGAATATTGTTGTAGATTACTTTGACTATAGGTGATCTTAGTTCATGCCATTCGATGTATCTCACCACCCTAGCAAAATTCAATTTCTTCAATATTGGTTCTGCAGAAGATCCGAGTATGAAGTATGCCACAACCCTTCCAAAATTTCCTTTTCCGAGAAGAAGCACTTCAGTGATCCAAGAGTGATATGGCAAATCTGATTTTTCTAAGCTTGAATGGAGGCTCCACACATGTCTGCTTTTGAAGTACTTTAGATTCAAAACATCTTGATGAAGACTTGAACCTCTCTAAAAAAGCTGCGTCATTTACAAAATGATTGTCCACAGGTTGGATTCAAAACTGATATGAACTCCTTAATCAATAGTTGTCCACACACGCAGGCACCACAGCTACAATCTGAGCGTAGGAAATTAATCCGAGGATAACAATTGTGCCTCCAAGGGGACTGTCACATGTCCCGAAGTGACAAGGTAAGATCTAAGCTTAAAGAAGAGTTCTAAGTTGTTGTCAGGTATAGAATTCCACTGAAACAGTTTGAACTTCCACAATAGACAGTTCCACAGAGATTATCACAGGTCTAATGGATACACAGAATCTCCGCACACAATCTGCGATTAATTACCTTCGTATTCTTCTTGATCTTCTTCTTCAGGTTCACAAGATGTGAACTTTTATTTTTACTTCACCTTCTATTAATTGACCGAGATATCTGATACACAACTAGGTGCACAAACGTGTATATATATTCCTTTTTATGAGTCGAATTGTTATGTATGAAGGAGAGCCGACAATCATGTTTTAGCAGCCAACATACCTTTAGGATATTATTTAAAAAAATATTTGTCTGCCATGTGATGTATGCATTACATCTATCTAACATGTGATGGACCATATAAGACCTTGTCTGCCATGCAAGTGTTGTATCCCATGACTGATGTATTATACTATGCTGCCAGCATTATGTCTGCCATGTACGGTCATAGGGAACATGTATGCCATGTTTGTCGGCCATTAATCAACGTTAACTCATCCTTGTTAATAAGGAATCTTTATGTTGTTTCAAAACATATTTGAAGCCGAGGATTATGTTTATTAATATGTATGGTAGTGTGTAATGTAAGATAGTGTATCGTAGCCTAAGGTAATGTATGGTAGTGTGATGCAACCCTGGAGTTTGCAATACCCAGGAACTATAATCTCTGTTTATATAGAAATGCAACATCATCATATGCCCAAACTTCTTTCAAAAAATTGGCAAATTCACACCATCTCATTCTAACATGTGGAAGCTTTCCAATATATGACTCAAATCAAAATATCATCTCATATATTATCAATTTCACATCCACTCATCTTCAAGCAATTTCATATAATTTTGAACCTTCAAAAATTAATGCCGGCAACCTGCATTTCCCAAAATCACATTTCTTGTTCATATCAAAAATACTATTCAATCACTTGTTGAGAAAATCCCCTTCTGGCAAACTTAACTTCTTTTGGAAACTTCTTTGTACAAAACAATAATGGTTACAAAACCATGATTAGTACAAATCATCCCAAGTTTTCATCATAACTTCCATTCGATTCATAAACTTTCATTCAATAAATATCATTCCACATCACCATTACATAGGGCTTTCAAAAGTCATAAAACAAAATGCGCCAGTGTGTGTAATACCACTACATCACAATTTAAGCAAAACTTGACTCTTGTTTGTTTCTTTAGCCACATTCCCAATTCTTATCACCTCTTAACTCGACATTCAGATGCGCCCTTAAAACTCCCCAATTTGAATACAACTAACGCATTCACATGGCAAATTTCACAATTTAATGTTAATAACACATGCGTGACTTACCTACACAATCAGCTCTCCCCTCAATTGTTTATTTGCCATTCAACCTGCGCTCCTACAATTCAGTCTAGCAATTTGATTTCATTTCAATAGTATCCAGGAATCGAACAACTAGCAAGACTTTTCAAACCTGCGTCCGGTTTTCCACTTGCAACTTCATTTTGGTTTTCACTTGCAACAATTTAACGTTTTCTTCAGCAAATCATCGCCCATAGGAATTGCATTAACGTGCTTACTCTGGCAAACTGCGTCTTCAACTCTGGATCGCACCTTCTGCATGTCATTTCTGGATTATCAACCGTTGTTGGCTCGGTCCTGCTCATATCATTTTATAGTCGACTTCTTTTTTATTCTTCTGCACTAAAACTTAGCGCCACAATTTCACTATATCTGCATACTCAAGTTAACAACAAAACTCTCTGTGCTTATCAATTCATCGATAAAAACTTCTACAGCATCATTTAAGAACCGGATATTATTGCCCTTGCGATTTTAACATAAATCATCATTGAATTTATTAATTAGACTGTCAAAGAATATCCGTTCCATTTATAAACATCGGCGATCCCACTTACCATCATTCCGATTACAATTTTCTACCTCTCCGATCGGAGATCACTGCAAATACCATTCTGTTCGATCGTGACACCACTTGCCACTGTTTCAGTTTATAAACTTTGACAGAGCCAGGATTTCATTATCACAGAACTCTTACGATTTAACTCCTCACTCGTTGCATGGTCAAGGACTGTGTATTACCTTTTCAAACAGAATCGATACCATTTCTATTATATCGATTTCTATATCCAGCTCTTAATCATGTCGACCACAGATCAATGCATTTGTATTAAACATTCATACCCAATTGACATCGACCATTACATCTGCGCTTCAGCTCATTATAACTCAATGCCAGTATTAACACAAAAACAAGGTTTGAATTTCATATGTAACTTCAGCGTTTTACACATGGTAACCAGCTACGAATTTAAAACTCTGTTAGAGCTATGAAATCGACCCAAACAGAAGCTTCAACGCCCAGATTCGGTTTCAACGCAGCTGCTTCTGCACTTCTAATGTATTATCATATTCTTACAACCCAATCAAACAGCGTGTGATCTCAATTTAAATTCAATCTTATGCAGCACGTATTGAACATTTCCACAAACTTAGCGCTATATATATCATAGCAAATGCCAATTTAATACTACATCAATACCAAGTCGATCTCAACATACATCGAACTTTCCATAAATTGATCATGCATTCAAAGTATTATAAGCGCCTTCACAGTTTGATTGATATTGAACCCAATTTCAAAAATTAACATCCAATTTCTAAAAACCACACTTATTAATAAACAAATACTTACAACTTTCTTCGTGGCCAGATATTCAACAGTCGCGGCCCTTACAATTGCTGAAGGCTTACAGCCTTGCTGATCAAGCCTGTTCTCAATCAACCTCTCTCACAATCTCCCATGTATTTTTCTCTCAAAACCCCTCCTATTTATACAATTTTTTTAAAAATCATTTAATTAAATGCTCAATCCCTTCAATTCCTCAACAAACCCCTAAATCTCTCAACATCCCCAAAGGATAGATCTTTATCCCTAAAATCCTTCAACTAATTAAATTCCCTCATATCCTTTTATTAATAAAAAGATATTTACAAAAATCCTCACCTTCTCCTATTTTATTCAAATTAATTAATAAAATATTAAAAATTATCACACCCCCTTTTGACATATTTACAAAATAAAAAAAAACGCCCTTGATGCTCCTGCATCATAGTGTAAACGTATGGTTATGGTTTAGGGATTTTATAGGATAGGGATTTTAAGGTTTTATGTGTTTATGTGTTTAGGATTTTGGGTTTGCGCAACAACAAAGGTATTATCATAGACTTAGGGTTTCCATCATCTTCAACAATGACATCATTTTATTGACATCAATGACAACCTTAGACCAACAATCTCCCCCTTTATCATTGATGGCAATATTCTTTCCCTTCCAATATTTTCTCCCCCTTTGATATCAATGGCAAACGAGATGCCCAAGTTCCCCCCCTATCATGTTGCTTCATGTTGCTCCCACTGGCATGGTACTCTTTCTTCTAGCAATGTGGTCCATGATCGATGTGTTTGCATCTCTTCAGGTGATGAACCACCTCCCCCTTCCTGTATAACCTCCTCTAGTTCATGAAGGATTGCTCGCCTTGTGTGATCAAGTAGAAGACATCTTCACAATTTCATGATTTTGTTCAATGGAGTTACTCCTAAGAGATTATCTGTCAAGTTTTTCCATGTGTGACTCATCAAAGGTTTCATTCACAAATAGGCTCTGGAAGAATGAGCACAAGCTCCCCCTAACTATATGCATGGTCTCCTTTTTGCAGAGTCTCATCATCAAGCATTTGGAATATTACATCTGCCAAGGATGTCTTCATCAAATTAACAACATGTGTTGTTGGCTTGAGTGTTTAAGAGGTTTTCGGATCCAATTTTCTTCCTTCTCCATACTTATGTAACTTTCTTCTCTGGCTTGGTTGTCATGGTTTTAGGGACCCATGTCAAGTTACAATCACGAACCATATGTCCAATGTCATGGCAATTGAAGCACTTCATCTTGTTCATGAATGAGGAATCATTACTTCTTTTTGCAAAGTTGCTTCTAGAATATTGATGGGGACCATTATATTTGTCTTTTTAATATGCCCTGCAATCTTTTTCCATGTGCCCAAACTTTTTACAAGAATAGAAATAACTAAGAAATATACTTTGGTACCTGGGAGATGAAGAGTTCCTTGAAGTACTTCTGAAGTCTTTTTGCCTTGGAATTCTCTGATGATATTAATTTCCTTTTGTATTCTTGACATCATCTGTAAATCTCCTTGGAGTAGGGTTTCTTCTAATGTCATCTTGACTCTTGCCTTTGCTGGAACTGGGAGTATCATTTATTCTTGGCTTCCTCACATCCTTGTTGTTTGAAGCATTATCATTCTTGCTTGGGGGTTCCCCTGCATAGCCAAGACCTGATTAATCAACAGGGGATCTTTGATGACTTAGGATGTCATCTAGGGTTTGAGAACTCTTCAAGTTCTTATTCAGCAAGTCAACATCCTTTTAAGAGAGGCAAATTCTCCTTTCAATTTTTCACAATCTTCATCTTCCATGACTAGTTGCTTCTTCATTTCTTCCATCATCCTTGTTGGTTCGTGTATTTCAGCGTTGAGAAGATTGATGTCTGATTTTAGTTTGAATATTTCTTCATCCTTTTCTTCTAATTGAGATTTAAGAGAGGAGACCTCTTCCTTGTATTGACCATTCTCTGCTTCAAGATTGTTCAAGCTCTTAAGTCTTTGTTCATGGTGGCTTGACAAAGTTTCTTCCCTTTTCTTTGCCATATCCAATTGATTTGTCATAGATATGAATTCTTCGTGATGATTTCTTTTGTTTTGATGAAATTCCTCTTCAAGTTTGGCGAGCTCCTCATCTCTTTCTTGTACTTGAAGCTTGACAAAGTCAACTTCCTTCCTTGTCTTGTCTTGGTTACCATCTTGCGCTTTCTTCTTAAGTTCCTCATTTTCCTTTTTCAAACTGTTAATCTCTTCCATGGAAGCCATAAGCTTATTCAGGAGATCTTCTTCAAAGTCTTCTTTGTTCTCTTCATCTTCTAAGTCTTCTTTAGCCTTGTTGTCATCTCTCTTATCTTCAGCTTCATTGATGGATTCTGGACTTCTTTCTTGTTTTCCATCATCTTCTTAACTAGAGATCATTGTCAACGCTCATATTGAGTGAAGATCATGAAGTTTGTCCCATATGACTTTTGCTAACGAACATTTTTCAAAATTGGCCTTCACAGAATTTGGTAACCCATTCAAAATTGCCTTCATTACTCTTCTATTGTAATCCTTGGATTCTTCGTCCATCATGTCATTAGTAATCACTGATTTCCAAACTTCAATTCCTTGAGTCTTCAAGAAATTCCTCATTCTTGCCTCCCATATATCAAAGTTTCCATTGAACAATGGAGCCTTCGCAAATTGATTGACTTCAATTTCGATGGTTGACGAAGACACAGCTTTAGAAGGATTGGAGACTTTCTTCCTTGGCTTCGCCATTTGTGTTCTAATGATCAACCTTCAACCTGTTAGGCTTTTAGTGAAGGTACTGGCTCCAAAACCAATTGAAAAGAAATATTGATTCACCCCCCTCTCAGTATTTCCAACAGTTACATTGTTTGTAATGACATATCATTGCCAAATATTATAATTTGTATGATTAATTACAAGGAAATCTAATTTCAATTATTGGTTTAACAAGCATATTAAGCAAAATAATATCAATCATTCATATACTTTCTATTGTTTTAAGAGACTAAAGTCATCAACTATGCCTCAAACTATTGAGATATTCTATCTTGTGTGTAATTTCTTCTACAAAATTTCAGTAAGTAAAGGTTATATGCAATAAGATATTTGTCATGTTGGGTTTTTGCAATATAACAATTCAATAAACTAGAAACATTATTATCAATATTTTTAGATCTTTCTTCTTTATGTGCCTTTTATTTTTATGAGAAATTAAAATTGTAAGAGTTTACAAAATATTATGAATTGAATAGCTTGAAAGTAGTTGCTTCAACCAAAAAAACTAATTGGTATATGTGCTTGTAAACAAATGAAGAATGGTTAGATGCTATCTCTCAAATGCATTCTCTAATAGATATCCAAATTCTACTGGCCATATATGTGTCCTTGTGCGTCACTCTAACCATGATTTTATATCCTTGTAGTTTAAAAGTGGAAAGTTATTTGAAGTGCCACATGTGTTACCTCTGGGCCAACATGAGGATAATAGCTACAACATTATCTTTGAAGAATGTTTTAATATTTAGTTGAAATTTTTCTTAGCCATCTACCTCTACTCAGCATTGATGAATGGTTGATATAAGTTTCTAAATAATTAACATGTTTTATCTAGATTTCAAATGGATTTATTTAGTTGCCAAGATCATTTTGAATCCAAGAAAAACTTGCCCTTTTTGCAATCATGAAGCAATGCAACAACTCATAATTATTAAAGGAATTGGTGTTAATTTTTGCAACTAGGGTCAAATTCCACCTTGGACATCTCAGATGACAAATATAATGATTTCATTGAATTCCTATTTTCGAGAGGATCAAAATCGACCTAAAGATCACCTCATTTGGACAAGAAGAAGTTGGTTTTTGAATTTATGTACCCACTCATGTATAATGGATTAGGTCGACCCAATGCACATGTACCTATGGACAAGTCAGCCTCAACATCAAATGGACCCTCATGGAAGCCTATAAATAGAAGAGACCTCAAGCTCATTTAGACACACTCAACACACAATCTCTTCTCCTCTTCTATTGTCTTGGTTCGCATCGGTCTGATGGATGAAGTTCGCACTAGGGGTTTGCAACTACAAATTTGAGGCTCGCACGCACCTAGGGTTTCTATCTCTCAGTTGCACACATGTCACTGGGCATTTTTGTCTCTCGTCATGTTATCACTCCACCAGATTCCCAAGGCTGAGGAAGGAATCCCAACAGAGGTAACCACAAACCAATCTTTTGTCTTGATAGCTAGCCCTACCAAACTGGAGAGGGCTCTCTCCAAAAGGGTCACAACCAAGAAAGTTGGAGAAAGTAATATTTTAGGCTAGATATGAAATGTAGAGATTTGTTTTGATTTGGGGTTGGGCTCACTAAAACGAGGATTAGGTCAAGGGGACTAGATTAGGGCCAATGAGATGAAATTGCAATCCATTCGATGGGGCAAGGTAGGTAGAAGGTTTAACATTCAAAGGTGATTGTGGTGAGATGAATAGATTGGTGAGGAGCTAGCAAAAGCATATGAGATGAATTCTCCCTAAACTGAAGAAAATGGACAAATTATGCTAAATTCCCCAAAACAGGGTATGAATAACATGAATTTTGCCTTTCAACTTGAAATTAAGCATATCATAGACATGAAATGGTTTATGAACTTACAATACATTCATAAAAATTATCACAAAGAAAAAATTATGTCAAACATTCATACCACATGAACCCAAAGAAATAGCTGCAATTTATCATTAATGTCCAGGCTAAAATGCTTCTTGATCAATACAAAACTTTCAAATTGATGCCAACTTCCAACCCTTGACTCCTCTAAAAACCTGAGCTAAATAGACCTCAAACCACCTCCTCGCATCCGCAGGGGTCGAATCCATGAGGTGAGGGAGGCTTACATGAAAAGCTGAACTGCAAGCTAGAGTGTAGGATGAGGAAAGTGACTCATTACTATCTCTAAGAACTGATTTGACCTCAACTGATGACTTACCTAATGTATCTACCTTGGATAAAAGTAAAAACATGACTTTTACATTCATCTTGAACATTTACATCAGTAAAATTACATTTCCCAAAGTGAAAAGTCAAACTGGAGAAGATTTGTTGAAGATTGTAAAATTTGCAATTTTCTAGCAAACGGGCAGCGTCCAAGCAGGAAAAATAGCCTATTTTGAAAGCTGGTTTTGAGTGCCTTCCCGGTGTCCAAATCAGCTCCATGATAGCTCATTGGAAAGCTCTCTGAGTCTAGTTTCTAGATCTATCTTCATTTTTCAAATTTTTTTTTTATTTTCCCTATCAAAAAGCCAATCTCCTAGGACTAGTAAACGTGCAATGACCAGGTCAAAAAGGAGGCAGAAACATGATTTTTAGGTGGTTTTTTTGCATGTTTGAGGGACCATTTCTCCTCCAAATCTTCTAAAACTTGCTAGGGTTGATGTCCTAATCATTATAAACCTGTTGTTGGTGGCCATTTGGCATTTGGAGGCCCAAAAAAAGAGTGCAGCGTCCAGGTCGTTGCGTCTTTAGCAAAATTTCTAAGTTGAAAATTATCAAAACTTGCAGAAATTAACATGAGTGCAAAAATGTGCCAAAATTGTTGGAGTACTTACTCATTGAGTGATTGAGGCATGAAGTGACACCTCAGCAAGTATTTCCAACTTTTCTTTCTCCCCTTGCTTGGTCAAACTTTCAATTTTGTCATTAGCTCTTTTCATCTTGGCTAATGAAATTATCTCTTTCCGTGCATGAAGTTTAACTCTTGCCCTCAACAAGTCATTATCCTTGTTGGTCTTCTTAAGTAACCTCTCCAAATTTAGATTGGATCTATCAAGCCATGGTTCCCTACCTTTGCTAATCACTAAGTGAGTTGCTCTGCCAACTCATCTTCTCTATGTCTTTCTCGAGCTGAAGCTCTCTTCAGCCCTATAGTATTTGGTTTTTGTCTTGGAGGCTGATCCTCCTCATCATCAATTTCACCAAATCTTTCCAAGGTCTCCTCAAGCAAGGCCTTAGCCTTTTCTACCTCTCTTTGTGCTTTGATGGTCTTTACCTCATTGATGATTTGCTTAGTTTTTAGCTGCTAATTTTCTTGCTCAAAAAATTCAATCACATATTTTTCTCTCTCAAGATTAGCTTGAATTTCACTAATCTTTGCTTCTTTGCCTTTGATTTCTGTATTGGTGATTTTGTCCTCATCTTCCTCACCTAGGTCAATCAGCTAAAATTCATGCTCTGTTTCATGTTTTTCCTCTGCATCATCAATGATTGGCTCTTTAGCCTTTTCCTTGCCTTTGTCCACTTGTTTTGTTGATGAAGAAGGCATGGCCCCTTTCACTCCAAGTGAAGCAAACACATGCCCGTAGCCTCTCTCATAAGTCTTGGGAAATGGCTCAACATCATCCAAATTAACCCAAGTTTCCTCAATATCCTCCTCACTACTTGATGACTCAGAATCATATGGGATGATGATGAAGGGTTATAGAAAGGTGAAGAAGAAGGATCAACATGAGGTGAATGAAACTGACTTGGTGATGATGTATGAGCAACAGGCTGAGATGGACAAGTGGATATGGGAGGATGAGATGATGAGGGGATATTCTAATTATGCTGACTAGGTGGGGTAGTGAAAATTTCATTTGCTATGAATGTGTCCCATGGAATGTTCTTTTGCTCAAGTTGATGCATGACTATCATTTTGATAAGGGAGTGGTGAAAGAGACTCTGATGATTATAATCCCTCTTTTGTGCAATGTATGCCATCTTGTTAATGCTACAGGAGAGTAAATAGGGTATGTGAAGAATTCTACCTCTAGTGAAATTCAGAAGAAGCCGGATATGATATGAATAGTCGAGAAAACCTCCCCTCAAAGGTGAAGTATTTCATGATGATTTTCATCAGAGGGACATATCAGTCAAGAAGATGAGAGAAAGGGAAAATGGTATTTTTGTCATCCTTGTATCTAGGTTTAAGATATGGTTCATAGTAGCTATGATCAAGGTTTCCTTGTTTAAACCATTTCTCTCCCACATTAGGGATCCCTGTAGTAGCTGCAATGGCATTAGTAGACATGGTAAAATTAACCCCAACAAGAGTGACCTGCCTATCATGAAGATCTGAGATGAATAGCCTTGTTAACATAGGGTGATATTGGACCTTTTGCACCTTCTCACAAAATTCAAAGCAACCAACATGTTTAAAACATGACACAGTAAGTGGAGAAGCCATGAGTTCTTTTGTGTTTGTTGGTTCATATCTGATGATTTTCCCTCCCTTCTTATATGTCTTCTTCTTTGGTGTTTTCTCCTCACTGACATTTATGTTTTCTTCTTCAGACATTGTGGATTTGAAGACTTTGGAAACCCTAGGGTAAATGGAATGAGATGAAGGGAATGTGGATTTGAAAGGAGAAGATGTGACAAATGGAGGAAGTGACAATGTAAATGATAACCTAGGTTTAGAAAACCATAGGATCCTATAGCTTTATGACTGATATGTGTTTAGGGACATGAGTATGGGAAATATGAATGAAAATGGAAAAAGGAAATGAAAACTAAGGTTTCATAGCAATAAACACTTCAAATTTGCATTAAATCATGAGACATTTCAGTGAGAAGGATTGATAGGGTTAACTTACTGTTTGAAGGAGCTATGAAGAAGTATGTGCAAAAAACTGAGCTGGTTGGGAGTGATAGAACCCTGAGAAACCCTCTTCGTTCAAACATGTAGCGTCCTGGAGGAACACGCAGTGTCCGGGAAAACGCGCAGCGTTTGGAGGTAAACGCACAGCCTCTGTTGTTTTTTTCTCTACGGATGATTGGTCAAATGCACAACACCTGGTTTGAACGCGCAGCATCCAGGCAAATGCGTAGTGCCTAGGGAAAATGCGCAGCGACCAGTGAAACTTTCTCAAAATGCTCAAAAACTCTGAAATTTTCTCCTCTGCTAGAAACTCCTGATGGATGAATGGAGGCAAATGATTTGTTTGAAGATTTTGAATAGCTTTATATCTTTAGGGATTGTAATTTTAGTTTGAATAACCCACTTTCCCTGTGTTCACTTTTCCCTTTAGACTTTAGCACTGATACTCTTTAACTTTCTGACTTTTTGGCATTTTGCAATTTGATCAAGTCATGGAGTTAGGCTTTCTTTGCTCCATTTAGGCCGAAAATGATTGCATTGACAGGTTGGGATGAATTTATTACATATGAGAACATTAAATTACATTTGGAAAAATATAAATAAATTACATATTGAATTTTATATCAAAATGACATTTTGATATAAAAGTCATTAAACTCAAAAATTACAACTTTGAAAATATGATAATTACATCATGATGATCTTCTATATAGGAAAACAAAATTTCTTATTTATTTCATCTCATATATTTGTTGACTTCATCTGAAATGGAGGAGTGACCTTAAAAAATAAAAAACCTAATGACCTAATGGGACTTCTTTAGACCTGACTTTCATGGTTGACTTTAACTGAGACAAGACATGGTGAAATGAGCTGTTCATAGGTGTTATTATGTTCAAGAAGACATGGAAGTGAGTCAGTAATGTAATATTCTGAGGGAGAGTGAAGTTTTATTGAGGAATGCTACCATCAATGAAAGAATTTTTTAGCATGACCTAATGGAATGATGTAAAAATTCAGAATGAGACACCTAATATGAAAAATAAAGGAATGGTCTCAGTCACTGATGGCAGAATGCATATTCTGACTCTAATAGGTCGCATGCATCTAGTGTTTCTCATTGCGTCTGGGAGGCTAAATTCGCATGCTCAGAATCCTGGAGGGAGTGATTAGGGTTTGAAGCCAAATCCGGAAGAATTTGTCCCTGGTCGCATGATTACAGTCTTCCTCAATGTGATTGGGAAGGAAGAGTTGCACGCCCAAGCCTTGATCAGTGTGAATGGGGGTTTGAAGCAAATCTGGGTCAGTTTATCCTCAATCGCACGCTTACAGTTGACTTGGGAGCGATCAATCGCCTGCATTAAGTGTCTACGGGAACGACCAAGAAGTTACAGTCACTCACAATATATCTTGATGAGTGCGATGAGGGTTCTGAGCTAGGGTTTGACAGTTGACTTCAATAGGCTGATGGTTGGATGGTTTCTCTCTATTGCACAGTAATTCTGAAAAATTGTTTATGTTTTGTATTGGGTAAATCTCTTCTAGAAGTTTATTTATTGGGCTCATTTTACTCTATTGAAAATTTTGATGATGATCTAATAAGAAGAATATTTTAAATGGTTTTCCCCATAGTGGGTTTTTACCTAGTCTTTGATCAATCTGGTGTCTCTTATGGTTGTGCTATTGTCCCCTTTGTCATTTCTTATATTGTTCTATCTTCAGTTATTGTTTATGATTGGAAACATTGTTAATAATTGGATCATTGTTTAATGAAGAATTGATTTGGGCTGAAGTAATTGAAACATCATAGAACAATCTGAAAAATTAGCATGGAATCAGAACTAAGGTGAAGGAAAATCCCAAAAAGGAGACAATCATTGAAGCCATCTACTTTGGAAAGTTGGAATTGTTCTAGTCAAAGTCAAGATGTCTTCCTCTACCTTCAAGGAGCATGAAAATTTGGGTGATGCATAAAACTTTGTTGCATGGAAAGTTAGGTTGGAGATCATAGCTGATAACAATGATGTGTTGGAATACATTCAAGGAAGAATGCCCGAGACTCCAGAAAATGCTTCTGCTTCCCTCAAAAATAGGTACAAGAAAGGTGATTCGAAAGAAAATCAAGTTATAGCTGATGGTTTACAAGATCATTTACTTGCATATGTTGGAAACTTAAGTCTAAAGACATGTATGACAAGATAGTTGGCATGTATAAAATCAACAATTTGAATGAAATCATCACCTTGAAAGATCAACTCAAAGAAACCAAGATGAACAAAGGAGAAGTTGTACATTCCTACATTATGAGGATATCTTGCCTTAGAGATCGATTGCAAAGAGCTGGGGAAAATGTGCCTGACAGGAAAATAGTGGTTGTGACTCTCATAGGTCTCCCTCCTATTTGGGAAACCTTCATTACTACAATAAGCAACAACAATGTCTTCCCGTCATTTGATGAAATTCTTGGAAAGCTTACTCAAGAAGAATCAAGGATTATAGCAAGAGGAAGAATTAAAAAGAATGAAGAGGGAGAGACTGCTGCATATATCACTCATGACGAAAAGAAGAAGAAGGAAAAAGGAGTTCCATCAAGGAAGCCTCCTTCTCAAAATGTCTATATTAGAAGCTGCCCTTGCCATGCTCCATGATCAAAAGGTGCCAAAGTTCTTTTGGGGAGAAGCTACACATGTTGTTGTATATGTTCAAAATAGGGTGTCTCATCAAGCATTGGAAAACAAGACTCCTGAAGAAATATTCATGGGTGTCAAGCCCTATATTAGCCATCTTCATATATTTGGATTCCCTGTATATTTTCGTGCATCGAAGGACAAAAGGAGCAAGTTGGAAGCTACAATAAGGAAAGGTAAGTTTGTGGGTTATTGTGAAAATTATAAAGCATATATAATATATATTCTTGGTCAAAGGAAGGTCTAAATTAGGAGGGACGTAACATTCGATGAAGATGCATCTCTTGGAAAAGTAAGAGACCTTCCTCTGCCTCCTCCTCCCAAGAAGCGAAATGATGACTGGGATATTCTAGATGGTCCTTCCATGCACGAGTCTAAGATTGATATTGTTGATGATCCCATGGAGCCTATCGATCCCTTAGATCCTCCTCCAAGTGATCCTCCTACTAGGAAGATACCACTTTGGTTCCACGACACTTTACAAGATGTCGGAAGACATGTTTTTGTTTGAAGGTCATTCAGAGAAAGGAAACAACCCTACATGTATCAGGGATATGTTGCAGCCATGAGCACTATGATTCAAGTTGAACCTTCTACATTCGAAGAAGTCGTAAAAGATCAAGTTTGGAAGGATGCTATGGATGGGGAATATGAATCGATTGTGAAAAATGATGTATGGGATGTTGTGTCGAGATCGAAGGGAAAATATGTGGTGACTTCAAAGTGGTTATTCAATATCAATCATGGAGTTGTTGGTAGCATTGATAAATATAATGAAATGTTTGTGGCTCGAGGATTCTCACAAAAAGAGGGAGAAGACTATGATGATATATTTCACTTGTGGCTCGATACACAACCATCCGTTCAATAGTAGCCCTTGCAGCAAGTCAAGGATGGACTCTTCATCAGATGGGCGTAAAGCCCTCATTCCTTCATGGAATGTTACAGGAAGAAGTGTATGTTGAACAAGCATGGTGATTTGAATTAGAGGATCAAAGAAAACATTTTTGCAGGTTGAAGAAGGAATTGTATGGTTTGAAGCAAGATCCCCGAGCTTGGTATGCACACATTGACAGTTATTTGATGAAGTTGGGATTCACAAGAAGCAATGGCGATCCAAAACTCTACTTTAAGGTAGTCCAAGGTATGTCGTTCATTTTGGTTTTATATGTTGACGATTTATTCTTAACATGTAGTGAGCCTATGATGTTTAAATGTAAGAGGAAGCTAGCCTCTAAATTCGAGATGAAGGACCTTGGACTCATGCACTACTTTCTAGGTCTTGAGGTGTGGCAAAGGCTTTGTGAGATTTTCCTTTCACAAGGAAAATACATTGTGAAGTTACTAGAAATATTTGGAATGACAGAATGCAAATCCATGGCTACACCAATGGAAATGAACTTCAAGAACTTATGTGGAGAAGCTACAGGACCCGATTTGGAAAATCCATCCTAATATAGACAATTCATTGGGGCTTTTATGTTCCTTGTGAACACTCGTCTAGACATATGATATGAGTGAAAAAATTGATTTAATTCATGATTGAGCCCCTCCATGCACATTGGATCACTACTAAAAATATATTGAGATATTTGCATGGGTCGATCACACTTGATCTGAGATATTTTGTTAGAGATGTTCGACTTCACGGATACATCGATGTTGACTAGGAAGGAAATGTTATCGACAAAAAGAGTACATATGGATGTTGTTTTAGTCCTAGATCTGCCATGATATCCTGGATGAGCAGGAAATGAAATTTTGTAGCGTTGAGCACCGTCAAAGTAGAGTATATTTCTGCTAGCATGGCTAGCTACGAAGTAGTTTGGCTAAGGAAGCTCTTCGGAGAGCTATTTGAGCAAGTTCTAGACACTATAGTGATATACTGCGACAACAAGAGTGAGATCCATCTAGAAGAGAATCTCATATTTCATGACAATTCCAAGCACATAGAGATTTGATATCACTTCATTCGTGACGTGGTACAAAGAGGAGCAGTTTGACTCCATCACATATCGACAAATGAATAGATTTCATATATTATGCTTTACCGAAAGGGAAATTCTTGGTCTTTAGATAGAAGCATGGACTGATGGATGTGACCCCTCCCGATAAGGGGCAACGTTGATCGAGGACACTGAACCAACTCTTCCCACCCTGTTTGAGTTTCCAGGGTGAGGAATTGAGATAAAGGGCTCCTAGGGTTGAGGGATCTCTAGACAATAGGGTATCACCCTATCTGTTACCCCTAGGGTTGGAGATTTTTCTCCCCTATATTCATATGGGCAGAGATATTGCTCCCCTATCTGGTCTATGTAGAGTATACCCCAATTGGCATCATACCCACAAGTTAAGCTTGTTGGGAATACCGCTCCCCGTTTTCCCAACGGGTTAAGAGTGTGCTTTGGGTGTACAGCCCAAGTCTATTATGATGCAGGTTTTCTACCACATGACTACTTAGAGTCATCAATGGGAATATCAACAAGAAATAGGATTTGGTCAAGATTTTCTCCCCTTTGTGGTTCTGGGTTGGGAATGAGCTCCCTGATGTAATTCCAAGGTTGAAGATGTGCTCCCTTGTATTTTTGGATATCTTATTGCTCGATATGGGTTGAAGCTAATGCTTCCTAATTCTTATTCTTTTATATTCGAGAATGTTTCAGCTGATAGATTTGAGCATAGATGGTCAAGGTATGACGACATGATGATAGGAAGATGTGATGATATTGGTCGGTGGAATTCTTCCTAGTTGAGAGGGAGTGTTAACTTTTGAAACTAGGGTCAAATTCCAACTTGGACAACTCAAATGACATAGATGATGATTTCATTGAATTCCTCTTTTCGAGAGGACCAAAATAAACCTAAATATCACCTCATTTGGATAGGAAGAAGTTGGTTTTTGAATTTATGTACCCACTCATGTATATTGGATTAGGTCGGTCTTATGCACATGTACCACTAGACAGGTCAGCCTCAACATCAAATGGACCCTCATGGAAGCCTATAAATAGAAAAGAACTCAAGCTCATTTGGACACACTCAACACACAAACTTTTCTCCTCTTATATTGTCTTGGTTTACACAGGTCTAACAGAGGAAGTTCGCACTAGGCGTTCACAACTATAGGTTTGAGGCTAAAACGCAACTAGGCTTTATGTTTCTTGGTCGCATGTGTTGAGGTATAAAAGGTGTCTTTTTAACTCCTATTTATCTCACATTAATTATCAATCTAGGTACGATTTTTTATTTCAAGAGTGTACTCAGTCTGAGGCGGAAATTTAATCCAAGAGTAATGTTTTCCAATTTGCAGTACAGTGTTCCAAATACAAGAGTAAACAGATGCTTGAAAATAAAATATAACTCCAATTGCAAGAAACTTAATGTTCTGAAACTAGATCACTCACTCGGGAAACTACAGCAATCATCAGTCAAGGATGTAGTAGTAATAACTATTTCCTCTGTCAATTGATGTAAATGAAATCAAACATAAACAAGATCCTCAATTTGAGAACTTAGACAGTAATAGCCAATGTCCTTTATAGTTGTTGACCTTGCACACCACACCAAAACAACTAATTGGAAATGATAACTGAATTAAATTAATAATGTTGCTAATAGAAATGGAATAAACACGCTCACTGCAATAATATTCTAAAGAAAAACCAAATACTTGCAGGAAATAGATGAATAGCGAAGCATATTTAGTAGTAATGAACAACAAAGCTATTTAATAGAAATGAACAGCAAAATCCGAAATGAACGGCGAAGCTTTATACTTGAAATGAATAGCATAACAACATAAGCTACAAAGGATAGTAATCTTGTTATGGTGGAAGGGAACGGCAATGCGGTTTAATCACAACTTATGCAATAAAACGATTTCATAAAATATTGAAACAATAAACTATAAAACAGGGAACTGTAAAGCAATGCAATTAAGGGAAATGGAAATTAAAGCAAACCATCACACGACTGGAATTGTAAAGTAATGGTACAAATAGCAAGTGGATCCACCAGGGCCGAGCCCTTTGCCGCTAGTGAAGCACTGCCGAACTATTCTAGTATCAAATAATGGGATAGCAACCGAATTATATATTAATCATGTGTAAAGAAGTTTACAGGCAATCGCACTCTCTTTTAACCAATGAGATTCCATGATCAAATTGAAAACACAAAAGGGAAATCTGAATAATGGAAATACATGCTCTCTCTGATTTCTACAAGCGTTGTCCTTTTATAACAGCCAGGTGGACAAAACGGGAATATAGATGAGCTTTGAAGCAGCTATCCCTCTGGATCTTCGCTCTATCTTCTATCTCCAGTCATCTTTTTGTCTTCTTGCGCTGATGCCATGCTTTTCCTTTCCTTTCCTTGACTGTGCATTCTGATCTTGTTTGGATATGGCTTCCTGGCGAAGGGACAACAGTTACTTCTGCTTTGTCTTTTCCTCCTGAATGGTGGCTTTCTATTTATTTTGTTTTCTGTATAGAAGAAAATACAATATTTAATCAATTTGCAACGATCACTAATCTCCTTAATTCTACTATAATTATTTGATATATTACCATTTTAGAATATAAAAGAGTTATGATTAAAGAAAAAGATAAAGAAATAAATGGCAAATTCATACCTTTTCCATCGCTCAACACACCCCCTTGCTTACCATTTTTCATGCCCTCATGAAAACCATGTAATTTACATGCAAAGCAGTTAGAGAATAGGCCGGAGAGGGATTTTCATGAAGTGGTATACAACCATGATTTGCAGCTAAAGCTTCAAAAATACGCCCTATCTGCCCTTCAAGTAATTCATATATGGCCTTATATCCTACTGTAGGATACCAGATAATAGGGCTTCGAAATCAACAACCTATCCAAAGCGGGCATTCCCGCAAGATGAGGTTACTATAGGTAACCAGGCGGCCGACAGCTAACTTAAAATTTTTGTAATTGAATGGCTCTCTATCCTGAATATTCCGATTGGAAATCTTCCATCGGAGTTTAGCTGCTATTATGGCCTGGTCTTTGATGGACAGAAAATATTCTACCCCTTGCTGGACAATTTCTTTGTGGATGGGTCCCAATGTCTGGATCACACCCTCATTTTTCATTAAGCTTTTCTTCTTAGCCCATAGTTGTAATGGGTGTCTCGGTTCACCCCTAACCCAAAGGTCTAACTCGTTTTCTTGTCTCTGAAAAGTGTTATAGGCCTTGAACCATTTTAACTAGTTAACAGAAAATGAAATGAATGCTTGATACTGGACATCACCCACAAAAGGACTGGGATTCTTCTCCATTTCCTCTTTCAATATAAAATTATGCAAATAAAATTCACAGAGTAACTGCTGAACTTTTACTCCATAGAGTTTACAGCATTTTATAAAATCATCAACAGTTTTTAATTCTATAGGTTTCCCTACCTTAACATCCTTAATTTTTAAATGCAAATATCTTTCTAACAAAAGCAAAGCATAATTTTTGGCAGGGGCCCTACATGCTATAATGTCTGTATATAGAGAACAGAGAGTATCCATTTGACTCCTGACTTTTTTTAGTCTATTCCTTACCTTTTCAACTTGTTCTTCTGCCTCCCGACATTTATCGAGGGCTTCTGCCTCTGATGCACTGATGTCCCTTAATTTCTGTTGTAACTCTTGGTATTTCTTCTTAGGAACAATCCCTTCTTCGAGCTTTTCTCTAGCCCGCTGAGCCTGTGCCAGATCCTCTTGGAGTTTTGCTACACCAGGGTCATTGTCCATCAAAACACTTATGGGTTGAAGATCTACCTGGGTTTCCTTCTTACGATATCGAGTTCCTACAGTTTGTGTTTTCGGGGTTCTTTTAGAGATTTTCCCCCTTTTTAGGACCCTTATCTTCTGTCTAAGTTGTTTTACTAATTTTAGCAGCTTTTGTTGTTCCTTCTGCAGCCTCTTAATTTCATTTGTCTTCTTCTTCTTCTTCTTGGGAGGAACAATTGTTTCCTTTTCTGGACTAGGCTGCTCAACTGGGTTTTGTTCTTCAGCGACTGTGCCCTTGCCCTGGCTTGTTTCCATATTCTCTGTTTGGAACACTTCTTTAGTGTTTGCGTTATCCTGACTAGGTTCCTCAGGGGAGGTAACCCTAGTTTGATCTTCCACTTACTGAGGGGCTTCTGCTTTTGCCTCTTCCTCATCATGCATTTCCTTGGATGTATCCTTGCTGTGGACAGAGTGTTCCTGTGATTGCTCTGCCTCAATATTTAGGTTGAGCAGACTCTGGGATTGAATATACTCACTCATATTGGCCAAAATTTGGGACAATTCGTCCTCCTGCAATGGCCTCTATGGTGGACTTGCGCTGGAGGTTACGGGAGGTTCCGCTTCCTCCCTTTCTTCTTCACTAGTGTGCTTAGTTTCTTCCTCTTCCTGGTTTTATCCTCCTTCAGGTTGCGGGGGTTGCTCATCTCCAGAACTATGTAATTCTAAGGGTTGGTTGCTGCTACCCTGGAGGCTTCCCAACATTCCTCTGCTTCTTCTCAATCTGGAGGACTGTCTGCGTTTTAGAGGTCTATTTGCTGTGCTGGTGGTTCTTTTTCGTTTCGGGGCAGGTAAGGCCATTCCCCCGTCTATTAAAAATACCAATTCCTCCCAGCTAGTCTGCTTCTGAGCAAGACTATAACTAACTATTAATCGAATTAAACAATGGTGGCTTACTACCATTCTTGTATGACAGGATTTCCTTATGCTCCGAGTAGCGTCATGCAGTAAAAAATTTAAATATGCAGGCAAATTTACAGCACATTTCTGTTTTAGTACTGCTAATAATTTGAGGTGGCGTGGTCTTACCACATCCTTTCTCCCATCGCATGTAATGTAGCTTTGCACTACTCTAGCTAGTTCTGCCCATGGTTCTCCCAGAGTTGCCGTTTGGACTCCTTTCCCTTTGACGGTTAGGTTCTGTCCTTCATCCCGAAAGATGGTTATGGCCTCTTGAAGTCTCAATTTTTTATGGGTCCATATGGGTCCAACTACTGGTAGTCCGGATACCTCAGCAATTACTGCATCCGTTACTGTTATGCACTTTCCTCTTATTATGGAATGATCCTCCTGCAAATTCTGCAAAAATTCTATGGCCACAGTTTCATGGGGCTGCTGGAGTCATGTAAGGTAGGTAATCCATCCTGCTCTTACCAAGATTTCTTGTGCAGCGTCGGAAACTGTTAGTACTTGTGGTTCACTGCATGCTGGTCGACCTCCCATTTCGTCTAAGCTCTGCACACTATTAATTTTTCATAACAATACACAAAAATGGCAATGGAACAAAAACTCGTGCATATCGGAAAATATCAATATCGTTAAGCTTGCTACTTTCGGGATCTGATGAAAATAATGAATTGACACGTATGC
Source organism: Pinus albicaulis (assembly GCA_034641835.2). Taxonomy (NCBI): domain Eukaryota; kingdom Viridiplantae; phylum Streptophyta; class Pinopsida; order Pinales; family Pinaceae; genus Pinus; species Pinus albicaulis. Next base: position 656,052,664 of record CM076569.1, read on the forward strand.
GGATGTATTTTATAAGTCACCCGTGCCCCCCTGAAATATGATAGGTCGTCCTTGACCGGGAAAATGGAGGTGTAGCGTACTGGACGGCAATCGTATAGTATAGAAAGGCATACGTATCCATGACATGATCACAAAAAGTATCGAATTACTGAAATCGAGGCTTATGATGAAATTGTGAATAGATATAGAAATGCTATGGAATGATGAAAAAATAAGGAAGAGGACAGCTAACGTAAGTAAAAATTCTTATGCGGTCATTATTCACTTGAACCATTATGATTGATTTTTAAACAATATTTCATGTATAAGAGGTTCGAAAAAAAAAGGGGTTTAGGAGCATAATCTCGTTTGAAATCAAGATAGAGATATAAGAAAAGGGTTTATAATTACTATTGATTTGTGAAAAATATGACTCCAATACCATCAGCAGAGCTCTGTTGCCCACAGGTGTTTATAACCTTGACAAAGTTGCTTTTTCACCTTTGGAACCATAGTCCTTTATATATGCCTAGGAAAGTGCTTTGTAATGTCAGGATGGAGGCCATTGTGCTGGCTTGGTAACCAGATGAATCACAATGCCATTCACCAGGAAGGAGTGAAAGGTGGGAAAGCCGGCTCGTGATGAGACCTCATGTTCCAAGGACTTTTTATTTTTCTGATGTGCCCATTGGATCATATCCCTGGTGTAGTGACCATCGTGGGAATGCCACTTCACTGCTTCCTTATGATCATAGTAGGCTGGCTCTTGATGATACCCCCTATCCTCCATCTGACAAATCATAGAATTGTTAGTAATCATATAGATATTTTCTTTTTTTTCTTTTCTTTTATATAGCACTTTCCTATTTATATGTAGAGGATGGCTCAACACTCCTTAAGAGTAGGGATGGTGGAAGAAGTTTGAATATCTCAATAGAGGAAAATATGCCCTTATTCTTATTCAATAATAAAATTCAAAGAGAGTTATGAGGATTAGGGAAGAACCAACATGATAAAAATAATCAATCAAATTAGTTTTAGTGAAGATAAAGACAGCAAAGTGATATAAATAGTTGTGTCCTTTCCTTTTTGCTTATCAATACAAAACAAATTCTTTAAAGATTACAATTTTTCCTTGATTTTCTAATTTTAGTAACCTCTGATTTTTGTGTCCTTGCATAAATTTGTATCTTTGCCTTGAAAGGATCATGAAGAGTGAAGCATTATTCACAAAAATTCTCAAAATGTTGTTCCATAAGATAAACAACAACAAAAAATGCACTCAGAAAGTGTTGTTCCTTAGATGGAATAGCTATTGTTCCTTAAGAGGAACAACAAAAATAACATCTGCACTCAAAATTGTGGTTCCTTTAAGAGGAACAACAAATAAATAAAAAGATACACGCGAAACTATTGTTCCTTAAAAGGAACAACAGTTGTTCCTTAAGCGGAGCAGCAGATAAAGCAAGCACAAAATAAAATGTTGATCCTTCGGCGGAATAGCCTAAAAACATTCCAAATCGAAATTTTTGTTCCTTAATAGGAACGGCAGAAAGTGAAAAAAATGGTGAAAGGGTTGTTCCTTTTAAAAGGAATGGAAAAAACAATCGGGCGGAAGTGTTGTTCCTTTAAGAGGAACGGCTACTGTTCCTTAAGAGGAACAACAAACAAATATAAGCACGCAAGATTGTTGTTCCTTAAGGGGAACGACTGTTGTTCCTTAAGAGGAACAATAAACAAATATAAGCACGCAAGATTGTTGTTCCTTAAGGGGAATGGATGTTGTTCCTTAAGAGGAACATTAGTGGTTCCTTAAGAAGAACAACACGAAAAAAAGAAGAAGGAAAGGTTTACACTAGCGAAATTAAAGAGAAAAGCTTATGTACAAATTTCAGAAACAAAGGAATTGTTTAGTGAATTAATGCTGAGGAGGAGTTATCTTCCTCAGCAAGAATCTGCATAGTGGAATCTCCCTGTAATTGCTAGTAAAAGGATTCCCGATTAAGCGATTTGTGGTAAAGTCGTACTCGATAACCGTTTTCTTTAAAAGAATGTCCAAATCTGTCAATCGTAGTTAATGTAATGGTGCCATTTTCATTCACTTTCTGTATTTCATAAGGGCCAAGCCATCGTGTCTAGAGTTTTCCGGGGAAATCCTGAAACCTGGAGTCGTATAGGAGTGTCCAATCTCCTTCGTGGAAGATTTCTTTTTAATAAGGGCATCGTGCCATTTTTCTCTCTGCTGTTGAATTAATGCAGTGTTTTGAAGGGCTGAGAGCCTAATTTCATCTAACTCGTTGATTTGTTGTAATCTGCTAACATGGGCCTCATTTAAATTCAAACCCACCTCCTGCGATGTTCTTAATGTTTGAATTTCAAATTCTATTGGAAATATGGGTTCTTTTCCAAATACTAATTGATATGGTGAATACCCGGTGGTATTTCTCCACGTTGTTTGGTATGCCCACAAGGCTTCTGGCAATCTTGAAGCCTAGTCACGCCTGTGTGATGCAACTGTATTTGTAAGTATTGCCTCTATCACCTTATTCGTGCTCTCTACTTGGCCATTTTCCTGTGGGTGGTATGGGGTTGTAATTTTGTGCCGAATGTGGTAATTTTTTAATGTTGCAGCGATTTTATTACCTACAAATTGCGGTTCTCCATCTATAATTATGTCCCTCAGGAGGCCATATCGCACAAATATTTGGAAAAGGAAATGTACTACAGAGTCATTTGTAGCTCTTGGAAGTGCCTCTGCGTCAACCCATTTGGTAACATACTTTGTTGCAACTAGTATGTATGTTTTCTGATTTGATAATGGGTTAATAGGACCAATAAAATCGCGCGCCCAGCACTCAAATGGCTAGATTACTAATTGTGGATTCAAAGGCATTTCATCGGACTGTCCAGGGCATCCCCCCCTTTGGCAACTATCACAGGCTTGTACAAACTTTTTAGCATCTTTAAAAATTGTAGGCCAGTAATAGTCTGTTTGTTAAACCTTGTGACCAGTCTTGCGATCTGCGAAATGTCCGGCACACGGCCCGTCGTGGCATGCTTTCAGAATGTCAAATATTTCGTCTTCTCGGACGCATCTTTTGATGTGCATATCTTCTCTTGTATGAAATAGGTAGCCCCCAATCCAAGAGAATCGGGTACTGCACTGCACTATTTGTTTTCGTCATTGGGCATTAGATGCTTGGGTAATTTACCTACAGCTAAATAATTTGCAACATCAGCATACCATGGTGTTCTGACAATAACATCAAACAAATGTTCATCTGGAAACTGATCTTCGACTATTGCTGCGTCCACTGGTTTTGGCATTCGTGAGAGAAAATCAGCTACAGGATTCTCTTTTCCAAGTCAATCCTTTATTGTGATGTCAAATTCCTACAATAGAATCAACCATCTTGTTACTCTACCATTTGTAACAAGTTTATTTGCTAAATATTTTATAGCATATTGATCTGTATATAAAACTACAGGATACCTCGTTATATAATGTCTAAATTTATTTATAGCATGTATTACGGCTAAAAATTATTTTTCAGTCACTGTATAGTTTAATTCAGCAGGAGATATATTCTTGCTAATATAATAATTTTCATATGGTTTTTTATCTTCTTCCTGCCCAAGGACTGCTCCGATAGCTGTGTCTGAGGCATCAGATGAAATTTGGAATGGCAAATCCCAATTTGGGCCCCTTAGCACTGGGGCTGTTGATACAAGATTTTTCAAATCCTCAAAAGCATGGTCACATTTATCTGTCCAAATAAAATCAACATTCCCTGTTAGTGCGTATAAAGGTGCAACTATTTGAGAAAAATGCTCTATGAATCTTCTATAATAACCAGAAAATCCCAGAAAACTGTGTACCTCTGTTTGTGTGGTAGGAGTAGGAGTAGGTATTAAAAAAATTATATGAATTTTAGCTGGATCTACCTATATTCCAGCTGCTGAGATATAATAATCTAATATGAGTCCCTCGGTCATCATCATATGACACTTTTCATGGCTCAAGCAGAGCCTGGTGGCAATACACCTTTGCAGCACCTTTTCCAATGTTTCTAATGCTGGCTCAAAATCATCTCCATAAGGTGTGAAATCATCCATATATACTTCGAGCCCTTCATTTATTAAATTTGAAAAGATGTTGAGGCTGGCCCTTTGAAATGTAGCAGGGGCATTGTATAGGCCAAAGGGTAAAACTCTGTAAGCAAATGTTCCCCAAGGACAGGTAAAAGCAGTCTTATCCCGATCTTCAGGGGCAATCTGAATCTGATTGTATCCACTGAAACCATCTAAGAAAGAAAAGAATGTATTTCCTGCTAATGTATCTAATACCTTATCAATGAAAGGAAGGGGAAAGTGGTCTTTCTGGGGTGCTTTGTTTAATTCTCTATATTCTACACATATCCTCCACTTTCCATTCTTCTTTGGCACCACTACTAGTGGAGAGACCCACTTGCTATCAGATATTGGATAAATAAAGTTTACATCCAAAAGTTTTTGTAATTCAGATTTCACAATGTCCTTAAGATGAGGGTTTAATCTCCGTTGGGGTTGGTGAATGGGTCTAGCATCTTTTTCTGTATAAATGTGGTGCGTTCATAACTGGGGATCAATTAATTTCATGTCTAGGTAATCCTATGCAAAATCTTCCTTATATTTTCTTAGTAGTTGGACCATCTTCTCTTCTTGTTCAACAATCAGGTTTTTGTTAATGTTCAGAGTTTTTCCTGGCTCAATTTCTATATTTTTGCTATTGTAAATAGAGGTGGTAGGTATTGATTTATCATGAGTGTCTTTCAGGCAATCTTCTTCTTCTTCATTATCAAATGTTGCCTCAATCATGTGACATTGCAAATGGGATTTGGTTTTTGGTTGGTTAATGAAACTGTTAATGATGTCATCCTCTGTTTGGTCTTTAAATTTGAGGGCATCTTCTATGGTTAATGGTGATCTAATGTTTTCTGTGAGGTATGATACAGGTTGTTTCTTTGTTTTCATTATTATTAAGCTTAGCTGGGCGGGAGGGTATAAGGCTAAATTATTGACATTACTCCCTCTAGTTATAGTTATGTTGCCTTGTCGGCAGCTAATGTAAGCATCAACAGTTGCTAGCCAAGGTCTACCTAAGATTAAAGGGTGTCCATCTAGCTGGTTTTTGGGGTTAATAATCAGAAAGTCAGCAGGGTATTCCCAGGAGTCTACAGATACCATTACATCATGTAGTGTTCCTTCTGGCCTAACTACCGATCATTCAGCCAATTCCAATAAGGTTGTGGTTGGATCTGATGATGTAATGCCAAGTTTTTGACAAGTGGTGGTTGTTAGGATATTTATTGCAGCTCCTAAATCAACTAAGGCATTTGGAAAGGATTGTCCATTGATTTGCACCGTAACTATAAAATTTCCTGGGTCCTCATATTTTACAGGTGCTTCTCTTCCTGATAGTAAGTCAGATAGGGTGCTGACTACTTGGACGGTTGGATTAGTTGTTATTCTCCTCTTTGGCTTTCTTATACATAATTCTTTGATGGTTTTTGCATAAATTGGAATATCTTGGATAGCTTGGAGGAGTGGAATTTTTATACACAAATTTTTTAGTTCTCCCAGAAGATCGAAATCAGGATGTTCTATTGGGCAAGGTATGATTAGTAATTCTGGGAATGGTGGAGAAGAGGTGGTTGCTTGCTCATGAGTCTGTTGTCTAACCACATTCTATTTTTGTGATGTTTGTTCTAAAGGTAATGAATTTTCAACTTGAACATTTTTGTCTCCCTCTGATTCTATTATGCGCCCAGACCTTAATTGAAGGTCGTTGCACTCCCTTAACTCGGTTTCTAGTTCTGGTGCTTCGATTATTTGAACAGATTGAACCGGTCTATTGTTAGGGTTCGGGCTGGGTTGGGCTGGGAGTTGCGGTCTTAAGTTGGTTTGGGGATTTTGTTGCAATGTATATGGCGCTGGCAGTGTAGGTGGAGGGAGAGGAATCGTTCCAGCTGGCTGATTCATAGATCTTTGCCATTTTGACTGTCAGGTTTGACTCTGCGAAGTGGAGGGGGACCATTGTGTTGGATATGCATTATTTTGCCAAAATGGTGGACAGTAAGGAAAGTTCAGCCAATTAGTTTGATTTGTTTGATTTGGCCATGGTGATGTAGGAAATGGTTGTTGTGACTAGTTGGGGAAAGGTGGTTGATTTTACCATATTCCATTATATTGCTGAGCATTATACTGAGGAGACTGAAAAGAAGAGGATGGATCAATGGGCATACCTATTTGTCGTGGCTGCCATTGACAGCACTAATTGAGTAGGTACACCGGTTCTGTTTCTTCTTCCGCTTCCTTGTAGACTGATTTCAATCCTGGGAGTGAGGGGAAACTTTCTGTGGAGTGATCTTTCGTGCAGATGGCGCAAACTTGGATTGTATCGAGCGGGCATTCTTTATGGCTATGTTTCTTTCTGCATCTAGGGCAGAATATTTCCGAATTTTGTTCTGCTTCTGCTTGCTTTTGTTTAGCTTGCATGATGTCTATCTGCGTTGTTAGAGTCCCTAGAATATCAGTTTTGAAATCTTCTAGTAGATTTTCGATTTCTGTGCGGGTTATACCTCCACCGGAGATCTTGCTATCCCTTGTGGTTATGTCACGTTCTGCTGGTTTTAGTCTTGTGCTGCTTCTCGAGCTCCTGATACATAAATCAATGATGTCAGCAAAATTTTCCTGATATATGTCAACTTTGCCCATAATGTTTAATGTTTCAACCCATTGTTCCTTCATCCCTTTAATTAATGTAGTTTTTAACACATTATCAGGTAAGGGTAAATATGCATAAGGTGATCTATGGAGGTTGTATTGAAAGCGTTCTACATATTCCTCTAATGTTTCATTAGGTTTTGCTGTCGTTTGAAATATTTCATCCTTTAATTCCCTAGACCTACAATAATCCTGATATTTCTTTAGAAAAGAAGCTTTCATCTCATCCCAGTTATTTATAACACCTCCACCTAACCCCATAAACCATCGTAGAGCTGCTCCTTTTAATGTGGAGGGAAATAATTTTAGCTTTTGGGGATCGGTGGTATAGTCATACCCCTGGCATAATACATCAAATTCAAATAGAAATGCATCTGGATATTCCGATGTCAAGCCATGGAATGTAGGAATATGCTAGAGAGGAATGGCCTTCATAGGTGCATTAACTGCAGTGTCCACAATGGGATATTGCAGTGTGGAAGTTTGAGGTGTTTGTTGGTTCTGGGTCATCTGATCAAATATGTGCCAATATCCTTTTGGGATTTCTAGGGAGTTATTCCTAAGCTGACTAGAAGGAGTAGGGATGACCTTAACAACACTCCCTTGGTCTAGGATAATGAGTGTTCCATGCTTAACTATTATCTGACAGGATTTTTGTTTTTCAGGTTCTTCAGCTTTGTTTTAGATGATTTTGGCAGCACTTCCTTATCTGGGCTACTTAGTGTTTGGACTACTCCGAGAGGGGATCTTGGTTCTTCTATTTCCCCTATTTCTCCTCCTCCTTTGCAGAGGGTACTAAAATTTTCTCCTTGTGAAGGGCTTGTTTGCGGATTTTCAGTATCCTGAAAACTTTGTTCTACCCATTCATTTTCACCATGAATCTCAGCGTTAGCCATGGATGGTGATCCCATGGTTTGAAGGAAATCAATAGGACGTCTGGCAGTAATAATTCAAGGTCCTACAGAGACTGAGACTCGGATTTTATTATGATTTCGTCGGTAAAGGTTGTTCGCCCAAGGGTCACTGGTCCCTTAGGTTTTTTAGGTCTAGGAGGAATTTTGTTTTGTTTAGATTTTCTAGTCATTCAAAAAATGAAAGCATTCATTCCTACCTTAGACTTCTATGCAGTTATGCTATGAAGTGGGTAGGTGAACGAGAATGTTCCTCGTTCGTTACACAGGTTCTTACCTTCCATTTTTAATACCTAGTTCTTGCTTAGCAGACACTCATCACACTACTCTCTGAAGGAAAATAAAAATGGCTACACTCTCCCAGGCAACGGCGCCAAAATGTTGAGGTACAAAAGGTGTCTTTTTAACTCCTATTTATCCCACATTAATTATCAATCCAGGTATGATTTTTTATTTCAAGAGTGTACTCAGTCTGAGGCAGAAATTTAATCCAAGAGTAATGTTTTCCAATTTGCAGTACAGTGTTCCAAATACAAGAGTAAACAGATGCTTGAAAATAAAATCTAATTCCAATTACAAGAAACTTAATGTTCTGAAACTAGATCACTCACTCAGGAAACTACAACAATCATCAATCAAGGATGCAGTAGTAATAACTCTTTCCTCTGTCAACTAATGTAAATGAAATCAAACATAAACAAGATCCTCAATCTGAGAACTTAGACAGTAATAGCCAATGTCCTTTACAGTTGTTGACCTTGCAATCCACACCAAACAACTAATTGGAAATGATAACTGAATTAAATTAATAATGTTTCTAATACAAATTGAATAAACACGCTCACTGCAATAATATTCTAAAGCAAAACCAAATACTTGCAGGAAAGAGATGAACAACGAAGCTTATTTAGTAGTAATGAAAAACAAAGTTATTTAATAGAAATGAACAACAAAATCCGAAATGAACAGCGAAGCTTTATACTTGAAATGAATAGCATAACAATATAAGCTGCAAAGTATAGTAATATTGTTATGGTGGAAGGGAATGGCAACGCGGTTCAATCACAGCTTATGCAATAAAACAATTTCATAAAATATTGAAACAGTAAACTATAAAACAGAGAACTGTAAAGAAATGTGATTAAGGGAAATGAAAATTAAAGCAAACCATCACACGACTGGAATTGTAAAGTAATGGTACAAATAGCAAGTGGATCCACCAGGGTCGGGCCCTTTGCCGCTATTGAAGCACTACCGAACTATTCCAGTATCAAATAATGGGACAGCAACCGAATTATATATTAATCATGTGTAAAAAAGTTTATAGGCAATCGCACTCTGTTTTAACCAACGAGAGTCGATGATCAAAATGAAAACAAAAAATGGAAATATGAATAATGGAAATACATGCTCTCTCTAATTTCTACAAGTGTTGTCCTTTTATAACAGCCAGGTGGACAAAACGGGAATATAGATGATCTTTGAAGCAGCGATCCCTCAGGATCAAAAGATCCTGAGGGATTCGCTCTATCTCCTATATCCAGTCATATTTTTGTCTTCTTGCGTTGATGTCACGTTTTTCCTTTCCTTTCCTTGACTGTGCATTCCGATCTTGTCTGGATATGGCTTCCTGGTGAAGGGATAGCAGTTACTTATGCTTTGTCTTTTCCTCCCGAATGGTGGCTTTCTATTTCTTCTATTTTCTATATAGAAGAAAAGACAATATTTAATCAATTTGCAACGATCACTAATCTCCTTAATTCTACTATAATTTTTTGATATATTACCATTTTAGAATATAAAGGAGTTATGATTAAAGAAAAATATAAAGAAATAAATGGCAAATTCATACCTTTTCCATCGCTCAACAGCATGCATTTCACTTGGAATTTTCATCTTCGGTCGCACAGATCCAGTTTTCCTTAGTGTGATTGGGAGGCTAAAGTCGCACGCACAAAAGCTTGAAGGGAGTGATTAGGGTTTGAAGCAAGATCTAGAATAATTTGTCCTCAGTCGCACACTTACAACCTCCCCAATGTGATTGGGAAGGAAGAGTCGCATGCACAAGCCTTGATGATTGCAACTAGGGGTTTGAAGCAGATATGGGTCAGTTTATCCTCAGTCACATGCTTACAATTGACCTTGGAGCTATCAACTTCCTGCATTCAGTGTCTAAGGGAGTGATTGGGAATTTACAGTCATTCGCAGTATATCGTGATGTGTACGACTAGGTTTTGAAGGTTAACTATAGTTGACTTCAGTAGGCTGATGGTTGGATGGTTTCTCTTTGTTATACAATAATTTTTAAAATTTGCTTATGTTTTGTATTAGGTAAATCTCTGTTTGAAGTTTATGTATTGGGATCATTGTACTCTTTGCTGAAATTTTTAATGGAAATCTAAAAAGAAGAATATTTTAAAGGGTTTTATCCATAGTGGGTTTTTCCCTGGTCTTTGACCAATCTGGTGTCTCTTATGGTTGTGTTATTGTCTCCTTTGTCATTGCTTCTATTTTTCTATATTAAGTTACTGTTTATGATTATAAACGTTGTTAATAATTTGATGGATTTCTTAATGAACAATTTATTTGGGTTGAAGTAATTGAAACAACATAGAAAAATCCGAAAAATTAACAATTGGGTGGGGATTTGCATATTTGAGAAGTTACGATAAGATAATGAGTTGCAATGTTCTAGCAAGAAAAAATTATAGCATTAAATGTGTAATGTATAGAGGAGAAAATTTGATTTGTATGATATCATTATATAATTTTTCATTCATATCATTGCTTTCATAGTGAAAAAATTGAAGGAATCGACTTACAAGAGAGTTTTATTAGTGGGAGCAAGTTTGGAAAATTAGGGTCTGAAATATTTCACGACTAATTTGAGGCCTTAAAAGACATTTTTGGGGGCATCAAAATTTCCTACTTATGCATTGAACCCTGTGAATTTTTTCTACACTTAAATACCTTTCCAATGGTTCAAGAACTGTGTCAAATGAAGCTCATATGCAAAAGTTATGCCTTCTAGAAATTGACTTATCATGATTAAGAACCATAATTTGAGAAAATGGAAAATGGGCAAGCCATGGGCTGACAATGAAGAATACTCTATAAGGATAAACTTATAACTCATGTTGAGGGTTGATTGGATCAAATTTAACCTCTATTTAGTTATCAAGTTATGTTATATGTTGAAAAGTCAACAAGAAATGTGTGTCTAATTTAATTTTCCCTTAATTAAATTAGACAATAAATTGCAATCTTATCTCATAATCACTTGTAATAGTTAACTGAGTGTGATAAACTCAGTTAGATCATGAATTTCGAGTTGAGGGTGGTTGGTGAGGCATGCAGAGTGATTCTATTAGTTATGGAGTTCGAATTGCAGTTAGTGCATTAGTTTAATGCATGAGAAATCAGTTAACTCAATTAATTGAGTTAAATTAAATTGAACTAGTTGTATTTGTTTGTTGCACTAGTGAGAGATCAAGTGAATTAAATGAGATTTAATTCGCATGTAGTGATTTGCCATGCAATTGATGATTTACTATTAATTGTTTCATGCATGTCGGTTCCAGTGGAGACCCAGTTGAGACAAAGGTTAAAGGGATGTTAAATATCAATTCTATAATTAGTAGGTTGCCTACATGTAGCAAGACATCCATTGTTTTTCCCATGAGCATTGCGCTTTTTTGGAAGGCTAAAATTCCTAAAGAATGGGGATTGCATTCCACATGAATTGCGCAAGCAAGGCAAGCTAATTAGAGGCAGGAAATTGGCTAAGTGTTGGTCGATTTTGTCCGGGTCAGTGTGAGACAATTGTGAGAGTGCAGGAGACTCTTGTGAGGAGAGTGCATTGCAATTGATTCATGATTCCATGGTGAATATAGAATATAATATAGAGGGGTTTTGAGCAGCAAGACTTCCCTGGGAAAATATATGTGTTGTGATTTGATTTTTTTCTTTCTTTATTTGTTGTGATTAGTGATCATGTTTATTTTTCCAAATTGATTTGTAGAAGGATTCAATATCTAGCTTTAGTACATTGCTTGATCAGATTGAATCCATTGATATACATATTTTTGTATAATTTCTACATGGTATGAGAGCGTAGGAAATCACTATAGTGGAGAAGAAATTGAGTTTGTGATTGAATAGCATTCGAATTTGCAGAATTATTCTTTGGTGCAACAGCGGATCAAGATGGCTTTCAATGGCTTAAGATTGGAGTATGCACTCGAGGGAAGCTCTAATTATATTTCATGGAAAGACAAAATGTTGGCAATGTTGGAGGACAACAGATTGAAAGAATTCATTGAGAATGATATTCCCAAGCCCGCGGTAGCAGATGCCTCTCTTCTTGATGCTTGGAAAAAGAAGGTAGAAAGGGCGAGGAGGATCTTATTGGAGGGAGTTCAAGACCACATTGTCTCAAGTCTCCATGGCAATGCAAATCCATATGCAATGTGGAAGGCTTTGACAGATCCGTTTCAGAGTATCAATGACCACAAAAAATTGGCACTGGAGGACAAGCTCAGAAAAACCAAAATGGAGAAAGGTGACATTGTTCCGAAATATTTAACCAATTTTTTCCAATGTGGGGATGAGCTTGGGACTGTCAGAATTACTATCGTGGATGATGACTTGGTGAGCCTAGCTCTTCTAGGCCTTCCCAAGAGTCGGCATAGTTATCAGGACTCTGTCAATGGAGGGAGAAGTTGTCAGATTGGGAACGACTTTGGTCGGATTTGGTGCAAGAAGAATCCAGGAGGAATATCAGGGATGGATCTTCATCTAAGACATACGATGAATAAAATTGTGCCTTGGCTAGTAAGGCGAAGAAGGGGAAATGAAAGAAATACTATTCCAAATCTGAGACCGATGAAGAAGGCAAGAAGCGTGACATGTCCAGAGTGAAGTGTTTTCACTGTCACGATCATGGACATTATGCCATTAATTGTCCACAAAAGAAGAAGAACAATAAGGCTTTGGTATCTGTAGCTGGTGAGGCTTTGGCCTCGCAATTTGAGTTGGACTTCTCGCTCATTGCATGCATGGTGTCAAGTGTAATGTGATCAGTGTGGTACTTGGATAGTGGTGCATCTTTCCACATGACAGGAGACAAATGACTTTTCAGTAGCTTGGAGGATAAGGTCCTCCAGATGCATATCGAAATGGGTGATGACGGTTAGTACAGTGCTAGCGGGATTGGTACAGTTACCTTCCAGAGACAGACAGGTAAATCCTTCTTATTAAAAGATGTAATGCATGTACCAGGCTTGAAAAATAATTTAGTTTTAGTCACAATGTTGGAGGATAGAGGCTATGATGTGGTTTTCAGTGAAGGCAAATCTTTTTCTAGAAAGTGCTATGCAGTGAAAAAATTGAGTCAATTCGTGATTGAGCCCCTCCATGCACATTGGATCACTGCTAAAAATATATTGAGATATTTAAATGGGTCGATCACACTTGTTCTAAGATATTTTGTCTGAGATGTTCAACTTCAAGGATACATCGATGTTGACTGGGAAGGAAATTTTATCGACAAAAAGAGTACATATGGATTTCATTTTAGTCTTGGATCTGCCATGATATCCTATATGAGCACGAAACATAATTTTGTAGCATTGAGCACTGCCGAAGTAGAGTATATTTCCACTAGCATGACTAGCTACGAAAAAGTTTGGCTAAGGAAGATCTTTGGAGAGTTGTTTGAGGAAGTTCTAGACACTATAGTGATATACTGCGACAACAAAAGTGGGATCCATCTAGCAGATACTCTCGTATTTCATGACAAGTCCAAGCACATAGATATTTGATATCACTTCATTCATGACATGGCCCAAAGAGGAGCAATTAGACTCCATAACATATCGACAAATGAACAGATTTCATATATTATTCTTTATCGAAAGGGAAATTCTTGGTCTTTAGATAGAAGCTTGGATTGATGGATGTGACCCCTCCTGATAAGGGGTAGCATTGATTGAGGACACTGAGCTAGCTCTTCCCACCCTGTTTGAGTTTCCAGGGTGAGGAATTGAGATAAAGGGATCCAAGGGTTAAGGGATCTCTGGAAAATAAGGTATCACCCTATCTGTTACCCATAGGGTTGGAGATGTTTCACCCCTATATTAATAGGGGCAGAGATGTTGCTCCCCTATCTGGTCTATGCAGAGTATACTCCAGTTGGCATCATACCCACAAGTTAAGCGTGTTGGGAATATTGCTCCCCATTTTCCTAACGAGTTGAGAGTGTACTTTAGGTGTACAACCCAAGTCAATTATGATGTAGGTGTTCTACCATGTGACCACTTAGGTTCATCAATTGGAAGATCAGCAGGAAATAGGATTGGGTCGAGACTTTCTCCCCTTTATGGTTATGGGTTGAGAATGTGCTCCCCGATGTGATTCCAAGGTTGAAGATGTGCTCCCCTGTATTTTTGGATATCCTATTGTTGGTTATGGGTGGAATCTAATGCTCCTCGATTCTTCTTATTTTATAGTCGAGAATGTTTCAGCAGATAGAGTTGAGCAAAGATGGTCAAGGTACGACGACGTGATGATATTGGCAAGTGGGATTCTTCCTAGTTGATAGGGAGTGTTAATTTTTGAAACTAGGGTCAAATTCCACCTTGGATAGCTCAGATGACATAGACAATGATTTCATTGAATTCCTCTTTTCTAGAGGACAAAAATCAACCTAAAGATCACCTCATTTGGACAAGCAGAAGTTGGTTTTTGAATTTATGTACCCACTCGTGTATATTGGATTAGGTCGGTCTTATACACATGTACCAATGGACAGGTCAGCCTCAACATCAAATGGACCCTCATGGAATCCTATAAATAGAAGAGACCTCAAACTCATTTGGACACACTCAACGCACAAACTTTTCTCCTCTTATATTGTCTTGGTTTTCATAGGTCTGACGGAGGAAGTTCGCACTAGGGGTTCATAACTATAGGTTTGAGGGTTGCACACACCTAGGGTTTATGTTTCTTGGTCACACACATGTCACTTTGCATTTTCATCTTCGATCGGACAGATCCAGTGTTCCTCAGTGTGACTGGGAGGCTAAAGTTGCATGCACAGAAGCCTAAAGGGTGTGATTAGGGTTTGAAGTGGGATTTGGAATAATTTTTCCTCAGTCACACACTTACAACCTTCCTCAATGTGACTAGGAAGGAAGAGTCACACGCACAAGCCTTGATCAGTGCAACTAGGGGTTTGAAGCAGATCTGGGTTAGTTTATCCTCAGTCGCACGCTTATAATTGACCTGGGAGTGAACAATTGTCTGCATTCAGTGTCTAAGGGAGCGACTATGAAGTTTCAACCGCTCGTAGTATATCTTGATGAGTACGACTAGGGTTCTGAGCTAGGGTTTGAAGGTTGACTATAGTTGACTTCAGTAGGATGATGGTTGGATGGTTTCTCTTTGTTATACAATAATTTTGAAAATCTCTTTCTGTTTTGTATTAGGTAAATCTCTGTTGGAAGTTTATGTATTGGAATCATTGTACTCTTTGCTGAAATTTTTTATGGTGTTAGTGTTAGTATTGGTATACTTCCACCAGGAATCAAAACACATTTGCATGTGCATCTTAGGTGTCTCATACCGAATAAATTTATCATTCCACTAGGTCATGACATAAATTTGTTCCGCTGGTGGTTGTATTTGTAAATAAACTTTTCTCCCTCCAAGATTCATATTGCTGACCCATTTCCATATCCCTTTGAGCATAAGAACACTTATGAAATGCTATGTTTTACTTGAAAGTTTTTATGTCAAAATTTCATTAAAATTAAGTCAAAAAAGTAGTTTCATTAGGTCACTAGGGTTTTTGAATTTTTCAAAGTTTTTCCATCATTCCAATAAGGTTAGCACACATATGAGGGGAATTGAGAAAAAATGATCATCATGGTTTCATTATATTTCAAAAGATTGTATTTTCAAATTTCAAGACATTTTGTCAAAATTATCATTTTGATAAAAAGTCATTTATGTAATTTATATTATTTTTAAAATGTAATTTTATGTTACTATATGTAATATTTTAATCCCAAGTTGTCCAGGTGAACATGCGAAGCTTCAGTGAGCAAGAGAAAATCTAACTCAAGAATTCATCCAACCTGCAAATGAAAAAGTGTTAAAGAGTATCAGTCAAAAGAAAGAAGACTTCAAAAACATAAGAAAGTGGGTTTTTCAAATCAAATCAAATTTTACTTGCTTATAAAAGCCCATAAAACATTTCAAAAGAGTCATTGTTTCCTTTCAAAGAGTAAGAAGCAGTCAGCAAGGAAGAATTTCTGAGTTTTTGAGTGAAATTTTGGCTAAGTTTCTTGGTGTTGTGCACCTGGGAGTTGGCGTTGCGCCCTTGCCCAATTTTTTCAACACAATTTCTAAAGGCGCTGCACGCCTAGGAGTTGGTGTTGTGCCCTTGCAGAGGTGTTGCGCGCCTAGCCAGAGAAGATTCCCAAGTGATCTAGCTGCCCAAACAAGTTTGAAACTTCTTCAAATATTTGCCAAAGTCCTCCAAAGCACTGTTAAGTGGTAATTACATACCATAACCCATTTTTTAATCCATTTTGATCATTCTTAAATTAATTAAAGAGGAAACCTAAGAAAACCCTAATTACTAGCTTGTGATCACTATTTTATCCTTATTTCATCCTCTTTAAATAAAATCAGTCATAAACAAGGGTAATTACATTGATTGAGGGTTTTCATTCATCTAGTTTGTCACAACACCCATTCCCTTTCACTCATTCCCTTCATTCACACTCATTCCCTTCACTCACACTCATTCCCTTCATTTTTCAAAGCTAGTCATCTCATCTCCTTCCCCTCATTCATTTCACATGCACCCTAGAGTTTTCATAAAACATAATTTGAGATTTCAGAAGAAGAAGACAATGGCATGGTTGGTGAGGCACAAATGCCAAGGAGAAATGATCACAAGGGAGGGAAGATAAAAAAATTTGAACCTATCACCACAACAGAACTCATGGCCTCTCCTCTCATTGTTTCTTTCTTTAATGGCATATGGGCTGTTTTGACTTTTGTGAGAGAGGTGGTTCAAACAAGGAAACTTGGACATGAGTAATTTTGAACCATACCTCAAACCCAGGTATAAAGACCACAACAAGTCCATCTTCCCTTTTTCTCATTTTCTTGATAGATATGCACCCATGATGAGGATAATAATGAATTATTTCACTTGTGAGGGAAGGTTTTCCCACCTCTACTCATATCGTATCCATATTCTTATGAATTTCACTAGAGTTAGGATGCTGCATATACCATATTATCTTTTCCGTAGCATTGACAAAATGGCCTACATTGTGCAAAAGAGAGATTACAATTAGCAAATGCAGAGCCTATTTCATCATCCACTCATCAAGATGGTGGTCATGCATCAGCTACAGCAGAAAAAATAAATAAAAAAATCCATGGGATACATTCATTGCCAATGACGTTTTCACTTCCACACCTGTTCATCATGAGCAGGATGTTCCTTCATCATCCCATCCTCATGAATCCATTCCACCATCACATCCCGCTGCTCATACATCTCCACCCACTCACTTCCATTCACCTCATGATGATCCTTCCTCATCACCTTTCCACCACCCTTCGCCATCACATCATGATACCAAAGCCTCAAGCAGTGAAAGAGATATTGTAGAAACTGGCACTAAAATGAATGATATTGAGCCATTTCCTTTTACCTATCAGAGAGGCCACAGGCATGTGTTTGCTTCACTTTATGTGAAAGGGGCCATTCCTTCTTCATCTCGAAACAGGTTGATAAGGGCAAGGAAAAGGTTACATAGCATATCACTGTTGAGGAGGAGGATAAACATGAAATTGAGCAGGAGTTTCAGTTGATTGACCTTGATGATGAGGATGAGGTCAGAATTACCAATATGTTGATCAAAGGCAAGGATTAAAAGATTAGTGAGCTTCAAGCTAATCTTGGTAGAGAAAATAATGTAATTAACTTTCTTGAGCTAAAGAATCAGCGGTTGAATACAAAGAAAACCATCAATGAGGTCAGGGCAATTAGAGCTCAGAGAGAGGCCAGAAAGGCCAAGGCTTTGCTAGATGAGACCTTGGGAAGAGTTGATTACATTGATGATGAGGAAGATTAGCTTCCTAGACAGAGACCGAGGACCATTGGACTGAAGAGGGCTTTAGCCCGGGAAAGGCGGAAAGACGCAGAAATGGTGGAGCAGCTTACTCCATGTGAGTTGCTTGCCATAGAGATTGATGGAGACAGAGAGTCTTGGCTTGAGAGGGCCAATTTGCATCTGGAGAGCATGTTAGAGAATGAAAATAGAGACACCTATATTCAGAGGAATATGGCGAAGCATTATGCCATGAGAAATAGGATTGCAAGGGCCAAGCTCAAACGTGCCCATGCAAATATTCAGGCTTTGACGAAGTCAAAGGAAAAGGAAAAACTGAATATTCTTGCTGAGGTGTCCCTTCAAGCCTCCAAACCATGATTAGAAAATAAAATTCCATTTTTGGCATTTTGTTGCAATTTTTTATTTTTTGGGAGAGTTTAGCCTGCTGAAAATGGGCTAAACACGCAGTGCCACTAGCGCTGCGCTCTTTTTTGGGCCATCCAAATGGAAAAATTTCAACAGATTCATGTTCCTAATGTCAATTACATCAACCTCAGAAGGTTTTAGGAGATTTGGAGCAAAACTGGTCCCTCAAAAATGCCAAAAACCATCAAAAATTCATCTTACTACCCTCTATTGGCCCTGGCGCTGCACGTTTAGCAGTCTTGGGAAAACAGGATTTTGGCAGGTCAAATTGGCACCATTTTGAAAATTAAAAGCATATCTAGAAACTAGACTCTGATACCTTTCCAATGAGATTTAATGGAGTTAATTTTGACAAGGGGAAGGCCTCCAAAAGTGGCCTACAAAACAGGTCAAATTTTCTATCACCAAGGAATTCACAGTTTTACCAATTTACTCAAATTTTGAAATTTCACCTCTGATTTAATTTTCACTTGGGTAAATGAGAAGTTACCAATGTAAATATCATGTTTTACCTTTTACCTAAGGTATATACATTAGGTAAATTATTATTTTGAGGTCAAATGTATCTGTTCTAAAAGTTAGGAATGAGTCAGTCTTATTAAAATAAATCTTCTAGGAAATCACATGAGAAATTTTAGAACCGACACGTTTCGAAATACTGAATGTAGTTCATCATCAGGGTGAAATATATCCTGATGATGAACTTGCATCATCCTCACCCTGATGATGAATTCACTCTCCTCATCCTAGTCTTTAGTAGTCAGTTCAGTTTTTGGTGCAACAATTCCCTCACCTCATGGATTCGACCCTTGAGGATAAGAGGAAGTGGTTTTGAGTCTATCAGTTGTACTTTTTCAGTATTTTTAATGGTTGGGATAAGTGGAAGAGATTTTATTGCTCAAGTAACATTTCTGGCTTGGACGTTAATGGAAGTTTACAACTATTTTCTTGGGATCCCTGTGGTATGAGATTTACACATTGTTTCTTCTATGTGATTGATTTGTTATAATGTATTGTTAATTCATAAGCCCTTTCATATCTCTAATATACTTGATTTCAATTTTGATAATCATAATTCATATTTATTTATGCTCTATTTTGGGAAATTAAGTATAATATGTTCAATTTCCTCAGTTTAAGTAAAATACATTTACATGCTTTCCTTAGCTCCTCACCAGTCTTTCCATCTCATAATACTCTTTGAATGTGTAAACCTTTTGCTTACCTTGACCCATCAAGAAGACTATAATTTCATCCTTTTTGGCCCTGATCTATCCCCTTGACCTAATTCCAATTCAGTGTGCCCAACCCTAAAATCAAAATCAAAACCCCTTGTTTTCCTAGCTAGCCTAAAATCCTTTCTATCCAGCCCTCTTAGCTGTGATTCTATCAAGAGATCCCTCTCCGATTTGGTAGGGCTAGATACCAAATCCAAAGATTGGTTTGAGGTTACCTTGGGATTTTCTACTTCAATCTTAAGATCAATCCGAGCGTTAACATTTTTTCAATTCCACTGGGAAAGAAAACGTCAGAACAAAAAGACAGATCTTCCCTAAGAAAGAATGACAAATTTTTAGATTTGATTGTTGATGGTGAACAATAGTTGGACATATATGAAGGCTGAACCATTCACCTGGTGACTCCATTCACTGAAAGATCCATAAAATCAACACTTCATTGTGACTCCACTGCATAAATATCAGTTTCTTCAAGATTTTTCAAGATAGAAACTGTTGGAAGAAGGTATGCTCCCATGAGCCGAGATCACATTCCAGGTTTCCCAAATAAAATTCCTAAGGTAGATTGGCAAAGGAATTTTCCTATGTTCAAAAATTTGAAAGGTAATGATGCTTACCTTGCCCCATCAAGAAGACTGTAATTTCATCCTTTTTGGCCCTGATTTATCCCCTTGACCTAGTTCCAGTTCAGTGAGCCCAACCCTAAAATCAAAATCAAAATCCCTTGTTTTCCTAGCTAGCCTAAAATCCTTTCTATCCAGCCCTCTTAGCTGTGATTCTATCAAGAGATCCCTCTCCAATTTGGTAGGGCTAGATACCAAATCAAAAGATTGGTTTGAGGTTACCTCGGGATTGCTACTTTAGTCTTAAGATCAATCTGAGTGTTAACATTTTGGCGACTCCACTAGGAAAGAAAACGTCAGAACAAAAAGACAGATCTTCCCTAAGAAAGAACGACAAAGATTTAGATCTAATTGTTGATGGTGAACAACAGTTGGACACATATGAAGGCTGAACCATTCACCTGGAAACTCCATTCATTGAAAGATCCAGAAAATCGACACTTCATGGTGACTCCACTGCATAAAGATTAGTAGCTTCAAGATTTTTCAAGATAGAAACTGTTGGAAGAAGGTATGCTCCCATGAGCCGAGATCACATTCCAGGTTTCCCAAATAAAATTCCTAAGGTATATTGGCAAAGGAATTTTCCTATGTTCAAAAATTTGAAAGGTAATGATGTTGCTCTTCATCTGGTGAGATTTCACATGCATATGCGTAGATTAAAGATTGATTTCCTGAAGACTGCTTGATGAAGATATTCATGGCCACTATGGAAGATGAAGCTTGATCTTGGTATAAAAGTTTGTTGTCTGCTTGTATTTACTGTTTAAAGGATTTTCATACCATATTCACAGTTTTACAAGTTTACTCAAATTTTGAAATTTCACCTCTGATTTCATTTTCACTTGGGTAAATGAGAAGTTACCAATGTAATATCATGTTTTACCTTTTACCTTAGTGTTACACAGTAATTTGTCACCGTCCCTACCATTCCCCGTCCCGCACAATGGAGGACCCATTTTGTGAGTTGTGAACATTGTCATGCCTTGAAATCATCATCAATACATTCCTCTAAGCATGAGCTTCAATTGCCCTAAAGACATCTCCTTGCAAAAAATCATGAAAACATCTCCTTTTGCATTGGCGCGGGCAGACAGTTCATCACTCGCGCCAATGGGGAAAATCCTACAAAGAGGCCACGCCAACTGGCGCTGCGTCGACGATAGTCGCGCCGGTAATTTGAAGTGTTTTTAAATAAAGATGGCGGAAGTTGTGTTTCAACAAACTCGAAAATCGAAACCATTGCCTATATTGAGTTGGGAGGTTTGGCTACGGGAGTTCCATGGAAGGAAGTGGTTGCCACCTCCCATGGAACCTTCCTTGTTGATAGGGCCAATCCGAAAATAATAGGGATCCCAACTCCCTCCTTCCCCATCTATAAAAGCCTGCTCAAATCCATGGCAAGCTAGTCTTGAAGTGCCTAAGCTTTGAATCTCCATATTCCCAAGAGCCTTTGTGTTGTAAAGAGACCTCTTTTTCCCTTAAGGCCGACTCAAGTAAGGAGACTATCGTCGAGAGACTCTAGAGAGGTTTTCCCTTTCCCTGGCGAGCTTTGCGAGACGTGAACGGCTGGAGACCCAATCACGGAAGACCGCGACGTCAAAAACATTGGTTGTACTCTCTTTCGATTGTTATTTAATGAATGATTACGGTTATGGGTCCCACTACGCTTTCACTTATGTTAATAACGAGTTATATCCTTTCTGACTGATATATAGTTGCGTATTCAGGATTTTATGCTTGTATTCATGTTGTTTCTTGCATGTGCAGGTGTCCATCCGCGGAGATTGTGGGAGGATCGTGATCTGCCGAGGCTGAGGAACGGGAACGATTTCTTCTACGGATCATAGCATTAGATTCCAGGTAGGCCTCCATCTTTGGTCTTTTATTCGTAACTAGGAATCTGCGTTGTAACATTTGATGATTGTTTCTAGACCCCTGCTGGGCTAGTAGGGATCGCCGCTGTCCGCAGAGGGGATTTACCTCCTCAACAATTTGGCGACTTCGCTGGGGAGAGTCTAGATTTCATTGTCTCGTTTAGATTGTCTCATTTTGATTATTTTATGATTTTCCTTGCTTGATTAGCCTTCTGGGTTGGGTTCTTTTACTGTTTTTTGCTTCTTGGTTTGCTTAGTGTACATTGATCTGCTTCTGGAGTAGTTATTTCTTGTTTTTGGCTGAGAAACTCGACTGGCGCGCTTTTTAGCCCGACAGTCGCGCCAATTGGCGCATGTTGCTTTTTTTTAGCCCACGCCAATTGCTTTCTGGCGCTAGTTGCAGCCTTACAGTCGCGCCACTCCTGTAAGGTTTTTGAGTTTGCTCAGTTTTGAGCTCTCTGGGTCTGGTCAGTGCTTTTCTTCTTGATTTTCCGACTACCTGAGTGTGTTGGAGTCCAGTTTGACTGGGAATTTGCCTTCGTCCTTTGGTTGTTTGCTTTTATCTATCGATTTCACGTTTCAAGCTCTAGGGCATCTAGTGGCTTTGTGTATTGAGCCCTCCTTGGGAGTTTTGGTGTTTCGTTTGTCCAGTCAACTTTCTGATTGTTCCTCCGCATCCTCTTAGTAGTTGTTCGCTGTTTTTTTGTGATTTTTGGGTGATTTCTCATTCCTTCATTCAAATTTCATTTGGTCTTGCTCTGGGCCTAGATCACACGGTCCATTGGAGCCTTTGAGTATTTTTCTTGGTTTTCAGATACTTTGGTCGATTTGGGATCTGATTGTTTGTGTCATTGAGTGAAATTTGTTCTTTTTTCTCTCTCAATATCGTTTCTCAAGTTGTTCCATTTTTTTTCAGTTTGTTTAGTGCATTTAGCTATCAAACGTTGAAAATTACAAAAAAAAAATCTCTTGTGCTTTTGGTTGAATTAGTGCAAATTGAAATTTTTCAATTTTACTAGTAATTAGTGATTTGAATGAAAAGTTTTCAATTTCATTAGTTGCATTAGAGATCTCATTGTTTGTCTTCCGATCATTTGGTTTGTGTAAAGACTCTCAACTCTTCTGTAGCTAGTCTTCATCGAACAAAATGGTCTACTGTGGCATGTAGCTTTGCATTTAGGAGTTTTTGAAACAACACATTCGTTAGGGCCTGAAAATTGAAACCTAATTTAAGATCAACTTTAAAATCTATTCAATTAACCTAAGGCAGCATTGAAATCTAACGAAACATATTTAGAGCTCTAGGCTAGAGACGTGTTCCGACGTCTTTAAACCTAGCAGCTGTCGTTTTCCTTTTGGATTTAGACAGCGCTAGTACGAACTTGTGCTCCCCGTACCGTCGCGTATATAAAGGGAGACCCCTCTAGGTTTTCAATCCTTTATCCACAGGAAGCCAAGTCTGTCGTCCTATACCCGTGATACACTGAACACAGCATTGAAGTGCACCGTACGGAAAGTCCTTGGTTGTTCTTTTTCATTATTAAAACCAAGGTGTATATTGCGGTTCACGGTTATTTGGTACACCCTTTGTGCCTAGTATTCTGACGATCATTGGTCTTTTTACGACTCCTAAACTTGAAAAGACCGTCAGCGCTTGTCCTTTACGCTTGTGTCAATCTGAAAAGAATGAAAGTCATCTTTTATCGTTTCTCGACTCTTAAAACATGAAACGGTAAAGTTTCTTATCTTTCAATGTGGTAAAAATTAATCACCCACGATTACACGCCCTCTTAGATTTTGCTTGTTGACCATTTGATCGTGTGTCTTGACTCTTTTTCAGCCCGTGTGTGGTTTTAAGTTTTGATGGCAACTTTTTCAGTGTTTACCAACCAAGGAATCCCCTCAGAAGGGAATCCTGGTCATTTTCCTCCTTTTGGAAATATTGGTGCTCCTTACATGGTGACGTTGTCCCTTCCTGGGTTAACTGTTGGGTTTCCTGTTTGGTTGTTCTCAACCTCTGTAGTCCTGAATGTCTCCACTACTGTTCAATCAGTTCCTCCGCCGGAACAACATCATGTTGATTCCAAGGTGGACCTCTCCCCTTCTTCGCCTATTTCTGCATCCTCATCTTCTACTTCGCCTGGTAAAAGTCTGGATTTGAGTAACCAGGGGGTTAAGAAGACAAAGAAGAAGAAGTATGATAAGCGAGAGGCTAAAAGTGCAGCCACTGTTTCTGAAATATCTTCTCTTGATAAACCTTCCAACCCTCCGCGGAAAGTCAAGTTCCCTTGCATGTTGTGCACGGGAGACCATCTTCTTCGAGACTGCCCTGGCATCCCCAAGGTGCTCGAAGCCTGGTCTGACAACCGTCCGCCCTTGCCTTTGACTTCCGGGAGCCAGGTTGGAGGCACGTCTTCAACTGGTGCTGATAAGGCTCCTAAGAAGCAAGGTAAGATCACCAATCCCTGTAAGCTGTGTGAAGGGCACCATGCCATTCACCTTTGTCCTTATATGGATGAAGCCAAACGAGTTTTGGACAACCCAACCGGTTCTACACCACACCTTCCCCCTGGTTATAATCGGCTTTCTTTGAGTCCTCCACCAGCTGATCCTATGATTGGTCAAGAGTTATCCTTGGTAGATCCCACTCCCCCAGAAATTCAAATTCATGAATCCGTCCCTGACCAACCATTGGTCGTAGGATCGGTTGAACTGGCCCCGTCCGCGGTGCACCAGGTCTTTTCTGTCAAGAGTGGATCTCACACCCCCCATGTCCTTCTAATTTCTTCAGATTCTTCAGACTTGGAGAAAGATTCTCCTGTCCCTATACCTCAAGAAGCTGCTCCTCCGGCTCCCGTGATGGAGATCCCGGAGGATTCCCCTCCCACCTTCGAGATGGAGGTCGTGGAGGATGCTCCTTCTTCTTCCGTAACACCAGGGGAAGACCATCTCGGTTCGATGGTAGCCCCTTCGAGTAGTTTGGTCGCCTCCTTTGATTGGAGTCGATTTGCAGGATTCCGCCTTCCGTCCTACGTGCCTTTCGAGATCACAGTACAGGCTCTTGGTCTGGTCATACCCAGCACCATTATAGACGAAGGTGCCTCTGTTAGTATTATATCCTCAACTACCTGGCAAGCTTTCGGTTCGCCGCCGCTTGCGCCTGTTACGCAGAATCTGTTGAATTTTAACAGAAGAACGAGTCAACTGTTAGGGATCCTTCCAAGGTTACCTGTTACTTTGGGAGGTAAAACTATCCATATGGACGTGATGGTTGTTCTAGGCCCCTTGGATTTCAATCTGCTCTTGGGGCACAATTACACCTATGCCATGGGAGCTCTTGTCTCCTCCCTTTTTCGTGTGGTCTGTTTTCCGCATGAAGGACGGATCGTGACCATTGATCAGCTGTCGTTCTTTGGTCCTGATGTGGCAACTGGCCTGCCATCATCCCTTCCTAGTTTTTATCCACTCGTTGTATCTACCCCACCGCAGGTCAACTATGTGGCTACCTACCCCGTGCCTGTGCTCAGTGATGATGCCGTCGTGCATAGTGTGCTGGGGGCATTGGGTCCTGACTTCCAAGATGTCTTCCTTCCATCAGGAGTGGAACTCTTGGAAGGCATGAATTCTTGTTCATTATGATGAGGTCTGTCGGAGCATGGTTCTTTTCCTGTGTCAAGCTCCTTAAAAAATGAAACCGGGTCTTTCGGAGCATGGTTCTTTTCTTGTGTCAAGCTCCTTAAAAAATGAAACAAAGGTTGTCGGAGCAGGGTTCCTTGTCTTGTGTCAAGCTCCTTAAAAAATGAAACAAGGTTGTCGGAGCAGAGTTCGTTTTCTTGTGTCAAGCTCCTTAAAAAAATGAAACAAGTTGGTCGGAGCAGAGTTCCTTGTCTTGTGTCAAGCTCCTTAAAAAATGAAACAAGGTTGTCGTAGCATGGTTCATATGCTTGTGTCAAGCTCCTTAAAAAATGAAACAGGTTGTCTGAGGATAGTTCTTTTAATGTGTCAACCTCGTTAAAATAATGAAACACGTCCCCGTTCAATTCGAGTCTTTGATGAGTTCTCGTAAAATCCCAGTCGAGTCTTCCTCTTGATCTCGTAACTTGAACCTTCACTCCATCTGCCTTTCATATGGATGAAGCTTGAGGAGGCATGTACCTCGAATTGAGTCACCATGCTGGGGGCATGCTTACTTTTTCAAGCATAGTTTGTTTCTGTTTCAAGCTTGTGTAAAAATGAAACCAACTTCAAGCAAAGTTTCCTGATTTCAAGCTTGTGTAAAAATGAAACCTTTCCCATTTTACCCCTTGTGATTTCCGATCTATCGACTTTGATTGTCGGATGAGCCTTGTTTTTCTCCTTGCATCATCACTTTCTGTGACGATCATATGCCTTCACTTGGTTTACCCATTCACGAGGAACATTCCGTTGAATTGGTCATGCTTGACCTGCTTGACCTCTATCATGTTCTGAGTAGTTCCACCATTACCGGAACCGGTTGCTACCCTTTCTACCACTCGTTCCTCCAGGAGGAGTCACCTTTCAGCTCTTTTCTGACTCTCTAAACATGAAAAGATTGCCGAGTCGCTTGTTGTTTTGATCTCGTTAAAGTGGCCACGAAACGACATCTACCCAGTATACGTTTACCCCTTTTTCGGGCTGGGATAGATTATTTACGAAAAAGGAATACCCTAGACTATCACGACTAGGAGGTTTTCTCAGACATAGTTTTCTACCTTTTCGGATCTGAGAAACTATTTACGAAAAGGGACCTTGGAGTTTACTTTTCTGCTGTCTTTTCAAACTCTCTAAACATGAAAAGACGCCGAGTTCTTCCTTTGTCAGACTCGTTAAACCTAAATGACATCGGGGATTGTCAATCATGACGTTATTCGAGTTTCTCCTTCCTAGGGCTCGTTAAATGTACTAGGATGGGTTCGTCTGAAGGACGGACTTATGACAAGCATATGGTATCCTCTTCAAGCTTGTGTAAAAATAAAGAGGTACTCACCGAAATGGTGGGGGAAAAATGGAACCGTAATCATTGTCGTGTTAGCAGTATGTCGCTCTTGAACATGGCAGTTGTTTGCATTCGTGTCGGGTTGGGGACATCTCATCTCGTTGCTTCACTTTGCCTCCGTGGGGTTTGGGTAATCCCTTTTTACCTCTCATCTGCTCTTTGCCTCGTCACCATGACCTCTGATCCGTTGATGTCAAATGCTGCCAAACTCACTGTCGGGCCGCCATATGTTCAAGAGAAGTTGACCTCTGCAAGTACCAACCTTCCTCTGATTCTCATCTGATCCTGATTCACAAAAACATTATGTTCCTCTATCTCGTGTCGATGATGTGGGAAACACTATGGCCCACCTTCGATGAAGGTCACTTCCTGTCGACTTTAGCTCATTATCCAGGAAGATGATCTAGAGACTCCCTTCTGGTACCTTAGAGCCTGCATGCCTCAATGGCAGGTTCTTCGCATTCGACGTGAGGGTTTTCATCATTGGCCTCCGATCGAGTGATTCTGCGGGTGTTCGACGTCAGCTCATTGTTCACCGTGGGTGTACAACCAGTACCTTGAGGACCATTGTCATTATTGGTGAGTTCCTCCTCGCATTACGGTAACGGCTTTCATCATTGGCTGGTAATCAAGCGATGTTCTCGCATGTTCGACTTCAGCTCACATATTCGCATGCTTGAACTTGTATTTTGTTTGGGTCGAGATGGAGCGCAAGACCCTGGATTGTGTCTGTTGTAATCCAGGCTGCGATTGTGGATTATTATCATCATGTATATGACTCACTGATTGGATGGTTGCGACCACACCTGAGTCTATTTATTTGATCCTCGCTGGATGGCTGCGCCCATACCCTGGATCCGGATTATAGTGTACTTTGTTTCGGATGGTTGCGCCCATACCGCATATACATCATGTACTTGAGATATCAGTTGTATTTTTTCTGCGCAGGTTTTCCGACGGCGGGGCTTCAGTTGAACATGTTCTCGTAAAGCATTTCACCCCTCTCTCTCTCGGGCCTCATACTTTCGGGGGCATCTGTTACACAGTAATTTGTCACTGTCCCTACCATTCCCCGTCCCGCACAATGGAGGACCCATTTTGTGAGTTGTGAAAATTGTCATGCCTTGAAATCATCATCAATACATTCCTCTAAGCATGAGCTTCAATTGCCCTAAAGACATCTCCTTGCAAAAAATCATGAAAACATCTCCTTTTGCATTGGCGCGGGCAGACAGTTCATCACTCGCGCCAATGAGGAAAATCCTACAAAGAGGCCACGCCAACTGGCGCTCTGTCCCAGAGCAGTAGTCGCGCCAGCCAATTTAAGGAGTGTTTTTTAAATAAAGATGGCGGAAGTTGTGTTTCAACAAACTCAGAAACCATTGCCTATCTTGAGTTGGGAGGTTTGGCTGCGGGAGTTCCATGGAAGGAAAGTGGTTTGCCACCTCCCATGGAACCTTCCTTGTTGATAGGGCCAATCCCACAATAATAGGGATCCCAACCCCCTCCTTCCCCATCTATAAAAGCCTGCTCAATTCCATGGCAAGCTAGTCTTGAAGTGCCTAAGCTTTGAATCTCCAAATTCCCAAGAGCCTTTGTGCTGTAAGAGCCCTCTTTCTCCCCTTAAGGCCAACTCAAGTAAGGAGACTATCATCGAGAGACTCTGGAGAGGTTTTCCCTTTCCCTGGCGAGCTTTGCGAGATGTGAACGACTGGAGACCCATCCGAAGGAGACCGCGACGTCAGAACATTGGTTGTACTCTCTTTCGATTGTTATTTAATGAATGATTACGGTTATGTTTCCACTCTGTTTTCACTTATGTTAATAACGAGTTATATCCTTTATGACTGATATATAGTTGCATATTCTGGATTTTATGCTTGTATTCGTGTTGTTTCTTGCATGTGCAGGTGTCCATCCGTGGAGATCGTGGGAGGATCGTGATCTGCCGAGGCTGAGGAACGGGAACGCTTTCTTCTACGGATCATAGCATTGGATTCCAGGTAGGCCTCCATCTTTGGTCTTTTATTCGTAACTAGGAATCTGCGCTGTAACATTTGATGATTGTTGCTAGACCCCTGCTGGGCTAGTAGGGATCGCCTCTGTCCGCAGAGGGGATTTACCTCCTCAACACTAAGGTAGATACATTAGGTAAATTATTATTTTGAGGTCAAATGTATCTGTTCTAAAAGTTAGGAATGAGACACTCTCCTCATCCAAGTCTTTAGCAGTCAGTTCAGTTTTTGGTGCAACAACTCCCTCACCTCATGGATTCGACCCCTGAGGATGAGAGGAAGTGGTTTTGAGTCTATAAGTTGTACTTTTTCAGTCTTTGTAATGGTTGGCATCAGTGGAAGATATTGTATTGCTCAAGTAACATTTCTGGCTTGGACATTAATGGAATTTTACAGCTATTTTCTTGGGATCCCTATGGTATGAGATTTACACATTGTTTCTTCTCTGTGCTCGATTTGTTATAATGTATTTTTAATTCATAAGCCCTTTCATATCTCTAATATACTTGACTTCAAGTTTGATAAGCAGAATTCATATTTAATTATGCTCCGTTTTGGGAAATTAAGTATAATGTGTTCAATTTCTTCAGTTTAAGAAAAATACATTTACATGCCTTCCTTAGCTCCTCGCTAGTCTTTCCATCTCATTTAATACTCTTTGAATGTGTAAAACTTTTGCTTACCTTGCCCCATCAAGAAGACTGTAATTTCATCCTTTCTGGCCTTGATCTATCCCCTTGAACTAATTCCAGTTCAGTGAGCCCAACCCTAAAATCAAAATCAAAACCCCTTGTTTTCCTAGCTAGCCTAAAATCATTTCTATCCAGCCCTCTTGGCTGTGATTCTATCAAGAGATCCCTCTATGATTTGGTAGGGCTAGATACCAAATCCAAAGATTGGTTTGAGGTTACCTCGGGATTACGTACTTCAGCCTTAGGATCAATCCGAGCGTTAACAGATGGCAACCTAATAAGAATAATATTTTAAAGGGGTTTCCCCATAGTGGGTTTTTCCCTGGACTTTGACCAGTCTGGTGTCTCTTATGGTTGTGTTATTGTCTCCTTTTTCATTGCTTATATTGTTCTATCTTCAGTTACTGTTTATGATTAGAAATATTGTTAATAATTGGATGCATTTCTTAATGAAGAATTGATTTGGTTTGAAGTAATTGAAACAACATAGAACAATCTGAAAAAAAAAAAATTAAAAAAAAAAATAATAATAATCATAACAATTGGGTGGGGATTTTCATATTTGAGAAGTTACGATAAGATAATTAGTTGCAATTTTCTAGCATGAAATAATTATAGCATTAAATTTGCAATGTATAGAGGAGAAAATTTGATTTGGATGATATTGTTATATAATTTTCATCCATCTCATTTCTTTCATAGCAGAAAAATTGAAGGAATCGACTTACAAGAGAGTTTTATTAATGGGAGAAAGTTTGTAAAATTAGGGTCTGAAATATTTCACGGCTAATTTGAGGCCTTAAACAACATTTTTGGGGGTGTCAAACTTTCCTACTTAAGCATTGAACCTCATGAATTTTTCTACACTTAAATACCTTTTTCAATGGTTCAGGAGCTTTGTCAAATGAACCTCATATGAAAAATTTATGCCTTCTATAAATTGATTTGTCATGATTAAGAACCATAATTTGAGAAAATGGAAAATGGGCGAGCCATGGGGAGGGGAAATGAAGAATAGTCTATAAGGATAAACTTGTAACTCATATTGAGAGGGTATTGGATCAAATTTAACCTCTAGTTAGTTATCAAGTTGTGTTATATGTTGAAAATTCAACAAGAAATGTGTGTCTAATTTAATTTTCCCTTAATGAAATTGGACAATAAAATGTAATCTTATCTCATAATCACTTGAAATAGTTAATTGAGTGTGATCAACTCAGTTAGCTCGTGAATTTCGAGTTGAGGGTGGTTGGTGAGGCATGCAGAGTCATTCTATTAGTTATGGAGTTCGAATTGCAGTTAGTGCATTAGTTTAATGATAAATCATTTAACTCAATTAATTGAGTTAAAGTCAGTTGAACTAGTTGTAACTGTCTATTGCACTAGTGAGAGATCAAGTGAATTAAATCAGATTTAATTCACATGTAGTGATATTCCATGCAAATAATGATTTACTATTAATAGTTTCATGCATGTCAGTTCCAGTGGAGACCCACTTGAGACAAAGGTTAAAGGGATGTTAACTATCAGTTGTATCATTAGCAGGTTGCCCGCATGCAGCAAGACATCCATTGGATTTCCCATGAGCATTGCACAGTTTTGGAAGGTTGAAATTCCTAAATAATAGGGATTTCATTCCACATGAATTGTGCAAGCAATAAAGGTTGATTAGAGGCAGGAAATTGGCTAAGCGTTCGTCGATTTTGTCCTTGTCAGTGTGAGACAATTGTGAGAGTGCATGAGACTCTTGTGAGAAGAGTGCATTGTAATTGTTTCATGATTCCATAGTGAATATACAACAGAAGATAGAGGGGCTTTGAATAGAAATATTTCCCTGGTAAAATATATGTGTTGTGGTTTGATTTGTTTCTTTTTTTACTTGTTGTGATTGGCGATTGTGTTTATTTTCCGCAATTGATTTGTAGAAGGTTTTGGTATCTAACTTTAGTACATTGCTTGATCAGATTGAATCCATTGATATACATATGTGTGTATAATTTCTACATGGTATCAGAGCATTGGAAATCACTATAGTGGAGAAGAAATTGAGTTTGTGACTGAATAGCATTCAAATTTGCAGAAGTATTCTTTGGTGCGACAATGGATCAAGATGGCTTTCAATGGCTTGACATTGGAGTATGCACTCGAGGGTAGCTCTAATTATGTTGCATGGAAAGACAAAATGGAGTCAGTGTTGGATAACAACGGGTTGAAATAATTCATTGAGAATTATATTCCAAAGCACACAACAGCAGATGTCGCTCTTCTTGATGCTTGGAAAAAGAAGGTAGCAAGGGCGAGGAGGATCTTATTATAGGGAGTAAAAGACCACATTATCTCAAGTCTCCATGTCAAAGTGACTCCATATGAAATGTGGAAGGCTTTGACAGATCTGTTTCAAAGTAGCAATGACCACAGGAAATTGGCACTGAAGGACAAGCTCAGGAAAATCAAAATGGAGAAAGGTGACACTATTTAGAAATATTTAATCAAGTTTGTCCAATGTCGAGATGAGCTTGGGAGCATCTAAATTAATATCGTGGATGATGACTTGGTGAGCATAGCTCTTCTAGGCCTTCCCAAGAGTTTGCGTAGTTATTAGGAATATTTCAATGGGAGGGAGAAGTTGCCAGATTGGGAATGACTTTGGTCATATTTGGTGCAAGAATAATTCATGAAGAATACCAAGGATGTATCTTCATCTAAGACAGATAATGAAGAAAATTGTGCCTTGGCTGGTAAGGCGAAGAAGGGGAAAGGAAAGAAATCCTATTTCAAATCTGAGACCGGCGAAGAAGGAAAGAAGCAGGACATGTCGAGATTGAATTGTTTTCAATGTCACAAGCATGGACATTATGCCACTAATTGTCCACAAAAGAAGAAGAACAAGAATGCTTTGGGATCTGCAGCTGGTGAGGCTTTGGCCTCGCAATTTGAGTTGGACTTTTCGCTCATTTCATGCATGGTGTCAAGTGCAATGGTATCAGTGTGGTACTTTGATAGTGGTGCATCTTTCCACATGATAGGAGAGAAAGAAATTTTCAATAGCTTGGAGGAGATCGACCTCCAGATGCATATCGAAATGGGTGATGGCAGGCGATACAATGCTACCAAGATTGGTACTGTTACCTTCCAGAGATAGACAGGTAAACCCTTCTTATTAAAATATGTAATGAATGTGCCAGGCTTGAAAAATAATTTAGTTTTGGTCGCAATGGTGGAGGATAGAGGCTATGATGTGGTTTTCAGTGAAGGGAAAGCTTTCCTTCGACACAAAGCCACATCACAAGCCAATAAGGTTGGGATTCGTGTGAAGAATATCTATAAACTTGATGTAGATGGTTGTGCAGCATTGGTGGGTAAGGCAGACAAAGTGGTGATTCGGGATGAGGGTGAGTTATGGCATAGGAGATTGGGCCATCTACACCATGGAGGCTTGAAGGTCATGCAGCAGATTTCTATAGGTCTTCCCAAAGTTACTCTTATGCAGATAAACACATGCAAGGGATGTACTATGTGGAAGTATGAAAAGGCCACTTTTCACGAGAAGGAGAATCGAGCTTCGAAAATCCTCTAGAGAGTTCATTCAGACGTGTGTGGGATATTCTCTATAGATTTGACAAAAAAGCATAGGTATTATGTGATCTTTGTTGATGATTTTTCTAGAAATTGTTGGATCTACTTCATGCAGAAGCAAGATTAGACATTCTCAAAATTTAGTGATCTCAAAGCACTAGTGGAGAAAGACACAGGGAAGCATATGAAGGCTCTTAGGAGCAAAAATGGTGGTGAGTACATATCCAATGAATGCAAGAACTTCTATAGCAGAGAAGGAATTCAAATAGAGTTGATTTCGCCTCATAACCCACAACGGAATGGGGTCGAAAAATAAAGAATCGAACAATTGTGGGTGTGGCACGAGCGATGTGTCATGATCAGGGTCTACATTGTGTCTGTGGGTGGAGGCATGCAACACAATGGTATTTTTTCAAAACCATAGTCCTCATCAGATACTTAACATGAGTACACCAGAGGAGGCTTTTTCTGGTAAGAAACCTGATGTTTCATATGTTAAAAATTTTGGCTCATTTGTCTATTTATATGTGACTAAAGATTCCTGGAAGAAGCTCGAACCAACAGTTAAGATTGGAATATTTTTGGGGTACACTGATACTCCCCACAACTATCAGGTATATTTTCCAAAAAACAGGATGACTGTTTTGAGACGGGATATAAAATTTGATGAGGATAAAGCGATGCGATTGTCCCTTGAGAGGGAGTTGGATTTGCATGCAGATGAGGAACTCTTGGTTCCAAATAATGAACCTCAAGATGTGGAGAAGTCACATGCAAAGGATCATGGAGTGGCAGAAAACACTCATGTAGAGCTATCCACCATAAATGGTAGAAGGCGTACCATGGAAGACGATAGATTGAGACTTGATGCGGTAGAGCATGTAGGAGCACCTATTTCATTGTGCAGACATAGACAGTCTCCAGACAGGTTTACTACATACATGGCTCTTATGAGAAAGTGTATTGTGACATAACCATATCCCTTTTAGGAAGCAGTGTAGGAACCAATTTGGGTTGAGGAGTATGACTCCATCGTCAAGAACAGTGCATGGGAAGTTGTCCCAAGACCAGTTGGAAGATCAGTGGTTGTATCTAAATGGATCTATAAGGTGAATCAAGCACCAGATGGGAGAGTGGAGAAGTACAAGGCTAGATTTGTAGCCTGGGGATTCTCACAAGTTGAAGGGATTGAATATGAGGATACTTTCGCATTGGTTGCGAGATTCTCATTGATTAGATCTATCTTTTCACTCTCAACACAGATGGGGTGGCAGATACATCAGATGGATG
The DNA here is from genome assembly GCA_034641835.2 of Pinus albicaulis. Lineage (NCBI taxonomy): Eukaryota > Viridiplantae > Streptophyta > Pinopsida > Pinales > Pinaceae > Pinus > Pinus albicaulis. The sequence continues at coordinate 656,087,212 of CM076569.1, forward strand.
TGAAAATTGTGTTTCTCAATGGAGTTATTGAGGAAGAAGTGTACATAGAGCAGCTAGAAGGTTTCGAGATATTTGACAGTGAGTCGCATGTGTGTCTACTCAAGAGAGCATTGTATGGGCTGAAGCAAGCACCTCGTGCTTGGTACACTAGAATTGACAGTTATTTCACCGAGTTGGGCTTCACCAAAATTGAAGTGGATGAGAACTTGTACCAGATTGTGGTTGATGATAAGCTCTTGATTATCGTACTTTATGTTGATGATATAATTTTGATAGGTGATGAGCAACTGATAACTTATTTCAAGGAGGATCTTGCAAGGGAGTTCGAAATGAAGGACATGGGACTCCTTCACTATTTCCTTGTTTTGTAAATATGGCAGCGGGATGGTGAGCTATTTGCTTCTCAAGGCAAGTATGCCAAAGAGATTCTGAGTAAGTTTCACATGGAGAGGTGTAAACCCATGGAGACTCATGTTCGAGGAAATTGGAGGAAAGAGGATGCTACTTCAGGAGAAGTAGTGGACGTTATTGTTTATAGACAGCTAGTTGGATCATTGATGTACTTGGTGAACACCAGACTATACATTTTCTATGCAGTTAACCAATTGAGTCAAGCTATGGTTAAGCCGATCAAGCTCTTTTGGAAGGCGGGGAAGCATGTCTTGAGATATCTTAGGGGCATTTTAGAGTATGGATTATGGTACAAACGAACAGAGGGAGTGAATCTTCAAGGCTTTGTCGATGCAGATTAGGAAGGTAGTCCATCAGACATAAATATCACATCAGGAGGGATCTTCAGCATAGGATCAACAGAAGTTTCTTGGTACAGCAGGAAGTAGTGATCTGTGGCACTCAGTTCAACAGAGGTGGAGTACATGGCAGCAAGTCAGGCTACATGTGAGGCCATTTGGATGAGAAATATCCTAATTGGTTTTTTTGGTTCTCATATGGATCCGATGGTGATACATTGTGATAACTAGAGTTGCATTAAACTCTCGATTAATCCAGTATTCCATGATAGGCCCAAGCACATAGACATCTGGTACAACCATCTCAGAGATTGTGTTAAGAGGCGCATTATGTTACTTCAGTACATTCCCATGGAAGATCAAGATGCATATATTCTGACGAAGGCGCTCGCCAGGAGAAAATTCAAATACCATAGAGGCAAGATTGGGGTGGCAGATAATCCCTTTCTTGTTGAGAGGGAGTGTTGAAAATTCAACAAGAAATTTGTGTCTAATTTAATTTTCCCTTAATTAAATTGGACAATAAAATGTAATCTTATCTCATAATCACTTGTAATATTTAACTGAGTGGGATAAACTCAGTTAGCTCATGAATTTTGAGTTCAGGGTGGTTGGTGAGGCATGCAGAGTGATTCTATTAGTTATGGAGTTCGAATTGCAGTTAGTGCATTATTTTAATGCATGAGAAATCAGTTAGCTCAATTAATTGAGTTAAAGTCAATTGAACTAGTTGTAATTGTTTGTTGCACTAGTGAGAGATCGAGTGAATTAAATTAGATTTAATTCACATGTAGTGACCTGCCATGCAACTGATGATTTACTATTAATAGTTGCATGCATGTCAGTTCCAGTGGAGACCCAGTTGAGACAAAGGTTAAAGGGATGTTAACTATCAGTTGTATCATTAGTAGGTTGCCCGCATGCAGCAAGACATCCATTGGATTTCCCATGAGAATTCTACATTTTTGGAAGGTTGAAATTCCTAAAGAATGGGGTATGCATTCCACATGAATTTTGCAAGCAAGGCAGGCTTATTAGAGGCAAGAAATTGGCTAAGTGTTGGTTGATTTTGTCTGGGTCAGTGTGAGACAGTTGTGAGAGTGCAAGAGATTCTTGTGAGAAGAGTTCATTGTAATTGTTTCATGATTCCATGCTGAATATACAATAGAAGATAGAGGGGTTTTGAGCAGCAAGCTTTCCCCAGAAAAATATTTGTGTTGTGGTTTGATTTGTTTCTTTCTTTACTTGTCGTGATTGGCGATCATGTTTATTTTCCGCAATTGATTTGTAGAAGGATTCAGTATCTAAATTTAGTACATTGCTTGATCGAATTGAATCCATTGATATACATATGTTTGTATAATTTCTGCATTATAACCCAGCCACTAGGAGTGAACGGGGCTCCATTCTATTCTATTGCATTTAATTCCATAGTAGAGCAGAGTAGTTGAGTGGATAGAGAGAGAGAGAGAGATATCATAACAAAAGGTATTTTTTTTCTTTTCCGTAGCCTCCACGGAAAGTGTCTACTCCTTTGTATTTGCTTCATTTCCATTCCAAACAAAAGAGAATAGAGTAGCCTCACCTTCCATTTGGGTTTTCTCCTGTAAGGGTTTCCCAGAGAATTTATTGGTGTTCATTATGTTTGTGAGTGAGTGTATATATGTATTCTCTATTTTTTCATATTATCAATTACATGTATAAGTAGCACAATAGTACTCATAGAATTAAAATCTGAAGTAATTAACCCTTCATAGTATGTATTTCAGTTTATTTTCATATACATGTTGTGATGAATTTTCTATTGAAATATACATGGAAATTTGCATATCATATTGGTATTAGAGCAAGTTTCTATTCAAAATTGGGGCAGCTATGAGACAAATTTCCTCATAGAAACCATATGACCCAAGAAGAGCTTGTCTCACCCCAAAAGAAGAATTCAAATTAGACAGAGCAAAATAATATTAATATGTTTGGGGCACTCCTATTGTTATTATTAATGTGGAAATAATATGTGTTCAAACAATTACTAAAGTGAAATATATTTAATATTACTTTTAGTAAAAATTAAAATTCATGTAATTATCTCAATTACAAAATCGGCCTTAGCAAGGGTTTCGTTGGCATCTTTGAATTTATATATAAAATAAATCTTTGTGATAGATTATGACATGGAAAAAGGACTTGCACTCTTTACATGGTTTGTCAATCTCAGAGTCACGAATTGTTTAAGGATTTTCATTTGGCATTACACGCCTGCATTTATTTGTCCATGGCTCGTATAGTCTAATATTTGATATTTGAAATAATTTTGAGGGTCCACTCTATGGTTCGAATGTTATTTATACAAGCTTGCATGGCATATTTTTGGATTGTTTCTCAGTCGTATAGTTAAATTTCATTACATTTGATATCATTATACCTAAAGAGCATATTATTTATGGTTTTCAATTATGGTTTTGTGCCACGCTCTTATATTCAGTGTTTTCGCACATTCTCCAAGATTCATTTACTCATCACCTACGACTCGTAGACTCACATACAATATGTGTGACTCACATAGCATCTCAAGCCCGCACTTTGTTTCAAAGGCTCACGTTATATCTTCATTGACTTGTCTACACTATGTGCATAGCTATACTCTCAAAGCAACATTGACATATCTTAGTGGTGTCATTGATATATTATAGTGACAATATTAATCTCTTCTATATGGCATCATTTTACACGTAGACTCACGCTACTTTTATGGTATCGCTTTACATGGCTTGCACACAACGCCTTTGTTTTGTATGGCACACATCTCTAGTTCCTATAACGGTAGTATATTATGTTCTCATCCTAGTGGTATCATTTATATGTTGTGAAATCATTTATATATTCAGTGACAGTGACATCATAGTATATGCAGCGACATCGTTTATATTCAGTGGCATAATTTATGTTCTATAGCATCCTTTATATATATAGCAACAACATAGTATTGTGACTGGATCCTATGTCATTTGTTGTGGCTTGATCTACTCTGTGACATCATAAATTTTGCACTGGTTTTCTCGAGTTGGGTTTTTCCAGGGACATTGGTCCAAAAATAACGGTGTAATTGTGTGTGTGTGCATATGTTTTCTTCTGGCTTTTTATTTCTTCCACAATTTATTTGTGAAGGTTGCCGTGTATTTAATTCAATATTTTTCGTAGGAAATAACATATAAATTGTTGAATAAAATAAAAATTAGAAGAATTAACATCAATTTATGCTATAGGATTCAGGTTAGCCGGGTTTTCACAAAAATGAGTGGAAAGAGTTTACGATGAGGGGATGGTTAGCACAAGGACCTTGAAGAGTTGAAGAAGAAAATCATTCAATCATCTATTCTTGCATTACCAAACTTGTTGCATCACTTCAAGGAAAAGAAAAATGCAAGTGAATATGTTATAAGAGCAATTTTGATGCAAGAGGAATGCATGTATGATACCATTTTGAATTGTTTCATGGGCTAGTTATCAAGTACCCTACCTATGAAAAGGAGCTCTATGCCCTAGTACAAGCTATCAAAAAGTGGAAACTTTATCTGATGAGAAAGGGAATAGTCATCCACATAGATAGCTAGCCACTATAGTACTTGCAAGCCTAAAGTAAGTTACAACAAACCAGACATTACAAGTGGATGGATTTTTTACAGCAATTCTATTTAATGATCAAGTATAAGAAAAGAAACACAAACAATTTGGTTGAAATGCTTTTAAGGCTACCCACATAAAAAATCATAGGTTTGGTAACTTTGATTCACATGGATAATTTCACCCATGATGCACATAAGATGAGGACTTCATGGAGGTGTTCAATAGTTATAGGGGTAAATTCAGGTGGATGATGGTGGCATCACAATTTACTATCATATCTAGAATGGGTTACTCTACATGATACACAAGTTATGTGTTCTTAAAGGTGAGTGATTGTTCCTAATTAGAGAGGCTCACACATCCAAGATTGTAGGGCATTTTGTTGTTGGTAATATAATTGTCAATTTGTATAGGTATGTGTACCAATCCAAGATGCAAGAAGATGTAGCTAGGTTCATAAGAGGAGTAAGCATTTTTGTACCAAAAATCTTAGTAATAGGAACCAAGGTCTATAACATGCCTTACTTGTACCCACTTTTCCTTGGGAAATCATTTTCCTAAACTTTGTGGGAGGTTTACCAATAACTAGGAAGGAACATGGCTATATGTTCATGGTAATTGAAATTTTCAACAATATGTTCATTCTCATGTCCTATAAAAATACCATTAGGGGGCTAGAAGTAGCAAACTTATTCTTTGAACATGTATGGTTGTATTGTATGATGTCAAGGAGTATCATTTAAGATAACGGAAGTAGACTTCTCAATGCATTTTGGAATATGTTTTGGGAGAAGATGGACACAAAATTGAAGAGATATACAACATTTCATCCACCAAAAATGGAAAAAAAACAACCAACAAGACTTTGATAGATTTTTTTAGGGGTTACAATCAAAATAATCTGAGGAATTGGGATGATAATCTAGTCTACATACAACACTCTTACAAAAAATCAGTCCACACTTCAACTGGTAAGTCACCATTTGAGACTTTTTTTGGATATTTTATACCTTCACATTTAGATGCTTTATATGGTAAACAAGGAGTGAGGGAGGATCTCACGGGTGATGCTTTAAGAGCATAAAATTTTGTTGAGAAGATTAGGCAAATCCACTTATAAGTACAAGAGGTGTTGAAGAAGTCACAAAAAAATTATAAGGTTGGGAATGATCAAAACATAACAGAGAAATCAGTTAAAGAGGAACATTGAGTATGGATATAGTTAAATAAGGAGAGGCTACAAGGCCCTCATAATAAAATGAAGGATTTGAAATATGATATTTTTGAGATACTGGAAAAGGTGGGATATAATTCCTACAGACTCAATCTATCCCCTTACATGTGCATTTACTCAATGGTGAATGTGGAAAATATAAAACTATATGAGTATTCCATGTTGGACCAGGAGGAGGAGAAGGCCCTACCCTCCATATAGGTTTTCACACAAGATGCTCAGGTTGATTTGACAAAGGATACAATTTTTCAGAAGAGTTTCATAACTATAAGACAACGGTAGCATGATCGTTGGAATATAGGGTTGAAAGGACAACTTCCAACCAAGGCTAAATGGTATTTAGGGGGAAGGTAAAGGAAAATTTTCCTCAACTCATTTAGTAAATATTTTTGGGACCAAAATTCTCCCAAAATGGGAATTATGATCCATATTGGATCACTATATAATTTTTCATCTATCTCAATTCTTTCAAAGTGGAAAATTTGAAGGAATCAACTTATAGGGGTAGTTTTATTACCATGATCTAGTTTGGAGAATTAATGTTTGAAAAAATTTGGGAATAGTTTGAGGAATTAAATGAAAAATTTTGGGGAAAACCTTTCCTACTTAAGTGTTAGACCCTAATACATTGTTATAAACTTTAATACCTTTCCCATGGTGCAATAATTGCACCAATTGGAGTTTGGATGTAAAATAAATTCCACCTAGATGTTGACCTATTGTGATTCACCGCCATCATTTGAGAGGATACCACATCAACTCCCATCCCTCATGGAAAAGGGGGCTAACCACATGGGACTATGAAGAAGGTTCTAGAAGGGTTGAGTTGTATCTCACGTTGAGGGCTCAATGGGTCAAATTTAACCCCTAGTTGGATATCGAGTTATGTTATAACTAGGCCACTAGTAGGAAAATGGGTTCCATTCTATTTGCTACATTTTGTTTCATAATAGAGAATAGTAGATAAGTGTGGATAGAGAAATAGAGCATAACTGAATGGATTTGTGTTCTATAGTATCCCACAAGCCACAAATGTCAAGTGAATCAATAGAGAGTGCATTCTCCTTTATATTTGCATCATTTTCATTCCATATAAAAGAGAGTAGAGCTACCTCACCTTCTAGGGTTGTTTTCTCCCAAAAGGGTTTCCCAACGCATATCTTGGTGTTCATTGTGGTTTTTGAGTGATTGCATTTACCTATTCTCTATTTTTATCATATTATTTATTACATGCATAGACAAAAAAAACAATGATAATATAACGGGAATATAAAGTAACTAACCCTTCATGGTATAGATTTCATTTTATTTTAATAGATATGTTGTGATGAATTGTCCAGTGGAATATCCATCGCAGTCTACAGATAAAAATTTGACTTTAATGATACAATAATAACTAACAATGACACATTAGTTCTATATTAACCAAAAATATGCATCAATCCATAATTACCTACAAGTAATTAACTACATATGAAAGAATAGGTTATTGCATTAAAAATATCTAACAATAAATGCATTTATTATAAAATATAGTGATAAAAATAACAAAACCATTGGAACTTAAATACATTTATCCACCAAAAAAATATGGATTAAAATATTCTTTTGAAAGAGATCAATAGTAGACCATCATCCACCAACTCCAACAAAACAACAATGTGTAATAGCAACAAATATGGGAAATATAATTTGGTGGTGAACTCTCCCCCAACCTACCTCTCAATAAGAGATTAGGAAAACTTCAACCCTCAATAAGTAATATTATACGAACTAGCACTCAATCCTTACTTTAAAACTCAAGTTCTCAATATCCATACCATTGAAATCTTCTAAAATGCATGGTCAAAGCCAACTTAGAAACATGAGACTCCCTTCCAATGCTCCTATGTCCTCCATATATCCCTCAATTTTGGCACAAAAAATACTATTAATTGTTACTTTTTATCATGCACATAACTATTTTTCAAATACCGTCCCATTTTTTTCATATTCTTTGTTAAATTCTTTTAGTGTGCACTTAATATACACATACACAAAACCATCCTTAAGAAAAATTTTAATGAAGTTGTATCATGTTTTTACTTATTCTTATGCAAAAAACTAGTTGATATGCACAACCATCACAAAATAGTAGTATTATGCAGGTGAGGGAGATACTCATGTGGCCATCATAGGTAAATCTCGCACTTTCATTGTTAATAAACATGTTTTTATAATATAATTACATGTTATTTGTTGAAATTAAACAAGAAAATTTAGCACCCATGCCTAGTGTATTAAGCACCTACACTAGGGTGGGGCCCACAAGGCTAAATTTGGTGCATGTAAATTTTAGTTATCCCTTAATTAAGATGGACAATAAAATGTAATCTAGTCTCAAAATAACTTGTAATAGTTAATTGAGTGTGATAAAATCAGTTATCTCATGAATGTCGAGTTAGAGGTAGTTGGTGAGGCATGCAGATTAATTCTAGTTGTAACAGAGTTCGAAGTGCAGTGGCGCATTAGTTAGTGCGGTTTGTAATCAGTTTAACTCAATTAAGTGAGTTAAAATCATTTGTGCTAGTTGTAACTATTAGAAACACTAGTGATAGATCAAGTGAATTAAATATAAATTAATTCACAATCAGTGATCTCACATGCAACTGAGGATTTACTATTATTAGTTGCATGCATGTCAGTTCCAGTGGAGACCCAGTTGAGATATAGGTGAAAGGGAATTTGACTATCAATTGTAGGATTATTGGGTTCCACCCATGCAACCAAACACTCATTGGAGTGCCCATGCTACTTGTGCAATCAAGGAAGGCCAAAATTCCCATTATTTAGGGATTGCATTCATCAGGAATTGTGTAAGAAAGGCAAGTTGTCTGGAGGCAATAAATTGGCTAAGTATTGGTCAGTTTCTTGTATGACAGTGTGAGACAATTAGCTGAGTACAAGAGGGATCTTGTGAGAAGAGTTGTATGTAATTTTTTCATGATTCCATGTTGAATATAAAATAGAAGATAGTGGGGTTTTGAGCTGCAATCTTTCCCCGGAAAATTATCTATGTTGTGGCTTGATTAATTCTTCTTTGCTTCATGTGACTGGTGATTGTGTTTTTAATTCCACAATTGATTTGTAGAAGTGATTCAGTATCTATATTTAACACATTGTTAGATCGGATTGAATCCATGATAAACATGCTTGTTGTCTAATTTCTACATGGTATCAGAGCACATGAAATCACAATTTTGAAGGAGGAGTTGAGTTTGTGACTGGATAAAATTCGAATTTGAAGAAATACTTTCTTGGTGCTACAGCTGATTCAGGATCAAAATGGATTTCAATGGCTTGGGGTTGGAGTATGAACTCAAGGGCAGATCAAACTATATTTCTTGGAAGGACAGGATGGAGGCACTACTCAAAGACAATGGCTTGAAGGAATTCATTGACAATGATGTTCCTCAACCCGTTGTGACATATGCTACAAACATTGATGCATGGAAAAAAAAAGTGGCAAAGGCGAGAGGATTCCTATTGGAGGGAGTACGAGACCACATTGTCTCAAGCCTCCATGGGAAATCCACACCATATGCAATGTGGAAGGCTTTGATGGATCTATTTCAAAGCAGCAGCAGCCATAGGAAATTGGCGCTCAAAGATAAACTCGGGAAGATCAAGATGGAGAAAGGCGACTCCATACCAAAATATCTAACAAAGTTTTTCCAATGTCGGGATGAATTGGGGAGCGTTGGTATAACTTTCGTTGATGATGATTTGGTGAGCTTGGCTCTCCTACGACTTCCTAAGGGTTGGCACATTTATCAAGACTCTGTCAATGGAAGGGAAAATCTACCATATTGGGAACTACTATGGTCGGATTTGGTGCAGGAGGAGTTCAGACAGAACACTAGAGATGGATCTTCATCTAAGAATGAAGATGAAGAAGATTGTGCTTTCGCTGCCAAGGCAAATAAGGGGAAGGGGAATAAATTCCATTCTAAATCCGAGTCCAAAGATGGCAACAAGCGGGACATGTCCAGGGTGAAGTGTTTTCACTGTCACGAGCATGGGAATTATGCTACTAACTATCCACAAAAGAAGGAGAACAAGAAGGCTAGTGATCTGAAATGTGTGAACAAAATATTTCTTATACAGAGATAGACAGTAGGGGCTTTTACTGGTTATTTCACCTTTACTAGAAAGGATGAAACCAGAAGCTTATGGCCCTCTTACTAGCTCTGCCTAAAGAAATATAAGGTAAACACTAAATCGATCTGGAAATGAAAGTATTTTTTTATGTTTGCAAAGTATTCATTAACCAAATTTTATGTGTGAATACGCAAGTTCAAGTATTCTGCAATGGAATTAATGTGGTTTGAAGTGAAACAAATGAGTTTTGATCACTGTATAAGTCTCATTGGGAAAATTGGACTTATTAAAAATTACTGTTTAATGTAGTAAAATCTGGAATATAGTAGCAAAAATACACAGCATAATAGTAAGCATTTTTTTAAGCAGTTCACCCCTCTTTTGGGCTACCTCTGCTAGGTCCAAAAGCCTCCAAATAGGCTTTTCCCTCTTTCATTAATGCTCAAAATAATTATTACACTATGAATAAAGCCTCAAAATGCTAAATTAGCTGCAAATTCAGAAACAGAGGACTGAAAACAGTAAAAATCGACTATTCATTCACCTCAAATGGATGAGTATAGTCCAATACAGCTGATATTTCACCAAGCCCTGGTGGCTCCACAAGAAAATTCGCTGATAAAATCGCTGAAAGAGTACCCTGATGGCTCTGCAACCTATCCCAATAGCTCCAGAATTCTTCAATACCCCCAAATCAAAAAAAAAATCGCTTCAAAAGGCTTTTCCTAGCCAAAGTTATGGCTAACTGAAGTTTGCCCAGTGTCCCCTTGAAAAGCTCCACTAAATGTGGAGCACTGCCAGATAGCTCCGACAAAACTGGAGACAACACTAAATTTGGGCGCTCCACCAAATATTCTGCTGGAATGGGGGGCTAAAATATAGGCCCATACAACCACACCGATCGGAAGTTAGTTTGAGTTTTCTGCACCCGGCGCCTTGTAATGTGACCACGCCCCCATCCATAACGCGCCACAAGCACATTCAAACTTTAAATAAATTTTCGTGCGGATGTTTTAATAACAAGCACATTTGGCCCGATGGTTAGGCCACTCGGCTTTGAACGCGCCCACCTGGTTTCAAATCCTTCCGCGTGCAATAAAATTTTAAAACGCAATTTCGTTCCACCTTGGGGCCACGTGGCGCCCTGTGATTGGCTGCATGCGAAATATTCTGCAGAATATTCTGTGGAATATTTCTAGAATATTCTATGGAATATTATTTTTTTAATATTTTTTTTTTATAAAGTCAAATTAGCCATTTTTTTACTGAAATTGGCAAACTTCAAAGCTGAATAACTTTCTCATACAACATCGGTTTTCAGTGTCGTTCACGTCTACAGGATCATTTTTCCGAGCTCTTTCCATTCGTTCTAGTTTGGACCAATTCTGAGCAACTTCATTTTTGAGCATTTTTCTACAAGAGACTAGATCTCCTGATCACACCTCCCAAATGGGAAGCTTTTGGACCCCAAAATATCTCTGATTACTGAAACTGATGATGTGGAGACTGATTCTCCACTATTCCACCCTTGAATAACTGAAATCTACCCGATTTCATCAAATGGAGCTTTTGAGAAAATGATAAACTATCTCTGGAATCAATTGATCGACCCTTGCTAAGATTGACGGAGTCATGATGAAAATGATTAAAATTTGCAAAACAGAAATTGTAATCTACAGAAAACAAACTTTTTCTACACTGATCAAACTTCCAGAAAGACTTAAAATAACCTTCACCTTGCAAATTGTTCCCATGGCGAATTCTACCATTCTGAAACCAACTTTGTCCCATGCTGAATTGTGTGTCCTCCTTGCTTGCACTGCTTTGCTTTGACACTTCATTCACTGCATTGGATGACCCAAAAGGTAATTTGCGCAACATAACATCATCTTCTTTCAAAGACAAACTGTTATTAAACTGAGACAAATCATTAGCAACATCATAAAAAGGTGAATGCTCAAAATCTGGTCGTTTCAACATCAACAAAGTTAGACTTTGACTTGCATTAACCAGTCTTTTCAATTGACTTGCATGGAGTAAAGAATATTCCAGCTTCTTCTTGTGTGCTCTCACAATGTACTCTTTACCATATTTGAACAAGTGATACTTGTTTTCATGGCGATGAAAGATAGCCTTCCTATCAAATAAATAAGGACTTCCCAAAACAATACCTGAGATATCAAGCGGCACCACATCAAGTTCAACTGTGTCAATAAAATGTGCAGTTATTGCAAAGCGCAATATGCACTTTCTTGAAACTTGCAAATTGGCATCCTTGCATATCCATCCAAGTGGATAAGGCTTCGGATGTGGAATGGTCTCAAGTTTAAGCTGCTTGACCAAGTCTTCAGATATAAGATTCGCTTGTGACCCACTGTCAAATAGTGTGTCAATTTTTGTATGTTTTGAAATTACCCTCACATGGAAAAGCTCTATCCTCCTCTTTTCTTCATGAGTATCTTTGTGACAATTCAAAGAGCTAGAACTAGGAGTTGTGTCGTGCACCACTTCTTTCCCCTTAATATTCTTTAAAACCACGACTATGTTTTTTGTCTCATCTCCTGAGTCTGACCCTAAGTCTTGCTCAACCGTTGCTACAGTTTTCTCCTTTTCTTTGGTCTTGTTTTTATTCTTGTATTTTTCTGGTTTCAGTTCAGGATGAAGCTTCCAACAATGATCTTCATCATGACTTGTCTTCGAATAATTCTTGCAAAAGAACTTTCCTTTTTCTTTTCTTGAATTTGCAACTCTCTTATTTCCTTTGTTTTTAAAATTACTATCCTCATCAAAAGAATTCTTTCCTCTAGCTTCTAAATGTGTAGCCTGGACACAGACTTCATCTAAGCTGGTAGGATTAAACATTAGAATAGTATGTTGCAGATAATTGTGCAAACCTCCTATGTATTTCAACAAGATTTCTTGACTTTGTATGTCTACTCCAAGTAGAAGTGCTCTCCTTCTAAACTCTTGGGTATAATCTTGCACATTTTGACCCTTAAATTGCCTAAAATTTTTCCAATTCATGATTGCTTTCTGAATATGAGCAAGAGGATAAAACGGTTTCTTAATAGCAGTAATAAACTCATTCCAAGTTAGAGTTATCTTACCATGCTTTTTAATTTCCTCCCTGGTCTTGGCTTCCCACCAAACCAAAGCTGCTCCATCCATTCTCAAAGAGGCTAATTGGATTTTTGTGTCATCATCATGCAAATTCTGAATTCTTAGATAGACTTCTAGCTGTCTAATCCAGTTATCCAATTTTTCTGCATTCACATCACCATTAAACATCGGCAACTCAAACTTTACATCAAGCTTTAACAAAGGATTTTTAAGAGATGTTTTTGTTTTGTGTGACTGATTAACAGAAGTTGAAGAGGATGATGTGGAGGAAGAGGATGACGATGGAGATGGTGGATCACCATTTCCTCCATTCCCTTTCTTAGACTTATCATTGTCTTTCTTCCCTCCTGAAGAATCTCCTTCTTATTTTTGGTTTCTAGACCCTTCTCCAGCAATCCTATCATTTCTCTCCTGATAGAGGATCCTAACCATCTCAGTCATGTCCAAGAAAGCTTTTCTAAAGACTCTTTCTCCTTCCTTGGGATCAATTTCCTCATGTACTTATCCTTCTCTGGAAGACATGTTTGTGGCTGATTATAAGGCTAATGAGGATGAAATGTAAGGTGGAGATAATGGCACCCTAGCCCTCCTTGGTTGAGTATTATCTTATGCTCTAACCAATTGACCTTCCCCTCTTTTCAATTTCAGCCTAGTAAGCATCAAATTTTGCAGAATAACACAATCTTCTTGCACAAATTTCACAAACTCTTACGCAAAACCTAGAGCTCTGATACCAATCTGATCTGAAATGTGTGAACAAAATATTTCTTATACAAAGATAGACAGTAGGGGTTTTTACTGGTTATTTCACCTTTACTATAAAGGATGAAACCAGAAGCTTCTGGCCCTCTTACTGGCTCTGCCTAAAGAAATATAAGGTAAACACTAAATCGATCTGGCAATGAAAGTATTTGTTTATGTTTGCAAAGTATTCATTAACCAAATTTTATGTGTGAATAAGCAAGTTCAAGTATTCAGCAATGGAATTAATGTGCTTTGAAGTGAAACAAATGAGTTTTGATCACTGTATAAGTCTCATTGGGAAAAGTGGAATTATTAAAAATTACTGTTTAATGTAGTAAAATCTAGAATATAGCGGCAAAAATACACAGCATAATAGTAAGCATTTGTTTAAGCAGTTCACCCCTCTTTTGGGCTACCTCTGCTAGGTCCAAAAGCCTCCAAATAGGCTTCTCCCTCTTTCATTAATGCTCAAAATAAGTATTACGCTGTGAAGAAAGCCTCAAAAGGCTAAATTAGCTGCAAATTCAGAAACAGAGGACTAAAAACAGTAAAAATTGACTATTCATTCACCTCAAATGGATGAGTATAGTCCAATACAGCTGATATTTCACCAAGCCCTGGTGGCTCCACAAGAAAATTCGCTGATAAAATCGCTGACAGAGTGCCCTGATGGCTCTACAACCTATCCCAACAACTCCATAATGCTTCAATACCCCCAAATAAAAAAAAAGGCTTTTCCTAGCCAAATTTATGGCTAATTGAAGTTTGCCCAGTGTCCCCTTGAAAAGCTCCACTAAATGTGGAGCATTGCCAGATAGCTCTGACAAAACTGGAGACAGCACTAAATTTGGGCGCTCCACCAAATATTCTGCCAGAATGGGGGGCTAAAATATAGGCCCATATGACCGCACCGATCGGAAGTTATTTTGAGTTTTCCGCACCCAGCGCCTTGTAATGTGACCACGCCCCCATCCATAACGCACCACAAGCACATTCAAACTTTAAATAAATTTTCGTGCGGATGTTTTAATAACAAGCACGTTTGGCCCGACGATTAGGCCGCCCGGCTTTGAACGCGCCCACCTGGTTTCAAATCCTGCCACGTGCAATAAAATTTTAAAACGCAATTTCGTTCCACCTTGGGGCCATGTGGAGGCCTCCGGGCTGGCCATGTGGCGCCCTGTGATTGGTTGCCTACGGAATATTCCACAAAATATTCTATGGAATATTCCACGAATTATTTTTTTTTAATAAAATTTTTTTTTATAAAGTCAAATTGGCCATTTTTTTTACTGAAATTGGCAAACTTCAAAGTTGAATAACTTTCTCATACATTGTCGGTTTTCAGTGCCGTTCACGTCTACAGGATCATTTTTCTGATCTCTTTCTAGTCGTTCTAGTTTGGACCAATTCTGAGCAACTTCATTTTTGAGCATTTTTCTACAAGAGACTGGATCTCCTGATCAGCTAGAGGATCTGCAATTGGTGAGGCTTTGGTCTTGCAATTTGAGCTTGAATTCTCATTGGTCGCATGCATGGTGTCAAGTGCATTGAGATCTGTGTGGTATTTGGATAGTGGCACTTCCTTTCACATCACGGGAGACAAGGAACTTTTCAATATCATGGAGGAGAAGGATATCCATATGCATATTGAAATGGGTGATGACGGGTAGTACAGTGTTACTGGGATTGGTACCATTACCTTCTAGAGGCAGTTAGGTAAACCCTTTTAATTAAAATATTTAATGCATGTACCAAGTTTGAAGAAAAATTTAGTCTCAGTTGCAATGTTGGAGGATAGAGGCTATGATGTTGTTTTTAGTGAAGGAAAAGCTTTAATGCGACACAAAACAACAAGACAAGCCAAGAATATAAGGATTCGAGTTATGAATCTCTACAAGTTAGATGTAGATGGTTGTGCAGCATTGATGGGAAAGGCGGACAAAATGGTGAGCCGGGATGAGGGTGAATTATGGCATAGGAGATTGGGCCATCTTCACCATGGAGCCTTGAAAGTCATGCAGTAGATTTCTATTAGTCTTCCCAAGGGTACACTTGTGCAATCAGATACATGCAAGGGATGTACTATGGGAAAATATGTAAAGGCCACCTTTCATGAGAAGGAGAACTAAGCTTCGGGGATCCTTGAGAGAGTTCGCACACACCTGTGTGGACCATTCTCTGTTGCTTCGATAGAAAAATATAAGTACTATGTGATATTTTTTGATGAATTTTCTCATAAGTGCTAGATCTTCTTCATGCAGAAGAAATATCATACATTATCTAAGTTTCTTTAGTTTAATGCACTGGTGGAAAAAGAATCGGGGAAGCAAGTGAAGGCTCTTAGGAGCGATAATGGTGGAGAATACATCTCTAACGAATTCAAGACCTTTTGCAACAAAGAAGGAATTCGAAGAGAACTGATAGTGCCTCATAACCCACAACAGAATGGGTCGCGGAAAGAAAGAACAAAACGATCGTGGGTGTATCAAGAGCGATGTTGCATGATCAAGGCCTATCGATGCATCTGTGGGCGAAAACATGCAACACTGCAGTATTTGTGCAGAACCATTGTCCTCATAGGATAATTGGCATGAGTAAACCTAAAGAGGCTTTCACTAGTAAAAATGTGATGTTTCACACTTTAAGATTTTTGGCTCATATGTTTATGTGCATGTGACCAAGGACGCCGGGAAGAAGCTGGAACCGATAGATGAGATCTGGATTTTTGTGGGGTACATTGAAACACCCCACAATTATCGAGTGTATTTTCTAAACAACAAAATGATTGTTTTGCAATGGGATATAAAATTTGATGAGGAGAAAGCCATGCGGTTATCCCTTGAAAGGGAGCTTTATTTTCATGCAGGTGAGGAACTCTTGGCTCCAAAGAATGAACCTGAAGATGTGGTGCAGCCACATGCGGAGGATCATGGAGTGGAAAAAACCACTCAAGCAGAGAAATTTCAAGCCAGATGGGCAGAGGGACTGCATGCAGCTATACCTCTAGGTGTGAGGTGGGGGACATGTAAGATTAATCCCAAGAAGAAATTTGGGCAGGGTCCTAGAGATAGTGCATAATAGATCAAACCTAGCTACGAGGAGCCCACAATACAGCAGTAGAAATATCAGTTATATTGATGCATTCAGATGTTAGGAGGACACAAATCAGAGTGACAGGTGTCAGATACTGGAGTGCAAATGAAAGTTGACAGCAGTGCAGAGTGCATGGATGCAGATGTCAACAACACAAAGAATCTAGTAGACATGTGCAGTAGCTAGTAGTATTCAGAATAATCTAATGACAGATGCATTATATTGATTCATTTTTTTGGAGGCTATTCAGTTTCGGAAGTGTTGCATGCAAAGGTTGCATGTGCAAGAAACACTATATAAGTGTTTCATGCAAGAGTTGTATGTGCAATAAACACTAGAAAAGTGTTGCATTCAAGAGTTGCATGTCGCATGCAAGGAAATTCCTTTCTTGTTGAGAGGGACTACTGAAATTCAACAAGAAAAATTCATCACCCATGCCTAGTGCATTAAGCACCTACAGTAGGGTGGGGCCCACGGGGCTAAATTTGGTGCATGTCTATTTTAGTTATCCATTAATTAAGATGGACAATAAAATGTAATCTAGTCTCAAAATAACTTGTACTAGTTAACTGAGTGTGATAAACTCAGTTAGCTCATGAATTTCGAGTTAGAGGTAATTGGTGAGGCATGCAAAGTAAATCTAGTTGTAACAGAGTTTGAAGTGCAGTGGTGCATTAGTTAATGCAGGTTGTAATCATTTTAACTCAGTTTAAGTGAGTTAAACTCAGTTGTTCTAGTTATAACTGTTAGATACACTAGTGAGATATCAAGTGAATTAAATATTAATTAATTCAAAATCAGTGATCTCACATGCAACTGAGGATTTACTATTATTAGTTGCATGCATGTCACTTCCAATGGAGACCCAGTTGAGATCTAGGTGAAAGGGAAGTTGACTATCAGTTGTGGGATTACTGGGTTGCACCGATGCAACCAAACACTCATTGGAGTGCCCATGATACTTGCACAGTCAAGGAAGGCCAAAATTCCTATTCTTTAGGGATTGCATTCATCAGAAATTGCGTAAGAAAGGGCTTACGCAGGTTGTCTGGAGGTAGTAAATTGGCTAAGTATTGGTCAGCTTCATGTATGACAGTGTGAGACAATTAACTGAGTACAGGAGGGCTCTTGTGAGAAGATTTGTATGTAATTTTTTCATGATTCCATGTTGAATATATAATAGAAGATAGTGGGGTTTTGAGCAGCAAGATTTCCCCGAAAAATTATCTGTGTTGTGGCTAGATTGATTCTTCTTTGCTTCATGTGATTGGCGATTGTGTTTTTAATTCTGCAATTGATTTGTAGAAGTGATTCAATATCTAGCTTTAGCACATTGTTAGATCGGATTGAATCCATGATATACATGCTTGTTGTATAATTTCTACACTATTGATTATACTCCTTGAATTCTTAATATGCAATGTGGCCATCGCAGGGAAATCTCGCACTTGTACTATTAATAAACATAGTGTCATAATATAGTTAAATTATCTTGATTAGACTTATTGAATGCTTAATATTGAATGAGCACATGAAATCACACATCCAATTTAGTCAATTAAGTGGTTTAATTCCTCCCTTATGCACCATTACACAATAATACCCTCTAATCAACCTCCAGATCATATCCTAGTACTTTAGATGGTCCCACTCACCATGAAATAATGCCTCCAATAAAACTAGTATAAGAGTAACCAAGCATGGCATCATTGTAGAAATAATCCAAAGTTGATGGGGAGAGTTTAAATACAACTTTAGCCATCACCTTGAATTTTAGCATCAATTTATATGGCCAATCAGTCTAGATTGGGATTTATGGCCCCAACCTCATCCAAGTAGTCCCAATCATCTAGTATTTATGTTGACCCCAAGCATCTTGAAATGTTGGCCTAAACTCCCTCCAAAATCAACCAACAACATGGCCCCAAGCATTAAAACCCTTCATCATAAACCCACATGCAAGTATAACCACAACTCTCTTCTTAAACTTCTAATGTCAAAGGAGGTAAAGGTGATGTAGGTTTAACATTTTTAACTAATTTTTTCCTTGGCCCATGAAGTTTTGCATATGTAGAGATGTTCATTTGTGGTTATGGGCGCCCAGGAGATTTATATTGAATTGTTGTTCCAAACCCATGGAGTGGCTCTCCTATCTGACACCACTTTACATCATGAAACCAAACATTAGTTATGACCATGAATCATTGTATTCACGAATACAAAAGGGCCACGTGCTAGTTTTCGTAATGAGATTACAAGTTCATCGTAACATCATGAATATTAAGAACCATATGCTAACTACTATCATGAAAAAATTGCATCTTGAATATCAAATATCCATAAACTAATTTTCATCATGGGAACATAGAGATACTCGATATAATCATAGGAAATATAACCACAAGATCATCACAACACAAAAAACAAATATGGAACATAATCATTTGATTACACGAGAAAGGGCTATATCACATAGTTTAATTTATGGATTTGTCTTTGTAAGTATCTTGCATTTAAATTTACTCCAAAATGTATGGAAAATTTAGACACATAATCCTTGAGTACTCCTAAGTAGAAAATATTAATCTATATTGGTCCCATTGGACCTTAATTTGATCAAGAATGTGGTCCTTGAATTGATGAACCCTCATGTCTAATATAGAGAATGGTTCGACCTAACCCATAGGTCCCAGGATTGAAACTTGGATTTCAAACCATGTGTAATGCCTCGCCAAGAGAAAATTAAAATATTAAATGTATAATGTACAATTGAGAAAATTTGACTAAAATAATACATCATCTCCAATTTTAACCAACAAGATGCGGCAAATATATAATAACCTAAAATAAATTAAGCATATTAGGAATTACAAGTTGTTGCAATGAAAAGATCCAAAAACAAATTTGTATGTGATAGATTCCAAAAATAAAAATAACAAAAACACAAGTACTAAAATATTTTAGGCTCCAAAAAACAACCAGAAGATTACCTAAAATTAAAATATGAAAACTTGATTTCCAAAAAATCAACAACAAACTAGTATCCACCAACTTTAGCCAAGAAACAATTAGAAACAAAAACAAATATGGAAAAAAAATTTTGGGGGACAACTCTTCTCCCAACCTACCCTATAACACCTCAAATTTTAATCCCCATATTAGAAATGTATATTTGTAAATAGGATTAACATGTGAGGGCCAAGTGATGTAATATGTAAATAGTGTACATTGAAAAAAATAAAATAGAATATATTGTAGGCAGATAAGCATTGAGTCATGGGGGGATATAGTTCATCGAGATAGGGGGCTAAAAGGGAGTCCAAAGGGGAATTATACATGCCTAGTATTCTCATGCCACCTTTCTAAAATAGTTTTGTAATGAGCATTTCTACTTCCTTTTTTATTATTTCAAAACCCAATTATTCAATGCATGTAAGAGGATTAGTGGGAAAATCATATTACTTAGTTATTGAAACATGCGTTGGGTATAATTATTTTGGTAAATTATGAGAATCAAATATGCATGTGAGAACATGAAATTTGAATGAAGAGAGAAAAAAAAATTATAGATGGGGTAAAATATATGAAGATAGTTTATGGTGGTGGGAAAGGAAGGTGTCTGTAGTGGAAACCGAAGATAGAATATTGGATCTATAATTACACAGTGTCTTAGGTTGTTGTGCCTATACGGAACTTTTTTGTTGATAAATTACCCAATTGCATGTGTGGATGTTATTGTGAGTATATATGTCACAACTGGAACTCTTGGAGTCCCTAGTTGAAAGACTTCCTAACCAACCTATGAGGAAGCTCCTAAGATAAGTGGGATAGTATGAGGGACTTTATGGAAAATAAGAGGATCACATTCCTTAGGTTCTACAGGTTGAGTGGAAAAAGATTCATAGCTTATTGATGTTGTAATGTGACTCATGCTACACTTTCAAATAACTATTAACATCTACACTATAACATCAAAACTTGACCTAGCATTGTAATTTCTACATCTACCAATCGAGAATGTCGTATTGGAATGTTTAACCAACTTAACAAGAATATATCACATAATGGGAACCCAAATAGTAGGATATCACATCTCCTCAACATACCCTATATATTCAAGATGGTAACATGGGTATAAGAATGAACAGGTGTTGCGATCATACCTTGATATTTAAGATAATTACAACTAATGTGTATGAACACGTGTTGCAACCATAAATAGATGGAGGGATAGTGAACAATTTAAAATCAATGGTTAAGACTTTTCAACGATTGAGATTTATTCAACTATCATTTGGTAGAGGTTCTCTTAGGGGAAAAATGCATACAATGTAATTTGTTCCATTCCAAGATAAATGGACTAACTTATAGTTTCCAAAAGTCTCTAATATTGTTTTTTAGGGTGTAATTTGAGAAACGTACCTCAAAAGGTTTTTAGGAAGATGAATAAGCATGTCATAACATCAAATCATATTTATAACTTGATGATATCAAAGTATTTTTCAATAATTTTTGGATAATACTTAATTTTCTAGATAGTCCTAAGAGCAATTTGCTTATGAAATTGAGTTCACCCAATTCCCAAACTTTCATAACTCACAAAGTATGTGACTAATATTTTTTTTTCATGAGTGATGAATCAAGAACTAAAACAAGGAAAACTAATCACCACAAGAGCCACAACCAAAATTATTTTTTTGTATATATTAACCCATATTTCTCATTGAACTACAATGTCATGCACCTAATTACAATACAAATAAGTAATATGAGGAGCATAATAGTGAAATTCCACTACTTTATAATTAGTCTTCATTTAATCCTTGAATTCTCTACTAAGTAGCTTGAGCATTAATTGTTTGGCCTCTTATCGATAGGATTTTTTATAATTGTTGATAGAGTGAACATTGACTTGGTTGTGACTCTAGCCACATGAGTTCTTTGGGATCAAAGAAGAGACATTTGTACAAGGTTAATATTTTATCTTTATTATCCATGGGAGCTAAACCCAAAAGCATATTTTAATTATTAGTTCCCTCAGAGTCAGTGATATTAATTATTTTAACTTTAATTTTCCATATGGGGTGTCAAATGATAGTAAGGATCATGTGGCTCTCACATGTGTGTCCACATGGGATGACTCATATGCATATAACTATTAAGTATGTTTCTTTGAACAAAGTAATTCATGGTTAAAACACTCAGTCCACTCTAAAGCGGGTTTGTGAAGCATTGACCACTCCAACATCATGTGGAATCATGAATTTAGTAGGTCTAAGGGTTGATTTTGCAATGTTTGAAAAAATTATGGAGGACTCAAGGGCCTAATATTGTTAGATTCCAAAAATATTTGAGATCCATTTTTAAGTCCCTCTCCACTAGCTCTTTGCTTCTAGTATGATTTATTTGATTATATTCCTTTGTTCCATTTAGTGTGTGGGGAAGATAACAGTCTCTAGCTCCAAGAGGAAACCTAGCAACAATTGTGGAGGCTGTAGAAATTATATAGAAGCTTTATACCAATGGATTCAATCCGATCTTGTGATGTAATGAAACAATATATTGAATCCTTCTACAATATTGCGGAATATAAAACATGATCGCTCAATCACATGCAAGTAAGAGAAATAAATCATCAATCACACAACACAAGATGTATCTGGGGAAAGAAACTGCTCAAAACCCCTCTATCATATATTATACAAAGTTAAAGAATCATGAAACAATACAATTCTTTCTCACACTGATAAAATCCTTCACTCTTCTAACTATCTCACTCTGCTCCTGCTCAAAACTTACTAGAAATTCTTAGGCAAAATTGACAAACACATAGCCAATTCTTAGCCTTTTCTAAGCCCAGCCTTGCTCACTCAATCCCTATGAAATAAGTCCCTATTAAATAGGAATTCCAACCTTCCTTGATTGCGCAATCCATCATGGCCTTGTCATGACTTTATAATTGTGCCCGGGGAATTTTCCAATAATACAACTGATAGCTATCTTCCCTTTAACCTCTGTCTCAACTAGGTCTTCATCAGAACTGACATGCATGCAACTATTAATAGCAAATCATCGGTTATGTGATTGATCACTACTCATTAATTAAATCTAATTTAATTCACTGGACCTATCACTAGCTCATCACTCAGTTGGAACTGGTTAAAATGATTTTAACTCAATTAATTTGAGTTAATTGATTACACTCACACCACACTAGTGCTACAACTGCAATTGGATCCCCAGAATAACAGGATCACTCTACATGCCTCATCTTAGACCCTCAACTCAAAATTATTGAGCTAACACCACACTAGTGATACAAATACAATTGGACCCCAGAATAATAGGATCACTCTACATGCCTCATCTTAGACCCTAAACTCAAAATTATTGAGCTAACTCAGTCTTCATGACTTATTTAACTGATACAAGTTGTTATGAGATGAAATTACAATTTATTATCCAATTTTTTTAAGGGAAAAATAAATTAGGCACACACATTTAGCACTAATGTGTAACTGAACTCATCACCAATTTGTGACTGGAATCCCACACTAGAATGTGGTCAATTTTTGTCCTTTCTAGTTGCTAATTTCATTGTTTCTTGTTGCAAATTTCAACAGAGGCTCCCTCTCTAGCTTCTAGCTTTAAGAGGTGTTGATCCACTTTCATGTCTAACCCATCATTAACTATTTTTTCTTTTGCAATGAACCTCATTTTCTTCCCTTCCATTTTCCATTAATCCATAGAAGGTTCATGCTTTACTTCCTCTTAACCAAGTTATAAGTGTTTCATACTTAGTCAAATTTTCAATACTTATGCAAAGATCCATCTTCCTAAAGTAACATTTCACATTCAATGCATTACTTATATCCACACTAATCTTCATATTTAAATGATTTTTCATTTATGTGTGGAAGACTCTGGTATTTTTTTCTCCACACACCTTGACTTCTACACTTTTCACAGTAAATAATCTTGCATCTTATTATTGTTTAATTTTTTAAGAGGGATATCTCTCTGTGTGAGTTATACTTGATGAAATTCATGGAAGTATGTCTTGTGCACGTTTTGAGGGAAATTCAAGAAAAAAAGGTGTTGATTAGGTATAATCTGAATCAATTAATTCACATTTCCATAAAACATTTTCCTTTAACAATTAATTTATAATTATGGTTTCCCATGTCCGAAGAAGATAATACATGATCAAGAGATGTTTGAGTAAATTCCATTCATGAATTAAGCTTGTAAACAACTTAGAAATTTGTAATGTGGGACTAGAAGTGTCATGTGTATCAAAAGACATTGGAAGGATAAGAATAAAGGAAACCAAAAGGAAGAAAGAGATGTTTTGTTGGGATACTATTAATTATCTAGCTTTCTAGGACAAGAACTCTCATTGGTCGACTACATATCACTAGTTTTCAAATTTAAATCTAGAACAAAATCTTAAGAACAAAACCTAGACTATTAGTTTGGAAAATGAAGTGTGCATCTGTGAAGTATTTTATTTTAGAGAATTAGTATCTTGGTGTTCTCAATGCTTTGACGAAAAGAGTAGAACAATTTGGTTTGTTGTTGAAGGGAAGAACCCAATCCTTCTCACACCAAAGTTTTTTACAAGATTTTTTTGGTTTCCTAACCAAGCAAAATCCTCAATCTACCTGAGGTGAATTCTTTCCTAGACTTCCAAAGAGGAAGTTTGAATTTACTGAAGTATTTCATGATTTACTCTGCTCAAATTCCTACTAATTTCATGGACATTGTCATCCATTTGTTAATAGATCGCTATCAGGATTTCTCTTGGTTCTTTGCATTGTTGATGGGATGAGACTCAAATTTCACATACTTAGGTTAATTAAGTATATTATATACTTCTCTTTTAAGAAAGAAACATGTTCGACTCGGTGGAATTTATATCAAATGAAATTTCTTTTCAATTGGTCAATCCTTTGAAAATCTAGAGGTTCTTTATGACTAGTTATCCAATTTTGGAAATATTTTTCTATAATGTGTTCGAAGGTCTTATTACCTGCCTCCAGTGGGTAACACATTTAGGATAATGTTTATCTTATATTTTACATTAGCCAGTAGCCAACAGCCCCTTGAAGCCTCCAGATAGCTAGTCGATGTGCCAAAATTCTCTACCACCTGAGCCAGCTATTATGAGACCTTGCCCATCTATTATGGTTGTTTGTTTCAAGGTGGGCCTTCCAACCCTGAAGGTATGGCTTTTAATTATGAAATTTTGTATTTTTTCTTGCTTATCATGAAAATATTTGGACATGGATTAGTGGTGGGATTCGAAGGAAATAATGGGCTTGATCTATACTCTTGTTCCCTTGTCCCAACTTGGTGGTTAATCTTGTATCCTAGCCACGTGGGATCTACTATATTGTATTCTAGCTTTAGGATTGGCACTACATGGGAAACCCTAATTTTTGTTACACGGTCCCACTTTCCACACCATATATATCACTCTCTTGTGCTCATTATAACCCCTTTTCACATTCGCATTCGAGTTGACATTTTTCCATTGGGTCCATAAGGAGTTAGGCTCCCCCATCCCCTTCTCCACACTTTGGTTTGTGTCTGGAACAATGTTCCAAAGGTTGATGCAACTAATAAGAGATAAAATCATAATTTTTCCACTTACAACAGAAAATGTACCATAAAATGAAAAGTATGGTAGATACATAATAATTTCATGTGTGGGAAAAATCCAAGCATGAGATTTACCCATTATAATTATGGTGACACCCTAGTTCCTAGGGCCCCTATGTGAGCCCCCTCGATCATTTAGGAAACCATGATTTTCCTAACCCTTGATGGGCGATGAACTGCCAAAAATTAAGGGGGGTAATCACTCCTATATCAAACACATCATGCTCTCATTCCCTGGAGCCCTGAGCAGTTAAACGAAAGAAAAATAATTAAAAGAAAAAAGGCATATGAAGAAGGGTGGAAAAACAAAGGTCGGGGTAACTCATGTACGATGATTTATCCCTCCTACATCTATACACCCGTGTGTGGCATTCCCTCATTATAGCTACCCTTGTACCATGGCATGTGACTTGGAGCCTTTCCCTTCTACCCCACTATGTTCCACTATTATGTCACATGACACATTCCATTTGACGGATGCACCATGGACCTCCCACTCCCTTAGAGGTTGAAACCACCTAATAGGGTCCTTTATTAACCTCCCTCTTGAGCTTAGGAACACATGCACATTCTAAATCCCACTTGGAAGGGCATGCCACTATGAAGTGTTCACCATTTTACCCTACTTTGCAAGCCTATTTACTCAATTGCACTAATGAATTGTTGTAATAAAAGGTGAGGAGACGCAATGGATCTTATACAGGATTGTAGGTGGGTCTTAATCTTGGTATTGGCCTCCCTATACGAGATTCAGTCCCTCCAGAGGGTCATGATGTCACTAGTAGGGTGAGCATTGACAACCATGGGAATCATCCACAGCAGAGCATTGACTACCACAACATGGTATTCTTCAACACCACATTTGTCTTGCTTGTGCCCCACTAATGAAGAAATGATGATGCACTTGGACCACATTGCCCAGCAATCCCCATGATTGCACAATACACTTGGAATTTGATCCAGGGCCTAGATTTGGTTTTGTCTCACCTAAGGAGACATGGTGTTGAGAATTTGGTAGGGCATAGTTTAATTCAATTCTATGCTTGATAATTACTTGTGAGATTACTTTTCTTACTTAGGTATTCTCTTTATTAGATATTTCATCAAGTCAATTACCAAAAACACAAGGGACAAAAATTTAGGCTCTTCAAGCGAGGGCGAAAACCTCTCCCTCTTGGAGAGGAAAAACCTACAAGTAATTATTCTTATAGATCTTAAATTGACAAATACCATGACCTTGGCACAGAATCTTGACACAAGCATTCCTCCAAGACCTTTATCACTATCCTTCATTGATCTTCTCGACTTCTTCTTTGATCCTTCTTCTCTGCACTATATGCTAGAGAAACTCGGTCTCTATATTCTAGTGCTCCAAGATAGGTGATCATGCATGACTTCCATAGATTATTCCTTGGATCCTTTAAGAATCCTTCTCTGTCTCCTTGATAGACCCTATATGGATCTCTGATTTCCCAAGCTAGAAGTCTCTACATGATGTGATATCCCTTGACTCTTTTTTGGAATATGCGAGATAGATTTCAGATTTAAGACCAAACCATATCACCCTTGCCACTTGAATGATTTGCCTCCATTCTTGCACCATGACCTCACACTGCACTTTCGCACTTGATTGCAGACTTTTTCTCTTCTTTTCATACCTTTTAGCCTTCTTCTTTTCGTTGTATATCCCTTTATTAACGCATTGTAATTCGAACTTAGATTGTAGACCTTATCCGAGATTCATTTTCTACAATGAGGTTGTATCACATTATATATAGTGATTTTCTTCTGCATTTAGGCCAACATGATATTTTGTAGGTAATATGACTTCATGGTGGAGGATCCTTATGGTGTTGAGGCTGACTTGGAGAGGCCTTATGGTGTCTTATTACAAGTATAAAATGACTTCATTTACATGATAATGACTCCATTATCTTTTATAACAAGATGAAAAAATCATAAATACATCAAGAATAAGTATTTGACCTATAAATAAAATATCTCGCTCATGAAACCCATGATGCAAGCAATACAATAAATACATTTTGTTTTTTTTTGTCTCTTCTTTATATAAAATCGTAATTACATCTCATTATGAAGACTGAACCTAGTTACACTTTTCAACACTCCCTCTTAACTAGGTAGGTATTCATAATGGTACTTTTTAATTCTCAATGTGAGGAATCTCATAAGAAGAGTTGGATTTGTAACCCATTTGTTCCTACCATCGTATCAATACAACATTGTTACATAGAAAGGCCTTGACTAACATCTCTATTTCATCATGAACTACAATATTGGTGAGGCCAATTACTATAGACACCATCGTAATTATCTCCAAGGTACATACTCCACTCAGGTGTTCACCGAGTGTGACCTTATAGGACTATTATGTTGAACCCTTAGTTCAACATAAACATCATGCACAGAGACACCAGATATAAGTGGAAACCCATAAAGGGAGAAAACCACATCTCATTATTGTTGTGATGCAAAGGCAAGCTCCAACTCCCTCTCGACACTAATTTATGTAGGCTCCAACCCACAGGAGGCTCCTACCTCAATTCTGCAAGCTACAACTTGCAAGGAAGCTCCAACTCCCATCAATTTTCTGCAGGAACCAACCTACATGAGGCTCCAACCTCAGTCAGCTACAACTGACATTTTATCAAGCTACAACTTGATGTGGAAGCACCAACTCCCATCTATTTTTTGCAGGCTACAACCTACAGAAAGCTCCTACCTCAGTCAGCTACAACTGACATCTATCAAGCTACAACTTGATAGGGAAGCTCCAACTTCCTTACTCTTTCAAAAGAAAACACTTGTTGATTTACCTTGGATATCAGCTCTGTTCTGTACCATCTTCACTGCTGTGCACCAGTCTTCATATCTTCCCTGCATCATTTATACATTTTCTCAGATTCTTTATCAGCTCCTCCTTCTTCTCTGCCTCATTGCTTCATTTCTGCATTCTCTAACCTATTTGTGCATATCTATGAGATCTCATTTATAGAGTTGCCCTCTTGACTGTTTGTATTCTACAGAGAATTTGGAGCGAACAGCCATGACTATTCAGCTTCTACCTTCTCATTCCTTTGTCCAACTCATTTAGAAAAAATATAATACAGATTTCAATACTACAGTGGGATTTTTGTTTTCCTCCGGAGACTTTCCAATGCATCACAAACAATATAAAAACAATTAAAACATTTACATTTTTCAGTTACAATAAAAAAATTTCACTCAACCCCTTTTCTGGCTTTTGGCTTTGTTGGTTTTGTCTTTTCTGCTGCTGTTAAGTAACTGTTATGCATAACTCTATTGTTTACTGCAATTGTGTGCACCTGTGCATGTATACTTGCTTTTCCAAGTTTAGTCCCAAATTTTTCTTCCATGCATCTCCAAATTTCGGGCCTATATTTTTCTCACTCTGCGCAATTCATCATTCTACTGCTGAACTGGCAATTTCTATAAACATATCTGGAGGCTTTTTCTTCCAAGGTTATCTTATGGTTATTAACCCAACTAATCAGCTCAGATTACAACCTTATTATAAACCCATAACGTGCCTCCAATGTTCTCTGCCTTTTATATTTGATTATGAAATCATATATGTCAGGACCCACAGTTTACACAAATTATCATTGTGTTATTGACCTCACATTATATAATTTTGAGCTTTAATTAACCAAATATCAATGTGGCTATTGATATCACAACCTTTGGTGAAATCAATTATTTAAAAGGTTAAAATGGGTCCCCTCTCATATATTTACTCACACACTTGAAATTTAATTTTATAAACTCATTATATGATGAGCCACAACATATCTCCCACTTCTATGCATGTAAAAATAATTCACTTCAAGGTTCTGCTCAAATACTTTTAAATCTGGGCTAACTTCAACATAGGTGGAAGTTTCTTTCCTATGTATACTATTTCTCTTATGGTGAATACCTCTCAGGTTACAATCCACTTTATAATTAATTTGACAACTGTTCGAACCTTGGATTTAAAACCCTTCTTATGCCAATCAAATAATACAACTGTTCCAAAATCTATGGAACATGTTTCTACAAAGGTTATAAGACCCTCATATCATATGCCCTTTACCTTTAATCTTCATACGCGGGGGTTCTTCTACACATCACACTTTAGACCTTGGTCAATTATTTATAATGCATATAATTATTACGCCTCAACTTAACAAACCAAAGCCAAGGGTTTACATTAAATACATAGCTCTCGGTCCAATTATGTATGCACCTTCGCCCTTAACCAACACATCACCGCATAAAAATTCGGCTACAGCAAATTATATTAACTCCGACCTTGATAAACTATCAATAATTAACGTATATTAGAGTCAAGCCCAGCGACTAACATACCTCGTCAATCGACGGCGGCAGTCTCATCGCATTCCACTTTGATAATCTAATGGTGGTCGCGTAACTAGAGTGCACGAGTGTTAACTCATCAACCCCGCGCGATAAAAGTGGGTCCCAACCCTTAACCTACCATTCTCGTCGGATCAACTTCAGTGATCCGACGGTCGTAACCGAATATCGCGCTATGAAGCATGCGGAGGTTATCTCTCAAAATTTACACGACGTAAGTGGTT
This sequence comes from Pinus albicaulis, assembly GCA_034641835.2. NCBI lineage: Eukaryota > Viridiplantae > Streptophyta > Pinopsida > Pinales > Pinaceae > Pinus > Pinus albicaulis. The sequence continues at coordinate 656,117,211 of CM076569.1, forward strand.
TTTGGAAACCACTTGTGGACACGCGTCCTTCCATTTTTGATATCGCGTTCAATTTTCAAAAACAACTTACCGCCTTGGGACTTACGCGATACAGCCGGTTTACCTCCTCGAACCCACCTTTACTGTTCCTCTCAAGGTTCCAGCTCCTTCTTCCTCACGTTTTTCCTCCGCCTAATCGGTTGCAATACCGCTTCTTCTTTGTTAGCCTCGTTTCCTTAGCTTTCTACCGCAATACAAAGATATTGTTCCACCGTTGTAATTACAACGGAGTCACCATCTACCATTCGAAATCCCATCCATAAGAATCAACCAGTGACATCCTTCAAACTCTATCGTCACTCAGTTAAGGAACGGAGCTCCCTTGTTGCGATTCTATGGCTCTGTAATCACATTAACTCAATGTGATCCTAGCCAGGCTTCACGGTGTCTTAATTCCTCCCGTGGATGCCCAAATCGACCATTAGTTCCAGAATGGCTCTAAATCAGGTGTCAAGCTCCCAAAGCATTTTCAGGTTATCGATTTAATTGTTGTTGTGTATTCAAATACACATTCAGGTTAACACAGACTATGTATGTATATCTCTGAGATCTCAAAAGAGACCGAGGCCCTTCTTCATACAGTGGACACCTACACCCAATGCACCGTGGTGCGACTCCAATCTCAGATATTCGATTGGGCTTAAACCCTTATGTGGCCTATACAATTCATAGTTGTGAATAGTCCAGATTGCAAAATCTTCCTATTCTCCACCAGCATACCTCAACGCATTCAATCACCCACCAATACAACCAAACCCTATAAAATCAAAGACAGAATTGATTTCCTCCAATAGGGTCGACCCCTCAGTGGTCGGTCCTTCTCAAAGATGCGAATGCAAACCTGTAACAATGCTCTATTTCACACAGAGCCACAAAATTAACCCACAATGCAGAGCTTCACACTTTCCCATGGAATTCGATATTCTTCATGCAGAGTTTACTCAAGAATACACACATTTCCACACAGAAATTAGGAACAGTTCTTCATCAACATATACAAATGAAATCAACTACAAAACCCTCCTGGTCTTGGCCAGATATTCAAGTCAATTGGCCCTTAAATTCATTACCCTGTCTCTCCCTAGTAGCTCTCTCCTTTGCCATCTCCTTTGCCATCAATGACAACATTTCCAACAGTCTCCCCCTTTGGCATTGATGGCAACACATCCACCAATAATCCAATGCTTCCTCCAAGTCTTCCTCTGCCTAGCTTCTTTTAGAAGACTCTTTCTTATATTTCCTGCTTTTCCTCCCCCTTTGACATCAATGGCAAAGGGTTTCACATTTCCTAGTGTGCTTTCTATCTCTTCATTTCCTCTCTCTGAGATGTGTTTAGGCCTTCTTCTTCTGATTTTGTACCCTGCTGCTCCAAACTAGTGTTGAGAGAACACTTTGAGACTTATTGAACTTGACTATACATTGTAAATTAATACAATCCTAAAGCACAGTCTCCTTACACTTGTATAGAGCTAAAAGTGAAGATAATGACACTTCATAGAACACCTTGTACCAGCCTTATCTAATCAGAGATGCATCCTTGGATCAAAACTAAAATACTGAGAATGCTTCAAATATACTTCAGTCTCTAGTATTATCTTCATCAAAAATCCATATCTGTTGAGGAAGATTGTAGATGGAATATGTCTTCCTCTGCAATACACATCTGTAGTACAACACCTGTTCAATATGATGATGATGCCAATATATCTTTTATAGCTAAGGTTCACCTTTCCTGCCTGTTAGTGGTGATATGAGCTAGGCTGATGATAATGATATTTCACTCAATAGCTGAAGGTCATTGTTACTAATGTGATCAATGAGTCAAGCCAGATTTTACAACCTATTGTGAGATTAGATGATATCTTTCAATATGAGAGGCCAAATGACTTTTACTGCTTGCACATTGTACTTTCAAAACAAACCCTTGTCTCACTTATCAACAATGCAGTTTTATTTATGACATAAGGGGGTATGTTTGTCAATGATCAATCTCTCTTTAAATGGTGAAATACCAGCAATTCCTTTCTGCTGAAGTATGCTTGTGATGAATCAATACCAGAATTTTGAGCTTCAATTGTAAGGTTAACATAGCTAGTCCTTCATACTTTCAATACTTTAATTGTTCTATCTTGATGAACTTTAGCAAAATATCTTCCAGTTGTTTAATTGAACTCTCAGCAAACAAACTTCTCACAGTTTTATGAATGATTTTAAGAAAAGAGGCCTTGAAGATATATCTGTACTGACTTCAGGAAGGAAATTAATTATGTATAGAAGTAGATACTGCTTCAATGCTCAATATAATCGTTCAAGTGTAAACCAGATACTGATCCTTTAGCACTGCTACTGACCTTTTCATGTTGAATGTAGATAACTCTAGGAATTTTACCTTGATGTACTTTTTCCATAATCCTTTGATCCTGAGGACCTATACCATACTGTTGCTCCACTGATAACATCTGGTATTCTGTTGATAGGCATGCTGCTTGTACCTAAATACCAATTGATACTACTTTGATAAATCATGCCGAGTTTTCACTTCAGCTTGCACATTAACCCATAATTAAGACATCCTTCATAAATTCTACTATTGAGCTTTCCACTTTCCATACCAACAGTCATCATTATCCTGAAATTAATCTTGGCATCATTAACCATTGTTCTTATTCTTTCTTTCTGTTCAAAGGAATTTCACTGCATTTTCCTTTCTAGGACTGCTCAAGAATCTTTGTTGCTTTATATACATAATTCAATTGTTCTAACATAAAGATCTTTGGGAAGACATATTCAATTTCTATACTATGAGTCTTCATGGGTTGATCACTCAGAGATTTAGTACTCACTTAATTGCACTCCTCCAAGGGGACTTTTCATAGATGAAAGATGTAATGAAATGATAATAGGCACTTTTCTTACTCATCCTTCTTAATGGAATTCATTGTTAATTCTAGCAGTATGATGCATTTTGTGATCATCCTTTAATGTGCTGATATCTTCTTAGCTTACATGTTCATTGCTAATGTTTCCTATATCATCATGGCTGCTTGCTGCTTTTTCTCCTTCCATCAGCGTGCTGGCTATTGTGTGTTTCAGGTGATCTTCTTCCTCTATAGTTCTTTGTTAGAGGAATTTCCTTTCCCTTCCTGATCTTATAACTGATTTCATTCCAAGGAGCTCTTCTTAAACTACTTTCATGGGGACTATTTACGAACTTCTCTCCCCCTGGGATGTTGCTTCATATTTATTACTGGATGGATTTTTGCTTTGCTTCCTAGATCAGCTCCACCTGAGACTGTGGTAGATTCATTATGTTATTGAGGTAGTAGGCTCCCCCTTTCTCTTTTCCTTCCATACTTTATTGGGGTTCTTCATAATTTCTGCGCTTATTTTTTATTCATAATTTTGATTGATTTGATTAGATTCCATCCTCTGTCTAGAGCTCTTTAATTTATATGGCAGTTTACAGTCCTTTTCTTTGTGACCAAGTTTGAGGCATATATAACATCTTACTTTTCCAAGGTATGTTTGAGCTGATGTATAATATTTTATTCCCCTTTTTTAACACAATTTACAATCAACAGATTTATGTCCAAAATTATTGCATGCATAACAGTAGCCATGGAAATGATTTGTGTACCTCGTGAAATATTTTCCTTTCCATTTACTTGCTTGAGATGTTCTTCTCATTTGCTACATCTTTTGTTGGTTAACATTGATTCTCTTTGTCTTACAATGTGCTACAACATGTCTTGGTTTGTGGCAGGAAAAACAAGTGATACTTCCCACAGGAGGAAAGAACCTTCTTTGACATCTTCCAAATTTATTCAATGCATCCTCAGGAGCATATGAGCCTTTAGCAGCTAATTGTTTCACCTCTCATTCTCTGTCTTTTCATGTATCTGCTTGTTTCTATTTGTTTCTCTACAAATCATGTTCTTGCTGGCTTCTACTTCTGTAGGAATATACTGAGCCGCTTCACTGGCCTTTACAGCTTTTACAAAAATGACATTCCTGTTATCTTCAACCTTGGACTTACTGGTTTCACCTTCATATCCTATCCTAGCCTTTATGAGAGGTGACCTTTGAGCCTTTAGAATTTGGTCCAACTGTCCAGAGATTTTCATTTTAGGTGTATTCATTAATACTTCTCTTTGGGCTTTTTCTAATTTCTTTCTAAGGCACACTACTTCTTCTTCCAATTTTTCACATTCAAGACTTTTCTCTCTCATTTTTTCCAGCAAAGTGTCTTCTACTTTCTTTTCTTCTTCAAGCTGTGTCTTCAGGCCTATAATTTCTTTCTTATCTTCATATTCTTTCTCATCACATATTTGCACCAATGTCTTCAGGTATTTGTTTTCATTCTTCAATCTTTTTATTTTAGTCAAGGTTGTGTCAAGTTTGGATTTTTCCTCAGCTGCAATTTCTTCATGGTTCTTACTTCCATTCACACTAGCAGGTAGCTCATTTGATTGAAAATTTTCCTGTTGACATGAGTTTTTCTTCTTCTTAATTCTCTTTTCCTTCTTGACAGTGCAGTCCTTAGTGTCTACTCCATGCATGAAATGAAATCTGTCCCATATTTCTTTTGCAGAGGTTAAATCCATTATTAACTCAAGATCCTTGTTATGAAGATTGTTGTATATCACACATTTTTCCTTGGCATTCCTCTGTTTTTCTTGCACCGAGGGAGAGTCTGTGCAGTAACTATCACATACAAGCTTCCATACCTTAGGTTCATAAGCCAATAATCATTTTTTAAACTTATCTCTCCATTCAAGAAAGTTTGTTGTATTTAACACAGGTGAATTTTGATAGTCCATGACTCAACCAAATCTCCTTCAAGCTATCAAGCTTACACCAAAGGAACCTGATCTGATACCAATTGTTGAACCCTTAGTTAAACTGAGAGGGAGGGTGAATCATTTTAACACATTCATGGACTTTTAAAACTTTCCTTAAACTAATTTATTTACACCTTAATTTCATGTTCAATTTAATATCTGAGTAATCTTAGAATGTGAGCAGCAAGTATTAATATAATGTAACAACAGACTCAATATGAGAGCAGCAAGTATTAAGCAGATGAGATAAACTGTATCAACACATAAAAATCATGCACAGAGACACCAGATATAAGTGGAAACCCATAAAGGGAGAAAACCACATCTCATTATTGTTGTGATGCAAAGGCAAGCTCCAACTCCCTCTCACCACTGATTTTCTGTAGGCTCCAACCCACAGGAGGCTCCTACCTCAATTCTGCAAGCTACAACTTGCAAGGAAGCTTCAACTCCCATCAATTTTCTGCAGGCACCAACCTACAGGAGGCTTCAACCTCAGTCAGCTACAACTGACATTTTATCAAGCTACAACTTGATGTGGAAGCACCAACTCCCATCTATTTTCTGCATGCTACAACCTACAGGAGGCTCCTACCTCAGTCAGCTACAACTGACATCTATCAAGCTACAACTTGATAGGGAAGCTCCAACTTCCTTACTCTTTCAAAAGAAAACACTTGCTAATTTACCTTGGATATCAACTTTGTTCTGTACCATCTTCACTATTGTGCACCAGCCTTCAAATCTACCCTGCACCATTTCCGCATTGTCTCAGATTCTCTATCAGCTCCTCCTTTTTCTCTGCCTCACTGCTTCATTTATGCATTCTCTAACCTCTTTATGCATATCTATGAGATATCATTTATAGAGTTCCCCTCTCGACTGTTTGTATTCTACAGATAATTTGGAGCGAACGACCATGACTATTCGGCTTCTGCCTTCTCATTCCTTTGTCCAACTCATTTAGAAAAAATATAACAGTATGTACAAATTTCAATATTACAGTGAGATTTTTGTTTTACTCCGGAGACTTGCCAATGCATCACAAACAATATAAAAACAATTAAAACATTTACATTTTCAGTTACAATAAAACAATTTCACTCAGCCCCTTTTTTGCCTTTTGGCTTTGCTGGTTTTGTCTTTTCTGCTGTTGTTAAGTAACTGTTTTGCATACCTCTGTTGTTTATTGCAATTGTGTGCACCTGTGCATGTATACCTACTTTTCCAAGTTTAGTCCCAAATTTTTCTTCTTTCTATGCATATAACCATGTATCTCCAACTTTTGGGCCTCAATTTTTCTCACTCTGTGCAATTCATCATTCTACTATTGAACTAGAAATTTCAATAAACATATCTGGAGGTTTTTTCTTCCAAGGTTATCTTATGGTTATTAACCCAAATAATCAGCTCAGATTACAACCTTATTATAAAACCCATAACACGCCTCCAATGTTCTCTGCCTTTTATGTTAGGTTATGAAATCATATATGTCGGGACCCACAGTTTACACAAATTATCATTGTGTTATCGACCTCGCATTATATAATTTTGAGCTTTAATTAACCAAATATCAATGTGGCTATTGATATCACAACCTTGGGTGAACTCAATTATTTAAAAGGTTAAAATGGGTCCCCTCTCATATATTAACTCACACACTTGAAATTTAATTTTATAAACTCATTATATGATGAGCCACAACATTTCTCCCACTTCTATGCATGTAAAAATAATTCACTTCAAGGTTCTGCTCAAATACTTTTAAATCTGGGCTAACTTCAACATAGGCGGAAGTTTCTTTCCTCTATATACTATTTCTCTTATGGTGAATACCTCTTAGGTTACAATCCACTTTATAATTAATTTGAAAACTGTTCGAACCTTGGATTTAAAACCCTTCTTATGCCAATCGAATAATACAACTGTTCCAAAATGTGTGGAACCTGTTTCTACAAAGTTTATAAGACCCTCATATCATATGCCCTTTACCTTTAATCTTCATACGCGGGGGTTCTTCTACACATCACAATTTAGACCTTGGTCAATTATTAATAATTCATATAATTATTACGCCTCAACTTAACAAACCAATCCAAGGGTTTACATTAAATACATAGCTCTCGGTCCAATTATGTATGCGCCTTTGCCCTTAAACAACACATCACCGCATAAAACTTCGGCTACAGCAAATTATATTAACTCCGACCTTGATAAACTATCAATCATTAACGTATATTAGAGTCGGGCCCAGCAACTAACATACCTCCTCAATCGACGGCGGTAGTCTCATCGCGTTCCACTTTGATAATCTAATGGTGGTTGCGTAACTAGAGTGCACGAGTGTTAACTCATCAACCCCACGTGATAAAAGTGGGTCCCAGCCCTTAACCTACCGTTCTCATCCGACGACTGGGACGCCATCGGATCAACTCTGGTGATCCAACGGTCGTAACTGAATATCGCGCTATGAAATCACGCGGAGGTTATCTCTCAAAATTTACGCGACGTAAGTGGTTTTTAGAAACCACTTATGGACACGCGTCCTTCCATTTGTGATATCGCGTTCAATTTTCAAAAAAACTTGGGACTTCGTGATGCCAGTAGGTTTACCTCTCCCGAACCACATCACATTCTGCCTCCGCCTAATCAGTTACAATACCGCATCTTCTTTGTTAGCCTCGTTTCCTTGGATTTCTACCGCGATACAGAGATATTGTTTCACCTTTGTAATTACAACGGAGTCACCATCGACCATTCGAAATCCCATCTATAAGAATCAACCAGTGACATCCTTCAACCTCTATCGGCACTCAGTTAAGGAACGGAGCTCCCTTTTTGCGATTCTATGGTTCTGTAATCACATTAACTCAATGTGATCCCAACCAGGCTTCATGGCATCTTAATTCCTCGCATGGATGCTCAGATCGACCATTAGTTCCAGAATGGCTCTAAATCAGGTGTCAAGCTCCCAAAGAATTTTCAGGTTATCAATTTAATTACTGCTGTGTATTCAAATACACGTTCAGGTTAACACATACTATGTATGTATATCTCTGAGATCTCAAAAGAGACTGAGGCCCTTCTTCATACAACAGACACCTACACCCAATGCATCGTGGTGCGACTCCAATCTTAGATATTCGATTGGGCTTAAACCCTTATGTGGCCTATAGAATTCATAGTTGTGAATAGGCCAGATTGCAAAATCTTCCTATTCTCCTCCAGCATACATCAACGCATTCAATCACCCACCAATACAACCAAAGCTTATAAAATCAAAGACATAATTGATTTCCTCCAATAGGGTCGACCCCTCAGTGGTCGATCCTTCTCAAAGATGTGAATGCAAACCTATAACAATGCTCTATTTCACACAGAGCCACAAAATTAACCCACAATGTAGAGCTTCACACTTGCCCATGGAATTCGATATTCTTCATGCAGAGTTTACTCAAGAATACACACATTTCCACACAAAAATTAGGAACAGTTCTTCATCAACATATACAAATGAAATCAACTACAAAACCCTCTTGGTCTTGGCCAAATATTCAAGTCAATTGGCCCTTCAATTCATTACCCTATCCCTCCCTAGCAGCTCTCTCCTTTGCCATATCCTTTGCCATTAATGACAACATTTCCAACATATTCTTATCGGGATAGATAATCCTCAAAGAATATCGGCCCTCGACTACTCTTATCAAAATTATCTACCACATTCTCAAATAGCATCATATGCCATATGGTTACCAAACCCAAAAATACTCCATTCTTTATTTCAATGAAGACAAGAATGTGTGTCCATCTCTCCCTCTCACATAGGGTGGATACATATACCATGTTTCTACATTCCTCTTCATGGCCTTCACTAATACTTACTGTTGTTAGTCCTAGTCTAGTGCATGAAAAATGAGATAGAAAAACAAAATTGTCACTCCCTCTTAACCAGGGATGACCAATCCATTCCATAAAGGAATTTACTCATTCGTATACAAGGAATGTACCCAAGCTTCATCTTGTATTTTAGAATTATCAGGCTCCTTCTTAATCAGGGACTTGCAGCAACTTCATGGAACGTCCAGCTCCACGAAGTAACTTTCTTCCTTCGATGTCATCTTGTGAAGTCTTCTTCTTTCAAGACTTCTTCTACGAGCATAGACCATCCATCACTTTCATCATTCCTTTAGAGAGTGATCCATCAATTTCCTCATCTAGTCTAGCTTCATGTCATGTTGCTATCTTCATACCATATTTATCTCAAGGACCTTCCATCTTTCCATATGGTTATCAACTATGGAATACATATACTTCCATTTGGAAACCCTGCATAAGCTCATAAGATATTATTCAATTATAAATATGAATACTTAAATCAAAAATTACTTTAGTGATGATATCCTTCTTGTAGGCATTGACATCCTTCGTACAGATTGACACATCTCCAAAAGATATGTATTATCAAGGGTTTCCATCTTTTCCAGACTTTTATCAGAGTCTATATATCTTCATAGGATATTTCCTAGTTAATTCCTCTTGGTTTCCTTGGATGTTGACTACCTTTTATCATGGTTTCACTTCTTACGATCTCTTCCTTCCACACAATTTTATTCCCAGGAGCTTCCAATCATATTTCCTTAATGGTTATCAATCATCTCATACTTCATATGAGAATATATTACGTTGATTTCATCTAGTGTGAACCATGCCTTTTAGAGTCCTTTTAGAGGAGGGGATCCCTTTCCTTTGATCATGCTTTTCAAGATAGAAGTAGTGATCGAAGTTACCTACCACCATACGATATGACATTATAATATTACATACAAGCATACATACCTTATTTACCTTCAATTCATCTAGTATTATTTCAGTATATTCCTTGATTGAAATGTCTTCAATCACTTGATCTGCTTTATCTCTTATGCCATCATACCATCATTCCATGAACTTCACAATTTGGAGTTCCTAATGAAACACTTGCTTCCTTTCTAGATCAATTAATCCTTCAATGAGGATTCTATCAGAGAATCTTGAGGAGCTTGAATATCCTTATTTTGGAAAATGTTTCCTTTCGGTGTATGATGAGCCTCGTCCTGGATGACTTCTTCCTCCCAATGAGGTTCCCAAGAGATATATCCTTCATATTTGATTTCCATGAATTTAGTTCCTCTTTTCCACATGATTCCCCATGGAGATGTCATGAGCTCTCGCTTCTATTTTTTTCATGGTGTCATACCATATCTTTTTATTTATTGTAGCCATATCCTATATAGGATTTAGGAACCATGAAAATAAATTTTGTGAGGGAGACTATCTTAACCATAGTAAAGGTCTCTTACTCCCTCTTTCTCTTAACTTATTTTTCTCGAGTTCCTCCATCCTTTCCGGTGATATGAGTTTTCTTATTATAATGTATGATTCCTTTATCTTTCAATATTCTTACCCTTAATTTTTCTTCTTCTATCTAGCATAGAAGTCATAAGTTGTAAGATAACTTTCCAAACCCACAGTCATTTGTTACCTTACCCATTAGAACCAGAACTCATAATTGAGATTCTATATGACCTTCTTTACTGCATCTTCAGAGAATATATCTTCTAGCTTATTATTTATTTCTTTAATGTCTCCACTTCTGCTACATAGAGATGAAAGGACCTTTTACTGATTTCATAAGAATATTTTGAGCCCTTAGATCCCTTTACATGTATTTAGATAATCCTTGACCTTAATAAAATTTTCCATAGATATGATCAATGACTTCACTTCCTTTGAGGATTATGTCTATGCAAGAAAACTTCTAGGACCCAACCAACTTATGGATATTCTTGCAATCACGAAGTCATTTTAAACAAATTTGATTATAGAATGAAAAATGCTTAATTGACACGTGAATATGAGATCTTAAACTTTTTCACTTTGATGGTTATTGAAGAAGATGTATTGATGCTTCCTTGGGTGATCTTCTTTAAGGATGAGATCCTTGTTGTAATGATAAGGAGCGTTCCTTATGATAATGCCTACTTGCCTTCAGGATATTTCGACTTCTTTGGTAGTGAATAAATGTAGATCATAAATGCTTCTCTATAATTTGGACTACCTTACTTCGAAGATCACTTCATCTTGATGAGGGTATTTGGGATCCAATACTTCTTGTTGGTGAATACTTATAGTCACCTTGATTTAATTGATGATCCAGAGACTTCTTCTTGAGGTGGAATTTTCTACTTCAATGTAGATCCTGCACTTTGCCTTGACATCGAGATCTTCATTATTGATTTGACGCAAATATATTTATCACTGAGAATGTTGTATCATAGCTACCGTTTCCATGGTATCATGATCATTGATATATTTTTAGATTTACGCACCTATGATCATTGTTGTTATTTAATTGTAAATTAATCCTTTAGAGGTATCTGAAATTGTCTTACCACTGAGAATAACAGAGATATCCAAAGATTGTGATTTGAGCTCTTTTTAGTGGTATGCCCTTGCTAACTCCTTATCTTCCTCATTGTCCTTTCATAGATTCCATCTGAAACATTTGCCCTTAAGTGCCTCTTAGATGCCCTTCCTTTGAATTTAGCACCATAGCTCTGATACCATGTTGAGAATTTGGTAGGGTGTAATTTAATTCAATTCTCTGCTTGATAATTAATTATGAGCTTAATTTTCTTACTTAGGTCTTATCTTTATTATATATTTCATCAATTCAATTACCAAAAAAATAAGAGACACAAATTTAGGCTCTTCAAGCCAGGGCCAAAACCTCTCCCTCTTAGAGAGGAAAAACCCGCAAGTAATTCTTCTTATAGACCTTCAATTGACGAATACTAGGACCTTGACAGAGACCCTAGACACAAGCATTCTTCCAAAACCTTTATCATTATCCTTCATTGATCTTCTCGGCTTCTTCTTTGGTCCTTCTTCTCTGCACTGTACTGCATTATATGCTAGAGAAACTCGGTCTCTATATTCTAGTACTCTAAGATAGGTGATCCTACATGGCTTCCATATATTCTTCCTTGGCTTCTTTAAGCATCCTTCTCGGTCTCCTTGATAGACCCTATATGGATCTCTGATTTCCCAAGATAGAAGTCTCTACATGCTTTGATATCCCTTGACTCTTTTCTGGAATATGTGAGATATATTTCAGACTTAATACCCAACCATATCACCCTTGCCACTTCACAGATATCCCTCCTTTCTCACACCATGACCTTGCACTACACTTTCGCACTTGATTGCATACTTTTTCTCTTCTTCGCATACCTTGTAGCCTTCTTATTCTCACTGTATATCCATTTATTAAGGCACTGTAATTCAAAATTATATTGCAAACCTTATCCGAGATTCATTTTCTAAAATGAGGTCATATCACATTATATATAGTGACTTTCTTTTGCATTTAGGCTGAGATGATATTTTGTAGGTAAGCTGACCTCATGGTGGAGGATCCTTATGGTGTTTAGGCCGACTTGGAGAGGCCTAGTGACACGGTCATGGAGGATTACTTTTCTATAGACAAATGTGTCTTCGTACAAGTGTAACATGACTTCATTTACATGAAAATGACTCCATTATCTTTTATGACAAGATGAAAAAATCCTAAAGACATCAAGAAGAAGTTTTTAGTGTCATTTTCGGGTACACGAGACATGTGTCTTGGTCCCTTACAAGATATTGACAAATCATTCTCGGCGAGTCCATTGGAAGAAAAAAAACCCCAGTTCTTCATTGAACTCCAAAGTCAATGGTTGTAGGGTGAATCAAGCATCTATTTAGGCACATTTTAATTCACCCTTGTGATTCCTATATGACTAATATGCCTAACTTGATAGGATGTATTTTTTTGATGATTTCCCTTCCTTGGACATCATTCTAATTCCTAGACTCCCTAATCATATCACCTAGACTATCATACGTGGGCCACCCAAGTTTTATAGTGATCCATTATTTGCAGTTGATCACGTGGAAATATTCTACCACATATGCCTCAAATTTGAATTGGTTCATCGCAGTGTCCTCATGATACTATTTATGAGATCCCTCCATGGTTATAATTCATGGTAACATAATTGCAAACCAAAGAGTATCTCATCTATTGAAGCATTATTTTATGGCTTTCTTGAACATTTTCAGGTGTGCCAACCATTGGATATTCAAAATGAAGCCTTCATTGAACATCATGAATATCTTGGAAAAATAATCTTGCTCCCTTTTTAAAATTTGATATCAATGATTACTTACATATGTATAGCAACCCCGGGTTAAAAATCCATGTAATAAAGTTAATAAAGGAAAAAATAAGACCAAGGTCATGGAACACATATTCCAAGTTGAATGTTGGGAAAAAAATCCTAGTGGGTGTTCATTTTGGTTTATTATGGTAAGGGAAATTGGAAAAGGCAATGGAAAAGGCACTAAAAAGGAAGAGAGCCATTATTTGGAATTTATTTATGAGAATAATGGAAAATAGGAGAAAAGGAAGGTGAAAGATCATAGGTTTCATGTGAGGAGGAATGTAGAAATTATACCAATGGATTCAATCCAATATTGTGATGTACTAAAACAAGATACTGAATCCTTCTACAATATTTTTGGAATATAAAACATGATCGCTCAATCACATGCAAGTAAGAGTAAGAAGTAAATCAATCACACAACACAAGATATTATTGGGGAAATCAAATTCTCAAAAACCCACTATCATATATTGTATAAATTCAAGCAATCATGAAACAATACAATGCATTCTTGCTCACAAGAATCTCCTGCACTCTACCAATCGTCTCACACTGATCTAGGAAAAATTGGACAAACACTTAGCTAATTCCTTGCCTTCCTCCATCCTGCCTTGCTCACGCAATCCCTAGAGAAATATGTCCCTATTAAATAGGAAATTCAGCCTTCCTTGATTGCGCAATCCATCAAGGCCTTCCCATGACTTTATAATTTCACCTGGGAAATTTTCTAATAGTACAACTAATAGCTATGTTCCCTTTAACCTCTGTCTCAACTGGGTCTTCATCAGAACTGAAATTCGTGCAGATATTAATATAGAATCATCAATTATCTTATTTATCACCACTTGTGAATTAATTATAATTTAATTCACTAGACCTCTCACTAATTCTTTATTCAGTTAGAACTAGTTAATCTGATTTTAACTCAATTAATTTGAGTTAATTGATTACACTCACACCACAGTAGTGCTACAACTGCAACTGGAACCCCAAAATATTAGAATCACTCTACATGCCTCCTCTTAGACCCTCAACCCAAAACTCTTAAGCTAACTCAATCTTCATGACTTAGTTAACTAATACAAGTTGTTATGAGATGAAATTACAATTAGTGTCCAATTTGTTTAAGGGAAAAATAAATTAGATTCCCACATTTAGGATGATTTAGCACTAATGTGTAATTGAATTCCTCACCAATGTGTGACTGGAATCCAACACTAGTATGTGGTGCATTTTCTTGTAGAATTTCAACACTCCCTCTCAACAAGAAAGGGATTATCAACTACCTTGATCATGCTTCTGTGGTATTCAAATTTTATCTTTGCCAATGCCTTCGTCAATATGTCTGCATCCTTATCCTCCAAGGGAATGTACTGAAACAACATAATGTGCCTCTGAACACAATCTCTAATATGGTGGTGTCGGATATCAATATGCTTGGACTTGTCATGGAATACTGGATTAACTGAGAGTTTTATGCAACTCTGCTTATCATAATGTATCACCGTCGGATCCATATGATGACCAAACAAACCAACAAGTATCTTCCTCATCCAGATCGCCTCGCATGCAGCCTGAATAGCTTCCATTTACTCTGCCTCTGTTGAAATTAGTGAAACTAATCTTTGTTTCGTGTTGTACTAAGAAACTGTTGTTGATCCTATGCTGAATATGCCCCCTGATGTGCTCTTCTTGTCTGATGGACTGCCTGCCCAATCTGCACCGGTGAAGCCTTGAAGCTTCACTCCCTCTATATGTTTGTACCATAATCCATACTCTATAGTGCCCCTGAGATATCTCAAAAGATGCTTCCCCACCTTCCAAAAGAGCTTGGTAGGCTTAACCATAGCTTGACTAAGTTGGTTAATTGTGTATCATATGTCTGGTCGTGTGTTCACAAAATACATAAGTGAACCCACAAGCTACCTATAAACAGTGGAATCCACTACCTCACCTGCAGTAGCAACCTCCTTCCTCCAGTTTCCTGCAAGAGGAGTCTCCATGGTTTTACTGCCCTCCATGTGGAACTTCCTCAGAATCTCGTTGCCATACTTACCGTGAGATACAAATAGCTCCCCATTTCTTTTGCATATTTCCAAAACAAGGAAAAAGTGCAAGAGACCCACATCCTTCATCTTGAATTCTCTTACAAGGTCCTATTTCCAAGAAGTTATGAGCTGCTCATCACCCGTTAGTATCATATCATCTACATAAAGTACAATAATCAAAATCTTACCATCAACCACAATATGATATAGGTTCGCATCCGCTTCACTCTTTATGAAGCCCAACCTTGTGAAATAGTTATCGATCCTGGTGTACCAAGCACGAGGTGCTTGCTTCAGCCCATACAGTGATCTCTTGAGTCTTCACACATACAACTCCCTGTCTAAGGTCTCAAAACCTTTTGGCTGCTCAAATTACACTTCTTCATCAATAACTCCGTTAAGAAAGGTTGTCTTTACATCCATCTGATGTATCTTCCATCCCATCTATGCTGAGAGTGCAAGGATGGATCTAATCGATGAGTACCATGCAACTGGTGCAAAATTATCCTCAGATTCAATCCCCTCTACCTGTGAGAATCCTCTAGCCACAAATCTAGCCTTGTTTTTATCCACACTCCCATATGTTGCTTGCTTCACCTTATAGATCCACCTGGATCCAACCACTGACTTCCCCACTAGTCTTGGGACCACTTCCCATGCATTTTTTCTGATAATGGATTCATACTCCTCAACCATGGCATCAACCCATACCTGTTGTTGCACTGCTTCCTCAAAAGAGGATGGTTTTGTCACAATACATTCACTCATAAGAGCCATGTATCCATTATACCTATATGGGTACCTTCTCTTCCTGTGATGTGATGCAGGTGCACCTACATTCTCTTTCGCATCTATCATCAATCTTTCAACCTCTCTGGTGTGCTTCCTACCTCTTCTGGTGGATGGTTGTGCATGAGTGGTTTCTACCACTCTTTATTCCTCTTCTTGTTACTGCTCCACATCCTTAGGTTCATCCTTTGGAATGAAGAGTTCCTCTTCTACATGTAAGTCAAGCTCCCTCTCAAGGGACAATCACATGACTTTCTCCTCATCAAATTTCACATCTCTCTTGACAGCTGTCATCCTATGTGCTGGCAAATACACCTGATAGTTGTGGGGAGTATCTGTGTACCCAAAAAATATCCCAAGCTCTATTGTTGGTTCTATCTTCTTCCTGGCATCTTTGGTCACATGGAAATAGACATACGAGCCAAAATTTTAAAATATGAAACAGATAGTTTCTTACCTGAAAAATCCTCCTCTGGTGTACTCATGCCAAGTATTCGATGAGGATTACGGTTCTGTACAAATACCGACGTGTTGTGTGCCTCTTCCCACAGGTGCAATGGTAGGCCTTGATCATGTAACATAGCTCGTTCTGCTCCCACAATTGTTTTGTTATTTCTTTCTGTAATGCCATTATGTTGTGGGCTATGAGGTGCAATCAATTCTCTCTGAATTCCTTCTTTGGCACAGAATTTCTTGAATTCATTAGAGATATACTCACCACCATTGTCACTCCTTATAACCTTCACCTTCTTCCCTGTATCTTTCTCTACCAGTGCTTTGAACTCAAAAAACTTGGAGAATGTCTGATCTTTCTTTTGCATGAAGAAAATCCAACACTTTCTAGAAAAGTCATCAACAAAAATCACATAATACTTGTGCTTTGTTGTGGAAGCAGTTGAGAATGGTCCACACACGTCTGAGTGAACTCTCTTAAGGATTTCTGTTGAACGGTTATCCTTCTCATGAAAGGTGGCCTTTGTATACTTCCCCATAGTACAATGCTTGCATGTGTCTCTCTGCGCAAGTGTACCCTTTGGAAGCCCTACAGAAATATGTTGCATGATCCTCAAAGCAATGTGGTGTAGATGACCCAACCTCCTGTACCATAACTCACTGGTATCCTGGATCACCACCTCATCTTCTTTACTGCTCAATGTTTTGCAACCATCTACATCAAGTTTGTAGAGGTTCTTCACACGAAACCCAATCTTCTTTACAAGTCCTGTGGCTTTGTGATGAAGGAATGCCTTTCCTTCACTGAAAACCACATCATATCCAAGATCCTCCAACATAGCAACTGGAACTAAATTATTTTTCAAACCTGGTACATGCATGACATATTTTAATATGAAAGGTTTAACTTAATTTCTCTGGAAAGTAACTATACCAATCCTGGTAGCATTATACCTCTCATCATCACCCATCTCGATGTGCATCTAAAGATCCTTCTCCTCCAAGCTACTAAATAATTCTTTGTTTCTAGTCATGTGGAAATGTGCTCAAATATCCAAGCACCACATAGATCCCATCACATTTGACACCATACATGCGATGAGCGACAATTATAACTCAAACTATGAGGCAAAAGCTTACCCGATGCAGCTCCCGGAGCCTTATTGTTGTTCTTCTTCTTTTGTGGACAATTTGTGGCATAGTGTCCATGATCATGACAGTTGAAACTTTTCACCTTTGACATGTCTCGTTTCTTGCCTTCTTTGCTAGTCTTATATTTGGAATGGGACTTCTTCCCTTTCCCCTTCTTTGCCTTGCTAGCTAAGGCACAATTTTCCTCATCATCAGCCTTAGATGAGGATCCATCCCTGGTAGTCCGTCGAAACTCTTCTTGTACCAAATTTGACCATAGTCGCTCCCACTTTGGTAATTTCTCCCTCCCATTCACAGAGTCTTGAAAATTTTCCAACTCTTGGGAAGGCCTAGAAGTGCTAGGCTCACCAAGTCATCATCATCCATAGTAATCCCAACACTTCCAAGCTCATCTCGACATTGGGTAAAATTGGTCGATTATTTCTGGATTGTGTTGCCATTATCCATTTTGATTTTCCTGAGCTTGTCCTTGAGTGCCAATTTCTTGTGGTCACTAATGATTTGAAACAGATCTATCAAGGCCTTCCACATAGCATATGAATTTTCCTTGCCATGGAGACTCGAGACAATATGCTCTCGAACTCCCTCTAATAAGATCCTCCTCACCTTTGCAACATTCTTCTTCCATACTTCATGTTATGTATCATCTGCCTGAGCGGGTTCAGGAATATCCGTGTCAATGAATTCCTTTAGTCCGTTATCCTCCAATACTACCTCCATCCTGTCCTTCCATGCAATATAGTTCAAATTTCCCTCAAGTTCATATTCAAGTCTCAAGCCAGTGAAAGACATCCTGGTCAGCTGCTAGGTACGAAAGAATGAATCTGCAAATTTGAACATGTTCAACACAAAATAAATTTCTTCTCTTCTATTGTGATTCATGATGCTCTGATACCATGTAAAAATTATACCAATGGATTCAATCCGATCTTGTGATGTACTAAAACAAGATACTGGATCCTTCTACAGTATATGTGGAATATAAGACATGATCACTCAATCACATGCAAGTAAGAGAAAGAATTAAATCAATCACACAACACAAGATATTTTTGGGGAAAACAAATACTCAAAACCTCACTATCATATATTGTATAAAGTCAAGGAATCATGAAACAATATAATGCATTCTTTCTCACAAGAATCTCCTGCATTCTACCAATCATCTCACACGATCTAGGAAAAATTGGACAAACACTTAGAAAATTCCTTGCCTTCCTCCAACTTGCATTGCTCACGCAATCGTTGAAGAAATAGGTCCCTATTAAATATGAAATTCAGCCTTCCTTGATTGTGCAATCTATCAAGGCTTTCTCATGACTTTATAATTTCACACGGGAAATTTGCTAATAATACAACTGATAGTTATGTTCCATTTAATCTCTGTCTCAACTGGGTCTTCATCAGAACTGACATGCATGTAGCTATTAATAGTGAATCATCAGTTATCTGATTGATCACTACTTGTGAATTAATTCTAATTTAATTCACTAGACATCTCACTAATTCTTCATTTAGTTAGAACTAGTTAAATTGATTTTAACTCAATTAATTTGAGTTAATTGATTACACTCACACCACATAGTGCTACAACTGCAACTGGACCCCCAAAATATTAGAATCGCTCTACATGCCTCATCTTAGACCTCAACTCGAAATTATTGAGCTAACATAGTCTTCATGACTTAGTTAACTGATACAAGTTGTTATGATATGAAATTACAATTTATTGTCCAATTTATTTAAGGCAAGTTGTTATGAAATGAAATTAAAATTTATTGTCCAATTTATTTAAGGGAAAAATAAATTAGATGCCTACATTTAGCACTAATGTGTAACTGAATTCCTCACCAATGTGTGACTAGAATCCCACACTAGTATGTGGTGCATTTTCTTGTTGAATTTCAACAAGGAAAATGAAGGAAAAATAGGGGAAAATGAAGAAAATAGAGGCCTCATTGATAAAAAGGTTTTTTAGGATGAGTTTACATATTTTTTCAGTTTTTTTTTGGAGCTCTCTCTCTCTATTATCTCTCACATACTCATGCACACTTATAGCAATCTTGGAGCACTCTAGCATTGGAACAAGGAAAAAAAAGGAAGGGTGAGAAAATCAAAGAGAAGCAAGGATCAAGTAAGGAAAAGTTTTGATCAAGTGACTAAAATGGGATTAATTGGAGGTATCAAGTCGCATGTATGATTTCCTTTATATCTTTAGCATGCATGATATATGCATTTGTGTTTTTGGTTCTTTTGCTATCATTGGCATTGGTTTTTCCAAGTTTGATAGTGGTTTTCAGCTTTGCCTTTCCATTTCCAGATAGCCATGGTGTGATGGGGTTCTTTTACTTGGTTGAGATGGATTGTCGGATGGTTTCGAAACTGATGTGAGGTGGTCTCAAGAAAATTCCCAAAGGCCTAGAAATACCTGGACCAGTATATGGTGGGATATGCAGTAAAGCCTTAAGGTGGATATGGGAAAATTACTCACACTGTAGGTGAAAAAATTTGGAGGCATTCACGCTTGTATAGGCCTATCTGTGGACTGCAGTAAATACTAGTAGTGTATTTTTATTTTTTGGCCTGGAATCCTTGACCGGTAATGGTGGGATTGCGATAAATCATAGTATTATAAATTAGGGTTTGGGCATAGGAATCCTTGACCAATATATGGCGGGATTGCGGAAAATCCTGAGGAATCCCTAGTTTTTTGGTTGTGAGTCCCACATTCATGCTTGGAATATGGCACAGGGGTGATTGGCTGAAAGAAAGATTTGGTTCAGCCCAATACATGGTTGGGTGGTACATGGAAGACCCTCACCTGGATGAATTTTTCATATGTTAATAAGAGCTCTTTTTCTCTTACGTTTTATGAGAAAATGTTCTTATTTATTATGTGGTTTTAATGGTTCTTATATCATTGTTAATTTGTTGCTTATAAGCATGGTTTTATGACAAATCTCAGTCATGGATCTCATCATGTTTTGATTATTAAATGAATGAATAATGAATGTATGAAATAATATATGATAATGCAATTATCATGAGAGGGCACCAGTCCTTATTGACGATTCCCAGATAATTATGAAACCCCCATATTCAGATGTGTATTTATGACCTATACATTTCATGTTCATGATGTGTTTAACAAAATGTTTGTCATGGTTAGGACTGGTTAGGTCAAGCTCTTGTCTAAGTTTAATGTGGAAGGATTTTTCCCTGTGTCATTTATCATTTTTAAAAGTTTTATTAAGTTCTGGGTAGAGTTATGGATCCTAGCTTGAAAAAGTGGCTTAAATCTCGCGGTTGCAGGCACAAAACTGGGTGAAAAATATTGTAGTCGCTCCCTTGTAGACATCATGCATATGAATGGAAGGTTTCAGTTGAAATCGGGAGTGTTGTGTCAGCATCTGAGATCAAGGCTCTGAAACAGAGCCTTGTCTCATGGCTTGGGCACCTGGAAGGTTGGTTTAGCCCTTGGGGGTCCTGTAGCACTTGAGGGAATTCATGAAGGTTTTTTCTTGTCGATTCCACTTCCTTAAGGTGATACAGGAGGTTGAATCATATCATAGTAACTCTTCATCACATGTTTACCTTAGCAAACCGGTAACTTGTGTAAATGTGGGAGGAGGGTGTTACAGAGTGGTATCAGAGCATGGTTCAACTCTTGGACTAGATGGGAGGAATGTGTTTGTCATGCATGCATGCAGGTTGTATATGTATTTTTTATGTATTCATAATGGTGTTCATTGCTACAGTTGCATTTTCATGTGGAAGTTGATGGTGTTGTTATTGGAATGCGATCATCATGAGTGCATGTCGATTATGCATTTTTTATGCATGTAAGTGTATATATATGTGTGCATTGTCATGGTTATGGTTTTCGTGCATGAGGTCATGGTATGTAGTTGGTATTGTCATGTATGGTAATTAGATGATGGTTGAGATGATGTTGATATATTGTTATGATTATTAGTAGACATGTATCGTGATAATTTGGTTGATCTTGCAGACAAGATATCCTCCCTTGAACTATACTGAGGTATGTTGATTATGTTTATATTTTGCTTTAATTGACATGATATACTTGCAGGAAGAAGAGCAAGATGACTAGAAAGATGGTAAACTACAATTCACGAGACTCCTCTTACATATCAGATGAGTAGCATGGTGATGAGTACTCTCCTCACATAGCAGACACATTGAGAAGTTTTAAGGAATAAATAAGGAGTTTTGATGCAGATAATGACAATATCATTCAGTAACGAGAGAGAATTTCTGGGGCACAAGAGAAACAAGCAGAGGTTAATGTATTCATCCTTCATGGCTTGTTATACTTGTAGATACATGGACAACCATGGATCGATTATGAACAAGAGGAAAGTACTAATGGAGCATATTGTAGCAGGTCTCATGGTGGCCACATGTCGAATAAAGATGACACAATCAGAGTTGGAAGGTTATTAGATACACCGGATAGGAGAGGTGACGGACACAAGTTATATTTTAGTTATGGTTCTGACAGCTATCATGGTCATCGTCACTATCATCCTTACAGGAGGAATGACAGGGGATATTTTCTAGATGAGTTCAATAAATCCAAGCCACCTACATTTTATGGAGAGTTGAAGAAGTCGGAAGATGCAAAGGCATGGTTGCTTGGGATGAAGAATGTATTTGGGTTTCATGATTATACAGATAATGTGAAGGCCGGAATAGATATCTTTAGCCTCGAAGGGAAATCATACATCTGGTGGGAAGATGTGAAGCAAGTTAGAGACATCAAGATAGAGGATTTGAGTTGGCATGAATTCAAGATACTTTTCAGGAAGAAGTATTTTTTAGAGAGGTACTACGATAGTAAGGCCAAGGAGTTCTATGAGATAAAGATGGGATCAATGACATATGAGGGGTATACGACTAATTTTTTGGAGCTATTAAGGTATGTACCATATCTTAAGGATGAGAAGGGAAAATTTCAAATATTTGTCAGCGGATTACCATTAGCATTTAAAGATGAGATTGAGTATGATGAGCCTCGTTCACTTGAAGAATTCATTGGGAATTTGCAGATATGTTATGAGAAATAAAAGTGTAATATGGAATCTCAGCAAGGTTGGAAAGGGAAATACAATACTAAAGGTAAATGGCAGTCGAAGAGAACGAGACCTCTAGATGAAAGATAACGTTGTACCTTACAAGAATTTTAATGGACCTCAACCTGGAGAGCAGCAGAACATAGGTGATGGTAGGAGACAGTTGCAGTGTTTGAAATGTGGAAAGGAGCATCTCAATAAGGATTGTATGCATAATCAGGGTGGTAGGCCTCAGATCTCTAGTGCACAGGAATTGCAGAAAGTGGGGGATGTTTGGCAGAGTATTCCACATATTTATGCAGCATTGGATAACAAGCAGGAAGATCACTAAGCATCTATTATTGAGATGTACGGTAAAATTTTTGATCAATTTTTTTCTATTTTGATTTACCCTGGATCTAATTATAGTTATGTTAGTCCTGAACTGGTGGATAAGTATGGTTTGAATAAATAAGTACATGCAAAATCTTGGTTAGGATATTTGGCTATAGGTACAAAGAAAAGAGTTCATCATTGGGTAAGAGCTTGTGCATTTGAGTTTAATGTTATGCCTACATCAGTGGAATTGAATGTACTTTCGTTGGGAACATAGAGTATGCTTCTAGGTATGGATTGGTTGTATCTTCACAGGACTAAGTTGGATTGTTATGAGAAGGTTATTGAGTGTCTGGTTGAAAATTGGGAACAAAGAATCTTGTAGGGTAAGAAGAATGCTACATCAGTTAGAATGGTTACAGCTATGTAGGCGAAGCACAGTCACAGGAAAGGATGTGTGTTATTTTCAATGCATATTTCTAATGATAAAGGTAAGGATGTTGAGGATGTGTAGGTATTGAACAGGTACCCAATTTTACAGCAGATTTAGGATATATTCCCCACAGAGATTTCTGAGTTATCGCCTCACAAGGAATTGGACTTTCCTATTGAGTTGGTACAATGGGAAACACCAACATCAAAGGCACCTTACAGGATGAGCACTCTAGAGTTATTGGAAGTGAACTTACAGTTGAAAGAAATTCTTGTCAAGGGATACATTAGGCCAAGTGTGTCGCCTTGGGGTGAACTAGTATTGTTTGTAAAGAAGAAGGATGGTACTCTCATGCTATGCATTGATTATAGGCAGTTGAAAAAGGTAACCATCAAGAATAAGTATTTGTTTCCGAGGATTGATGACCTATTTGATCAGTTGAAGGGAGCATCAGTGTTTTCTAATATTTATCTGAGATCAGGATACTATCAAGTACACATCAAAGAAGGGGAAATTTACAAGACTGCTTTCTGGACTAGGTCTGGAAATTACGGGTTTGTTGTAGTTACTTTTCGTTTTACTAATTCTCTAGATACTTCCATGTGTTTGATGAATAGTGTGTTGCATCCTTATCTAGATAAGTTTGTTATTGTATTCATTGATGTTATATTGATATATTCTAAGAATGAGGAAGAGCGTGTCGAACACATAGCAGCAGTATTGAGAATGTTGTGAGAGAAGAAGTTGTATGCCAATATTAGTAAATGAAATTTCTTTGATACGTAGGTACATTACTTGGGGCATGTTGTCTCCAAGGAAGGTGTAGTAGTTGATCCATAAAATATAAGAGTTATCATGGAATTGGCAGCTCCTAGAAATTTGGATGAGATTAATCATCTATGGGGTTGGAAGGATATTATAGGAGTTTCATCGGGAAATTCTAACGGATTTCCTATCCCATTACATAATTGTAGAGAAAAGGAAATAATTTTGAATACACAGAGGAATGTGCAACTAGTTTTGAGCAGTTGAAACAATTGTTGACAAATGCTCCAATTCTCAAGATTGTGGATTCAGATAAAGAGTTTGTGGTGTGTACATATGCTTGTAAGAGAGGACTTGGTGGAGTCCTAATGAAGGAAGGATAGGTGGTATGTTATGAATCAATGAAACTGAATGCACACGAGAAAAAATATATGACACATGATCTTGAGTTGGCAGCGATCATCCATGCTTTGAAGATGTGGAGAAAATATCTTCTTGGAAGATTATTCATCTTAATGAGTGATCACAGTGGATGGAGATACTTATTTGATCAATTAAATATGAATGTCATAAAATGTAGATGGTTGGCGATGATTAGTGAGTTTTACTTCGAGATCAGGTACATTAAGGGAAAGGATAACATGGTTGCAGATGCTCTTAGTAGAAGAGTACAGGTAAATTATATATCAGCTATGAGTTCTTATGGGACGGATTTAAAGGATCAGATCTTACAGGCAGGACAATAGGATGATAGGTATAGGGAGATTAGGTATAGGTTACAACAGGATGCAAGTGCATAGGTTGTGTACTATCATCTTACAATAGATGGTATAATCATGTTTAGGGACAAGATCTATGTGTCAGAAAACAACGAGCTCAAGAAGCTTATCTTGAGGGAATTTCATGTTAATTCATATTCAAGACATCCACAATATCATAAGACATTGAAAATGGTGAATAAGTTCTACTATTAGCCAAATCTAAAGAATAAAGTGGCAAATTTTGTAGCTAGGTGCTTGGAATGTCCATAGGTAAAAGCAGAGTGTAAACATCTAGGTGGTTTACTACAACTGATTATGATTCCAGAATGGAAATGGGAGGTCATTTCCATGGATTTCATTACATTTTTTTCTGAGGACACATGGAAAACGTGTTTCCATTATGGATGTCGTGGACAGATTTACTAAGGTGGCACATTTCATTCCAGTGAATTCGGCCCTGATTGGAATATTCCCCTAACGGTAACTCCTTCATGGTAATGAATTTTTCCAAACAATTTATGGGTTACATGAATGAGGGTACTCTGAAAAAAAATCATGTGTCAGAATCTTGAGATTCATCTCCATTTCATCAAAAACTTCATATTCTCACATAATTGAATGTATTTCGTACTCAACTTGTAGCAACTAGTTTTAATTGACTTGTGGAGAATTTCGGCAATGGAACCCTACGGAAAATGAACTTTAAAAAAAAAATGTCATTAGTAAATCATGGTAAAATCATCCTTAAGATGTTAAAAACACAATAAAACTATGATATTTAACCATGAGATGAAAGGGATGGTTTTAGGCATGAGTTACAAGAAATGGATATGAATATGGTAGAAAGTGTCGGAATATGATTATAAATGGTAATGTTATATGGTGAAAATGAGGGTATTTCTATGGCCCAACATGATGTAAATACTGCCATGAGTTGTGCTATAAAGCTCCAATAATCCATATGGTTTTCATGTTGTTATGTTGTTATTTTTTCATTTTGGTTATGTTTTTTAGCAGGTTGTTCACTGTAAATATTGCATCGAGCTAAGTTATAAAGCTCCATGAGCATTATGTTTTGGTTTTAAGCAGTTTTCTTGGTTGTAGGTGTGATTGAAAACTGAGGACAGTGTTCCCCTAAGGGGGAGGGGTCTATAACAACCTCAAGTTAAAAATATATGTAAAATTTAATAAAGAAAAAAACAAGACCAAGGTCATGGGACATGTATTCCAAGTTGAATGTTGGGAAAAACATCCTGGTGGGTGTTCATTTTGGTTTATTATAACTAAGAGAAATTGGAAAAGGCAAAGGAAAAGGATTTAAAAAGGTAAAGAGACATTATTTGGCATTTATTTATGAAATAATGAAAAATAGGAGAAAAGGAAGGTGAAAGGTCATAGGTTTCATGTGAGGAGGAAAATGAAGGAAAAATAGAGGAAAATGAAGAAAATAGAGGCCTCATTGATAAAAATTCCTCTGAGGATCAGTTCATAGCTTTTGTCAATACAGTTTTGGAGCTCTCTCCCTCTTTTCTCTCTCACATACTCTTGCACACTTAGTGAAATCTTGGAGCACTCTAGCATGGGAACAAGGAAAGCAAAGAAATGGCAAGGAAAAAAAGGGAAGCAAGGATCAAGCAATGGAAAGGCTGGATCAAGTGGCTACAGTAGGATTACTTGTAGGTATTGAGTTGCATGTATGATTTCCTTGCTAGTTTTGGCATGCATGGTATATGCATGTGTGTATTTGGTTCTCTTGTTTTCATTGGCATGGGTTTTGCAAGGTGTGTCAATGGTTTTCAACCTTGCCTTTCCATTTCCAGGCAGCCATAGTGTGATTGGGTTCTTTTACTTAGTTGAGTTGGATTTCTAGATGGTTTCGAAATTTATGTGAGGTGGTCTCAGGAAAATTCCCAAAGGCCTAGAAATCCCTGGATCAATACATGGTGGGATATGTGGTAAAGCCTGAGGGTAGAGATGGGAAATTTTCCTGTGGTGTAGGTGAATAAATGCGGAGGCATCCATGCTTGTATAGACCTAGTGATCCCTTGACTAGTATATAGTGGGATTGTGGTAAATCCTTGTAGTGTACACTTATTATTTGGCCATTGAATCATTGATATGTAATGGAAGGATTGTGGTAAAGCTTGGTTGTATATATGAGGGTTTGGGCCTAGGAATCCTTGACCGGTATATGGCGGGATTGTGGTAAAGCTTGAGGAAGCCCTGTTTGTTTTTATGTCAGTCCCACATTCATGCTTGGAATATGGCACGAGGTTGATTGGCTAAAAGAATTATTTGGTTGATCCCAATCTATGTTTGGGTGGTAGATGGAATTCCTTGACCTGGTTGGATTTTTCATATGTTAATAAAAGCTCTTTTCCTCTTGAGTTTTATGAGAATATGTGCTTGATTACTATGTGATTTTAATGGTTGTTCTATCATTTCTAATCTGTTGATTATATGTTGGTTATAAGCATGGTTTTATGACAGATCTTAGTCATGTCTCTCATCATGTTTTGATTAGTAGATGAATGAATAATGATTGTATGACCTAATAGATGATAATGTAACTATTATGATATGGAATCAGTCATTCTTGATGATTCTCAGATAAGTATGAAACCCCTATGTTCATATGCGTATTTATGTCCTGTACATTTCATGTTCATGATATGTTTGACAAAAAAATTGTCACGGTTAGGCCTCATGATCCAGGTGGATTATGGTGGCCACCTACATATTCTACTTGGGGCCCCACCATTGTTTCTTTCAGTTTTTAAATTTCCTTAATTGTAGCACAGTTTACTATTTTTAGTAGTTTTTCAAGTCTTGAACTTCCGGAGCCGTTTTGAAGACCTAAACGGCATTTTTTGGTAAAACTGGGAGCAACATGGATGTTACTTCAATGTTGATCACATCAAAAGTTGTACTCCTCGGATAAATATTTCTAACGAGGTATTGTGCACATCAAACAGAGATCGTATGCCAAAGTTGCGTCCCTAAGAAGATTGATGTACCAATTTACCCAAACGAGGCCCATAGTTTTGGCACTTCATCTCCTAGGGTTAGCTTTTGGATGTTTAGGATTATCCATTGTTTCTTGATAATAAATAGGCCCTTGAGCCTCATTGTAACACAGTTCAGAGGCCTGTAGCCATGACATCTCTTCTCAAAGATAAGCTACCAACGCCCTAGCTAGTTTATTCCATTCTATCTGTAAGCATATTTCAGTTATTTGTTATTAATGAAATAAAGTTTTATTTCTGCTGCATCTCTGCTTTTATGTGTATTTTTGTATTTCATTGTGTTCCTGCATAAATCTGGATCGCCTCATTATGTCAATTTCTTGTCTAAGTTTTGTATGGAAGGCTTTGTCCCTATGTCATTTATCCTTTCTAAAAGTTTCATTAAGTTATGGGCATAGGTATGGATCCTAGCTTGAAAGATTGGCTTAAATCCTACGGTCATAGGCATGGAACTAGGTGGAAAAGGCTGTAGTCGCTCCCTTGTAGGCATCATGCATGTGACTGGAGAGTTTCGGTCCAAATCAAAATATTTTGTGCCAACGTATGGGAGATCACGACAGTGAAACAAAACCTTATCTCAAGGTTTGGGCACCTGGAAGTGTGGTTTAGCCCTTAGGGGCCTTCTAGCACTTGAGGGAAGTCATTAAGGTTTTGTCTTGTAGATTCCACTTCCTTAAGGTGATATAGGAGGTTGAATCATATCGTAGTAACTCTTCATCACCTTTTTACCTTGGTAGTCCGGTAATTTGGGTAAATGTGGGAGGAGGGTGTTACATATTGAAGAGGGGAAATGGGAAGTTCATGGGCATCATTTTGACAAGGACCATATCTATGACACTTGTTAGTGTCAGTCTTTGCATCCTACCACTAGTGATCAAATAGAATCTTATCATGTCTTGTTAGGGTCTCATTTTCAAATTTGTGTCATTCCATTAGGTCATCATGCAAAAATTTAGTCACTTGGTGCAGATTTAGGTATGATCTCACTCATTTTAAAATTATATAACTTACTGGCTCATTTCACCACTTTGATGAGTGTACCATCATTCATGAGTTATCATCATAATTTCATTCATTTTCATCATGATTTCATTCAACCAGAGTCTCCATTAGGTCTTAGGGTTTCCAAGGTCATCAAATCACCATTTCATACATAAAAGTCAATCAAATTCAAGAGTGCCAATAAATAAATTTCATCAGTGAGTTTGATTTGTAAATTTGATTTCAGAGCAAGATGTTATTTTATGTTTTTAATATTTAATAATTTCATCATGATCCTAAAGCTGCAATTGAGAGTTCCAAAGCTACGAGGTTCCAAAAGCAAAGTGAAAATCATGAGGTGGGCCACCCTACCTATTTGAATTTGTAACTCAAATAAACCCTTCCCATGGTAATTTTCCCAAGTTTCTGAACATCCACATACACTCCCTGAAGCCCTCACACCCCCTCACTTTCACTCCCTAAGCATCTACATCCAAACCCTAGACCCTACACCACACCACTATCCCTATACTACATTTTTGGCAGCCTCCCAGACCTAGACCTGTAATAAAATTCCATAGGTATAATCTACCCTAATTCCCTTCCATTCCACTTCCTAAACCTTCCTAAAACCCTTCCCTACTTCCCTAATATTTTCCATCTCCATTTCCTTCTCCTAACACCTCCATCCTACTCCATTTCTCCATTCCCCTGTTTTTCACTACTAGGGTTTTCCCCTTGAAAAGTACATATGGAGGGCGATAAGAGGCCTTAAAACAAGGGAGACAAAATAAAAAGATATGAAACACTAAAAAAACATAATATGATGTCCTCTCCACTTTAAAATCAGTGCCAAATTCCAAAAAATCAACTTTTCCAAGTTATGGGCTACCTAGGGTTTACAATGTACACATGAACATTTTTGCTTCAAAATGTGTTTCTGACCAAATGGAGATGCATTTGACAAAAATGAAAGAGGTTTTTATCAATAATAGAACAAGGAACAAAAACCTCCTTTATTTTATACACTGGTGTTATGATTTGGGAGAAATTTCCAAAATATAGTTGTTACAAGAGAGTTGTTGTACTTCTAGAGTACTTTTGGGAAAATGAATTTTTCTCTATCATGGAGTTTCCAAAGGACTTTCTTAATGAGTCAAATGATAACTAGACATAAGGATATTTCCCATGAGCTATCATGATCTCACTTTGGAGTTCATTAAGGCCTCAAAAAGTGACCTGAAACTTCATGTTGCACTTTTCCTAGGGACATGCTACTCTTTTTTAATAGTCTTAGGAGAATTGATTTTTGAGGGGCTATGCTTGATCATTTTGAGGGGTCCATTATGTAGAATCCAGAGAGATATTTCCAAAGAGATATCATGATCTCAATTTGGAGTTCGAGAAGGCCTCCAAAAGTGGTCTGCAAGCTCCAAGCTGCTCTTTTCCCCAAGCACGTTATGCTTTTTCCCAAGCACGCTACGCTTTTTGTAGTTGATTGATTTTTCCAGAATTTTCAAGTTTTCTACGTTAATGGATGGATTCAATGAATTTTAACTGATTTAATGATGAAATGTAAATGTAATTATGCCATGAATATTTACTAGGGGTAGATACATCATGTAAAAATGTAATTTTGGTCAAAATGAATCAGTTTCATTAATGATAGGGGTGAGTTGGTTAACCTCCCTAATCACTAGGATTCCAGTTGAGCACTTAGTAGATCAGCTCCACAAGTCATGTATTTGACCCCTGAGAGTGGGAGAAGTTGTTTTTGGTCTATATCTTTCATTTCCTTTCTCATTTCAAAGGTTGGATGTTGTAAAATTTGATCATTGAACACTATTGTAATTAGACTTTTGGCAAGAAATAATAACCTGTGGTAATGTGATTTGACATTGTTTCTTCTTATGTTTTGCAAATGTGTGAATGTATTTTGATTTCCTATTCATGCCATCTCTGAATGTAATTGATTCCTAAGTCAGAAAGACAAAATACATTAGCTTATGCTCTGTTTTGGAGGAATAGTTACAGTTTTATTCATATTTCTTATTATTGAAAAGAATTCATGTTTCCATGCTATTATTTGAAACCCTAGCAGTCTAAACCACTCCATAAAGATACCTTAATGTGTTGAGGTACTTACCCACATTTCCCCATCAGATCTCTGCAATTCTGATCCTTGTTTTCCCTGACTTAATTTCTTCTCTGACCTATTCACCATCCAACACCTCAAAATTCAATCAACCAAACCCTAGTGCTACTATACCTAGCCTAAAATCTCATTGATCCATTCATCTTGCCTGTGATCGCGTGGAGAGAGCCCTCTCCTGCCTACTAGGGCTAGCTACTTGGTGAAAGATTGGTCTGTGGTTACCTTTGTTGGTCTCTTTCAGCCTCGGAGATCTAGAGAAGTGATAACATCTTGGTGACCATACTGGGGAACGAAGTGATAGATCTTCCCTGGGAAAGAACGACAAGGATCAGATCTTATTGTTGATGGTGAATAGTGGTCAGACACAAAGAAGGTTGTGCATCATTCACTTGGAAACTCCAGTGTCGAAGAATCCAAAGGTTCAGGATTTTCACAGCGACTCCACTATTCAAGAACCAGTAGTCTGAAGAATTCTTTGTGAAATCATTATTTTCAAGATGGATTCAGCTGCTCAAAGGTATTCTCCTATGAATCGTGATCACATTCCAGGTTTTTCGAACCACATGCCTTGTGTAGGTTGGCAGACTTATCTCCCAAAGTTCAACAACGAGAAAGGAGATGATACTACTCTGCATCTTGTTAAATTTCACATGCATGCACGCAAGTTGAGTTTTCAATTACTTGAATATTTTATGATGAAAATGTTCATGGCTACCTTGGAGGAAAAAGCAAGATCGTGGTATGAAGGTCTAGCATCTGCTAGTTTATATTCTCTGAACTATTTTCATGCAGTTTTCTTTCAATGTTATCAAAGCTCTAATTATTTATTTTCAATGATTGATATTTGTTGTGAGATCTCTGATAATTTCATTGAGTTTCTTGAAAATTTTTATGGGGATGAAGAGTGTCTAGATGATGAGATCATAGATGGCCTATATGATTTTTCCTCCCAACAAGAATAAGTAGCTTCCTCCTTGGATGAAAAATACCAGGACCAAGAAAGAGAAATGCCTATAACTGATCATGAAAATGAAAATCATCAATCCAATGTTAACTTCTATAAAAATTGAGTTTCTCCTCTGTCTGAAGATGAGATAGATCAACTCCTGAAAAGTCATGTTACAACCCAAACTAATGCAGGTTTTCAATGTTCACATAGTAAAGAATGTGTTAGTGAAACTTCTTCCATCATTGAAAATGGAAATCTGAGTTTAAATGATGATAGTCATGATACTGGTGAAACTATACAGGAATTTGTTGTGAGTAATCCAGTTTGTGACGATGATTTACTGCAAATAGATTAGCTAGCAAAGACTATTGTCTTTCATGAAGATGATAGAGTTGTCATGTTTAACAATCTTGAAGAATGTTTTTTGTTAAACGATGATTTAGAATATGAATTTGAGGAGTATGAGCCTAAGAGAGACAATATCCCATATATAGAATCAGAGTAGCCAATGCTTGAGGAATTTATAGCTAACACTCAGATCGCAGAAAGTCATACTTCACTATGCCTTCCTATGGATCAACGACCAAGTGTACTTTCAGATCAGGATGAAGGGTGTGCTTGTGTTTTTGTTGAATCTCGAGAAAAGGTAACATTTCAAAATATTGAAGATCCTTATATTTATTTTCTACAGTCAACAGGGGAGATTAATTTTCCCTTATTTCTGGACCAGAAGCACATGTTTAGTGGACACTTGGAGTGGCGTAGTTAGATTTTTTTTCTTTCTTTTTTTTCTGCTCAAGGAAAATTTGAGCATGATTCAAGTAAGTATCCATTTGTTATATTAGTTACACTGGAAGGATCACTTCACATGATTGTACATATGTCTTCAGCAGGTAGGTGGTTGTCATTAGGATTTGAAGCCCTCAAGTCTCGGTGATATGTTGCCATCAATAAGTTTTGTAAGTTTTTATTTCAGTCAGTCTAGTTTTGAATCAGTTTATCGAGTCAATTTTTCAGTATTCGGTTTGGTTTTTAACTTTTGACTCCATGCACAATGGTTAGGCTACTTGGTCTACGATGTTCTTGACACATCCAAGAAGTTTTCATCCCCAGCTGGAGCCAATGTTAGTGTCAGTCTTTGCATCCTGCCACCAGTGATCAAATATACTCTTATCATGTCTTTTTAGGGTCTCATTTTCAAATTTTTGTCATTCCATTAGGTAATCATGCAAAAATTTGGTCACTTAGTGCAGATTTAGGTCTGATCTCACTCCTTTAAAAATTTTACAACTTGTTGGATCATTTCACCACTTTTACGAGTGTACCATTATTCATGAGTTATCATCATCATTTCAGTCATTTTCATCATGGTTTCATTCAGTCGGAGTCTCCATTAGGTCTTAGGGTTTCCAAGGTCATCAAATCACCATTTCATCCATAAAAGTCCAGCAAATTCAAGAGTGCCAATAAATAAATTTCATCAGTAAGTTTGATTTGTAAATTTGATTTCAGAGCAAGATGTAATTTTATGTTTTTAATATGTAATAATTTCATCATGTTCCTAAAGCTGCAATTGAGATTTCCAAAGCTACGAGGTTCCAAAGGAAAAGTGAAAATCATGAGGTGGGCCACCCTACCTATTTGAATTTGTAAGTCAAATAAAACCTTCCCATATTCATTTTTCCTTTACCCAAATCCACATACACTCCCTGAAGCTCTCACACCCCCTCACTTTCACTCCCTAAGTGTCTACATCCAAACCCTAGACCCTACACCACACCATTATCC
This sequence comes from Pinus albicaulis, assembly GCA_034641835.2. Taxonomy (NCBI): domain Eukaryota; kingdom Viridiplantae; phylum Streptophyta; class Pinopsida; order Pinales; family Pinaceae; genus Pinus; species Pinus albicaulis. Next base: position 656,151,048 of record CM076569.1, read on the forward strand.
CTATACTTCAATTTTGGCAGCCTTCTAGACCTAGACTTGTAATAAACTTCCCTAGGTCTAATCCTACCATAATTCCCTTCCATTCCACTTCCTAAACCTTCCTAACACCCTTCCATACTTCCCTAATTTTTCCCATCCACATTTCCTTCTCCTAACCCCTCCATCCTACTCCATTTCGCCATTCCCCTGTTTTTTCACTGCTAAGGTTTTGCCCTTGAAAAGTACATATGGAGGGAGATAAGAGGTCTTAAAACAAGGGAGGCCAAATACCAATATATGAACCACTCAACACACATAATATGATGTCCTCTCCACTTTCCAAGAAGTGCCAAATTCCAAGAAATCAACCTTTCCAAGTTATGGGTTGCCTAGGTTTTACAATGCACACATGAACATTTTTTCTTGAAAATGTGTTTCAGACCAAATGGAAATGTATTTGACAAAAATGAAAGGAATTTTCCAAATAATAGAACAAGGAACAAAAACCTCCTTCATTTTATACACAGATGTTATGATTTTGGATAAATGTCCAAAATATAGTTGTTATAGAGGAGTTGATGTACTTCTGGAGTGCTCTTGGGAAAATGCATTTTTCTCTATCATGGAGTATCCAAATGACTTTCTTAATGAGTCAAATGATAACTAGATGGGAATAGATTTCCACTGAGCTATCATGAGCTCAATTGTGAGTTCGGGAAGGCCTCCAAACGTGACCTGCAACTTCACGATGTGATTTTCCTAGGGACGTGATGCTCTTTTTTAACAGGCTTGGGAGAATTGATCTTTTATAGGCTACACTTGATCATTTTTAGTGCTTGAGGGGTCCATTGTGTATCAGACAGAGAGATATTTCCAATGAGCTATCATGAGCTCAATTTGGAGTTCAGGAAGGCCTCCAAAAGTGGTATGCAAGCTCCACGTTGTGCTTTTTCCCCAGGCATGCTACTCTTTTTCCCAGGCACACTGCTCTTTTTCCAAGCACGTTGCGCTTTTTGCAGTTGATTGATTTTTCCAGAATTTTCAAGTTTTCTCATTTAATGGATGGATTCAATGAATTTTAACTGATGCAATGATGAAATGTAAGTTTAATTATGTCATGAATAGTTACTAAGGGTAGATACATCATGTAAAAATGTAATTTTGGTCAAAATGAATCAGACTCATGAATGATAGGGATGAGTTGATTAACCTCCCTAGTCACTAGGATTCCAGTTGATCACTCAGTGGATCAAATCCACAAGTCAGAGATTCGACCCCTGAGAGTGGGAGAAGTTGCTTTTGGTCTATATATTTCGTTTCATTTCTCATTACAAGGGTTGGATCTTGTATAATTTGATCATTGAACGCTATTGTAATCAGACTTTTGGCAAGAAATAACACACTAATTTGTAGCTATTTTGATGGGATACCTGTGGTAATGTTATTTGACATTATTTCTTCTTATGTTTTGAAAATATGTGAATGTATTGTGATTTCATATTCATGCCATATCTTAATGTAATTGATTCCTAAGTCAAAAAGACATAATACATTATCTTATGCTCTGTTTTGGAGGAATAGTTACAACTTTGTTCATCTTTTTTCTTATTGAAAATAATTCATGTTTCCATGCTCTTTTCTGAAACCCTAGCATTCTAAACCAATCCATCAAGATACCTTAGTGTATTGAAGTACTTACCTACCTTGCCTCATCAGATCTCTGCAATTCTAATCCTTGTTTTCCCTGACCTAATTTCTTCTCTGGCCTATACACCATCCAACACCTCAAAATTCAATTAGCCAAACCCTAGTGCTGCTATACCTAGCCTAAATTATCATTGATCCAGTCATATTGGTTGTGATCTCATGGAGAGAGCCCTCTCCTGCCTAGTAGGGCTTGCTACTTGGTGAAAGATTGGTATATGGTTACCTTTGCTAGTCTCTTTCAGCCTCGGATATCCAATGGAGTGATAAAAACACTAATGTTGATGATATCAATAGGACTATTATATTTCCTCATGATCGTGGGGATGTAATTGAGTCTCATGTGGACCCTTTCCTCAACCCTTCTTACACTATCACTAATAATGAGGAATCCTCTCTCTTTCCTAAGTGTGATCATCATGGGAAACCTACTTTTTGTGTCTCTCCATGTCATCGGTCTCCTCTTCCTTTCGATCGTGACCTTGTGGTGGCCACAAAACCCAATATAAATGATAGGACCTTGATGAAAATGATATGCCTGAGGGTGTCATTCATCGGAAATTTATGAGTTTGATTGTTGATATATCTATATTTTGGTTGAAGGAGAGGATCATATGGAATAGGTTGCATCCCTTCATTCCCTTTTCACCCATGATCCTACATTTGTGGTCATTTTTTTCCCACCTCCCACCCTTGTGACCTTCCATATACCCATTCATGTCCATACCTAAGGATTTATTGCATAAGTAATCATATAGGAAAGTATTCTCACATTGACCTAATGATATTTTTGTTGCATTGAGTTTATGATTACACTTAACATTTGCTTAATGTAATATGCATGTTAGGGTAGGATGAATTTCATATTATTTGTTATAACTAACATCATATTATGTTATCATTCTATATTAGAATGAATTTATATTAAAATTGCATGTATTATTTTATTTCCTGTTGATTTTTAGGACTAACAAAAGCATGGGCGATCAAAGGATGTCATAAAAACATGCTGCCCTGTGTGCTTGGTCTTTGATGTGAAAATAATAGGTCTATGTTCCCAAGATATTTCTATTTTTCTCATGACCTCACCGTTCGAGTACTTTGTGCACTCTACTAAGAGATCATGTCCCAGTTGGAGCCAGAAGTTACCCAAAACTAGTGGGTGACACCCATAGGAGAAATTTTCACCTAGACTTGACTTCATCTAGTAGCCAACAACCCCTTGCAGCCTCCAGATAGTTCGATGTACTAGGATTCTCTTCCACCTGAGCCAACTATTATGTTCCCTGCCCATCTGTTATGATCATATGTTTGAAGGCAGGCCCTCCTACCCCGAAGGAATTGATTTTCATTATTCAATTTTTTATTTTTTATTTCTTATCATAGACACATTTGGACATGGATTGGTGGGCAGATTCAACAAAAATAATGGGGTTGGTTTATACTATTGTTCCCTCATCCCAACTTGGTGGTTATTCATGTATCATAGCCTCGTGGGATATCCTTTATTGTCTACTAACTTTAGGAGTGGAAATACATGGGAAATCTCAATTATGGTTGCGTGGTCACACTTCCCGACCCCATATATATCACTCCCCTCCACTCATTATAACCCCTTTTCACATATTTCTCATCTGGGTCGACATTTGTCCATTGGGTCCACAAGGAGTTAGCCTCCCCCTCCCCTTGTCCACACTTTGGGTCGGGCATGGAATGATGCTTTGTAGTTTAATGCAACTAAAAAGAGAGTTAAAATCATAATTTGGCCACTTACAACAGGAAATGTACCATAAAATGAAAAATATGGTCGAGAAATAAGAATTTAGTGCATCGGATAAATCGAAGCATGAGTTCTACCCCTTATCATTATGGTCATCACCCTTTTTCTTAAGGCCCCTATGTGAGCACCCTATATCATTTAGGAACCCATGATTATTCCAATCCCTGATTGGCAATGAATTTCCCAACCTTAAGGGGGGTAATCACTGATATATCATACACATCATGCTCTCATTCATTGGAGCCCTGAGCAGCTAAAATAAAGAAAAAATAATAAAAGGAAAAAGGCATACGAAGAAGGGTGGAAAAACAAATGTTGGGGTAATTCATGTACTGCGATTTCTCTCTCATAGATATATACACCTATGTGTGGACTTCCCTCATTATAACTACCCGTGTACCATGGCATGTGGATTGGAGCCTTTCCCTCTTGTCTCACTTTGTTCCACTATTATTTCACATGACACTTGACATTTGATGGATGTACCATGGACATGTCACACCCTTAGAGGTTGAAACCACCTAATAGGGCCCTTTATTAACCTCCCTCTTGAGCTTCGGAACACATGTACATTCTAAATCCCACTTGGAAGGGAATGAAACTATAAGTGTCCACCCTTTTCCCCTGGTTTGCAAGATTATTTACTCAATTTCACTAATGCATTGTTGTACTAGAAGGTGAGGAGACACATTGAATCTTATACAAGATTGTAGGTGGGTCTTCATTTTGGGATTGGCCTCCCTATACGAGATTTGATTCCCCTAGAGGGTAATGATGGCACTTGTAGGGTGATTTTTGAGAGCCATGGGCCTCCTCCATAGTAGTGTAGGTTTTTAACCCTGTACAGAAATAATCTGCAAACGAAACTTAAAAATAGAAAAATAAACAATAGCGAGAGAATAAAACATAAAACATATATACACAGAGATTTTTCCCCTGGATCCCAAATCAGGACGACCAGCTTGATTTTTCATTATATTCCTTTTAGTGTTACAACACATATATATACATGCCGAAGCATACATAAACCCCAATCCATTAACCCTGGATTAGAACATAACCATAGTTCCCTTGACTGGATCTACAAAATACTAGGGGCTGAAAACCATCATGCCCCAAAACCATGGGCGGATCTGCCCACCGGAAAATAAGGTCCAAGATTTTTTTTCCATCGTGGAAAGAATACAACACATACCCAACATTCTCCCACTTGTTGTTTTCTTTCCACAGGGGGCCACAGGAGAGCTGAGTCATTAGCCTAGCTTTGCAACACCCATTGTTTCTCTACACCAAAAGAACTTCTGAGTGCTCACAGACTTCGTCAATGCATATGCAATGTTCTTCAAAGTGTACACCTTTACCAACAACACCCTTTTAGCCTAAACCATATATCTCACAAAGTGATATTGAACATCAATGTGCTTTGCCTTTGAATGATAAGCAGGGTTCTTAGCCAAGAAATTTACACTTTGGCTATCACAGTCTATCCTTATAGCTTGCTGCACCAACCCCATACTTGAACACAATCTCTGCAACCAAATTACTTCCTTTCTTGCATGAGTGACTGGCATGTATTATGCCTCTGTAGTTGAAAGTGCCACTACAGACTGTCTTTTACTCATCCAACTGACTGCACCTCCAAATAGGCTAAACACATACCCACTTGTAGATCTTCTTTGGTCCAGATCTCCAACCCAGTCTGCATCAACAAAACCACGAATGTCAAACACTCTTTCTAATCCTAGTCTTCCCTGGTAGCACAAGCCATAATCACTAGTGCCACGCAAATATCTAAAAACCCGCTTCACTGTTGTCCAATGCTCCTTCTCTGGGTTTGACATAAACCTGCTCAATAGTCCCATTGCATGTGAAATGTCTAGTCTAGTACATACCATTGCATACATCAGGCTACCCACTGCACTTGCATATGGAACATGGGACATATCCTCCTCTTCTTCTTGTGTCTTGGGACACTGTTCAGCACACAGCTTTACACTTACAGGAATCAGAACATTCATTGGTTTACTATGCTGCATATTGAACCTCTGCAATATAGTCTCGACATACTTCCTCTGGTTTAACCATAGCTTCCTCTTTGCCCGATCTCTCTTAATTTCCATGCCCAAAATATAGTTTGCAGCACCAAGATCCTTCATGTCGAATTTGGAGAATAGTTGGGTCTTCAAATCTTGGATAATTTCTTTTCCATTTCCAATAAACAACATATCATCCACATACAAGAACAAATAAATAACACGGTCAACAATTAATTTAAAATAAACACAGTGATCCTCCTTGCTTCTGGTGAAGCCAAGTCCCCGTATATAGGTATCAAATTTCTGATACCACATCCTTGGTGATTGTTTTAACCCATACAGAGACTTCTTTAACCTGCATACCAGCTCTTTCTTCCCCTTCACCATAAATCCTTCAGGTTATTTTAGGTAGATATCCTCTTCCAAATCACTGTGAAGAAATGTTGTCTTCACATCCATCTATTCTACCTCAAAATCAAATGCAGCAGTAACAGATAAAAGTAATCTAATAGAAGTAACTTTGGCAACAGGAGAAAAAATATCACCAAAATCAATTCCCAGCACCTGGGAATAACCTTTTGCTACCAACCAAGCTTTGTATTTCTCCACCTTGCCTTCTACATTCATCTTCTTATTAAACACCAATTTTCTCCCGATGGGCTTTATTCCAGCCTACAACTCCACCAGATCCCATGCCTCATTTTTATGCAAGGATGCCATTTCATCAACCATGGCCTCCTTCCAGAGTTTTCCATCCTCTGAATCTACTGCCTCCCTGACGGTTCTGGGATCATCATCAGCTATAGTTAAAGAAAAATTTGAACAGAAAGCAGATGGACTAGACCTTTATGGTTGTCTTCTTTCCCAAACTGATCTTCTCACAGCTAGAGTTTGTGGCTCTTCCTCTTCTGAGTCTTCTTTTGTTGTAGAGTCTGATTCATCCTCCTTTAGCTCAAACTCTATCTTTTCAGGTTTATTTGGTAGGACTTCATGTTTAACAACATATTTCACCTCTCTAAACACCACATCTCGGTTGTACACAACCTTCCTTGTTTCCGAGTTCCAAAGCTTGTAACCCTTTAAACCATCCTTATACCCAATAAATATGCACCTTTCAGATTTATTATCCAACTTGCTCATTTTCTCCTTTGGAACATGTACATATGCATCACATCCAAATACCCTCAGATGTGAAAGAGAGGATTTCTTACCAGTCCATAACTCATGTGGATTCTTATCCTCCAACGCTGATGAAGGTGATCTGTTAACCAAGTAACATGTAGTCTCCACTGCCTCTGCCCAGAATTCTTGTCCTAACCCGGTACCACTAAGCATGCTTCTTCCTTTTCCATCAGTGTTATGTTCATTCTTTCTACAACTTCGTTTTGTTGAGGTGTGTATGGAGTAGTCTTCTGCTGTGCTATATCACACTTCTTACAGAACTCTTCAAATTCCTTCTTGCAGAACTCCCCACCATTATCTGTCCTCAACAGATTTATCTTCTTCTCTGTCTGGTTTTCCACCAGAGCCTTAAATTCTTTAAATCTATCAAAGACTTTAGATTTCTTCCTTAATAAATATATCCATGTATTCCTTGAGAAGTCATCTATGAATGAAACATAGTACACAGACTTACCCAGTGATGGAACCAACACAGGTCCAAACAAATCACTATGCACAAGCTCTAATATCTTGTTCGCCCTCTTAGCACCAGAAGGAAAACTCACTCGATTCTTCTGCCCATATACACAATGTCCACAAAAATCGAAATCCAAAGAGCTATTAGACATACCTTCTACCATACCATTTCCCTACAGTATCTGAAGGCCCTTCTCTCCAATATTTCCAAGCCTTTGATGCCATAGCATGGTCTTTTCTCCAGAGACCGCTAGGCTTTCCGCTCCACTTTCGGGAACCACAGAACTATTGCACCCAGCAATAACATTGCTACCCTGAAGCTTGTACATAGTTCCAATCTGAACTCCCCGCATTAGTACCAATGCTCCCGAACCATCTTACAGGTATCTTTCTCGAACACTGTTTTTACACCTGCATCATTCATCTTGCTTATAGAAATCAGATTTCTGGCCAATGCAGGAATGTGCAGAACACCAGGAAGTGTTCTAATCCTTCCACCTTGCAGCTTCATCTTGACTTTTCCACGTCCAACGATTCTGGCCTTCCTATCATCACCTAAGAAGACATCACCGCCATCATATTTCTCATACTCATAGAACCACTCCCTATGGGGAGTGAAGTGAAAGGATGCACCCGAGTCAATCAACCATGACTCATGATCTAAATGTGTATTTGAAGAAGAAGCCAAATTTACATCCCCACCTTCATCCGAGGTGGTTTTTGTCTCTACAGAAGAAGCATCATCAGATCCCTTTCCTTTCTCAGGAGCTTTAGATCTGTAGTCCTTTTTGTAGTGCCCTTCCTTTCCGCATTTCCAGCACACCTTTACAAACTTTCTAGGAGATTTAGATCTCCCTCTAGATTCAGATCTCCCACTCGAAACCTTATTCTTGTTTCTGTTCTGGGACCTTCCTCGTACAGATAAGGCATCTCCATTCTAACCCTCCATATTTCTTCGTCTCATTTCCTCCGACAGTAAGGCTGAGACAATGTCATCAAAATTTAAGTTAGTTGTATTGCTACCTATTGCAATAACCAGACTATCCCACGATTCTGGTAGAGGACACAACAAACTAATGCACTTATCTTCGTCTGAGATTTTAATATCAACAGATGAAAGCTGACTTACCACGGTATTGAAGGCGTTCAGATGCTCTGTCACCGATTCTCCATCCTTCATCCTCAGGTTATACAGCTTTTTCCACAGGAACAATTTATTCACCAGAGACTTAGTTTGGTAAAAATTCCCTAGCTTGTCCCACGAGGTCTTCGTCGTAGCTTCCCCAAATACATTCAACAATACTGAATCTGAGACACACAACCATATTTTGCTCTTTTCCTTCCAATCCAGCTTCTTCCGGTCTTCATCTGGCATTGTCGTTGGTTTAGTACCCGGATCTACTACGATCCACTGATCTTTATCCACCAGCAGATCCTCCATATTGAGCTTCCACAACTCAAAAATATGACCATTAAATTTCTCAATCTCTATCTTCCCACCGCTCGCCATCTTCTTTCACCGCAAGAATCGATCCCTGAGATCTCCCACTGAACAGGGTCTACCTCAGGCCCGAGCAAAAAAACCTCAGCAGCAAAGACGTCCCCTTGAAGCCGAAACGGCTCTGATACCAAATTTAATTTTTAACCCTGTACAAAAATTATTTGCAACAAAACTTAAAAACAGAAAAATAAACAATATCAAGAGCATAAAACATAAAACAGATATACACAGACTAGGCGCATGACTAGTCGTGGAAAGAATATAACACATACCCAAAAAGTAGAGCATTGATTTCCACACCATGGGATTTGTAACACCCTCTTCCCATATCTACCCAAGTAACCGGCCAACCAGGGTAAACATGTGACGAGAGGCTACTAATATGAGATTCAACCTCCTAGATGACCTTAAGGAAGTGGAACCGATGGACACACCAAAAAAAAACCTTACACTGCAACATTGACATCCCCAAGAGGTAACCCAACCTCCCAGAGCCTTATTCCCTGAGGGGGTACTGATTTTCAGCCCCTTTGAGGCTGAACTGCAGATTTGTAAGGGAAAGGGAGTGGATGTATACCCTAGAGTTATGGTCTAGCCTTGGCAAGGTAGCGGCTTAAGCCCAAACAAAATTTTCTGCCTCTAGCTCTGAGATTTGTGCCAGATTTTTAGCCCCTAAGCCCAGGTCACTACCCAGAACTTCTTGTATCTTTAGGATATGGTATTGAAAAAAACATATGGAATCAATCACATCATCAGTTTCTCATCCGGCCCCACCCAACCATGACATGAATTTTTTCAAACATGTCACAAACATAGCATCTATAGGTATAAACAACATAAATAAACATAGGGGTCTAACGCTTATCTGAGAATTGCTAAGAAGCATTTATCCCTCACATTTTAAGCTGCAATACAATCTATTTGACCATATATACATTGTATATTCATTTACAAGAAAAAATATAGATAGAGCCATATATTATCACTGATAAAATACAAGCTTATAACCAACATAATAGCAACAGAAATACCATGGATATAACATCAATGAAATCTAAATAATAACTAGTACATTTGCATACCAAATACCATAGGAATGAGATTTTTATTACTGAATGTAAAACCAACTGGAGATGGGACCACCCGACCATAGATTGGCTAAGCCAAATCTACTTTAGCCAATCTGACAACAACAAAATTGAATCAGGCCCCCAAGGAGAGCTGGTCTCTAATTCCCGTCCATAATCTCCTTTCCCATGTTTAGACTTTAACAATTTTAAATATATTTTTGGACTTTAATCCCCCACAATATAAATTTGCGACAGTATTAAGTCCACCACCTTATACCTTTCAACCTTAATCCCTATGTCTTATTTTAATAACCCGACAATCTTGGCAATGAAACACTTTAATATACTCCGGGCCCACACATACAATCAGCGGAACTCAATTAAATACATACACCCATACCTCTGATTAAACTCCATGCTACTTCTGAGTGCGATCACCGTTCGATGAGCCTGCCTCCAGATCAACAGCGTACGTCGATATCGCGCTGGTCCCACAGTCGAATTTTAATGTGTGATGGCACGCGATGAGGGCGGTTTCCCCAGACCGCTTGAGGCCACATGTTAGGCAACTAATGGAATCACATCTAAATGGGAAATACCGCTTACCCCACAAAAGCGGTACGATATGGGTGGTTTGGTTTCGCAAACCCACTCTCGGTTTTGGAACAGTGATTGACCAAGGTTTAATTCGAGGTTACGCTATCCTTTATATTCACTCTGGTTCATAGAATCAAGGTCTACCCTCGAGACAGGAACTCTCAGTTAACAGCAAAACAAGTCTAATTCTCTTTAGGCGGGGTTTTCCACTACAGCTAGAAGTCTGCGGTTCTATGGTAACCACACTACTGGTGCACTCATCCAAAGACTGGCACTCTACAACGTCTGCAACGATGGGTTAATATATCATTCCGGCCTCTTACATAATGTAATAAGACAATTCCAAGGAATCCACAATCAACCATAGACAGGGATTTGCGGAGATTTACACAGTAATTCTCTTCATTGAGTTAATCACACGACTGAAGATTCAATATGCTCGGGACCAAACAAATTCACACAGAGACTAATTCAATCACACACAAATAGTCAATAAAATATTGGCTTTTATTCAAACTAAAGCAAAAGCTTAACACACAAACTTCACTGTGAAAATCTCCTCCCCTTCAATGCATCTAGGGGTTACATTTATACATCAACATTTGTCTCTTCGGTTCCTCTGTGAGGATCGTTTTAGTAAATCAAAAGCCTAATTACAATTTATTCAAATAACTGAAACATGATAGATGGATTGAATCCAAACCTATTCAACTTCTACAGACTCTAACTGTTCTAAAAGTAACAAACAGCTAAGGTATTGACACCTTGCTGTTACAAACTCGAATGATTCTGAACCCTCCTAGCCAAAACATGTGGAAAAAACTCCTACATTGTTGGCTAGTGTCTAATGCCCCTGCATCAGACTCCCGAGGGAAATTTTCTTTCATGGACTCCTGTCCATGAGCTCTTCCACTGATCTGCCTATCTTCTGCAACATTCCTTCAGTCATCCAAGTGGCATCTTCCTCTGTCTGGTCCTTCCACTTGATCAAGTACTGAAAGTACTCTTGTCCTCTAGTCTTCTTGAACACTCTTTTGTCCAATATCTTCTCTGGATGTAATGGTTGTGCTGGAGGTAGCTGCTTTATCCACTCAATCTATTCTCTGACTGCTGGTTCTTCTTCTGCACCATCATCTTCATACTTGTACAAGTCTGCAACATTAAAAATGGGAGATATTCCAACATCAGAAGGAAATTCAATCTCATAATCATTAGCAGAAAACTTTCTAAGTATCTTGCATGGCCCAATCTTTTTAAACTTCAGTTTGTTATACTGCTTCCTTGGGAATCTCTCCTTTCTCAAGTGTGCCAAAACCAAATCTCCTACTTCAAAATGGACTTCTCTTCTTCTCAAGTCTTCTCTGCCTTTGTGTTTGATGTTGCTGCCTTCTAGCTGTTGTTTCACTTGTTCATGTATGGCTTGGATTTCTAAAGCAAATTCCTCACCATCAACACTCCTCAGCTCTGCCTTTCCCAGATTTCTTAACTCTAATGTCCCTCTGGGGTGCATTCCATAAAAAATATGGAATGGAATCTACCCTGTGCTTCTATTTGGTGAGTCATTATATGCATATTCTTCCTGGGGAAAAATATGACCCCACTGCTTGGGATGCTCTCCTACAAGACTTCTCAACAAATTTCCCAGACTTCTATTCACTACCTTAGTTTGTCCATAAGCTGAGCTGAAACTCAGTTTGGTACCAAGTTTCTTCCACAGTGTCCTCCAAAAATGGCCCACAAATCTGGTGTCTCTGTCTGAAACAATACTCTTGGGCAACCCATGCAACCTAACAACTTCTTTGAAAAACAAGTTAGCAACATGGGTGGCATCACTAGTTTTATAACATGGAATAAAATGTGCCATTTTGGAAAAATTTTCCACTACAAAAAAGACTGCATCATTCCCTCTCTGAGTCTTGGGCAATCCTAGAACAAAATCCATACTCACCATGTCCCAAGGCTTGTCTGGAATAGGCAAGGGGGTGTACAATCCTACATTCTGGCTCCTTCCTTTGGCATGTTGATAGATTTTGCAATTCTTTACAAACTTGTCCACTTCTGCTCTCATCTTGGGCCAATAATAGAAATGACTCAGCTGCTCATAATTTTCATCAGTACCAAAGTGCCCAGCAAGTCCACCACTATGCTTCTCCTTGATCAAATTTTCTCTCATGGAACATTTCGGTACACACAGTTGGTTTCTCCTGAATAGTAAGTCCTCCTGCAAAAAATAATCCAGCCACTGGCTTCTATCTGTTAGAATAGGGTTACAACATGCTTCAAATGCTTCCTTAAAATCTGAATCTGTTTTATACAGTTCTTTGAGAAAATCAAATCCTACAACTTCAAAATTGGTTTCTTGAACAAGCATGTGTCTCCTGCTCAAAGCATCAGCTACTTTATTTTCTTGGCCACTTATATGTTTCAAAACAAAGTTAAAACCTTGAAGATACTCAACCCACTTGGCATGCTTATGATTTAACTTGGGTTGTTGTACAATGTACTACAAAGCATGGTTATCAAAGTATAATACAAATTATTTGGACATCAAATAATGCCTCCACTTTTTCAACGCCTAAACAACTGCATAGAATTCCTTCTCATAAGAGGAATACTTCCTTCTGGTGTCATTCAGCTTCTCACTGAAGTAAGCTACAGGCCTATCATCCTGACTCAACACAGCTCCGATGGCTTCTCCACTGGCATCACACTTCACTTGAAATGGTTTAGTAAAATCAAACAGAATCAAAACAGGCTTTTCAGTTATCTTTTGCTTCAAAAGTTTAAAGTTTCTTTCTGCTTCAGAAGTCCTTTTAAATGGCTATTTTCTCTTTCGTATTGTCTCAATGATGGGTGCATTAATCTTACTGAAGTTTCTTATAAATTTCCTGTAAAAACTAGCAAGTCCATGGAAACTTCTTACCTTAAAAACATTTCTGGGTGAAGGCCACTCCACAATTGCCTTAACCTTCTCTAGGTCCATCTTCAATCCTTCTGCAGAAACAAAAAAACCCAAATACACCAACTCTTCCTTCATGAATGAGCATTTCTTTATGTTTATCAGCAGTTTCTCTTGGTGCAACTTCTTCAAGACATAATTAAGATGCCTTAAATGTTCTTCTTTAGTTTTGTTGAAAACTAATATATCATCCAGATACATTATCAAAAATTTACCAATGAATTCTTTCAACACTTCATTCAAAAGTATCATAAAAGTACTAGGTGCATTTGACAACCCAAAAGGCATTACCATCCATTCATACAATCCTTCATTCGTTTTAAAGGCAGTTTTCCACTCATCACCCTCCTTTATTCTAATCTGATGATATCCACTTTTTAAATCTAACTTCGAAAAATATTTAGCACCACTCAAACAGTCCATTAAATCCTCAACTCTGGGCAAAAGGAATCTGTACCTGATTTTTATCTTATTGATTGCTCTGGAATCAGTACACATCCTCCAGCCTCCATCCTTCTTTGGGCTCAATACTGCTGGTACTGCACATGGACTCAAACTTTCTCTGATCAGTCCCTTGTCCACCAATTCCTGTACTTGCTTCCTGATTTCCTCATTTTTTGTGGGATTCATTCTGCAGGCTGCCTTATTTGGCAGATTTGAACCAGGGATAAAATCTATCTGATGGTTGATCTTTCTCACGGGTGGCAGCTCATCAGGTAAATCATCCACAACAATGTCACAATAACTGTCTAACATCTCTTGGATTTCTATTGGCAAATCAAAAATCTTTGTATAAGTAAGAACTACCTTAGGCTTGCAAACTAAAGCAAAGCTTACCTCTTCTTCTTCAATCTGTTGTAGATACTCCTTCCCGCTCAGCAACAAGGTCTTTGGATCAGTCACTCTGCTTGACGGTTCTCCTTCTTCCATGGGTATCAATGTATGATGTACCCCATCCTTGAAGAACTTGTAACTGTTCTTCTTGCCATCATGCACTGCTGCTCTGTCAAACTGCTAAGGTCTACCCAGTAGTATGTGACACACATCCATGTGCATCACATCACACATGACCTTGTCTTTGTAGCTGCCCATTTGCAGTTCTATCTCACACTGTTCCTTTACAATCAGCTGGTGCCCTTTATGCAGCCAGGACACCCTATAGGGAGTTGGATGCTCCCTTGTCTTCAACTTCAACTTCTCTATCACCTCATTGGAAACCAGATTGTCTGTGTTGCCACTATCAATGACTAGCTGGAAGCATTTCCCTTAGACTTTGCATATGCTCCTAAAAAAAGTATTCCTTTGTGCAGGCTCATTGACCTCTTTGGTTTGTTTCAACAGGACCTTATTAACCACCAAGGATTCTCTCCTCTCTGGTAGGATTTCCTCTTCAATTGCTACCTCTTCTCCAGCTTGGGCAACAACAACATTTCTTGGACCAGCACCCATATTCTCTGGGCACTCATAGTGCTTGTGTCCCACTTGATGACACCTATAGCACCTCAATTCTCTACCTCTGCCTCTGCCCCCTCTTCCTCTGTAAGAACCCCTTCTGCCTCTTGCATCATCCTCTGTAAATTCATTATGAGGTGAGCTACTGTTAGTTCCATCTCTAGGTGTAGCAGGCTTTCCTCTACCACCCTGACTTCCCTTTCCATGGAAAGTACCTCTCCCTTTGGCAGAATGCTTCCTCGGGAGTTTCTCCTCTGCTTTCAAGGCCATCTGATAGGCCTCTTCAACTATCTTAGGAGACAGAAGACCAATCTCATCTTGGATCTCTAGCTTGAGACCATTCACATATCTGGCAGTATTCTCTGGTGTGTCCTGAAAATTCCCAGCTCTTATACTTACTCTATAAAATTCTTCTGTGTATTCCTTTACTATCAGCAACCTCTGTCTCAGGTTCTGCATTTGCCTAAACAATGTTAGCTGATAATCACTAGGAAAGAATTTACCTTTTAGCTTAGCCATCATTCTGGTCCAGCTTTTGATAGGTTGTTTTCCAACTCTCCTTCTTTCTGCTTGCACTCCATCCCACCAAAGTGCAGCATGTCCCTTCAGCTTTGTTACTGCAAACTTGACCTTCTTATATTCAATAATTTCTTCATAGTCAAAGCACTTTTTCATTTCATTAATCCAGTCCACCAGTTCTTCTGGATTTAGTCCTCCGGAAAAACTTGACACTTCAATCCTGGGCTTAACTGCAGACCCCATAACAGTTCTGAGGAGCCTCATGTCAGGAGGAATCTCAGCATCTTCTCCAGCTTCTTCTGTTTCAAGTTCACTGATGTCTTCAGGATCTCTGGGCTGTCTTAGCTCCATGGCATCCATTCTTGCTTCAAACCTCTATAAGGTCTCCAACACTTCTGCATTGGAAACGGGTCTCCCTCTGCCAACACCTCTACCAAGTCGGATTGCCACGTTAATTCTCTACAAAACAACTTCAAAAATAGCTCTGATACCACAATTGACAGCAACAAAATTGAATCAGGCCCCCAAGGAGAACTGGTCTCTAATTCCCGTCCATAATCTCCTTTCCCATGTTTATACTTTAACAATTTTAAATATATTTCTGGACTTTAATCCCCCACAATATAAATCTGCGACAGTCCTAAGTCCGCCACCTTATACCTTTCAACCTTAATCCCTTTGTCCTATTTTAATAACCCGAAAATCTTGGCAATGAAACACTTTAATATACTCCAGGCCCACACATACAATTGGCAGAATTCAATTAAATACATACGCCCATACCTTTGATTAAAATCCGTGCTACTTCCGAGTGAGATCACCGTTCGATGAGCCTGCCTCCAGATCAACGGCGTACGTCGATATCGCGCTGGTCCCATAATCGAATTTTAACGCACGATGGCACACGATGAGGACAGTTTCCCCGGACTGCTTGAGGCCACATGTCAGGCAGCTAATGGAATCGCGTCCAAATGGGAAATACCGCTTACCCCACAAAAGCGGTGCAATATGGGTGGTTTGGTTTTGCAAACCCACTCTCGATTTTGGAACAGTGATTGACCAAGGTTTAATTCGGGGTTACGTTATCCTTTGTATTCACTCTAGTTCACAGACTCAGGGTCTAACCTCAGGATAGGAACTCTTAGTTAACAGCAAAACAAGTCTAATTCTCTTTAGGCAGGGCTTTCCACTACGGCTAGAAGTCCGCAGTTCTATGGCAACCACACTACTAGTGCACTCATCCAAAGACTGGCACTCTACAACGTCTGTGACGATGGGTTAATATATCATTCCCGGCCTCTTACGTAATGTAATGCGACAATTCCAAGGAATCCACAATCAACCATAGACATGGATTTGCGGAGATTTACATAGCAATTCTCTTCATTGAATTAATCACAGGACTAAATATTCAATATGCTCGGGACCAAAAAAATTCACACAGAAACTAATTCAATCACACACAGATAGTCAATAAAATATTGAATTTTATTCAAACTAAAGCAAAAGCTTAACACACAAACTTCACTAGGAAAATCTCCTCCCCTTCAATGCATCCGGGGGTTACATTTATACATCAACATTTGTCTCTTTGGTTCCTCTGTGAGGACTGTTTTAGTAAATCAAAAGCCTAATTACAATTTATTCAAATAACTAAAACATGACAGATGGATCGAATCCAAACCTATTCGACTTCTACGAACTTTAACTGTTCTAAAATTAATAGACAGCTAAGGTATTGACACCTTGTTGTTACAAACTCAAATGATTATGAACCCTCCTAGCCACAACATGTGGACAAAACTCCTACATTGCTGGCTAGTGTCTAATGCCCCTACATCATAATCACCCCCGTGCCATATTCCAAGCATGAATGTGGGACTCATAACCAACCGAAAAAGAACCAAACAAGCATGAATCCTACCGGAGTTCTCCGCCTACACCATGAGGAATTTGAGTGCCTCCTAGTCTCTCAGCCTTTACCGTAACCCAAAGTCTGATCCAGGGGTCACTAGGCCCTACACTGAGACCATCTCTCCAGGCTTTACCGTACATCCCATCCCGGGACTACTAAGCCAAACAAAGATAAATAAAACTCTTGGATTTATTGTGTATCCTACCATTCACTGGCAAGGATTCTTAGGCTCACCAAATCACACAATTTTAATTTACTGCAACTCATAGTATGGCTCAGGGGTTACTAGTCCAGTGGCTTTATCGTGATCCATAGTCCGATTCAAGGACCACTAGGCCATGTGTTTGTCATTTAGGATATCCACCCCACTCAGCTTAGAATCCAATCCAACCATCTAGCTCAACCGAAGTATGAGAACCCATCTCATCAAAGCTATACAGAAATGGCAAGGTTGGGCTAAAAACATTGTCACACCTGGAAAACTCCATGCCAAGACAACAGAGAACCACATGCAATACCATGCATGCCAAATCTAGCAAGGAAAATACACATGAAAACCAACATTTGCCAAGAATCCTGATATAGCTGCTTGATTCCTGCTCCTCCTTGCTTGCTTCCTCCTTTTCCTGCTTTCCTGCCTTTCTTGCTCAAATTCCAAAGTGCTCCAAAAAAATCTAAGTGTCCAAGAGTATGAGAGAGAGAATAATCAGAGAAAAAGTTTTCCAACTAGTCCTCAACATCTTTTTTATCATTGATGCCTCTAATTTCTTCATTTTCCATAATTTTCCTTCATTTTTCTCCTCACATGCAACCTATGACCTTTCACCTTCCTTTTTTCCTAATTTCCATTATTTTCATAAATAAATGTGCCAAAATTTCCATTTTTCCTTTCCAAAGCCTTTTCCTTTTCCTTTGACAATTTACTTAGCCATATTAACCAAAATGAACACCCACTAGGATGTTTTGCCCAACATTCAGCTTGGAATAAGTGTCCCATCAACCTGGTTATTATTTTTAGCTTTATTACATGGAATTTTCACTAGGGTTGTTATAAAACCCTCCCCCTTAGGGGACATCATCCTTAGTGTTCAACCACACATATACCTCAGCAAAACCGCTAAAAAGAAAACACACTACCCATGGAGCTTTATAACATATCTCGTTGCAATATTTACAATGAATAGTTTGCTCAAAAGAAAAAATAACCATGACAAGCATATTGTGTACTGGAGCTTTATAACACAACTCATTATGGTATTTACAATAGTATACACATATGCACATTTTCTCAACCAAAAAATAAAACGATATGATGCCAGCATTTGCAACAAGGGAATCCAGAGGCTCACACCTCCACCGTCAAAGTAGTAACAAGATTAAGTTCCTTCCAAGGAAGTCTATAATCCACTTGCCATAATCAATAACTGCATCCAATGTCCAACTCTACAATCCTGCTCTATTGTACTCTCAGTGAACAGTTACGAGCTCATTGTTGTAGGGAACACTCCCAATGTG
This sequence comes from Pinus albicaulis, assembly GCA_034641835.2. Taxonomy (NCBI): domain Eukaryota; kingdom Viridiplantae; phylum Streptophyta; class Pinopsida; order Pinales; family Pinaceae; genus Pinus; species Pinus albicaulis. The sequence goes on from CM076569.1 coordinate 656,169,713, forward strand.
AATTTGATTCCATCTGGCAATGCTAATGACCAAAACAAATCCATCCCCATCCTTCCCCTTCTCTGCTACACAATCCCTCAGGAAATCTAGCCATCTCCTTCCATGCAGTCAATCACCTTCCAAATTCCCTTGCATTCCCTATCCCAGGGCAAGGCTTCCTCACATCAAAAGATACAAAAACCAAGGCATATACCTACCTCAAAACCATCATACGGGTCATAACATGCTCATGGAAATCAATGGACACTATTGGGTACCAATGTCCCATAATGGCCCTGCTCCTAAAGTCTTTACTAGCACACTTTTGCATGTCCCAATTCCTTTTGTTTTTGCTTCTAATTCTTGCAGTCAGTTTCAACCATCCCAAACCGAGAATTGCATGCTCTCATGTACCAAGCACATAATTTCCATTAGATTTAAAATAAATTGAAACAAACTCAAATCATACCTCATGGCTAGCTCATCAACCAGGTACACTTGCAATCATATTCACTTCCTATCACACAATTTAAACCAGTTGTTTGATTAAACCATCAAGTATAAACATATCATATCTAGCTAGCTCAAAATGCAACCATCATAAATCACATGAAATCATCATAAAGCATAATCATAAATCACATGTAACCATCATAATTTAGAATCACATATCACATGCATAATAAGATTCAAATAAAATATCGATACTTATCCTACATCGGTCTGTAATTTTTCCTTTAATCTTTCTGTACACACTCCGGATCGGTTGCCACACCTAGCAAGCACCCAATGCCCTTGTTTCTCTTTACTCACGTACACATACACATAGTGTACATCACAACACATACCTCCACACTAGGCCTACAACACCACACAATGCATACACCCACATCCGGCACAAAACATAACACATACATCTACACTTGATGTAAAACACAACACATACACCTACACCTACACCAACATACAACATATACATCTACACCCATTGTACGATAAAACACAATACATATGCCTACACCGGCATATAACACATACACCTACACCTTATGTACAATACAACCCAATACATATACATATGCGCACACAAAGTGCAACACAATGAGTACACACGTCACGATACCACAACTACACCATGCACATACATAGTACCGCATGCCCACAACACAACTTGTACAACATGCACACAATACCACATGTATACCAGTACCATATGCATAACATGTACACAGTACCAAATGTACACACACTACCTGCACAACATGTGCACCACATCACATGTACACAACACCACATACACAACATGTACACGACACCATATGTACATAGCACCACATGCACGACATGTACATGACACCATGTGCACACAAAACCACATGTATAACCTGTACACAACACCACATGCACACAACACCATGTGTACAATCGTGCACAAAACACCAAACTTAACATAGCCCCATATGTACATCATGTACACAACACCATATGTACATATCATTGCATATTCAACATGTACATAACACCATACGTACACAACACCTCATATCCAACATGCGCACAACACTGCATATCCAACATGTACATAGCACCATCTATACTTGGCACTACATGTGCAACATCATATATACAACAGGAATACAACATCATATGTACACAATACTACATATGCAACATTACACATCACCATAGGTACAATCACTAAATATGCAACATGCACAACATATACACAGCAAAAGAATTGTACATCCATAGACCACACACTGACCCCATAATAAACCTTGCTTCTAGTGTCTTTCCACTACCCATGCTTATCTTAGCATGTCGCAGATCACACTACTTTCACTTCACTGATGTACCCGTCAACCTTACCTGTCTATAACATAACATAGGCATAGTACAAGCATATAATATCAAATCACACCCACAGGATACTAACCTTGTTTATCTGTAAGGCTACTCTACCACTTGATTCCTCATAGCCAGGAACCTCTTCATGCCATTCATCAGCATAAGTAATCATTCCTCCACAAGGACGATCCTTGAAAACCTGGTCATACAATGACATAGATACATAGATACATACACATATATATAATCATTGGCATAAAATAATCATGATCCTGTCAAAAAATGCCATACATGCATACATATACATATAAACTATCAACATAAAACCATCAAGATCCATGAAGACCCTATCAATAAACGACATACATACATACATACATGTATACATATATAAACATCATCATAATTATGATCACAACATGATTACCATATATCATAAGGTTTAGGTTGAGAGAAAGTCATTTATCCATGCAAAACATGCATAATATTGAGAACAATAGTTCCCAACATAGCTAAGGTATCTGATATCTCATATCCATTTACTTTACCTTACCTGATTACTTTTCTTATGACTGTACTGCCACCATCCATTCACCACAATGGATCCATCCATTCCAATTGGATGTCATATTCTTACCTTTCGTTGTGCTTACTCATGCACTGAGCCTCATTCGTCTCTTACATTTCTTGTTGGGTACCAAAAAGCTCTCGTTGAGCTCCATCAAATTCCTCTTTCCCAACCAATTCCCAAAACTCAAAACATAAAATACAACGACAAGAACAAGAAACAAACAAGAAGAAAACTAGCAAAACCAATAGCAATAAGACACTAAAAACAAAGTGGCATAGCTATGCACCAAACATAAACGAAACCAAAAATCAAGCTCAACAAATCACAAAGGACCACAAACACAAGGCTAACTACAGACACCATGACTCAATCCCTATGGTTCTCAACGCCTCCAAGTGAAAGCTCAACTCGAGCCTTCATTAAGATTTCATGGAAAACTCTTTGTCATGCAATCCCTTGCATCATACTGGCATAAACACATAATTGTCATTGCATAAATAAATATAAAAATATACCAGTTATCTTGCCTTGCTACAATTGATTTTTACCATATGCTATCACATCACCCTACTTATACTCAATTACATATCAACTATCTCAACACATAGTGTGTTAGTGAAACCATATCAAAACACAAGCATTCCTTCATGAAATCTTATAGATGCAAACTCATATCATAAAACTAATAAAACAAGAAAACAATATATAGACGACATCAAGTACAAAGAAGGCGACATACACAAGCTCATACCTTAATGCCTCTCGGGGGAGGCTATTTTGTCTACACAATCAATCTAGATTAGCACAATATAACTTCACAACACATCAACTCAACCCTAAATAAGGTCATGATATCCATAATAGTAACTATCTCACATGTTCACATCATAAGCTCATAAACGGATGTCATTCATGCATAGAAAACACATATGCACAGTTAGTGTAGACATAATACAACACATTATCAAAATTAGGTCGACTCATGCCTGAATGTCATAACCCTAAACATATGCATGGCCCAATACAAATTAGCATAATGCATATAACATCAAGATGTTTACGAAATAACCCTAATCATCAAGTTACTAACATGTACCAACAAAAATTTAACCTATAATGTACTCATCAACAACATATCACATAATCATCAAGTTATCTAATAATAAAAAAACAATAGCAATGCTTACAACCATAGATTACTATCATTCATGGCTATCTGACACATGTGCATATAACTACACTAATAAACTAGCATCTATAATGTATGTAACCATAACATCAACAAAATGAAAGGCATATACATAACCATAAGCACATGAATACACTGATCAACTAGTATTTATCACATATGCACCCATAATAACCATAGAATGACAAACATATAAGTAACCCTAATGCTTACAACAACCATGGATCACATACCTGCATGCCAAACATACAAACTTGTATGACAATATTCTCTTGCCTCGAGGTCCAATGTTGCAACTTCACTTTAATGATCTGCATTTCCTACTCTATCTCAACCAAAAAATTAGCATCATAACATACCAATATCATGATGATGACCTAATTGCATAAAATGACCTTAAGCACAACAACCTCAATCAAACCAATGCAAACTTGACCATATGCACCCACTTGACATGTATAACCAATCATGGATGACCAATGCATGTCCCACATATCGCATCACATAAGCAAGCATACATGGACAACACACATTGGTCATGATTGTGTGTTGTCCATGTATGCTTGCTTATATGAATTGACATGTATGCATGACAAACACACACAACCCAAGGAGAGCGCAACCATGCTCTGATACCACTCTGTAACACCCTCTTCCCACATCTACCCAAGTAACCAGACAACTGGAGTAAACATGTGACAAGAGGCTACTAATATGAGATTCAACCTCCTAGATGACCTTAAGGAAGTGGAACCAATGGAAACACCAAAAACACACCTTAAACTACAACATTGGCATCCCCAAGAGGTAACCTAACCTCCCAGGGCCTTGTTCCCTTAGGGGGGACTGATTTTTATCCCCTTTGAGGCTGAGTAGCAGGCTTGTAAGGGAAAGGGAGCGGCTCTAGACCCTATATCCATGGGCTAGCCTTGGCAAGGTAGCGGCTTGGGACTAAACAACAATTTTCCACCTATGTCTTCGACATTTGTGCCACATTTCCAGCCCCTGAGCCTAGGTCACTGCCCAAAACTTCTTGTAACTTCAGGAGAGGGTGTTGAAATAAACATATGGAAGAAATCACATCATCAAGAACTCATCCAACCTCACCTAGCCATGGCAGGAATTTCATCAAACATGTCACAAACATAGCATCTACAGGTATAAACAACATAAATAAACATAGGGGTCTAACACTTATATCAGAATCGCTAAGAAGCATTTCGCCCTCACATATTAATCTGCAATACAATCTATTTTACCATAGATACATTGTATATTCATTTACAGGAAAAAATATGGATAGAGCCATATACCATCACTGATAAAATACAAGCTTATAACCAACATAATAGAAACAGAAATACCATGGATTTGACATCAATGAAATATAAATAATAACCAGTACATTTTCATACCAAACACCACAAGAATGTTCTCTTCATTATTGAATGTAAAACCAATCGAAGATGGGACTTCCAAGTTCCACCAAACCATAGATTGGCTGAGCCAAATCTACTTCAGCCAATCACCCCTGTGCCATATTCCAATCATGAATATGGGACTCATAACCAACTGAAAAATAACCAAACAAGCATGAATGCTACCGGAGTTCTCCACCTACACTGTGAAGAATTTGAGTGCCTCATATTCTCTCAGGATTTACTGTAACCCACAGTCTGATCCAAGGGTCATTAAGCCCTACACTGAGATCATCTGTCCAGGCTTTACCATACATCTCATCTCGGGACTACTAGGCCCAACTAAGAGAAATCCACCCCTTGTATTTACCATATATCTTGTCATTTATCGGCAAGGATTCCTAGGCCCACCAAGGCACATAATATGGCTTTAATGCAACCCACAGTCTGGCTCAGGGGTTACTAGGCTAGTGGCTTTACCATGATCCAGAGTCTAGTTCAGGGACCACTAGGCCATGTGTTTTTTATTTCAAAGATCCACCCCACTCAGCTTCGAATCCAATCCGGCCATCCAGCTCAACCGAAGTATGAGAACCCATCTCATCAAAGCTATGCATAAATGGAAAGGATAGATTGAAAACACTGTCACACCTGGAAAAACCCATGCCAAGACAACAAATAACCACATTCAATACCATGCATGCCAAATATAGCAAGGAAAATACACATGCAAACTGATACCTGCCAAGAATCTTGTTGTAGTTGCTTGATTCCTGCTCCTCTTTGCTTGCTTCCTCCTTTTCTTTCTTTCTTGCCTTTCTTGGTCAAATTATAAAGTGCTCCAAAAAACTCTAAGTGTCCAAGAGAATGAGAGGGAATAATAACAGAAAATTCTTTCCAACTGGTCCTCAGCATCCTTTTTATCATTGATGCCTTTAATTTCTTCATTTTCCATAATTTTCCTTCATTTTCCTCCTCACATGCAACCTGTGACCTTTCAACTTCATTTTTTCCTAGTTTCCATTATATTCGTAAATTAATGTGCCAAAAAATCCAATTTTCCTTTCCAAAGCCTTTGCCTTTGCCTTTTCCAATTTCCTTATCCATATTAACCGAAAATGAACACCCACTAAGATTTTTTGCCCAACATTCAGCTTGGAATAAGTGTCCCATCAACTGAGGTTATTATTTTTAACTTTATTACATGGAATTTTCACAAGGGATGTTACAGGATTTTTTAATACCACATTTGACTTGCTTGTTCCCCACTCATGCAGAGATGAAGATGAACTTGGACCACATTGCCCAACCAGCCACTTGCTTGCACCATACACTTGGAATTTGACCCAGGGCCCAAATGGGTTTTTGTCTCACCTAGGGATACATGTGAGGGCTTGTATCATCATTATAGCCCTCATGGATGGAGACACCCATGATACCATTCACTCTAATCCACAACTACTTTGGAGCACCATAGATGTTTGCTTGGAAACAAAGGGGGCAACCTCGTGGTCATGTTCTTGAGAGTCTTCTTCTTCATTTTGGCACATGAGGGACATATATTTGCCTTCGAACAACCCTTTGCACTATGTTTATATCATTTTGACCTCATTAGGAAGGATTTTTTTGGACTTTTGAGCTATTTGGTGGGCTTTCCACCAATTATATTATTATTTTCCACATTAGAGTTGTTTTTAGGGGCTCATTAGGCTAATTAGACCCATTCAAACTATTGGAGGCCCATATAAATTAGAGAGGAGCCTCATTTTTTGAACATCATCACCTGGATTTCGATTTCCCTTGTAAAAAGAACTCGTACCTACAATTTTGGACGAAATTTGGATGTTGGGATGCACTTTGACATTTGGAAAGTTTTCACTATATTTTCTTGGAGCTTCCCTTTCCAATGTTAATGGATGGATATACTCTCTTGTAAGTGCTTTTGATGTTATATTTTACCTTGTTTAATGTCTAATGTATGGAATTTCATTTCATGATGATTAATGTGCTCTAATTCAATAGGAATTTGTGATAGCATTAAAATTGTTTGAAGAATTGCATGCATTACTCATAGGAAATAATGAAAGAGCATTCCTAGAGGTCAATCTTATGTGTTTCATCCTTGAAACTCCATTAAACATTGTCATCAGAGTATAAAATCCTTTTGTAGTTGGTTGCTGCCTCCATTAGGGCTAGCATAGTTGCATAGGTCTCCTTGATAGACCAAAAATCATCAAATCAAAGTAAGCCTTGACTCCATATTCCCCAAAGGCAGACACTAGTTTAGAAATATTTGGTGATCATATAAACTCATGAAATATCATTGTTTTCACCTCCTTTTCTCCTCATTCTTCGCCCCTTAAAAAACATGTAGGCCCTCTAAGGCTTGGTGTGAAATCCCTTAGAGTGAGATCTTTCAAAAATAATCCAAATGTCTCCTATGCTGGTGTTTTGATGCAGGGGCATTAGACACTAGCCAGCAATGTAGGAGGTTTTGTCCACATGTTGTGGCTGGGGGGGTTCAAATTCATCGAATTGTAACAGCTAGGTGTCAATACCTCAGCTGACCATTTCACTTAGAGTAGTTAGAGTTGTAGAACTCAAACAGTTTCAGTTAGTGAATTTGTAATATCCCCAATGGAAAATAACCAGTAATACCCAGAAAAACAACAAGCAGCTATATAGAACAAAATGCCGGAACTAGGAAATGGAACAAATACACATAAAATGCCAGAACATTAAGCCATTTTATTAATCTGAGAATATATGTATATGGGTACAAGATAATCAGAATGAGTGCACCTATCCTTGCCCTAGGCAAGTGGAGACTCTCTTAGAAGAAGAAATGGCTGCAACAGAGACTGCGTCCTAGCTGACTGGAGGAACTACCGTGGAAAACTGCTGCTGCACTGCACTGGAACTAGGGGCTGATCCCCTCACTGAAATGAGCTGAAAACTGGAAGGATAGCTGAACTCAACCCTCCGGACAAAACCCAGAAATCGTGAAGCAAATGCTCCACCTCCGAAAATGCACCAAATAAACCCTCTCCAGAGAAAACGATGTCTCTCCCAGTGACAGCGCAGAAGCCCAAGAGAACGCTGGGAAAAAGGGCTGAAACCACCTGCAAATCCTCCGGATGAAATAGCAAAACTCCTCAGGGCTGGAAACGCTGAAATCACTGCCAAATCCCCACACAACAACCCTGCTCAATAAAACTGCGTCCTCCCTAGCTGGGACTGCGTCCTCTCTCCTAGACTGCGCAGTCACAAAAAGGGCAACTCCTCTGCAAAACGTCCACCAGAAAACCACTGCAAATCACCACTGAAACTGCAGGAAAAACCTTGCTCGAGCAGGCACTCGAAGTCCCCCGGAGCCAAGGGTGAGATCTCCGACCGAAGACACTCAGTTTGCACTAAACAGTGCTGCAGACCGACTAAACAACCGGCGTGCTGAAGTAGACAGAAGTCTAGCTCTCAATATCAATATCATATCAACAATGCCAAATGGAGTGAAAACCCCACCTTATATAATGCTAGCTCCCTCCAAAAACCCTAACTGCGTCCTTCACCCTCCTTGACCTGCGCAGTCACCCTTGGGTCAGCGTGAGGCCTCCTCATGTGCGTGTGGACCCCCAAGGTCACCCCTTTAAGTTACAACGTCCATCAACTAGGAAAGCACTTTATTTTATAAAGTGAGATGACCCTCCTTATTTCTCACTTTATTTATTATTTTTAGCTAAAGCGGCAAAATTAAACAAAAATGAAATATTCCAATTAGCAATGCTAATTAGGAATATTACAGAATTATTGTAATTAGACCTTTGAATTCTAGAACGGTCCTCTCAGAAGAACCGAAGAGTCATATGTTTGTGTATATAAATGTAATCCCTCGGATGTATATGAGGGGGGAGAAAAGGAAGGGAGGAATAGAGAGATTCTGCAATAAACTCTGTGTGTTACAATTATTTCCAGTTAAATGATTTCAAGCCCTTTTGCCATCGGATTGACTCGAACCTCTATCTGTGAAGAGATTGTTTAATTGCGAAACAATTGAATTACGTGCATATATAATTACTGGTTTGAACTACTGTGTGGATTCCGCGTTCCCTGCTAATTGATTCCCTCAAGTAGTTCGAACAGGCTCTGTCGAATAAATCCCCACTTACAGAAGAGGTCTGCGTAAAACCTGGTCGTTGAACTTTGTTTACTAAAAATCCCACTTAATAAAGAGATTATGTTTGTTCGTTGTTAATTAGAATTTCCAACCCGAGTAGTAAACCTGAGTTAAGGCAGACGAAGGAGCGCGCAACCCCGAATGAACCTTGGTTAGTCATTGTAAAAAAAACCATGAGCGGATTTGAGGAGGCGGATTGCCCATATTGCACCGCTTTTGGTGTGCAAGCGGTATTTCCCGGTCACGGAGCGATTCCATAGAGTTGTCGACGCGTGGCAAGGTGGACCCCCAGAAAACCACCGTTCGGAGCGCGCCATCGCACATTAACGTTCGTACCAGGAGGCCGAGCGATATGCGTACGAGCCGTTGATTTGGGAGAGGGCCATCAAACGGTGATCGTTGGATAAAGACGCGTGGGAGATAACTGGTACAGTGCGTGCAATTGATTAGGCCATCGAGTGTAGAGGTGGGGCCCGGTGCGAGGGTTATTACACAGCGAATGGGTTTAATATAAGTTTCGAAGATTAAACATTGGCTATAAGGTTGGCGGAATAATATAAAGTTCGGAGATATTATATATATAAGCCGGGAATATAATATAACATTCAAAAGTTGCGAATATGTTTATTTGTCAATTTCTTTGAAATTGATAAATAAAATGAAAAGAAGATAAGAGCCACATGGGTAAACCAAGGGGAGCTGCTGACAAAGCCACGTCACAGTTGACCAGCTCTCCTTGGGGCGGACTTTCAGTATTGTTGTGTCATGTTTCCTCTAGGTCTCTTCCAATCTTGTCATCATTCTCATAGTTAGATTTCAAGATATTTGATGCCCTGGCTTTCAAACCAAGCAGCGGAAGCGTGGTGAACCTTCTGTTAATATTTCCACATCTGTAAATACCACTCCCGCATTTTCAGTTGATCCTATATTTGCAGATTATGTAAAAGACTCTATCCTTGCCACAAATTGGACAAACCTTGCACTTTCCAGTTTGGAAAAATATTTAAGAGACCGGCATAAATCCATAGAAGAAATGAATAACATTATAAAAGAGATGATGAATAGAATGTTGCAGAAGCAGGATTATGATTTGGTTTGTTTAAATGATAATATCAATACCTTAGCATAAAATGATAAGCATATAGCTGAAAGCCTAGATAAACTGAGAATATCCATAGACAAAAAAATCATTGATGCAGTTGTAGTGCATGGGAAAGAAATTGTTACAAACTCCAAATATCAAGAAACAAAGTTCTAAATGTTTCAATTCCATTGATTCATCGAAGAAAAGCCTCCTCCGATTCATATAAGTCCACTACTTTGTTTAGTGAGCCTTCTTCGTAGAATAGGTCATACACCTATTCCGTTTGTATCAGTTTGATAAAGCAGCCCTAGAAATTTAATTCCTAAGCCAGAATTTCTTATTCTTATTTTTTACACTCAAGCATTTTGGCCATTTAAATCAAACCCCATAATTCCCCTCCTAGTTCTTCAACTAGTCTCCCAACTAGTTCCTATCTCAAGTAGCAAGGGAGGAGGAACGTATAAAAGAGGAAGAATCAATAGGAAAATCACAGGATGAGAAACAAAAGAAGATACGGGTCCGCATTAAAGATTGAAATAGAAGAGGAAGAACCTCTTTGTGAAAACTTGAGGAATATGTGCATTTCTCTCCTCAGACACAATTCAATTTGGCATCCCGAAGACAATACCCCATGCAACCATATCTGATCCATGGATTCTACATTTTACCTACCCATGATAGAAGAGATTTAATGAAATTTAATATCATAAGGATTGTTTTTTCAGATTTCCTCCACTTATTCGTGGAATATTGATAATTGACGCAGTTTTGTCAATAATGCATTCTATGTTGTGGCCCCATTAATTCTACTAAAGAATTATTGGTGGTTTTAGCGATCTTTAGATTCTTGGTTGAAAGTCGAAACATTAAAAGATCCTACTGCTACATGGGAAAATCACAAGCTCGAACGCAAATGGCACGCATATATGGATTCAACAAATATCATCGCCGCAAATAATATGATTGGTTTCTGACAGCATATCAAGTGAATCTCATTATTTACACAATAATGATTTGATCAAGAATACTGTTGCTATGAAACCTATAATATGTGCAAGATTTGATGAATACTTTTAATGATTTTTCACACTGTTTTAAATTACATCGATTTCCACATGGGCTCTCAATAGTTATGCCAAGAAAAACTCATTCTTATCTAAGTGAAAGAAATATTCAGCATTATGGGTTTCACAAGCCATAGTTTGCCGGGCCCGGGAAAGATTGGTGATTACATTAGCGGTCAAAGCCATGGTACAGGCTCTTTGAAAATGAAGATTGCTCGAAAGAAAATAAATTCCCATGGCTATCGGGAACAATTGTGCAAATGATGGATCTTCGCCCCAAAAATTCGGGGGGGAGGAGAACGAGTAAGAAGAAAGTATTCTTCAAAGAATTTTCAGCAAAAGAATCATTCATCGAGAAAAACCCCAAAGATTATAAAGATCATTGTTTATATTCCAAAAAGAAATATTAAACAAGAAGACATGAAAGAAAGGACATATTTTCAAATTGTCCAGATCTAGAAAAAGACAAGAAGAAAGGAAAACCAGATAAAGGTAAAAAGAAATTTTTCTACAGAAACCAATCTGGTAAGGTAAATTATATGAATTTTCCTGATAGCTATGATGAATTAACTAGTGAAGAAGAATCAGATAATGTAAATAGGTTTGATTCTAATACTTCTGACTCTGATGAAGAATACTGCAATGATCCACATTATGAAGAATGTTTTAAAGATGATTGTGATTGCAGTGATCCGGATGTTTGTCAATGTCATTCAATAAATATGATGAAGCAATCAGAGGCAAATGAACAAACAAGAAATTTGTTCACTCAAATGATGGCAGCCACAGACCCCCAGCTGAAAGACATGTATAAAGAATTGTTGCTTAAGAAATTTAACTCCAGACCACCAAATCAGAATAATCCTAATAGAGGATATGTGCCACCAGCCTCTCTTTTTTCAGTTGAAGCTTTAACAAGACAATTCAGGCAAGAAGACTTTGGAGAAGACCTTCCACAGACATTGACCAGTATTCACAAAGAAATCAAAGAACTGAGAAAGACAGTAAAAGAGAATAGGAGACTTTGTATTGAAATTCATCCGGACTGTCAGCTCAGAAAGATAAAGGTTGAAAATGAACCAGGATCCAGTTCGGCCCAGCCTGTTTTCTCAGGACAAACACAAAATTACATCTACCATCAGAAGCCCTTTAAAGGAGTAGAAATTCATGAGCATCATTCTGATGAAGAAACATAAGATGATCGAAGTGGTTTAGGCTGCAATCAAATTACTGGAGATGTAATGTTGTGTATCAAATTAAAGGTAAGAATCGGTTCAAAAATTGAATATTGGAAAGTCCTTATGGATATTGGTTCCAGACTTAATATTGTAAGTGATACAGTGATAGAATCTCATCTCAGAAGACCTACTAGTTGTCCAAAAGTCACAACAGCCAGTGGTGATATTAGAACGACTTCAGAAGCCTCAGTTGATATTTTTCTAACAGATTCAATCAGAATCAAAGTTGTTTGTCCCATTGTTACAGGTATAGATTGTGCAATGTACCTAGGGACACCTTTCTTTCAGAATTTCCAAAAACATGGAGCAAAGTTTGACCTGCATAAAAGGAGATTTGGCTACTTTTTGGAGCTATAAGGTAAAGAATTATTTTTCCCTTTCATCAATTCTAGTCCTCCTAACAGAATAAAGAGGATTGAAAGATTGGAAAATCTATTAGCAAAAATGGAAAATAAAAAGGAAATTCTCAGAATTGATGAAAATCTTGAACAAGGGAAATTTGATAAAGAAATAGTCAATCTCAAGAATAAATTTTTAGAATGTTGTTCGGAGGACCCCAATGCTTTTTGGCATGTGCACAAGCATGAAGTGGAGCTACCATTGAAGAAATATTTTAATGGGAAACTCAGAAGATCAAAAGCCATCCCAATGAACCAAGAACAAATGATTCTCTGCAAGAAAGAGATCAAGGATCTCTTACAAAAGGGGCTGATCAGAAAAATCCCTAAAGGCCATTTTCAGTGGAATATAATGCCTTTCAAACTGATAAATTCTCCTTCAGCCTTCTAGCACATCATGGATGAAACCTTTGAAGGTATGGAAGATTTCCTTAAGAAGTACACTGATGACATTTTGGTTCATTCAGAAGATATTCCTGCTCACATAAAACATTTGAAGTTGAAATTCATCAATGTAATTCTTAAGGAAATCTTCCATACCTTCAAAGGTTTCATCCATGATGCGCTGGAAGGCTGAAGGAGCATTTATCAGTCCGAAAGGCATTATATTCCACTCAAAATGGCCTTCATGGATTTTTCTGATCGGCCCCTTTTGTAAGAGATCCTTGATCTCTTTCTTGCAGAGAATAATTTGTTCCTGGTTCAATGGGATGGCTTTTGATCTTCTGAGCTTCCCATTAAAATCTTTCTTCAATGTTATCTCCACTTCATGCTTGTGCACATGCCAAAAAGCATTGGGGTCCTCCGAACAACATTCTAAAAATTTATTCTTGAGATTGACTATTTCTTTATCAAATTTCCCTTGTTCAAGATTTTCATCAATTCTAAGAATTTCCTTTTTCTTTTCCATTTTTACTAATAGATTTTCCAATCTTTCAATCCTCTTTATTATGTTAGGAGAACTAGAATTGATGAAAGGGAAAAATAATTCTTTACCTTCTAGCTCCAAAAAGTAGCCAAATCTCCTTGTATGCAGGTCAAACTTTGCTCCATGTTTTTGGAAATTCTGAAAAAAAGGTGTCCCTAGGTACATTGCACAATCCATACCTGTAACAATGGGACAAACAACTTTTATTCCGATTGAATCTGTCAGAAAAATATCAACTGAGGCTTCTGAAGTCGTTCTAATATCACCACTGGCTGTTGTGACTTTTGGACAACTAGTAGGTCTTCTGAGATGAGATTCTATCACTGTATCACTTACAATATTAAGTCTGGAACCAGTATCCATAAGGACTTTCCAATATTCAATTTTTGAACCGATTCTTACCTTTAATTTGATATAGTACATTACATCTCCAGTAATTTGATTGCAACCTAAACCACTTCGATCATCTTCTTTTTCTTCATAAGAATGATGCTCATGAATTTCTACTCCTTTAAAGGGATTCTGATGGTAGATGTAATTTTGTGTTTGTCCTGAGAAAACAGGCTGGGCTGAACTGGATCCTGGTTCATTTTCAACCTTTATCTTTCTGAGCTGACAGTCCTGATGACTTTCAATACAAAGTCTCCTATTCTCTTTTACTGTCTTTCTCAATTCTTTGATTGCTTTGTGAATACTGGGCAATGTCTGTGGAAGGTCTTCTCCAAATTCTTCTTGCCTAAATTGTCTTGTTAAAGCTTCAACTGAAAAAAGAGAGGCTGGTGGCACATATCCTCTGTTAGGATTATTCTGATTTGGTGGTCTGGAGTTAAATTTCTTAAGCAATAATTATTTATACATGTCTTTCAGCTGGGGGTCTGTGGCTGCCATCATTTGAGTGAACAAATTTCTTGTTTGTTCATCTGCCTCTGATTGCTTCATCATATTTATCGAATGACATTGACAAACATCTGGATCACTGCAATCACAATCATCTTTAAAACATTCTTCACAATGTGGATCATTGCAGTTTTCTTCATCAGAGTCAGAAGTATCAAAATCAAACCTATTTACATTATCTGATTCTTCTTCACTAGTTAATTAATCACAGCTATCAGTCAAATTCATATAATTTACCTTACCAGATTGGTTTCTGTAGAAAAATTTCTTTTTACCTTTATCTGGTTTTCCTTTCTTCTTGTCTTTTTCTAGATCTGGACAATTTTGGGAAATATGTCCTTTCTTTCCGCAGTGGTAACATTTAACTTATTTCTTTCTAGAATATAGCTGTGTTCTTTTATAATATTTGGGTTTTTTCTGATGAATGATTCTTTTGCCTGAAAATTTCTTTGAAGAATACTTTTTCTTCTTACTTTGTTCCCTCCCCTCTGAATTTTTTGGGGCAGAAAGATTCCATTGTTTGCACAATTGTTGATAGCCATGGGGCTTTTTGGGATTTTTTGTTGCTCGAGCAATCTTCATTTGCGAGCAGAGCTCAAAAATTATGGCTTTGACTGCTTGCCTGATTACACCAAATTTGTAATCACCAATCTTTCCTGGCAGCTTGGTGACTATGGCTTGTGAAACCCATAATGGTAAAGAAGATATGAATATTTCTTTCCACTTAGATTCAAGAATGAGTTTAGGAGACAGAGTGTGCAATCGATGTAAGAAATCATTAAATTATTCATCAAAATGCTGCATATTATAGAGTTTCATAGCAACCAGAGTGATAGCAGTCAAATCATTATTGATTTGTGGGAAACCAATGAAGTTCATAGTGATGCCATAGAGTAAACAACCAATCATATTATTTATAGGCAGCGATGTTTTTGGATCCATATATACAGTGCCATCTGCATTCAGAACTTGTGAATTTTCCCATGTAGCTAACAGAGTAGGATCTTTTAATGTTTCAAATTTCAACCAAGAATCTAAAGATCCTTCAAAACCACCAATAATTCTTCTGGTAGAATTAATGGGGCCAATATCATCAGCTAAATAAGTTCTGTAACAAACAAGAATAGAATGCATTACTGACAAAACTTCTGCTTCATTGCAATTATCAATATTCCACGAATAAGTGGAGGATGCAGACCAATCCTTATGATATTCAGCTTTCATTAAATGTCTTCTATCTGGGGCAGGGGACCAGGTAGAATTCCATGTGGATCTGGATGTGGTTGCATGGACTGTATTGTCTTCAGGGATGCCAAATTGAATTTTGTCCTGAGGAGAGAAATTTTGTACATATTCCTCAAGTTTTTCTAAAGAAGGTTCTTCCTCTTCTATTTCAATCTTGTGTAGACCCGTATCTTCTTTTTGTTTCTCATCATACCATTTTTCTATTGATTCTTCCTCTTTTATACGTTCCTCCTCTGCCTTTTGCTTCTTGATCCAATCTGTGAGAGAGGAACTAGTTGAAGAACTAGGTTGAGAGGAAGTTATGGGGTTTGATTTTAAATGGCCAAAATAACTGGGGGCAGCAAAAAGACTATAAGGATAAGAAATTCTTGGCTTAGGAAATTCAATTTCTACAGGCTGCTTTATCAAAATTGATACAAAACCAGATATGGTGTATGGCATCTACGAAGAAGGCTCACTAAACAAAGTAGTGGACTTATATGAATCAGAGGAAGGCTTCTTCTTCAATGAATCAATGGAATTGGAAACATTTAGAACTTGTTTCTTGATAATATCAAGACTGGAGTTTACCTTAAAAATTTCTTTCCCATGCACTACAGCTGCATCAATGATTTTTATGTCTGTGGATATTCTCAGTTCATCCAAGCTTTCAGCTATATGCTTATCATTTTCTGCTAAGGTATTGATATTATCATTTAAACAAACCAAAGCATAATCATGCTTCTGCAACATTCTATTCTTCATCTCTTTTAGAATGTTATTCATTTCTTCTATGGATTTATGCCGGTCTCTTAAATATTTATCCAAACTGGAAAGTGCAAGGTTTGTCTAGTTTGTGGCAAGGACAGAGTCTTTTACAGAATCCTCTATCTGGATGGGAAAAAGCTTAAAGATTTTTCCATCATTTTTTCTGATAACAAAATTTTTCCATGGAGGAAAATCATTGTCTGTCTCATAGATCTGACCATCAAAAAGTTCCCATTTATGATTCGCAAGGGAACTAGATCTAATCATATTTACTTGCAAACAATTGCAGATATCCCTTAGCAGTTTTTCTCCCTTTGTCCTTATGGCCTGCAAATCTCTAAGCAGATTGGGCTTGGATAGCATGTTCTGAATTTTAGGAGAAAATTCTGGAATCAAAAGTGGAGATGGAATAGTAACAGGATTTGATTCCATCTTGTCTGCTACAAAATTATCAACATATTGAATCCTTTTCTGTCTAGCCTGATTTAAGAAACTTTTCCTTAAGGATTCTTCTATCTGATTTGAGGAAGGGTAATACCATTCATAAAAAGAAATCCATTGGTTTCTGGATTTCATCCAACTTTTCCATTCCTCATTCTTCTGGTTGTTGAAGGTTTTTCTTTCTTCTTTAGGCAGCAGTCTAAGTTCTTCAACATACCTATTTTCAGATTTATGAGGTAAAATGTCCCAATTGAACATTTTCTTCTTCCATTGATCTTCAGGATCATATGGACTGATTCCTTTATAGATTTTCAAGAATGCAATAATTTCACTGTCTGAAGGAATATCTACAGGCTTCGGAATTTTATTTCTAGGATTCTTTCTGTATGATGGAATTTCTGATCCATCAACAAATCCTAAACCCTAGTGACTATTTTGTTGTGTAGACTATATAATTATTTCTTCATGAATGTTGAAGAAATGTGTCCTTGTATATCCCTCTTCAGACTTACTTTTGTTAGGACCAAAAGTAATCATATTTATTCTTCTTCTGTCTTCTTCAATGTTGCCATGTGGATTTGGGGGTTGTGAAGAGAATTGACAGAAGGTTTTTGAACAGTGAGGATGGTCACAGACAGCAGCTAAAGGGTTACTGGATGAAGCAATTTCGCTCAATACTAGTCTTTTTACAGTATCTACAAATATAGGATCAACTGAAAATGTGGGAGTGGTATTTACAGATGTGGAAATATTAACAGAAGGTCCACCACACTTAGCACGAGACTCTGGGAAAACAGTATGGACATTACCATCTCTGGTAGTAAATATTGTAGAAGAATTGACTGATGATGGGCGAGTAGGTTTTCTGATAGATTCCCATTTAGTAACCCATTCTGTGGGGGGGTTTAGTGCAGATCTGGGGATCATCTGGGGGGCTATGAGATTCATACCATAATCATGAGTAATCGGGGTAGTGAATTCTGACTGGGATGCTATAGATTTAACCATTGAAGGAGTGGTTTTTTTATATAATTTGACTACAGAGGACCACCAGATGGCTATATTTTTACTGTCATCATCAAAATCATCATAACTGTGAGTCTGTAAGCCTAGCATGAGAGAATTTATATCATTTGGATCTATTAATGCTATAGAGAAATCAGGGAAGCAGGACCATAAGCAAGGGTGCCTTGACAACCACCAATGAGAGCTTTAGGGAAAGTTCTCCATCTTCTATCAAAAACACATGAAAAGAAAGCAACATCTTGGCCTTTTCTGTGTAGAGGCTGAATACCAATTTGGACATGGCCAAAATGAGAAAAATTATAACCAGCTTTTCGGGCTGGTTTATAATGTTTAAAGAATGAAGGATATTATTATTGGAGGTGGTTTGCAGAACTTCCTCCTTAACCGTATATCTCCAGAACTGGGTGGAATCCAGTAATCCTAGATTCTTATAAACATTCTTAGGGTCAATTTTTGGAAGGGTCCAAGAGTCAGAAGCAACTGGTTCTGAGAATAAATTAATAGACCGATCAAGAACAATAGATTCATTAACATTAGAGTTTCTACGTTCTAGATTTGCTTCTTCTTGTTCCTTTAAGAGTTAATCAAATGATTTATCTCCAAACTCATGACGAGAACTAGATGCAGATAATGAATCAATCTTAGACTAGGAAAGACAGATAGAGCGGAAGACTTTGTAAACAATATATGCAGTTTCAGAGTAAAGACAGAAATCTGTAAAATGTTGTGTACCATTTTTATCAGCAACACGATCGCAAACAGATCAGTGTTTCGTGGCTCTTCTTGGAAAAGAGTTCTAATCTCCTAGTCTTCAATCGCCATCAACGCCATCCTCGGCTTAACAGGAAACAGACATTATCTAGACTCAAACAAACTCGGATGTTCCCAACAATATGCTCAAACGAAATGCAAGCTTGGCTCTGATACCATTTTATTACTGAGAGAAACTGGATGATATTACACAACAACAACAAGACTCAATCTTCCCTGAGATCGACTGTTGTGGCATTTAACAAATATATATCCTTGCATAGCAAGAGAAATCTGTAGGCTACTTGGCACACAAAGCAGACTCAGTATAAAGATCAAACAAGACTCAAATCCTAAAAGACCCCAGTTTTTTTGACTTTGATATTTCCTGAAGGCTTTTTCTTAACTACTTGTTGAAGCACATCATAGAAAATAATTTCATCTAAACTGCCTTGAACTTGGATGAGCCTATACTTTGGCATATATATAAACCCTAGGTCTAGTATATCCATCTATTTCAAGGGGTTTTTCGTGGAAATAATTTCTAGCTTCTCCAAAATCTTGCACCTTTATTTGAGCCTTTCGATTGAATGAGCCACCTTGCCTCACTTCAAAACTTATCCTATGAATATCTATCGCAAGTGAGGATATTGGGAATCCTCTCGTCGGTGAAAATTATAGAAGAGAAAGGGACATAGGCTATGGTGACAGTGAGCCTTTGTCCCATGTTGTTGGTGTGCCCTAGTAGTTGTCCCTTTAGGTTCCCCTTTAGGACCCATACTATTTTGTGCAACAATAGGTTTGTCATTAAGAAATAATGTGAACGTTGAAATTGAACTAGTTTAATTATGGTATCCTATTATATGGAAAAATAAGGCTCCCTTCAATTTGTTGCCTCATTCAAGATAATTTTCTTAGAAAAATTAGATATATACTAATTGGAGCCAAGCGTAAAATAATCACTTAAGAAGCACAATACTTCCTCAAAGGAAAAGGAGTTTGTGTACACGAGGGTTATACTTATATCATACTATATGGGTATGAAGGAATTCCTTTACTGCTTATTGCATTTGTTTGTGATAGATATTTTGTTGTTGGAGTCTATAAACAATATTGCTCATGCTCTATCCCTTTTGATAAAAAGAAGAAGTAGGAGTTTATTTCATTACCCTTTAATACATATGATGTTATTATAAATTATTCTTCTCACTCATATGAGGTATTTAAAACCCTCAAAGCATTCAACTTAAAGGAAGTTGAACCCATAAGAATATTTCACCTGAAAGGCATATTTTCATAACATTTAGCATTTATGAGGTACGATCATTTATTCACCATAATTGTATATGGAATAGGAGATAATGTCCCTAACATGCCAAAGAAAAAATAGGAATTTTCTACCTAAATCAGTGCAACTTCTAAATAAATACAAACTCAATCAAAGCATAAAGGGAAAAGTGCAAACAATGTATAGTGTTATTTTACTCCATGGGGATGTAAGATTTAGAAAAAGTAAACAAACATAGTTGAAGGAGAGAGTGATGATAAATTTTTTATAGGGGATGATGGTTAATAATGAACTTACATTGATCTTGTGAAAGCTCATGTTGATTCTTAGTAAACGAGTAAGAAAATTTCAAGCAAAAAGGGTTCTCAACAACATGAAGGCCCTACCGATATGGAAGTGGATAGTTCTACAAAACTTGATTAGGTAGAATTAAGGATATCCGAGAGTCAAAAAATAGCAGATGAATTATCTCATGAAGAGCCAACAATATTTAAAGAACAATATTTAACTAGCATGATGCCTAGTACAATAGGGAAGAAAGAAAAATGCAAATTAACAAATTTCACATTAAATATAAAAGGTAACAAAGAAATTAATACCAAAGGTGAAACATTTTATGGGTTGGACATACAAGACTCCTAAAACTACTCATGACTACAAGAGATGTTATTACCTACTCTGTCTCAAATAAATAGTTAGAGAACATAAGATTAAAGAGAAAGATAAATGAACTAGAGGAGACTTTAAGCTCTAGACATCCATTTATAACTCCATTAGCCATAATAACTCCTAATCAAACACCCCAAAATACACCCAATACTTCCAAAAAGATTAAAAAAAAAAAGAAACCAAGTTAATTAGTGAAGTAAGAATGTGTATCACAGAAAACATTAATAAGTGAATGAGCATTATTTTGAAATCCCGAGAAATCAGTTTACACTTACGAAATATTTCACAAAGGATTTCTTCTTTTATTGAATATTTGCATAAAGATTTAGAACATGATCAACATTTTCTTAAAACGATTTAAATACATTCATTGCATGGGTTTAAATTCTAAATAAATTCCAAAGAATTCAGCAAGGATTCCCATAAAGTATAAGGATAAATAAAATAAAAGCACAATGGTTTGCTACAATACAAGTATTACAAGACTCTATTGATAATTGTGTGAAAATGAATGATAAGAAAAGAAACACTTTCTTTAAACTGTTTAAAATCATTGAATGCCTTCAAGGGTTGCAATTAATAAGAGCTTCCATGCCAACACTTAAAGATCATTTAAAGCAAGAACTAAGCATAATAATAACATCATGGGAAAATATATTTGATAATAGGATTGAATTTCCAAAGGAGGAGATTAAAATTTGGTTAATTACTATTATTAATGATAATGATGACCAGTTGGAAATTATTTAAAAATTATGCTCATGTTTTAAATAAATCAAGGAATAAATCATTTTACTCAAGGTAAAGAATGATATTATAGAAATACAAAAACCCCATTTTAACCCCATTATATCTATGAAGTAAATTATCTTGAATTATAAGATATATTACTGATAGAAAAAGAAATCAAAGTGTAAGATTTGTGAACTTAATTTATGCCTTGAAAAGAAAACACAGAGGAATTTTAATGTTCCATGCATTTGATAAGAGATTGTTAGCCTTGTTATACCTTCTTATATCTCCACCCATGACCCAATACCACTTGCAGTCCTTTTGAAAAGGTATCAAATTATATATTCACTTCCTTAAAGAGACGAGTATAAGAAACAATATTGAAACTTATTCTAACCTTTTTATTTACTCAAAGATAGGATTGAGGCATATGTCACCCATAATGTACTCCTTTCACAAACTTTACTACCACCAATGATTCCCCCATGACCTAAATTATTGATAAGAGTAGTAATGTTAAAGGCATAAACTTCAAATAATTGTTTGATCCTAGTCCTCAAATAACTTTAATTTTTATAGCATAAGAATTAGATGAATGGACTATGATCCTAGCACCATAAAGAGATAGATTCACTTGATTGGTTCCATCAAAATACCCCAAAAAACTCATTTTCCAATATTTATAAGTTACTTGGGGGTTTTTGACTTTGCCTACCTCTTCGACACATGAGGAATAAAATGAACTTGTTCATAACATTTGAAAAAATATATGAATTTTTCTTTGAAAAATTTAGGTCCCTATATTACTAGTGTAGTCCCTTATTGTTGTTAGTGTAGCCCCCTTATTGTTATTGTTGTACCCGTGTAACCCCAATATTGCTATTATTGTGCCTTGCATTATTATTGTTAGGTCGGCTAGGATTATATTGTGACCCCATGGACTCCTATATAGAAAGTGGTTTTTTCATTTGTATAATCCAAGAATTGTTCATTTATATAATGTAAAGGAGGTTTCCCCCTCAAATTGGCTTATTTCTAAGGCGTTTATATCTCTTTTATTCTATTTTTGGAGCTGGTTTCATAACATTTCATATCAGAGTTTTGTATTCTATGGTTTCGCTGCTCCAAACAGGTCATTATGGAATTTTTGCTATAACATTTTTTCTACGAAGTTTCAAAATCTGAAATTTTTATAGAGAGAAGCAGAAATATTGAGGAACGTCGTGTAAAAATTTCAGATCTTGGTTCGCAATATTTTTGGAGATATGATCTGTAGATATTAGGGTTTTTTTAGGCTCCCAAATTTCACTTAAACAGGTCACGTGGAATTTTCACTATAATGTTTTTTCTACGAAGGTTCATAAGTTGAAATGTTTACAGAGTAAAACTGAAATCCTGAGAAACATTATGTAATAATTTCAGAGCTTGGTTTGTAGCATTTCTGTAGATATAATCTGTGGAAGTTAGGGCTTTTTCAGGCTCCCAAATTTCATCTTAAAGAGGTGACAGTGGGAAAATCGTCATAACTCTCTCTCTGAGCATCGGATTGGAATTCTATAAAAAATGTCCGCAAGTACACATACTTTATTTTCCTGTGTATTAATTTCAGAGCTGAAAAATGAAATACTGACATGTGGCATTCCGTACAAGTTCACTCTACTAAACAAAACCATAATTAGGTCAATGTGGGAGATTTGGCATAGCTTTGATTTAAAGAATCCAAATTAGATCCGACCTGTGGAATTTGAAAGAAGATTCAGAGGGCTACTACAGGACCAAATTTCAGATATTGAAGATCTGAAATCACAGAGATAATTCAGTTTCAATATCGAGCTCCTCAAAAGCAATAAAAAGGTGTGTATTTTTTTTTCGAATTGCATAAGCCTTGTTTGAAGAATCAGTTTGAATTGATTCCAAGGGAATATTGTAGAATAGATATCAGTATTGGGTTCTAAAATGCCCCCTAAAAAGAATTCAACACCCATGAAGCCTTCAAAAGGCTCTACTATGACTCGTGAAGACGAAGAAGTGCAACATGACATATCAAAATTACACGAGCACGTGCACCAAATTTCGCTCTCGCAAAGAGCAACAAAAAATGAAATAGAAGTTTTAAAGAAAGACGTGGAAGCTAAGATGGATGGTTTGAAAAAGGGCCTAGAAGCTAAGATGGATGGTTTAAATAATGGCAAGGAAGCTAAGATGGATGGCATGGAAGCTAGCATGGAAGCTAAGATAGATGACATGGAAGCTAAGATCGATGAAAAAATGGAAAACATAAAGAATGATCTAAAAGCGGACATGGCAGGTTTGATAAAGTTGATACAAGAAATGTTTCCTAATGGTGAAAATATTGTAGAGGAAACTCATGATGAGAACAAAACAAATGTTAATCATGATTTCATAAACTCTAATGTTGGAGGGAAGAACCACCATATTCCAAAAATGGATATGAGGAAGTTTGATGGCAAGGATCCCATAACATGGATACTACAGATGGAGCAATATTTTGATCTCAATAATGTGCAAAAAACACAAAAGGTATGCATTGCAACTTTACATTTAGAGAAAAATACATTTGTATTATACTGATGGCTTTTCTCTCGTAAAAAAATTGTCACTTGGTCATTTTTTACGGAAGAAATGATGGCACATTATGAGGATACAAAGAGAAACACCTTTTTAGCCACTTGATAAATCTCAAACAAAAGTGTTTAGTAGTGGAGCACATTGCGGACTTCCAAAAATTGAATATAAGGGTAACTCATATTCCAGAGGAACAAAGGATTGATGTCTTCATAGGGAATTTAAAGGATAACATCCAATATGAGGTTCACATTTTGGAACCTGATTCATTGGAGAAGGCATTCGGGTTGGCAAGAAAAATTGAATGTAAAATTACGACGACAAGGAAGCCTACCACTCACATCTATAAGGATGGAAGTGTTCCTACTCCTAGACTTCCACAACCTACAAGGTTGACACCACAACAATTGGAAGAAAAAAGAGAAAAAGGGCTTTGCTACAATTGTGATAGAAAATACACTAAAGGTCATAAGTGTGCCGAAAAGAAATTATTTTACATAGATTTTGAAGAGGAGAAAGAAAATAAACAAGAAACTTCAAAATAAGAGCATATACACAAAGAACCAACCCTAGAAGAAGAATAAATGTGTCCGACCATATCATGTAATGCATTGGCAGGAATTACCACTCCTAAAATTCTCAAGATAGAAGGACATGTCAAGACGAAAAAGGTAATAGTGTTGATTGATTCGGGTAGTACCCATAATTTTATTCATTGTAAGGTAGCCAAGGAATTGAATTGTTTCCTATACCCAGCACCAGATAGTCAAGTGATGGTTTGCAAATGGAGGAACTATAAATTGCTCTGGAAAATGTCATAATATCAAGCTAACCATGGGGGAATATGTATTGAATAGTCCAATGCTTTCCATTCCAATGGCAGGTGCTGATGTTGTACTGGGAGTACAATGGTTACAATCTTTGGGGACGATAACTTTTAATTTTCAAGAACTTTTCTTGATTTTTTTTTGGAAGGAAAGGAACTCAAATTACGGGGTATTGCAAGGAATCCAGGAAAGATAATAAGCTATAATGTCATGAAAAAGCTTCTAAAGAAAGAACAATGAGGCATAATTGCATAATTATTCTCACTATAAGTTCCAACATCAAAATCATCTATTTCTCCATATCTCCAAAAAGTCTTTGACAATCATTCCAAGGTGTTTGAAACTCCAAAAGGACTCCCACCTATTCATGATCATGATCATGCTATTCATTTGATTCCAGGAAGTGTTCCTCCAAACATCAGGCCTTATAGATATCCTTATGTCCAAAAGAGCGAAATTGAACATGTGATTGCAGAAACGTCAGAGGTTGGTATAATTCAACCTAGTCAAAGTTCTTTCTCTGCTCCAGTAGTATTGGTGCACAAGAAGGATGGATCATGGCGCATGTGTCTGAATTGTAGGGACCTCAATAAGCTCACTATTAAAGATAAATTTCCCATTCTTGTGATTGATGAATTATTGGATGAATTACATGGAGCAATTTATTTTTCCAAGTTGGATCTTCATTCAGGATATCATGAAATTAGAATGAATATTGAAGATATTCCGAAAACAAAATTTCGAACTCATGAAGGTCATTATGAATTTTTGGTCATGCCTTTTTGCCTTACAAATGCACCTTCTACATTTCAAGGGTTGATGAATTCAATTTTCAAACCCTTCCTTAGAAAATTTGTGCTAGTATTTTTTGATGATATACTAATCTACAACAAATCTTGGAAGGATCATGTTCAACATGTTGAAAGGGTGCTAAAACTATTGGACGAGAAATAATTATATGCAAAAACATCCAAATGTTTCTTTGGAGTACAAGAGGTGGAATATCTGGGTCATATTGTATCTCACAAGGGTGTTAAGGTATACCCTAACAAAATTAAAGCCATTAAGTAATGGAAAGTCCCCACAACCATAAATCAGTTGCAAGGATATCTCGGGTAAACAGGGTATTATCGCAATTTTGTTAAGAATTATGGGAGAATAGTAGCACCTCTAACAACATTATTGAAGAAAGATGCATTTTCATGGACTCCTGAAAAAACTAAGTCCTTTGAACATCTTAAAGAGGTAATGTGCCTAGCACTGGTCTTAGCTACACCAGACTTCACAAAAACCTTTATTGTGGAATGTGATGCCTCAGGAAATGGAATTGTTGTTGTTTTAATGCAAGAAGGAAGACCCATTGCTTTTGAAAGTCGTCCAATCAAAGGAAAGTATTTACAAAAAACTATTTATGATAAGGTAATGTTATCAATAGTACATGCACAAAATAAATGGCGACCTTACCTAATGGGAAGACACTTCAAGGTAAAAATTGATCATGATATTCTTACACACTTTTTGGAACAAAGAATATCTTCAGAAGAGAAATGAAAATGGGTCACAAAGATGTTGGATTATGACTTTGAAATCATCTACAAAAAAGGGAAGCTAAATTTTTTTGTAGATGCACTCTCAAGAAAGAATGAAGAGGTGGAATCATTGCTTTGTGTCATTTCTATTATCCAACTAGATTGGATAACCGAAGCAAGGGATGGATGGAGGAAGGATGAAGAAGTGTGGACACTCATTCAAGAGTTGGAGCAAGATCCTAGTACATATGATACATTTAGTTGGAAAAATGATTCCTTATGGTACAAAGATCACTTATATCTTTGTAAGAATTATCAACTAAAACAAAAGATTCTTTTGGAATTGCACACTTCTCCTTTAGGATTTTTAAAAACTTACCACAGGGTGAAGAAAGAATTTTTTGGGATGGCCTTAAATCTGATATTCAAAATTTTGTGGTTGAATGTTTGGTTTTCCAACAAATTAAAGTTGAGACAGTTAAGACCCCCGGGTATTCTACAACCTTTATCCATTCAAAGGCAACGTTGGGAGGAGATTTCAATGGATTTTATCACAGGTTTACCTAAGTTCAAAGGAAAGAGTGTCATCGTGGTGGTAGTTGATAGACTTACCAAGTATGCACACTTTTGTGCATTATCTCATCCATTTAAATCAAGTATAGTTTCTACTACATTTATGGAAACAATTCAAAAGATACATGGAAACCCAAATATTATTATAAGCAACAACGATCCCATTTTTACAGGAAATTTTTGGACGAAATTATTTTCTTGTTTGGGTACTCAACTAGCTCATAGCTCATCTTATCATCCTCAATCTGATGGTCAAACTAAGATAGTGAATAAATGTTTGGAAGGATATCTTCGTTGTTTTGTATCTGATAAACTAACATAGTGGGTCAAGTGGTTACCTCTCGTTGAATGATGGTATAACACTTCCTTCCATACTGCAGCAAAAATGACCCCATTCATGGCACTTTATGGATATCATCCATCGTCCATCACATCATCCTTAAAATAAAATTCCAAGGTTCAAGCAGTTGAAGATCACATCGAACATCAACAAAAAATTCGCCAACTCTTAAAGGATAACCTAAATTTGGCACAAAATCGAATGAAACAACAGGTAGATCAACATCGCAGCGAGAGAAGTTTTGATGTAGGAGACTGGGTATTTTTACGACTACAACCATACAAATAAATGTCCCTCAAGCAAGCTAAGAAAGATAATAAATTATCGCCAAAGTACTATGGTCCTTACAAGGTGTTGCAAAATATTGGTACTATGGCATACAAATTGGAGCTTCTTTCTTCGTCACGAGCGCATTCAATTTTCCATGTTTCATGCTTAAAGAAGGTTATAGGTGAAAATTTTCCAGTTCAAACAATATTGCCAGAACTTGATGAGGAAGGAAAAATCATATTGGAACTTGAAGCAGTCACGGAAACAAGAACTTGACAGCTACGAAATCGATCAGTTTCAAAGTATCTCATCAAGTGGAAGAACCTACCCACTGAAGATTCTACATGGAGGATGAGAATTTTATACAGAAGCACCCAGAGCTACCCAAGTGTTGAGGAAAACACTTTTTCTGAAGGAGAGGGGCATGTTAGGTCCCTTTATTACTAGTGTAGTCCCTTATTGTTGTTAGTGTTGTACCCATGTAACCCCAATATTGTTATTATTGTACCTTACATTATCATTGTTAGGTCGGTTAGGATTATATTGTGACCCCATGGACTCATATATATAGAAGGAGGTTTTTTCATTTGTATAATCCAAGAATTATTCATTTATGTAATGTAAAGGAGGTTTGCCCCTCGAAGTGGCTTATTTATAAGGCATTTATCTCTCTTTTCTTCTATTTTTGGAGCTAGTTTCATAACAGAAAATTTTAGAATTTGGTGCCAATGAAATTTCCTAAGAAATCATTAAAGTTAAATCCCTAATGATTTGAGATAATTTTTATTGAACCATGTCTCTAAACTAGGAGGCAACTAAATATCCATTCTTAATATCCTTAGTACCTTTTAACACTTCCAACTTTGACTAGATTGTCCTTGTGTACATACACCTAACCAATAAATGAAGAGTGGTCTCTAAATAATGCTTACAAAAGGCACACCTCCTAAGTCCTTGACAACCTCTCCTCTGAAGTGATTCCCAAGTCAAAATGTTCTTTTAGGGTAGCCACATAAAGGAGCAAGTCCTCATTTGAGCTCTAATCTTCCACAATGGTTTCCACCACCAAAATAACTTACCCTCACAAAACATTAGGCTTTGTAGCCTAGCATTGTAATGTACATTCCCAAGATAAGTTTTTTGGTTCACACTAACTATCTTCCTCATCTCTAATCCTTACATGAATTTTGAATAAATTATAGTATACTCTATCTATAATCCTTACATGACTTCTAAATAAGTTCCTAAGATACTTTGTCTCTATACTTGCATGACTTTTGAGTAAGTTCCTTATATACGATATCTATTATTCACCGAAATTTCCTTCTAAGCCTAAATGATTTTCATTCAACTGGCCTCAATGCCATACATTGGTGGTCATCATTGAATCAACAACATGTAATGAGGCATAATAAAAAGGAAAATAAATCATTAGACAATGTGAATGAATCCTCACATCCTATTGAAGGGTTTTCTTCAAATCTAACACTAGTTCCATTGCCTATCTTCAATGGAATTTAATTGCCTACAAAGAGAGGCCAATGTAAGAGATTTCTAAATTATTGAACCATTTTTGAAAAAATGTTAAAGTCTCCTTGATCATTCAATCATAAATAGAGGTTCAACATATTTTTGCTCCATCATTCACTTCTATGGACCCTTATAGTGATCAATCTCCTCAAACCTTTTGGCATCCAATTCTTTGTATGTTCTTGAACCCCAACCTCCTTCCTTTCAAACTTTAGTGTAATTCCACTTAGTCAAAAGTACTTTCTCTCTCTCTCTCTCTCTCAGACACACACACACATAGATAAAGTGAGAAAAATATTCTATTTATGTGTCCAGATGATAGATGAACCTTGTAAGTAGATAAAAGGTCGTAGTAACCATATTTTTTTTTTTTTTATGTTGAAAAAATCCAACCCTCCTGGTTTCAAGTTAATTATGTAATTAGCTTAGACACATGTCATTCGATAAGGCAATTTGTATGAAACAAATTTCCAATTAAAATTGGAAATTTGTTCCATACAAAATGTATTATCCTGTAACAACCCTCGTAAAAATCCATGTAAAAAATATATAATAACCTATTGAGGCCTCGAAATTCCATTGCAACAACATGGGGTGAAACCACCCGGTCCGGACCTTAGAGCAAGTCCTTTTCCGTTTGGTGTAGTGGCTTCAACTGGGGATAAAGGGACCAGTTTTCCATTAAGGATGATGAGGGTGTGTTTGTTTATAACATGCAAATGGAAAAAATGATTTAATCTATCATATGCAGTGAATAAATATATATTATACTATATACTTGAGAGTATTCATTCTTCAATGTGATATATAAAGATATCTTTCAACAATTGGTAATGAAAATTATTCAAAATTTGAAAGAGATGAAAATTATGTAAAAATAATTCTTTTGACAAAATAGTTTAATCAAAACAATTTCATAAGTTTGATCATATATGAGATAAGCAACCATAAATAAATATCAGTACAAAATTGCATTTAAAATTTACTTATGATAACAGCTTTCATATATAATACAAATAAAATATGATTGTCAATTCAAGAAGCAAAACTTAATATAACATGTAGAAATACCATATATATGAGGTTCTACTCATTCAAACTGACAGTAGTATTCTGATCCTCTTCACATTAAAGCAATTCAATGAGTACAATAGTGCAACTTCAGTTAAACAACTTTAATATTAAAAGAAAACAAACTCTATTCCATTAATTCATCAAGGCATTTCACAAACATACAGTAGTGCATTCCTTTGCAAATGTTTTTAACAAATTTCTAGACCTTTTTTACTACAGCTTTGTGATTTGGGCTATAGAAAACATCTAATGGAGGTATTTACTCAATTTTCAAAATGATTTCCTCTGTTGGGTAGGTCGGGATAATCTCTTGATCCTGATCTTCTGGTACCTGTTGTAGTGGCATTTTAGTTTCCACTATATTTTGGGTTTTCTCAAGCATTTGGAAACTTTTCGATCCTTCAGCATTAGGCTTTGGTGGTGGTGGTGTCTCTAGTGCTTTAGAAAACTTTTCCCATTATGTCTTTAAATCCTTTGCTTGAGGTTTAACTATCAACTCAGGTGTAGTCTGAACATCTTGAATTTCTTTTGAAGATGATTCAGCTCCATAAGTTTCCTCCTCAGTTTTCATATCAATTCCTTTAATTAATTTTTCAATAATATTCTCAGGGATTTCATCATTGTTCTCAGATTCATTATCAGAATGATATGAGCTTTGAGACTGATGTTGAGAGTGCTCTGAATCTCGAATTGACTTGTCCTATGATTCATCTTCTGAAATGTCTTTAGCTTCATCATCTAAACTGATGTTGGGAGTTGGTCTTTTGACATCTTCCATTTGTAACAAGTCCAATGGGACTGTTTCTAGCCTCTTGTTTTTGTATTCATGAAAAGCCTTAAGATAAGCCACACTAATATTATTTGATGTAGTCTTTAACACATCTACAAACTTCTCTACACCTTCAAATAAATCAACAAACAAATATTTTCCATTTGTGAATGGTCTGAGTTTAAGACTAGTGGTAAAATTTTGAACCACATTAGTTGGATCATATTGTCTTCCTGGCATTAAAGCTAGATTCAATGAAGTAATATTTAGAACTTCTTTAGCTGCATGACCTAGGTCAAAAAGGGGAAAAGTGTTGCACTGTATTGGGAAAGTAGGCCAAATGGCCTTCTTGGAATCTCTGAGTTACTTAGTTATACCGCTTACCAGAGTTTGGTATGCGATTTCCCTTGCCAAAATTTTATCTATGACGTAATAGGTTAGGAAATGGGGAGAAGACAGACTCCCAAAAACTCTGATATAGGTAAAAAAATTCTCACCAAACCATCGGGCTACAGGTAAAATATCAGCATTGGCTTCCTTGGAAATTTTGGGAATTCTCTCATTAAAAGTAATCTGATAAATAGGTAACATAACTCCATGGAAAATTTTGTAAAAAAATAAATGAAACTCAGACTCCTATAGGGCTTTATGATATATATGAATTGGGTCAGGGTCTTCACTTGTCCACTTCCAACCCATGATAGGAAAACTTGAGCAGAAACATATGGCGTCCATAATATATGTGCTCATATAGAAAGGGGGAATTGTCCTAGTGGAAAAGACTCTATTGGTTCTGTAATCCATGATAGTTTTGGACATGTTATTAGATAAAATATTTTCCCAATTCATAACTGTGGAATTGACGACTGCACTAATTAAAGGAACCCACTCAGTAGAGAATTTCATGGTATCAGTTCTACCAAATAGTCTACATAGCATTCCTGCTATGTAGACTATTGTTTGCAAGTCTTCAGCAGTGAATGAACCTATGTTCTCCAGCTTGGAATTTTTGAATGTTCTGTCTGAAATGTTGAGGTTATAAATGACCCATATCACATATCAATGTATGGTAAGATATTTGACCTTGCCACTATTCTACGGAGAAACAAGCATGTAACTTCAAAGTAAGACGATTCTGATGAAACTACCTCATTTGTTGTTACTATTTTCTTTAGTTCTCTTGGTTGTTCTCCTTCAAACAGGTTGTACATGAATTCCCATGAAGAACTCCCACTGTCCTTAATGCACATTATGTCTAAGAATAATAGAGGCATGTCTATAGTCTCAGAAATACAAGCTTGGGCAACTTCTTTGCCTTTCTTTGTCATTCCAGTTGATATTACTTCCTTAGGTAGTTTCTTGAATTCCAGGAAAAACAAGTAAATTCATATATGAGATGAGGAGAGACGAGAACAGAGAATAGAGTTAAATCATCATAAATCAAAATCTGGCACTTTAAATTTAAAACATGCTTCAAGTAAGATATCAATATTTGGAACCTTGTACCCATTGAATGTTGTTAATAACCCTTAATTCATTTATCAAATCACTTACATGCTTTACGCAATATGTCAAATCCAACGATCTAAGTCATTAGATATTATAACGAATTAATTGAATGAGAATAAGTTCAAGCGCTTGAATAATAAATTCTATAGCACAAATCACAACTTTTAGTAGATACCAATCATACATGTTTTCGTCGCCGATGAACTTGCGAAATGCGATCTACGCAAATCGCACATCGCAACTTGTTACGGTGGATATAAATTTTATTTGGTTTATTATTGCGGAACGTGATATGTGCTTAAAGACTCAAGGTATTTCGCTTTTACGGATTTATGGATACACTTCGTTGTTTGTTTATTGTCTCATCGGGTCCGACTCATCACAAATTCATTCGAAATGTTATAAGTTTCTTATTTAAAGGAGGCGCGACGCGATTTATACTTCAAGGATTTTTTTTAACTTTTCAACGGGGATTTTTATATAATTCAATAAAGGTTGAAGCGGTTTATTGCAATTTGCAAATCTTATATGTGTTTTAACTTTGTTTGGCTTGTAAGGTTTTCGATTTGCGCTAAGCTAAAATTAAATCAAAGTGAAAAGAAAAAGGCCTTTTATTTCTAAAGTTTAAGACTTAACGCTAAAACGAAAAATGCTTCTAAAATTCTATTTATTTTTTAAAGGGTACCCATTTATTATTAAAATAAATGGGGGGTGTTGTATAGTACAACATAATCACAGTTGATGGGAAACATATTCCAAGCTACGTGGTGGGAAAAACATCCTAGCGGGTGTTCATTTGATTTATTATGGCTAAGGAAATTGGAAAAGGCATTGGAAAGGCATGGGGCATTAATTGGCATTTTATTTATGAAAATAATGGAAAATAGGAGAAAAGGAATGTGAAAGGTCACATGTTGCATGTGAGGAGGAAAATGAAGGAAAATAATGGAAAATGAAGAAAATAGAGGCCTCATTAATAAAAGGGCTTCTGAGGATTAGTTGGTAAGATTTTGTGGGTTCAAGCTTTTGCTCAGTTTAGTTTTGGAGCTCTCTTCTATCCTCTCTCTTTCTCATACTCTTGGAACGTTAGAGTATTCTAGGAGCACTCTTGGAGAGTGTGGCATACTTGGTGATTTGGAGTAATAAGGAAAAGGAAGAGTAGGAAAGTGCAGGTGGACATCGGGATTAGTAGCTACAACGAGATTTGATTGTAGGTACCGAGTTGCATGTATGTTTTCATCCCTAGTTTTGGCATGTATGGGTATGCATGTGGATTTTCCTAACCTTACCATTTCCTAGACAACCATGGTATTGTGGGTTTATTTCCATTGATTTTTTTCTGGTTGTTTCTCATGATTCCATTAGCTGTGGGTTGAGTTATTAGTTCCTGGAAGCCTTGGTTGGACAAACGCTCTGGAAGCCCGACGGAAAACTGTGGTTTGAGTTACTAGTCCTAGAAGCCTTGGTTGGAAAAACGCTTTAAAAGCCCTAGGCAAGTTGAGTTACTAGTCTTGTAAGCCATGCAACATTTGGGGTTGAGTAACTAGTCCTCGAAGCCCTGGTTGGAATAAACACTCTAGGGACTTAGAATAGCTTGGATAAATATCAATATGTGATGGTTAGTGATGTCTGACTGTGAGTGAGGTGGAATCATTGGTTTTGGGGTTGAGACGATTTGGTCTCTGGAGCCCTAGTTTGGTGTTGATTGATGTGTTTGATAAAGTCCCAAATTCATGCTTGGAATATGGCACGAGGGTGATTGGATGAAGTGAGACTTCGCTCAGCCAATCTATGTTTGGGTGGAACGTGGAAGTCCCATCTTCGATTGGTTTTTACATTCAAATATGAAGATCTCATTCCCTTGGTATTTGGTATGAAAATGTACTAGTTATTATGTGGATTTCATTAATGTTATATCCATGGAATTTTTGTTCTTACTATGCTGGTTATAAGCATGTATTTTATCAATGATAATGTATGGCTCTATCTATGTTTTTACTGGTAAATGAATGCAGAATGTATCTATGGTCAAATAGACTATATTGTAGCTTATGATGTAGGGGAGAAATGATTCTTAGCTATTCTCATATTTGTAGTATCCCCTATGTTTAATTCTATTATTTACACTTATATATGTAATGTTTGTGACACGTTTAACGAAATGCATGTCATGACTAGGTGGGGTTGGGTGAGTTCCTGGTGATGTGATTACTTCCATGTATTTATTTTAATGTTATTTACGCTCTCTTGAAGTTACAGGAAGTGACCTGGGCTTAGGGGCTGAAAATGTGGCACGAATCCCAGAGCTACAGGCACAATATTGTACTTTTGGGGCCATAACTACAGCCTTGACAAGGCAATACCAGGGATAAGGGTCTATAACTGCTCCCTTTCCCTTACATTCCCACGGATAAGCCTAAAATAGGTCAAAAATGAGTTCCCCTCGAGGAATAGGGCCCTGGAAGGTTGGGTTACCTCATGGAGATGTCAATGATGCAGTGTAAGGTGTGTTTGTCGTGTTTTCGTCAGTTCTGCTTCCTCAAAGTCATCTTGGAGGTTGAATCTCATATTAGTAGCCCCTCATCACATGTTTACCCTAGTTGGCCGGTTACTTGGGTAGATGTGGGAAGAGGGTGTTACATATCCTATGGTATGTGTCTAAGTTAAAAAGACATAAGAACCTTGTGTGTGTGGGTGATTTTTGTCTAAGTTTAAAGGACATAATAACCATACATGTATGAAATGTGAATATTTTTTTTAACCTGAGCTGAAGATATATTTATATTTCATAAAATATGTGTTGAGGGGCACAATTGTATAGTATTTACAAGTATTTCTGGTTGGTCCAGAGTAATCAACACTATAGTAAGTAGCAAAATTCAAAACTTTGATCCAAAAATGCGCTTTGGAGTAGGCACATGGGTGTTACATTGTTCTAAAAATGATAGATTATAGATCCTCCAAAAAATACCAACTAAAAATTGACACTTACAAAACATGGTTTGCAGACATGCTTAAGAAAATTTCTTCATGTACAAAATCCTTAGTTGAACACAACAAGATCTTGTTGTTACTCATGCTTGTACCTCCACAACTTTCTATTATTTCTTCTACCTTTGGTGCAAGAGATTGTATCATTTTCCATCCTTCTTGAACTCATATGTGTTTTCTCTGTTAGAAATTAAATAACAAAGCAATGAAACACATAAAATATTGCAGAAAAACAAACACAGAAAATCACAGAACAAGAGAGTCACGGATATACGTGGTTCATCCAATTTGGGCTACATCCACATAGAAACAACTAGACCTTCATTTTATATTATCCAACAAATGAAGAGATACAACCTACAACAAATCCATTGTATATTCCTCTTCGATCTCTCACACAGTTTCTTCTCTTTTCCTCACATAGAATAATACAAAGTCACAATACAATTCCCTCATTTAAACCGAGGGTTTCCTTCTAGGGAAAAAACCCTAAATTAACCCTGGAACCCCTAGTGGTGCTAGTGGGAGGGGAGCCCCCCCACACCCCTCTCGTTAGGGACTGTGATTCAAACATGACTAAAACAAGACCTCTAAATCAGGAAGATAATAAGGCTCCACACCTAAGATCATTGGCCATCATGGCAAACTTGCTTATCAAATAACCATGGTCTTCCAAGAAGTATGTGGCATACATCTCAATCACATCACACAATATGTGCTTCTGAAGGCTTCCAAATTGAAAATTTAATATACTGTAACAACGTTGGTCAAAAATCCATGTAAAAGTTAATAAAGGTAAAACAAGACCTTGGTCATGGGACACTTATTCCAAGCCGAATGTTGGTAAAAACATCCTAGTGTGGGTGTTCATTTGGTTTATTATGGCTAAGTAAATTGGCAAAGGCAATGGAAAAGACTTTGGAAAAGCAAAGTGGCATTGATTATCATTTTATTTATGAAAATAATGGAAATCGGGAGAAAAGGAAGGTGAAAGTTCAGAGGTTGCGTGTGAGGAGGAAAATGAAGGAAAATAATAGAAAATGAAGAAAATAGAGGCCTAATTAATAAAAAGGATCCTGAGTATTAGTCCATAGACTATTCAGTTTAGTCTTGGAGCTCTCTCTCTATTCTCTCACACACTCTTGGAAACTTAGATTTTTCTTGGCGAATTTAAACTTTGGATCAAGAAAAGAAAATAAGGCAAAGAGGAAGAAAATATCAAGCAAGGAAGAGCAAGATCAAGTAGCTACAATTATTTTACTTGCAGGTATATATTTTCATGTATGATTTCCTTGCTAGATTTTGCATGCATGGTTATGCATGTGTGTTCCTGGTTCTCTTGTTGTCATTGGCATGGGTTTTTCCAGGTGTTACAGTGTTATTCAACCTTACCTTGCCATTCCCAGATAGCCATGGTGTGATGTGGTTTTCATGCTTTGGTTAAGCTTCTGGATGGACTCGAAGCTAAGTGGGGTGGTCTCAGGATTATTCACAAGCCTTAGGAATCCCGAGATGGGATACGCCATAAATCATGGATGTGAACACCTCA
Source organism: Pinus albicaulis (assembly GCA_034641835.2). Classification (NCBI taxonomy): domain Eukaryota; kingdom Viridiplantae; phylum Streptophyta; class Pinopsida; order Pinales; family Pinaceae; genus Pinus; species Pinus albicaulis. Next base: position 656,206,946 of record CM076569.1, read on the forward strand.
ATTGAACATAGGAATCCCTTGACTGGTCAATGTAGGGATACACTGTAAAGCTCAATGGTGGCACCCTTGATTGGGCCTAGGAATCCTAGGTTGGGATACATGGTAAATCCCAGAGGGTGGAAACCTCGTAGGCCTAGGAATCCATTGACCAATAATTGCAGTATACATGGTAAATCCGAGAGGTTGATATAGAAAACTTCCTCATGATTTAGGTGGAGATATACGGTCAGATCCATGCTTGTTTATGGCCTAGTGATCCAGTGAGGATTGTGGTAAAGCCTAGTTATATTGATGAGGGTGAGGTGGTTTAACATTGGGAAGCCCTGGTTGGTTCTTGGTTTAAAGTCCCACATTCGTACTTGGAATATGGTACAAGGATGATTGGTTGAAGAGAGATTTTGCTCAGCCAATCTATAGCTGGGTGGAACGTGGTAGTCTCATACCGGGTTGGGTTTTGAATTCATCAATAAGAGTTTATTATCCTTGGTATTTTATGTTCAAATGTACTGGTTTATATGTGGATTCTACTATTTTTTATCCTTATTATTTCTGTAGGTTATTTGGTGCTTATGAGCATGTTTTATGATAGGGATGTTGTATGGATATCATCATGTTTTGATTTGTACATGAATGAAAAATGAATATATAACCTAACAGATGATAATGTAGCTAATGTGATGAGGCATCACTGCTTCTTAGTGATTCTCAGATAAGTATGAGACCCCTATTCTCAGATATGTCGTTTAAACCTGTATATTACATATTTGTGACATGTTTGATGAAATGTTTGTCATGGCTAGTAGGGGTACAATCAATTCCTTGCTCAATTAATTGCATTTGTATCATTATTATGTTGTTATCTTTCATTATTGGAAGTGTCATGGAGTTCTGGGTAGTGACATGGGTCCTAGCCCTAAAATATAGTCTTAAATATCGCAGTCGCTAGCATAACATTCGCAGAAAAAGGTTGCAGTCACACTCATGCAGGCTCATGGGAGTGACTGGAGCTCTCAGCCACTTGGAGGGCTTGGCAATGGAGTGACTGGGGAATTACTTCAATAAAAAATTAGTTTGTCTCAGGAACTAGTCGCCTAGAAGGTTTGGGTGGCTCCTAGGGGTTTTGTTGCAGGTGTATAAGGTTTGTGTTGTTGTGTTCTGTCGGTTCCACTTCCTTAACTGACACATAGGGATTTGAAACATATCATAGTAACTCTTCATCACATGTTTACTTCAGTTGGTCGGTTACTTGGGTAGATGTGGGAGGAGGGGGTTACAGAGTGGTATCAGCACATGCTTCACCCCTTGGATTGGATGGGCGGTGTTTTGGTCATGAATTCATGCCGGTTACATATGTGTTCCTTATACTTATCGTCCATGTGATTGTTGCTTGTGCATGGTGGTGGTCATGGTTGCAGTAGTGTCACCATGTGAAAATTGATGGGGTTGTTGTGGAATGTGTCTTATGAGTGTGTGATTGGTTATGCATTGTTTATGCATGTCAGTGTTTATATGTTTTGCGCATACATTGATATTGTTAGAGTCTTCATGCTTGAGGTCATGTTGTGTGGTTGATATGGTCATGCAATGATGATTGGATTATGGTTAGGATGATATCTATATGATATTATGATTATGTTTATATATTTATTGTGTTAATTTGTCTGGTCTGTTAATTTGTCTGGTCCTCCCCGAATTATACTTAGGTATGTTGGTTTGTTTATGATTTGGTTTAGCTGACATAGTATTCCTTGGAAGAAGAGTTCAATATGGCTAGCAAGATGGTAGAATACATAGATTCTCCCTTGAATCAGATGAGCAGCATGATGTTGGGCACTCTTCTGACTTAGCAGACACATTGAGGAGTTTGAAGGAAGCAATAAGGAGTTGCAAAGATATAATGAAAAAATCATGCAGGCACACAAGAAACAATCAGAAGTCAATGCATTGATTCTTCAGATTTTTCCATAATTGCAGAGACAAGGATCACTTCGGATCAGCTATGGAAAGGAGGATGGGACTAATGGGGAATATGGCAGTAGGTATCATGGTGGGCATAGGTTGGATATGGATGACATGATTAGAGGAGGTATATTCTTGGATACTCCGGATAACAGAGGTGATGGAAACAGGTACTACTCTAGTTCTGGTTCTGACAAGAACTATAATCATTATCATTATCACCCTTATAGGAGGAGTGATAAGAGATACTTTCCATATGAGTTTAAGAAATCTAAGCATCCTAATTTTGCTAGAGATTTGAAGAATCCTAAGGATGTAGAGGCTTGGCTACTTAGGATGAAGAAATTCTTTGAGTTGCATAATTACACAGACAATATGAAGGTCGAAGTAGTTATCTTCAACCTGGAAGGTAAAGCAAATATATTGTGGGAAGATGTGAAGCGGTTCAATGACATCAGGATAGAAGAGTTGAGTTGGCATGAATTCAAGAGACTCTTCATAAACAAGTACTTGTCAGAAAGGTACTGCGACAACAAATCTAAGGAATTCTATGAACTTAAGATGGGATCGATCACAAATGAAGAGTATACGACTAAGTTCCCGGAGCTATTGAGGTATGTACCATATATTAAGGATGAAAATACTAAAGTTCATAGTTTTTTCAGTGGATTTCCATTAACACTTAGAGATCGGAATGAGTATGATGAGCCTCGGTCACTTGAGAAAGCTATTGGGAAACTGAAGCACTGTTATGAGAAGTCAAAGCATAAGAATGAATCTCAGCAAGGATGGAAAGGGAAGATAAAGGTAAAGGTAAATGTCGAAAAGAACAAGGCCTTAGAATGCAAAAGAGAAATAAATGTTGCACCTTAAAAGAAGTTCAACGTAGCTAGAAAGGGGCATGGGTCATAGCTTGGAGAGTAGCATAATAGAGGTGATGATACCAAACGATTGGAATGTTGGATACGTTGTAAGGAGCATATCAAGAGCTATTTTCCATAGTTTCAGGGTGGTAGGCCACATATATATAGTGCATAGTGTTAGCAACCTATAAATATAGGATTCATAATTTTGACTTGACTGATGGTAGTCTTGTAAATATGTACATACTTTTCCTTCTGCAAGTTGTATTCACATATTTTGTAAAAAATCAAAAAAATCAAAAAAGAGGGTAAAAAGTCCTAAAAGAAAAATTAAAGGACTTAGAAAAAATAAAAGACTCCAAAAGAAAAATAAAAAATGAAAGTGTGCAAGTATAAATGCCACTACTTTTACCTTTTGACTATGGCAGAGTGTGAATAAATGCCATAGTCCATGATGAGTTAAACAATTTAATCTTAACTTGTCATTTTTCAATTTCACTTGTTGTAGATAGAGAATAATGAGTTTTCATACAGTTTAATCATGACAATTCAATAGTTAAGTAAATAAAGTGAATCCAACAGTTTAATCTGGATTCATGGATGAAATAAGTGTAGAATTAGATAGTTTTATTTTCTTTCAGAAAGAATAAATGCTTTAAAGGTTGCTAGCTCAAATGCACCTAATCAAAAATGGAAGAAAAAATGTTAGCATGATAAGTTGGGTAGGTAAAAAAAGGTAAAAAATCTCAATGTAAATATCATTCATTTGGGTTGCAAAATAACTAACTTCCCCTTCCCATAGTCATGAAGCATTCTAAACTATCAGTCAAAAAGGCTCAAGGCATTTCCTTGACTTTTGTTGGGACCAGACCCAAGGCTCTATGACTGATCAGTTGAAAGTGTAAAATGTTTATATTAATCCCTAAACTTACATCATTTTCCATTCATGCATTCACCCCCCTGAATAATCCTAAGTAAAACCTCATTTTTATTTAAAGAAACTATAATTCCCATTTGACTAATTTCCTTCACCACATGTGAACATTAAACCCTCAAAATTACATTATATCATAAGTTAAAGTGATAAGATTAATGCAAATTGTCTTTTAAACTTCACTTTATTTGTTATGTTTATGTATTTTGAGTATACATTGTCCTATTTTCATATTAACTTTAACTTATATATTAACTCCCTATAGAAATAACCTTTTCCTATTGTATATAACTCCTTTTATATAATAGCCCCAAAAACCCATGTATTATAACTTTAGCCAAAGTTATTTAATCCCCACATGCTTAAATAAAATACCCACTTTACAACCCTTTTGGCTAAATATATCTTTATATAAATACTCTGCCCCCTATGGTAAGTAAATCACTTTGATTTAACTACTATATAATAAAAATATGTGAAAAATCTTTAAACATATTTTATTACGTGTTTAAAACAAAAATATCGAAGTTTTGTTAAAACTAAACTTCAGAAAACCCATCATTTGTTTATATTTTTGTTTCCCCGACTCCCTTAACCTAAGGTTAAACAATAACCCATTGTAAAATTCCCCGACTCTCTTTACCCAAGGTTAAATATATAACCTAACCTTTCCCCCCGATGCATATCCCTTCACTGCAAACATTAACCATGGGTAAAGCCCTTTTAAAACCCTTCCCGACCAATTTATCCCATGAAAAAATCCGTTTTGTATATAAACTTCCTTAAATCCCTTAAAATTATTGGATTTAATGTTAGCCCTTCAATCTCCAATACCCATTTCATCCAACGGTTCAAAACAAATGCGATACTCCTTTCCCAACCCCTTACCATTCCCCATCGCAATGCATTTGAGTCGTCCGATCATCATCCCTTTGCAGATCCAACAATTCAGAGTTAGCGCAACAGTTTATTTCATTTTTTACCCCTTCCCATATCGCGTTCATTACCAACCATTCGATCGTCATTAACTTAAATATCGGACGATCCGCATTTAACCCGATATCTCCATCTTCCGTCCCCACCATAGCCCATCGCGTTAAGCGATAACCGTTGATCTTCCATCCGCCAGATCAACGATCAATAATCAATGCCCTGGCCCTACTGTGCTTTCCCCGTACCTTTCCTTTATATCTTGACCATTCGCTCCTTTCTGCTTGATCCAAAAGCGATAATTCCATATCGCGCAACCTAAGTTCCTGACCTAAGTTTTATAAAAATCATGCGATATGGGTTGTTTTCCCAAACCGCCCTTTGCCAATGTGTCTTCATTTGATTGAATCGCGTTCAAAAAGTAAAAATCCGCTTACCACTTTGGAGCTGCACGTGTAGAAATTATATAACTGATATGTTATACATCCGAGATTCTCCTGATCACACACTATTTGACTTCATGCACAATACAAAATCTCTTCTACCACTGATCACTAATTGCAGAAATAAAATCAATTGCATGCACACATTAAAACCATAAAAATTCACACATATGAACACAATATTTTATGGGAAAGCTTGAAGCTGAAAACCCCCAACTATCTGTGTATTATATGTCATAGAGATCATGTAACAATCATCATACAAAGCTTCTCACAAGTTCTCAGTACAATCTCCAATTGCTACACACTAATCAGGTCCAATCTAGCAAATCTCATGCTCCAATCTCTGCCACCTGCTAGCCTGCCTCTACTGCGCAATCACTGCTGAAGAATGGCTCTGAATGAACTCGAATTGGTCCATCCTTGCTCACGCAATCCTCATTGGCATCTCCAACCACTGTGTGTTGCAAATCATGCAACACTATAGTCACAACTGATAGTCACACTGCTCTTTCACCTACCTCTTCACTGGTCTCCACTGAAACTATCCATGCATTGTAGTTAACTGATGTATTCTTTAGTTGATTAATGAGTTAATAATTAGTGAATTAATTAATAATTAATTCACACCACTCTCACTAGTGTATCAATCAGTTAGACTAGATACAACTAGCTCAACCATGTTTAACTGAGTTAAACTGAACACAACTCCACCAACTACTTCTACAACTCCACCAAACTCTATCACATGAGTTCTAACTGAAGTCTCCATGCAATAGCTCCACTTAACCCTCAGGAATAGCGTAATTCCTTCTGTCAGCTCCTGTGCCACATCTGTGCACTTAACTGAAGTGCTCCACGAGAATAAGATAATGTTTATAGTCCAAATATTATTAAGAGCTAATAGTATTCGACATATCTATTTTTAGACTGGCAATCTAAAAATAGATTCCGCCCAATATGTCTAAAAATAGAAGTCCATCTATTTTTCCAACTTGACCAACCATCCAAAAATAGCATCCTGCAACTCATAGAATATGATCGACATGTCTAAAAATAGACTTGCGCCAAAAATAGCCTGCGAACCCACTTAGTGAAGGTGACTCTTTTCAGTAAGCTCATCATCTTGTTGCAATCTCAACAGCGCGAATACCGCCCAGGCTAAATCTGAAACCGCTCACGCCCAACCTGCAGTTAATGTGATTAAACTATGGTTCGACCTATGGTTTGATGTATTAAAACTTAATGTTTTCACAACATTTTGCCTATTTTCCGTTTAAACCTTTGAAACCTCCGTAGAGCCATATTTTCATCGCATTTGACCTATTCGCGCCTATAAGCCTGTGAAAACCTTTGCTGAGCCTTTTTCACTATTTTTCGAAACTACCAGTGAAACAGTCGCCATGTGAAAGAACATTTTTCCCTGCAAAATCATTCTAGAGAGCCTCCATAACCTCTGACAGCCCAATGTACTAGAATTGAAGACTGTGAGCGGAATTCCAACCTTCATCGACAGCAGATATACCTTTCACAAGTATGTTTCACTCTTTTCGAGCTGCAAAATCCTTCAATTCAAGGGAAATTGACCATTAAAGACTGTCATTTCATTTAAACAGTTGAAATAACCATCTGAGAAGTTTAGAAACCTTCAAAATATAGGGGAAACCCTGTCAAATTTTCTCCAGAATCCATCCTTTCATTTTCAGCAGGTTTTGGCCATTCCCGGATCATTTTCACTACTGAACTTGATCAAATCCATCCTCTGTACATTAAAAACCCTTTTTTATCATCCAGAACCCTGCTCAGAGTCCAATTTTACCAGAAAAATCCTCAAATACCCCTTGTTTCCAAAATGCCATCAACTCCTGCAGAACATTTTGCACCACAAGGAAAATTGGTAGCTGCAGTATCGATATCATTCAAAGATGTTTCTGCTGCTGATTCCTCAAATACACAGGTACAGACAGGTATAGAAACAGGTGCCTCAGACTTGGTTAAAGCCATGAAAGAGATGACCTTAAAGAATAATAAGATTAAGAGTCTGCAAAAGGCTAATAAAATTATGGAATTCGCTTACAAATATGTTGTCATCACTTCAAAAGGTCATAAGCAAAGGGTAAAGACATTGGAAGAAAGAATATTGAACCTTCAAAAAAGAAATAAATTTGAAAGGAAAAGAGCAGGGAAACCATTGAGGAAATTATATTTTTATCTTAAGGTGAAAGTACAGGGTCAAAGTGTATCAGAATCAAAGAGTATCAGTGAATGGTGAAAGTGAAATCAAAATTCACAAGGATAAAGAAAATCATAACAGTTAAAGGGTATCAGTGGATAAAGTGTATCAGGTAAAATTCAGAGTGAAAGGTCAAAACAAAGTTACAGGACAGTCAAAGTAAAACAGTAAAAGTAAAACATGGAGGCAGTAAAGGTAAAAAGAAAAGAAAAAACTTTCAACAACAACAATGAAGTTTATTCAAAGTGAAAGTAAAATAGTTAAAAGAACAAAAAAGTGAAAAGATGAAAAAGAGAGCAAGAAGGGACATTTTTTGCACAAAACTTCCCGTTCAAGTCATTGTTTTGCAGAACATATTGTGACCAATCCAAGATGAATTTTGCAAAATTGAAGGAGGTTTATGTTATTAAGAGGGCCATCTACAAAAAACTCTCTCACTTTTCTAATAGCCATTATGGATTGGGAAATATCAAACAATATTGGAGAGCACTTTTTGCAGAAAATTCCTGTTACGTCATCATTTTGCAGAGTATATTATGGCCAATTAGAAATACATCATACAACCCATCTAAAAAAACCTATCTCACTTTTTGCACAGTGATTTCAGAATGAGAGATACATTCACATCTTTATAGGCTATTTTTCAGACTCTGTAAAACTCTTTTTTACACATATGTTTGCAGAGCCTATTGTGCACAGATGGAGAGGAATTTTAGGAAACTGAAAGAGGTTTATTTCACCAACATATTTATCTATAATAACCTCTTTCACTTTTTACATATCTATTTTGGATGGAGAAATACAAATATATCATTGACCCCAAGTTTGTAGAATTGCTGGAGCAGAATTCACAAAGAAAGGACGCAGTTAGTGACTTAGATTCCTCATCATCAACTAAGAGTTGAATCAAATTCGAATTCTTCTTTATCATCACCTATCCATAAAAAATAGTGCCAAATAGATGCATTATTTTGATTTTCCTTTACTTAAGTTATATTTATGTAAAACAATTGGTGAGATTTGTGAACCAATCTTGATATTTTTTCAAGATATTTTAGTTTAGAATTTGTATAAATACTTCACCCTTGGAAGTATTTTGTGTGGAATAAAATTTCTCAAGACTACTATAGTCATTTTTCTAGACATATTGAAGTTGGTGTGAGTCAATTAGCGAAGCAACAAATTGGAAACGAGATTAGAGACATCATAACTAAGGATTCTCGTGGTGACAAGATAAGTCTCGTATTTTTTCCTGTTTTCAGTGTTATTCTTTAAAAGTTTACATACATTCATTTGATGTGTTTCTATTCTTTAATGATCAACTAAGGAGAAATTAAACAGGATTAGTGATAATAAGCTCCCTGTTTAAACTAGTTGGCATTTTTACATTTTCTGCTTGATAACCGGACTATAGAATTCTTAATTGCTCTAGGTCCCAGTTTGATCCCCTCCTTCAATCCTCTTTTCTGTAACTTAAGGATTCTTAAGTGCCCTTTTGTTCAGATTTCACCCATTCCATCAACAAAGCCTATTCAAAGCCTTAGAATGTCATCTATCATGCCCTTAGTACATTTGCATCTTTAAGTCTTATTTCCTAGCTCTGCTTAGAGTTGACTCCATTGCCCAATATTCTGGTAGATCCCTCTGGTTTAACTTGAAACACTTTTTATTCCTACCACACTTATAAAATCAATCCTTTTGCTCACTCATAGCTAGCCTAAAACCCTTTACCAAAACAAAGCTAAATATTTAGGAGAGATCCCTCTCCAGAGTTCAGGAAGGCTAGATCCTGAATTCCCAAAGCGGTTCTTGGTTACCCCTGGTTTTCTTAACTACAAAAATCCTCATCCCACAACCTGAGAATTACTAGGGTGATAACACATAGGAGGCATAGACTGTTTGGGATGTTGGGCAGAGCATTCCTCATATCTAGCAATGCTGGATAATAGGCAGACAGATCATCAGTCATCTATCATTGAGATGGGCGGTAAGATTTGTGATCAAGTTGATTCTATTTTGAATGACCTTTGATATAATTATAGTTATGTTAACCCTGACTTGGTGGATAAGTGTGGTTTGAATAAAGAAGTGCATGCAAAATCTTGGTTAGTGTAGCTGGTTACAGGTACAAAGAAGAGAATTCATTAGTGGGTAAAATCTTATGCATTTGGACTAAATGGTATGCCTACATCAACACATTTGAATGTATTTCCATTGGGATCCTATAGTATGCTATTGGGTATGGAATGGTTGTATCTTCACAGGACTAAGGTAGATTGTTATGAAAAATCCATTGATTGTTTGGATAACAATGGGGAGCATAGAATCTTGCAAGGTAAGAAGAAAGGAACATCCATTAGGATGGTGACAACTATGCAGGCAAAAAATTGTCGCAAAAAATGGTTGTGTTATTTGCAATGCACATTTCTAGTGATAAAGGTAAGGAGGATGAGGATGCAGAGATATTGAGTAGGTACCTGATATTACAACAGTTTCAAGATGTGTTTCCATCAAATATCTCATAGTTTCCGCCTCACAGAGAAGTAGAATTTTATATTGAGTTGGTACCTAGGGAAGTGCCAACATCTAAGGAAACTTACAGGATGAGCACATCAAAGTTGGTAGAGTTGAAGTTGCAGCTGAAGGAAAAGTTAGACAAGGGATACATTAGGCCAAATGTATCACCTTGGGGTTCACAAATATTTTTTGTGAAGAAGAAGGATGGTACTCTCAGGTTGTGCATTGATTACAGGCAACTGAACAATGTGATCATCAAGAAAAAAGTATCCATTTCCAGTGATTGATGACTTATTTGATCAGTTGAAGGGAGAAACAGTGTTCTCAAAGATTGATTTGAGATATGGATATCATCAGGTATGCATCAATGAAGAGGACATTTACAAGACAACTTTTTGGACCAGGTATGGGAATTATGACTTTTTTGTAGTTCCATTTGATTTGACTAATTCTCCAGCTACCTTTATGTGTTTGATGAATATTTTGTTGTGTCCTTGTCTGGACACATTTGTTATTTTGTTCATTGATGATATATTGGTATATTCTAAAAATGAAGAATAGAAAATTGAACACTTAGCAACAGTATTGATATTGTTGAGAGAGAATCAATTGTATGCTAAGCTCAATATGTGTAGTTTCTTTCAAACAGAGGTACATTAATTTGGGACATGTGATTTCCAAGGAAGGAATAGCAGTGGATCCAAAAAATGTAAGAGTTATCATGGAATGGACAACTCCTAGGAATATGGATGAGGTAAGGTCCTTCATGGGGTTAGCAGGCTATTACAGGAGGTTCATCAAGAACTTCTCATAGATTGCTTATCCTATCACATAATTGCAAAGGAAAGGTAAGAAGTTTGAATCAAAATAGGAATGTGCAACCAATTTTGAGCAGTTAAGGCAGTTGTTGACACATTCTCCAATGTTAAATATCACAGATCCAGAAAAATATTTTGTGGCATGCACAGATGCTTACAAGAGAGGGCTTGGTGGAATCCTTATGCAGGAAGGACACATAGCAGGTTATGAGTAACAGAAACTAAATGAGCACAAGAAGAACTATCTGACACATGATCTTGAGTTGGTAGTGATCATTCATGCATTGAAAATGTGGAGGCACTATCTTCTGGGCAAATGATTTTTCTTGATGAGTGATCACAATGGATTGTGGTATCTATTTCACCAACCGAATTTGAATGCCAAGCAATCTATATGGTTGGACACGATGAGCGAGTTTGAATTTGAGATCAGGTACATCAAGGGAAAAGAGAACAGGGTTGCATATGCTCTTAGCAAGAGGATACATGTAGATTACATTGCAGCTATGAGTTCCTATGTGACAAACTTACATGATCATATTCTATAGGCAGTTCAGAAAAAGATGATAGGTATAGAGGGCTCATGCACAGGTTACAACAAAGTGCAAGTTTAGGTATAGGTAGTGGTACAGGTACAAGTACATGTGAAGGTACAGGTGCACAGGATGTGGACTATCATCTCTCAGCAGATGGCTTGATCATATTCAGGTACAAGATATATGTGACAGAGAGTAGTGAGCTCAAGAAGATTATCTTAAGGGAGCTTTATGTGAAACAGTATTAAGGTCACCCGAGCTATCAAAAGACACTGAAAACAGTGAATAAGTTTTACTATTGGTCAAATTTGAAGAGAGACGTAGCAGATTTTGCGGCTATATGTTTGGATTTTTAGCAAGTAAAGGCAGAGTGTAAACATCTAGGTGGATTGCTATAGCCGATTGCGATTCTAGAGTGAAAACACAAGGTCATTTCCATGGATTTCATTCCAAGATTACTAAGAACATAGATGATAACATGATTCCATAATGTTTGTGGTGGACAGATCTACTAAGGTAGTACACTTCATTCCAGTGAAGATTACGTATTCAACTAGTGATGTGGCACATGTGTTCATTAGAGATGTGGTTAGATTGCATGGTGTGCCAAAGAAGATTGTGTCAGCCAGGGATGCGAATTTTACTTCCAAGTTTTGGAAGGAGTATCTTCCACTGGTAGAGTTTGCTTACAACAATGGTTACCGGGAATCACTGAGGATGAGTCTATTTTAGGCACTGTATGGGTGGAGTTGTAATACTCACATCAGTTGGAGTGATCCAGCTAACATGGAATTGATAGGACCAAATATGTTGGAAGAGATGGAACAAAAAATGTAGGTAATTAAGAAGAATCTAAAGGCAACGCATGGCGGGTGGAAAATTTATGCAGATCAGAATAGGTTGTTTAAGGAGTTTCAGGTTGGGGAACATGTGAACTTGCACATCAAGCCAAAGAAGAGATCCTTGTGGATTGGTTTATGTGCCAAGATGACACCTCAGTTTTGTAGACCTTTCAAGATTCTTGAAAGGATTGGGCTAGTAGCCTATCGACTTGCACTTCCTTCAACAATGAACGTCCATGTTGTTTTCCATGTGTCATTGCTTAAGAAGTATGTTAAAGATGTTGATCATGTGATTGAATGGTCTGTATTGCAGGTGGATCTAGAAGGATAATTCCAGCATGAACCACAATGTATATTGTAGAGAAATATGCTCATGCTCCAAAACTGAACAATCGAGTAGGTTAAAGTGTAGTGGAAGCACTTTAGGCCTGATGAAGCCACATGAGAGATCGCAGATTATATGCGGGCTATGTATCCTTCCTTATTCGCTGGTTGAGAATTTTTTTTGCCATGTGTTTTGGTATATGTTTAGTATGATGTTTTGGTATATGTACATTTGTCTACGAATGTAAATACCTCCATGAGTTGTGTTATAAAGCTTCAATAAGCAGTATGGTGCCATGTCATTTTAGTTGTCATGTTGTTTTTCTTCTCAACAAGTTGGTCATTGTAAATACTGCAACGAGCTAATTTATAAAGCTCCATGGGTAGTATGTTTTGCTTACAACAATATTGTTGGTTATATGTGTCGTTGAACACCGAGGATGTTGTTCCCCCAAGGGGGAGGGTTCTATAACAACCCTGGTCAAAAATTCATGTAAAAGTTAATAAAGGTAAAATAATACCTTGGTCATGGGACACTTATTCCAAGCTTAATGTTGGGAAAATACATCCTGGTGTGGGTGTTCATTTGATTTATTATGGCTAAGAAAATTGGCAAAGGAAATGAAAAAGTATTTGGAAAGACAAAGTGGCATTGATTGACATTTTATTTATGAAAATAATGGAAATTAGGAGAAAAGGAAGGTGAAAGGTCACAGGTTGCATGTGAGGAGGCAAATGAAGGAAAATAATGGAAAATGAAGAAAATATAAGCCTAATTAATAAAAAGGATTATGAGGATTAGTTCATAGACTTTTGTTAGTTCAGTCTTGGAGCTATCTCTCTATTCTCTCTCACAATCTTGGATAGAGTTTTATTGGAGCATTTCAATTTTGGATCAAGAAATACATAGAAGGAAAAGAGGAAGAAAAGATCAAGAAAGGAAGAGCAGGATCAAGTAGCTACAATGGGTTTAATTGCAAGTATTGATTTCCATGTATGATTTCCTTGCTAGATTTGGCATGCATGGTTATGCATGTGTGTTCTTAGTTCTCTTGTTGTCATTTGCATGGGTTTTTCTAGGTCTGACAATGTTTTTCATCCTTGCCTTGCCATTTCTGGATAGCCATGGTGTGATGCGGTTTTCATGTATTGGTTGAGCCAGATTTCTGGATCAACTCGAAGATGAGTGGGTTGGTCTCTAGATTATTCACAAGGCCCAAGAATCTTAGTATGGGATACACGGTAAATATTGGATGTATACACCTCGATTAAGACTAAGAATCCCTTGAATGGTGAATGGAGGGATACACGATAAAGATTGGTGGTAGTACTCTTGATTGGGCCTAGGAATCCTGGGTTAGGATACATCGTAAAGCCAAGAGGGTGGAGACCTCGTAGGGCTAGGAATGCCTTGATTAGTAATGGAAAGATACACAATAAATCCAAGAGGTTGAGACAGACAAATTCCTCATGGTTTAGGTGGAGAGATACGGTGGCATCCATGCTTGTTTATGGCCTACTGATTTGGTGAGGACTACGGTAAAACCTGGTTCTATTGATGAGGGTGAGATGGTTTAGCCTCGGGAAGCCCTGGTTGGTTCTTTGGTTTTAAGTCCCCCATTCATGCTTGGAATATGGCATGAAGGTGATTGGTTGACTAGATATTTGGCTCAGTGAATCTATGGTTGGGTGGAACATGGTAGTCCCATACTAGGTTGGCTTTTGCATTCATCAAAAAGATTTTATTGTGAATATGTACTAGTTTATATGTGGATTCTATGGTTGTTGTAGTTGTTAGCCCTATGTAATTTGTAATATTGGAAAGAACAAGTGGCATACGACAACATCAAACCACTTTGGAGTCTCGGACCTAGCCTTCCTAAGCTTAGAGAGGGCTCTCTCTGTATTTTATGATTTATGATTTTTACTTGATAATTATAGTGCTGATATTAGGCTACTTATAGAAATTGTGAGGTTTGTTTATTTGATTTGGGTGGTTGGATAAATATAATGTGAGAAGTTTAATCCATTGGGCTATGGAGTCATAAAAGGACTGAGTAGTACATCAATTTTTCAAGGTCATTCACAGGGCAAGCTAACTATATAAAATGGATCTTACTAGCAGTGTGAATATGAGATGACAGAAGGTGGTGAAATCTAAAGAGAATTTAAGAATTATTTAACTATACTTTCAAAGAAAAACATTTAAGATATTAGTTCAGTAAAGTTAAAGAGCCGTTAAGAATTATTTAGCTAAAATTCACAAGAAAAACATTTAAGATATCAGTTTCAGTAAGGCTAAAGAGAAGTGAATAATTCTTTAACTATACTTCGAAGGAAAACCTTTAAGATAACAATTTAGTAGAGCTAAAGAGCAGCTAAGAATTATTTAGTTATACGTTAGAGGAAAACATTAAAATAACAAAAACAAACATATTTAAGGTGCTTTCTCAACATATCTTAATCTAAAACTTATGTTCTATAATCATAGAAATTGATGTACAACATGGAAAAACAAAGAAACATTAACACAAAAGAAATAACATCATCATTAACATAGCTCAACGATCTTGTGAACGTGATTTTATTATTGATGTCCAACTCAAAATTGTTACAGTGCTCCAATACAAAAACCTTGCAATGCAGAGTCTAAACAAAATCCAACCTCCAACCACTGATAATGAAAGTTCGAGCAGTATTTAACTAAAAATTGAGTCGGTTTCCCTAATCTACTTGGGTCAAAATTCATTTATTACAAAACAACTGAAATTAAACAGGCATGGCCATGCAAGGCTTGAGAAAAAGATCTCTCACAACATATTGCCTGTAAAATTAATTTTGAGCAGCTCTTTATGGAACTAAATGCTTTGATGGCTTTGACATATGGTCCTGCTTTTCAAAAGATCGACATTGGGTAATTAAGTTTGGTGTAGCGCTGACTACTTTCATTTATTGATGTTGGTGCCAATGTGCTTTGTTGCCCCTTCAGTATCTGTTGTTATTATCTCTTCATCAATGCCCGACTCGACCTTTTCTGTCTTTTTCATTGTTGTGGTGACGTTCAGCCTTTGCTCTACGTATAGCCTTAAATGAGCTTCAAACCCTGTAGGCCCGACTTACTTGTTTTACACACAAAACAATGTGAAAAATCATTCACCGAGACCTGTAAATACTTAAATCTTGGTTCTGGAATACATCGCATCCGCTCTGATATCGCACTTCACATTTCGTTGTTCTTACCATTTTCCTTAGCACTTGACCTTTAACATTTGTGATGTGCACATTGTGATCGGGTCCCATCGTCGTCGCACATCGCAATTTGGCAGTTTAACCTTTTACCTTTGTGACTTATCTTTTATATTTTGCGATGTGCGCCTTGTGATCGAGTCCCACCAGGCATCTCACGTAGCACTTTGTTGTCCTTAATATTTACCATTTCGCTTATCCTTTAAGTTTTGCGATTTGCGATTGCAATCGGGTCCCACCCGACATCGCACATCGCACTTCGCAGACTTTTCCCTTTGCCTCCACGCCTATCTTTTATCTTTTACGTTTTGCAATTGCGACTGGGAGATGGACCCCACTGCAAGCTTCTCCAAGCGAACAAGTGAAATTTAGTTTAAGAAACAGTAAAAATCTGCCCGAACCATAATATGAATGTTTTCAAAGCATTCGAGGTGCATGCGAGGGCAACATGGGTCCCGCCAGTCCCGCACATCGCACTTCGACACTTTTATAACACTTACCACCTGCGGTTATATTGTAAAACTTGCGATTATAATATCCATTGTTGATTGCTTAGATCCAACGGTCTTCATTGCTCCTTTGTTGTGTTTTGCCGACTTTTCTTCTTTGGTCATGCGCGTTCATTTATTTTAGTTTTTTGTAGAATAATTGACTCGTTTCGCGACTTGCCTTGCGTTCACGACTTGACCCAACGTGCACGACTTGACCCTTTGTTGTTTTCCTACCTTAACTGCTTCTTTGCCGCCCCTTTACTTTTGCTAATGATCTAATGTTGCCCCTTTGCTTTTGCTAATGATCTAATGCTGCTCCTTTTTGACTTACCAACAACATTTCCCCCTTCTACTGAATTGAAAGGAATAATAGATTCTTTTGAAGCTCTTGACAGTTATGATTTCCTCTTTTCCTGAAAATAAATGATGGCCATGGAATATTATTTTCAATATGGAAATCTAAGAAATAATCAATCACCTGGTGATACTATGAAATACAGGGTTCTAACAATGGCTCCAGCTGGGGATGACAGCTCCTTTAGGAGGTGTCAAGAACACCATAGACTAGTGGCTTGATCCATTGGGCTGATCCCATCCTACAACCTGATGTGCTACCATCTCTGTGGCTGAAAACCTTCAAGCTGAAGTCAACACACTCTGCAAACTGAATTCTGGCACATACTTGATCTAAAAACTTGAAAGCAATCTAAAGCTAAAATTTTGAAAGATTCTTAGAGTGTTGAGCTTATTTGCACACCTACCTACCCTACTCTACTAGAATGGCTGCCCTTCTAAATAATACAATAATGCCAGTGCAACCAGTCAAGAAATTGTTCTAATATCTTTGTCTTTTTATTTCTCTTCCTCATGGTCAAAGACAAACTTGACGATGGTGTTTGATATAAATTCTAAGCCTGATCTTGTTTACATGGATCTTGGTATCTTTGGAAGACGGCTGACATGCCGAAAGTATGTGTTGGATTTGTAAAGAACAATTCCTCTATATAGACAACCACTGGATCAAGATACTCTTGATTTATTTTTGGGTATTCTGGCTCAGCGAACTCAGCCTCATATCCTAGTACTGCAGATGTGCTCTCTAGGTCTTCAATCAACTCAGAACATATTTGCATGCTACCTGATGAATATTGTGTCAATACTTATACTGGATCAGATAATGGGGATGAATGTCTAATCATATCCAAATCATAGCATCTTTTGAAAGCATTATGAACACAGGAAGATTGACTTTGAAAGCAGAAACCATCCAATGCATCTTCTATTGGGTCACGTGGTGCTTTAGGTGGTAGAGTTGGTTCTTCTGAGACCTCATGTGTCTTCTTATGATTATCAGCCAAAATGTGATCCCAATCCCCCTTCATAATCTGAGGACTCTAGGGCTGATTCCCTGGATCTGAAACATATTTTTTATCATCTATGATTTCCTCATATGATTGGTGAGAGAGTTCTCTTCTCCTGTGATTATCAACTAGAATATGATCCAGATTCCCTTTCACAACATGTAATGAATTAAATCATAAGGGTAGAGACTCAAAATGTGTTGACTCCTCCTCTATTTCAGATTCTTTGATTTCAAGATGAATCAGGGGGAGAACTTCTGGATCTGAAACAGAGTTTGTATCATCCATCTCTTCCTTGACTAATTCATTAGAGCATTACTCCTCCTTCCTATTTGCAACCTGCTTGTAATGCTCTCTTAAGAGTGAGGAAAAAATATGGAGGAAGGGATTTTGTACTTACTTGACAACTTCTTGCATTTTCCTCTTTGCAACCTTGCTCAGCTTGCAGAGTTTGATTGTCATCTTTGCATTGTGATAACTAAGTTTGTTCTTCCCAAGAAAATGGTGCTTTTTGCTTCGAATAATCAGCCTCAACCTCAACCTTATAGCCTTCCTCTTGATAATCATATTCAAGATGGCTACCTCTGTATGGAATGTTATCTATCATTACATTGTTGTTGAGGGTTTCCCTACCTCCTTCTGATTTTGGACTTCATATTTGGCTGTGTTGTGGATAGAGTACATGAAACAATAATTTTTTGTTTTAGGGTGTCCAGGACGGGCTGCAAACTGCTTGGGTACCTTGATGTTTGTCTTTTCCGAAACTAATGGAACAGGAGGTATCTGAACAAAAATTTCCTCTTTCTTGCTAATCATGTGCATCTTTTTGCTGATTGTGTTTGTCAACATCTCTAGTTTTATCTTTGAAGATATTAGTTTTTCTTTATCTACTTTGTCCTTATTTATTGCTTTTAACTTTTCCTCTCTGTTCAAATTGTTGGCTTCCACATCAAATGCCATCTTTTGCATTTCTTCCAGGGTTGCAGGGTCCGTTTCTCTTAATTGGACTGCCATCTCTGGATCAAAGGCATCTAGGTAGTGCAAGGGAGCCCATCCTGGGGGTGGTTTTATCTTAGCAGGTATTGAATGGTATACTTTATTGAACCTGGTTGAAAAGTGTCGTACTGTCTCCCCTGGATGTCTTTTTAAATGGTTGTACTCCTCTATGATGAGAAAAACATATCCCACGACCACGCATCTATCTAGGAAAACTTGAGTGAATTGATGAAAATTGTTAATGCTTGCAGCTGAAAGATATTTAAACCAAATTTTAACTTTTCCTTGCAATGATAGGGCAAACGTTTTGATACGCACATCATCTTCTCCCACCTCAAACAGATCAAGGAA